>CM037880.1:26186231-27386231 GCA_021292165.1 Shinisaurus crocodilurus | reverse complement strand
GGCAGGAAAGTTGGCAGATTAGGTCATAGCACAACCTTGTCCATGTGGAAGACAGTATATAGAATCATAGGACAGTAGAGTTAGAAGGGGCCTATAAGGCCACTGAGTCCAACCCCCTGCTCAGTGTAGGAATCCAAGTCAAACCATGGCTGTCCAGCTGCACCTTGAATGCCTCCAGTGTGGGAGAGCCCACTACCTCCCTAGGTAGTTGGTTCCACTGTCGTATGATATGGGGGATCAATCCTTAGCACGCAGGGTTTACTGGCACAGCGTGCAGATGTAATTGCTACAAGGCCAACTTCCAAGAAGGCGAATGGAATGTCTATAGCAGGGCTCTCCAACCTTGGGTCCCCAGATGTTGCTGGACTATATCTCCCAGAATCCCGTGCCATTAGCCATGGTGACTGGGTATGCTGGGAGCTGTAGGCCAGCAACATCTGGGGACCCAAGGTTGGAGAGCCCTGGTCTATAGTAACGAGGGGCTTAAAGGGCTTGGATGTCAGTGTGTTGAGGATGACAGATAAACTCCAAGCTAGTACCGGTGAACGAACTGGAAGATCAAGGTTATGAACACCACCCAAGAACTGTCAAGAAAAAGGATGTGAAAACACCAACATGCTGTCAACTAGATGATGGTAAGCAGAGATCACAGCGAGGTAAACCTGTATAGAATAATGTTTTAATCCCCTAGTAAAGAGCAATTTGAGGAAATCTAGGAGGATGTGCTCAATGGGACAAGTTGAAGGGTCAATGTCTGTGTGTTTCAGAAAACCCTTCAATGCAGTCCATTTTCTCGAATACGAATGCCTGGTTGCCTGCTTTCAAGCTGTAGCTAAAATAGCTTGAACAGATGGAGACAGTGACAAGTTCTCTATTGTCTCCGGAGCATCCATGCTGTGAGGCGCAGAGTCAATAGGTCTGGGTGATAGACCTGTGCTCGATCCCGAGTTAACAGGTATGAAGTCCTTGGAAGAACGTAGTACTGTAGTAGTTGTAGTAGTAGGCGATCACTCGTGACCGAGTAAGATTGTCTTCCAGGATAAAATTACAAAAGAAAATTATAAAAAGAGGAAATTCTAAAAATTGTGTAGACTCTAGCGATGGGTCCGTAAGTGACTGTGGAGGCCAGTTCTAGATCCACACAGCTTCCCACAGTGAGGACACAGGTTACCAGATGGAAGATGGTCCTGTAAAGGATTCGTTTGACCTGCTTATCACTTTGCATGTTTCTCCCTTTCACCTTGCACTCGGGCTTCTTCAAAGTCCATGGAACCTTTGTGAAAGGCCAACCTCCATTCAGATCATTCATGGGCCAGAGCTTCCCAGTGTCCCCCAGACAGTGTCCCCCAGTAGAGAGAAAGCTTCACTTTCAGTGGAAGGCAAAGTAGGGTTTGATGGGCATCAGCCTCAGTGTCGAAAGCGCAAAGGAACCGGTTCTGAAGGACTTGCATACGAGGCCTGGCAAGGACTATGACAGGCTGCCATGAGGCCTAAGAGACGATGAATGTCGAATGCAGTAACCACAGGGCATCGATACAGTCTGCTCACCAATCTGGTGATAGCCTGGGTGTGATCCCTCAGGAGATATGCTCTTCCCATTGTCAAGTCCAGAAGAGCCCCAATATACTGGATAGACTTTGTTGGGACAAAGATGGATTTTTTTCTCGTTGATATAAAGCCCAAGAGTGTGAAGGAGAGCTGAAGTGATGGTAAGTTGTTGAACCAAAGCCTCCTTCGTCAGAGAGACAATCAGCCAGTTGTCCAGGTATGGGAAAATCTGGATGCCTAGTAGTCGAAGATGGCCACAAACTACCGACATGCATTTCGTGAAGACCTGTGGGGCCGCAGTGAGACTGAACAGGAGGACACAAAACTGGTAAGCGTCGGCTCCCACGCTGAATCGGAGGTAGCACTGGCTGTCTTCCTCGACCACTATGTGAAAATAGGCATCCTTGAGGTCAACAGAGGCGAACCAATCGCCCTTGTGTAGGAGCAGCAAAATCAACGCCAAGGTAGATGGCGCTGGTAGATGGTGCTTCCTCCTGCCGTTGCCCCTGTTGGCTCCACAGCCTCCAGCACCTGTTTCCACAGTTCTGCCCGAAGTCTGTCCGCCCAATTTTGTCTTGCTTCTTTTGTAAAAGCTTGAGAATAGGCCGTAAAGTGACCACGAGGATCGCTCAAAAAACAGTATGAAACAAAAAATAGAAATGAGGATAGAAAGAAGAATGACAGAGGTGAGCAAAAGATGGAACAGAAATGTTCTTCGAAAGAAAAAACACCTCAGCACAGTTTGAACAAAGCCACTAGGATGAAAGAAGCTCCTCACAAGGCAGCCACAATAGCGGTTGAAGAGGAACTGAGGGAATAGGCAGGAACCTGCTAGGGACCTGCGCAGTTGGATGGTGGGGGAGGGTTCCTGCCAAAAATTCCTCAGCTACAGAAGCTTCCTGAATCAAGGCTCTGTGCAGACACAGAGCCCATATCTGCTTAGCACGAAGAAGAAATGTTGGCCCCTGGCCCCTGTGCAAGTGCAGGAGACCCAGTTATGCCCATATTTGGGCGGTGGGGAGATAGTTTCTTCCCTACCCCCTCTGCTGATTATATTGGAGCTGCCAGGCTGGGGGAACATGCTGAGCATGTGCAGCCACCGTCAGTAGCACAGCCAGCAGTGGAGGATGGGAGAAGAGGGCCAGGTCAAGTAATGAGGAATGAAGTGTGATAGTGTCTCACTGTGTGAAAGTAACTTTCTGGAGAGGGGGTGGCACTTTGAGCACTGGGAGAGGCGGTGGAGTCACAGGCCATAAAATAGGACCACCTCTGGGTGCTTGCTGTCCCTGGTATAAAAATCTGTGTAGACTTTTATTGATCACCAGCCATCAAAACCCACTGAAGAAACATTTTTTCCTGCTACATGTGCTCATTCAAGAAGCATCTTCAGCTATTAAACTAAAGTAAACGTAATCTTTCCACTTGACTGATGGAACCAGTGGATTGAGATCAGGGCTGGTGTCAAGGGTAGACATGGCTGTGCGCCAGCTGAGGGCCCACTCCCAGAATGGGGCCCACTAACAAAAGCCTCCTGTAGTTGCTCCTCCTCTTCACCATCACTGTTGCAACCTATATATATATATATATATATATGTGTGTGAAGGAAGAAGCCTTTGGGGGGTTCCTACATGTACACACACACACACACGCCTCCTCATGTGTAAATCAAGTAAGGCCAGGGGGGCTGGGAGGAGGCGAAAGGTACATAAAGCATCGGATGGAATGGGTGGTGCCTGGACGCCCTGAGAAGCTGGCCTAGGGCTTTTTATATGCAAATGTAGTTCAGGCCCAGTAAGCCATGAGTCATGACTCATGAGTCTCCCTCCCCCTGCCTGGCCAGGTGAAGTGCTTCATGATTGGCTCAGAAGCAGAAAAGCTACAGGAAGGAGGAGGGGAGGGGGAAAGAGCTATTTCCCAACGTGTGGGTTTTGTCTTTGTCTGTCTTTGGGCCCGCATGGTTGCTGTTAGGGCAATGGCGGGCCAAGCAGAGGCCCCAAGCCTTCGGGGGGGGGGCATCAGGAACCGATCCCAGGTAGCTCCTGGTGAAATTAGCTGAATGAGGGCTCTGGTAAAGGCAGGCCCTGTGGAGGGCTACCATCTCGGACCTTCGGGTAGATGGAATAGTTCCCCCCGGGCGGCAGGCCTGTGCTGGATCTAACCCTGGAAGAAGGCTGACCCTCAGGTAACTAGTTATGTGCCTGGGAGATAGAATCAGGTTTTATTATTTTGTAGCTCTATTTCTGTGTGCCAAAGCGTCTCTCTCTCTCTCTCTCTCTTTTGTGCTTCTCTCATTTCCCACTTTTGTTGTAAAATGCTACCAGAATAAACCTTACTTTGGTTTTACCCCACATGGGTGTTGTAGTTGCTCTGTGGCTTCAGTATCTAAATCCAGGTTACAGAATTGAAGGCGAGTCCCTGAACAGAGATTCAAGTAGGGTTGCAAGGAGCTGAGGCTTGGCAATCTGGTACCTTGAGATCTCTGGGGGTCTTGGTTCCTTTGGGGTAGGTAAGGGTGGGGTGGTGGCGGGCCAGCCAGCCCCCTTCCTCCACAATATATATATATATATATATATATAATATTTTATTTTAATTTTTTTCAAAAATACAAAGAAAATAACACACGTATAACTTATATAGTGCTCCCATCACCATGGGACCGAATAATACAGTATCTCTATAATTGTTCATTATTCCGAAAATACAACATATCTTGACAGGGCATACTCCCTTTCCCCTTTTTTAACACATACTGTATTCCAAAAATAAACCCCAAATATCCTTAAAAATATTTTTCTTTAATTGACCCCTTTTGCATTTGATATTACAAGTCAACATATCATTTAATGCCATATCCCATACTTCTTTGTACCTATCGGTAATAGTGAAAACTTGCTGAATTTTCCATTTCCTTGCTATCATTAATCTACCTGCCGTTAACAAATTTATAATTAATTCTTTAACATTTTGAGGACCGGTCACCTTTTCAATTATTGATAACAAAGCTAATTTAGGACAAACCTCTAGATCAACTCCAACAATTTCTGATATTTCTTCAAAAATCATTTTCCAAAAATCCATTACATTTTTACAACTCCACCACATGTGAGCATATGTATCCAGCTCCTGACATCCTCGCCAGCACATTGGAGAACATTTGTTATCTATTCTATTTACAATCTCACCGGAGTCAAATACCATCTCCAAATTAACTTGTAAAAATTCTCTTTAATTCTTATTGACATATTTTTCAACATTCGCCTATCCCAAATCTTGTTCCGCTCATCCTTTGATATTTCCTCTTCAAACTCTGTAACCCAAACTATTTTAAGATTTTCCGCTTGCTCTTCTGATTTCTGCAACATTTTATATAACATCTTTGTAAGACCCCTAGCTGATGCATTTCCTTCTATAAGTTCTCTAGACATAACCGACTGCTCAAATGCGGTGAAATCTCTTTCATGCTCCTGTCTCCTCTTCCATTTCTTACCCCATTGTACTAATTGAATTAAGTTTAACCACGAAATTCTTCCTGTTCCAACCCTATCAATTATTTGCTGTCTTGTCTCCATTTTTTCCAGCCAATCCATTAATCTTATTACCCTTTTCTCTCTAAAAATTCGTTCTAAATGTCTAACATTCTCTGGAAAATCCTCCATTACCACCACTGGAGTAAGCGGGGATATACCTGGTATAAATATTTCCTTATTTCTACTCCAAATTTCTAACATATTTTTAAAAAAGGGATTTTCTAATCTTTTTATCATATGTCCTTGTTTTGTAAATAAAAAATTCTCCACCCTATTACCCAGTTCGAATATATACACAGTTTGGAGAGTCAGCATTGTATCATGGACTAAGATGGGGGAGGCCTAGGTTCAAATCCCCACTCAGCCATCAATTTCATGGGGTGATCTTGGGCCAGTCACTATTGCTCAGCCTAATCTACCTCACAGGCTTATTGCGACCTTAATTGGGGAGAATAGTGTGTGCCATATTGAACTCCTTGGAGGAAAAATGGGATATAGCTCTATTCAGAAATTACACACATACATAGGACTAACAGGTGAAGGACAGTGGGACTGCAGCTCCTCTTCCTGCCTCCAGTGTCCACTTGTTGAGCCATGTCTGTGAGTTGCTAACATTTGCAGACATCCACACTCAATCAAGCAGTGACTGGGTTCAGACGATAACCACACTCAAGGGTTGAATGTGGGTTGTCGTTGAACAGTGGGTTGTTACTGGTTGTTGTGTTGTCTAAACCCAGCCGAGATAACATGGTGAGCAACCACAGTTCACAACCCAACAACAAACTATGGGTTCTCTTCATGGGTTGTTTGTGGTTAACAAGCCATGGCTTGTTAGTGCAGCTGGGTTTAGACAATACGATAACCCATGTTTCAACCACCACCACCCATGGTTCAATGACAACCCACACTCAACCTTTGTTATCTTGTTGTCTGAACCCAGGCAATGTAGACTTCAGGGTGAGGACCAGTGGGGGGCAGAGTGTTGGAGGGTGGGATGAAGGTACGGCAGCTGCGCCCCTACCTTCCTAATCACCTGCTCCCATCAGTGGTTCATGCCTTGGTCTCCTCTCGCCTAGACTACTGTAATGCGCTCTACGTGGGGTTACCCTTGAAGACGGTCCGGAAGCTTCAGCTGGTACAGAACGCGGCGGCTCGCCTGATTAAGGGCAGCCGCCGGCGTGATCACATCACGCCAGTGCTTAATGAGTTGCACTGGCTACCAGTTGCTTGCCGAGCCGAATTCAAGGTGTTGGTTTTGACCTTTAAAACCCTACACGGCTCCGGCCCAGCTTATCTCAAGGAGCGCCTCCAGCAACATCAAGTGGGCCGCTCAACAAGGTCTGCCACGGACGGCCTTCTCCTTATCCCATCAGCCAGAGCAGCCAGGCTGGTGGGGACTAGGAAGAGGGCCTTCTCTGTGGCGGCCCCCACATTATGGAACTCCCTCCCTAGTGACCTTCGCCATGCCCCCTCCGTGATGAGCTTCCGCCGTGCATTAAAAACATGGCTGTTCAGGCGGGAATATGGGATGGGTTAGGTTTTTAATAAGAATTGTTTTATTGTTTTAATCATTATATTTTATTGTGTTTTTACTGTATTTTAATTGTACATCGCCCAGGGTGGCCGGGTGACCGGCCAGATGGGCGATTAATAAATTTAATAAATAAATAAATAAAATAAATGAGGGGGTGTAGTCTCTATAGGGAAGAGGATTTCTGAATAGGGCTAGTCTACAGAATATGTCCAAAGCCAATGGCTGAAATAAGCTGCAAAAAAAGAAAGATGTTTTGGCTCATACTTGTCTACGAATCACACAGCTGAAGAGATATTTGGACAATATCATAGGTGTGGTGCAGCTATTAACATTCTTGCTGATATGGCGTAGAGCCAGTGTGGCATAGTGGTGAGAGTGTTGGACTGGGACTCGGGAGATCCGGGTTCTAGTCCCCGCTCGGCCATGAAACTCACTGGGTGACTTTGGGCCAGTCACTGACTCTCAGCCTAACCTACTTCACAGGGTTGTTGTGAGGATAAAATGGAGAGGAGGAAGAGGAGGATTATGTAAGCCGCCTTGGGTTCCTTGGAGGAAAAAAGGCGGGGTATAAATAGAATGAATAAAATAAATAAATAAATAAATAAATAATAAATGTGTAAGCATTGTTGTGATGTATGATGTAACTCTGGACATGAAGAGTCCTTCTGATGCTCAAATACATTTGGAACAATATTTGATGGAAGTGGCACACATCTGTCTGTATGCCCAAAGTGCTGGTCATCCAAGGTCATCCGAAATGGTTGTTGAAATGGTACACAGAGCTGCACGTTGCATTGCACGATAGTTGTAGAGTGATTACCGGTACTCCCTGGATAAAACTAGAGGACCGCCATCATGTACTCTTTTCCCTCTATATCTAGGGAGGAAATTAAAATTTCTCCCTGCTCCCCCACTACTACCAAGCCCTTGCATAGAATTTTTCTAAGATGGCTGTTCCCAAATTGCACATTTATTTATTTCTTCAATTTGTATCCCACCTTTCTACCAAAAATGGCACTCAAAATTATAGAGAAGCATTCTAATCTACATCAACAGGGGAGGGCAACCTCTGGCCTGCAGAGGATTGGGTGCCCTCCATGGGCCCTTCCCAAGCCCCATCCTTTGGTCTGGAGCATACTGGGGGCTTGAGGAGGCGCTGCTCCCAACTCAGCAGTCATTTGCAGGAACTGGTCCTGCAAGCACTGACCGCATCCCTTCCTCCACTGCTCGCACCTCAACTGGGTCGTGAGCAGTATAGGAAGGATGCGCCAG
The DNA here is from genome assembly GCA_021292165.1 of Shinisaurus crocodilurus. Classification (NCBI taxonomy): domain Eukaryota; kingdom Metazoa; phylum Chordata; class Lepidosauria; order Squamata; family Shinisauridae; genus Shinisaurus; species Shinisaurus crocodilurus. The sequence continues at coordinate 27,378,350 of CM037880.1, read as the reverse complement.
CTCTTGCAAGCACCAGCAGAGTCCCTTTCTTCATGTGCAGAGAAAGGAAAAGTGGGTGGGGAGTGTTGGGGATTGCCAAAAGACCTGGGAGAGGATATTGTGATATATTATCTCTCCCCTCTTGCTTTTGCAAGCACAGCAGAGAATACCCAACTACAGGCGAAAAACGTGTGCATGCAGAGCTGCTGGTTAAAGCAGGGCTGGGCATTTAGTTGATACAGACTGTCCCTTTTGGACTGACTGGATCTTCACCTGGTTTCCCCCTTACACTACCAGTAAGACAAACAGTCTTTTGGAGGTTAAAAACATAGTTTACTCACTCAGATCTTGCAGATTGGATACAGGCAGGCTTAAGAATGTATTTACAGTTGTGCAGGAATCATATGGTAGTCGACCTGTTCTGAACTTGGGAAAAGTTCAGAACTGCAACTCAGCTACATCTTCAGACATGTTGCATACACAAATTCATGGCTCAGACTGTTTTCCCGGGGCAGGAAGAGAAGGCGACTGGCAACGCCCACATCCTGCACCAGGTGAGTCCTGGGTAGCATTCCACAAAGTGTCTGCTCTAGGATGCAGAGACTCTGTGGTCCCAATTACATCATGTACTTATACATGGCTTGAGGTTTTGACTGCTCATTCCCAACAGGGAGCAATCAGGACCGCAGACCAAATGAGGTCGCCCACTCTTGCTGTAAAAAGACTGTATCAAAGGTCTGAAGATGCTCAATAAAATCTAAATCAAGCATTGTTTGCCTACCCTGAAATATTCTAGGATAGAACATTAATATTCAGGTATCGGTCTTTTAAAAGCCAGTAGTCAGTCCTCCATCAGATTATCCAAAGGGGCATATGTACTGTCAACAGGGATAGGGACTCGGACTCCAGGACTCAACTCGTGAGTTGGACTGAGCCCTCCCCCTGACTCGAGTCCCAATATTTTTAATGGGACTCGAGACTCGACTCGGGACTCGAGACCAAGGACTCGTGTTCCAAAATCGTGTTCCTCAAATGAAACATGGATAGGTTTTAGGAAGTACAGCAAGTTTATTTTTTAAAATCCTTTTCCTAAAATGCAACCTTTCAGACATTTTGGGTTTGGCTGCCTCTGCCTTCCTGGTTTGGGGTTCCCAGCCTCCTCTGCCTGCCTGGTCTCTTCTTAACCAGTTCCACAGTTTGAATTGTCCAAGACAAAGGCCTCTGCCTGCCTGTTTTAGGGTTCCCTGCCTCCTCTGCCTGTCTGGTTATTCTGGGTTTGTCTGCCTGGTCTGTTCTTGCCAAAATCAGTGGCAGAGTTTTGAAATAAAAAGGCACACTTGTGCCTAAAATATATTTAAGCCACACATCTGAAATAGCTTTCTTTTTTGGGGAAACCCCCCCACTGATTTTAATAGGGACTCGTGGAGTCAGCTTTGGGAGTGACTCGTGACTCGTGAGTCACCATTTTGGACCAAGGACTCGAGACTCGGATCCAAAGACTCGTGGCTTGACTCGTGACTCGAAACCAAGGACTCTTCAACATCCCTGACTGTCAATTTGCCAACACTGGTTTGGGGAGTGTTAATCTTGAGGCTTGAACTGGCAGATATCCATCACCCACCCCTAGTGTGTGTACAATCTTCTTCCGACCAATATCTCCCATTTAAAGTACTTAGTTACATGTATCTCTATTTGAACATCAGCATTCATCCACCTCTCTGTCACGTATCCTTGCACTCTCAGTCCAGAGGCTACTCCAGTTCATACTTGACAATGTCCCAGAAACCAATGTTTCAGGCCTGCATGAATTCTTATTGCTTTTTTCATCAGAGCCATCAAAAATATGATTCATAACAGGTTGACTGTGCCCTGAGCAAAAAGGATTGTGCCGGACGTGATTCCATGGTATCTGTTGACACTCTTCTGGATGTGTGGGTACCCAATCAAGGAGAAGACGAGGATGGAACTTTTGAAAAACAAATTGCCAGTGTTTCAAGGAGGCACAATGTGGTAGTAATGGGAGACTTCAATTTCCCTGATATCTGTTGGGAGACTTTTTCAGCCAAACATGGCCCCTCCAAGAAATTCCTGAGCTGTGCTGCTGATAACTTCCTCCTACAGAAAGTGGAGGAAGGAACTAGAGGATCGGCTATCCTTGACCTGATTCTAACCAACAGAGACGAGTTAGTGGATAAAGTGGCAGTTTCGGGAACTCTGGGGGAAAGTGACCATGTTATACTTGAGTTCTTGATTCTAACGGAAGCAAAAGCTGAGTGTAGCCAAACACGTACCCTGGATTTTAGGAAAGCCAATTTTAACAAACTCAGAACAATGATTAGTAAGATCCCATGGCAAGTGACTCTCACGAGAAAGGGAGCCCAGGAGGGGTGGGAGTTTTTAAAAAAGGAAATTTTAAAGGCACAATTGCAAACAATTCCCAAAAGGAAAAAAGGCAGAGGGCAACAGAAGAAGCCAATGTGGCTTCACAATAAACTCAAAGACGACCTGAAAACAAAAAAGGACACGTATAGGAAGTGGAAGGAAGGACAGGCTACAAGTGAAGAGTACAGGCAGGTAGCACAGAACTGCAGGAATAGTGTCAGGAAGGCTAAAGCTGAGAATGAGCTAAGGTTAGCGAGGAATGCTAAAAGCAACAAAAAAGCTTTCTTCAGATACATGCACAGTAAAAGACAGAAGAAAGAACTGGTGGTTCAACTACGCAATGAGGATGGCAAATTGATAACAGAAGACAAAGAAAAGGCAGAAGTGTTCAATTCCTACTTCGGCTCGGTCTTCTCCCAAAAGAGGGTCTATGACCCCCCTGGCAAACCTGAAGTGCAGACTGAAGGGGCAGGATTGCAGCTTGAGATTAATAGGCAAATGGTCAAGGAGCACCTGATTACTCTGAACGAGTTTAAATCTCCAGGGCCTGATGAGCTGCATCCTAGAGTAATAAAGGAACTGGCAGAAGAACTCTCAGAACCACTGTCTATTATCTTTGAGAAATCATGGAGGACAGGTGAAGTGCCAGATGACTGGAGGAGGGCAAATGTTGTTCCCATCTTCAAAAAGGGCAAGAAGGAGGAACCTGGGAACTATAGGCCAGTCAGTCTGACATCAATCCCCGGGAAGATTTTTGAGCAGATTATAAAGAAGTCAGTCTGCAAGCACCTTGAAAACAATGCAGTGATTACTAGAAGCCAGCATGGATTTGTCAAGAACAAATCCTGTCAGACTAATCTGATCTCATTTTTTGATCGGGTAACCTCCCTTGTGGACTGTGGGAATGCTGTGGACATTATATATCTGGACTTCAGCAAAGCTTTCGACAAAGTGCCTCATGATATCCTGATTAGTAAGCTAGCTAAGAGTGGGCTAGATGGAACAACTATCAGGTGGATCCACAACTGGCTACAGAATCGGACTCAAAGAGTGCTTATCAATGGTTCCTTCTCAAACTGGGGAGAGGTAACGAGCGGGGTACCACAGGGCTCGGTCCTGGGCCCGGTGCTCTTCAACATTTTTATTAATGACTTGGATCAGGAGGTACGGGGAATGCTTATCAAATTTGCAGATGACACAAAGTTGGGTGGAACAGCTAATACTCTGGAAGACAGAAACAAAATTCAAAGTGACCTCGATAGGCTGGAGCGCTGGGCCGAAAACAACAGAATGAAATTTAATAGGGATAAATGCCAAGTGCTGCACCTAGGGAGAGGAAACCAAATGCAGAGTTACAGAATGGGGGACACTTGGCTCAACAATACTACAAGTGAGAAGGATCTTGGAATTGTGGTAGATCACAAACTGAATATGAGCCAGCAATGCGATGTGGCTGCAAAGAAGGCAAATGCAATTTTGGGCTGTATTAATAGAAGTATAGCTTCCAAATCGCGGGAAGTGATAATTCCCCTTTACTCGGCACTGGTTAGGCCTCATCTTGAGTACTGCGTCCAGTTCTGGGCACCACACTTTCAGAAGGATGTAGACAAACTGGAGAGGGTTCAGAGGAGGGCAACAAAGATGATAAAGGGACTGGAAACAAGGCCCTATGAGGAGAGACTGAAAGAACTGGGCATGTTTAGCCTTCAGAAGAGGAGACTGAGGGGAGATATGATCGCACTCTTCCAGTATTTGAAGGGATGTCACACAGAGGAGGGCAAAGATCTCTTCTCGATCATCCCAGTTTGCAGGACACGGAATAATGGGCTCAAGTTACAGGAACCTAGATTCCACCTAAACATCAGGAAAAATTTCCTGACTGTCAGAGCAATAAGACAATGGAATCAACTACCTAGGGAGGTTGTGGGCTCTCCCACTCTGGAGGCATTCAAGGTGCAGCTGGACAGCCATCTGTCAGGGATGCTTTGACCTAGATTCCTGCATTGAGCAGGGGGTTGGACTCGATGGCCTTGTAGGCCCCTTCCAACTCTACTTTTCTATGATTCTATGATTCTATGATTCTTTGGGGTGGCCTGAAGCTTACTTTTCAGTGCACACCCCCAGTTCCTTACTACTTTCTACATATTTTGGGTATCATTGCCATTAGGGCTCGATGCTTGGCAGTACCCTGTGGACAAAGAAGGCTTTGGGTTATGGGTGACTTGGGGTGGCCCAAAGCTTATTGTGGGTTGTACAGTCCCAGTTCCTTATTCTTTTCTATATACGTTGGCTATTATTGGCATGCAGCAGCTCCATGCTTGATAGTGCCTTGTGCCTAAGGAAAGGTTTGGGTAGGATGTGATTCAGTGCCATTGCTTAGGTCACACTCTCCTGGATGTGTGGGTGCATGATTGCGAGGCGTGACCCAAAGCTGGTTTTGGAGTGCACAGCATCAGCTCATTATTCTTATCTACATACTTTTTGTACAATCGGCATGGGGATGCTATGCTTGGCAGTGCCTTGCACAAGCTAGGGATGGGTGGAGCTGTCAACCTCAGTCTCACTGAGATTGTTGGGTTGTTGTTGATGTTGTTGTTTTTGTCAAGCTCATCTCATCCTGTTCCTGCATGAGCTTACAATTTTTGTTAAAATCTACATTAAAAAATCATGCACAATTTTCTTAATGTACATATTAATGCCCACATTTTTGTCTGCATTTTTAAACATGCATTTCCCCTAGTTTACATTGCTGAAATGCTGTTTTATGCACACTTTTTGTGTGCACTTTTCCTTAATATGAACATTTCCCCCTGAAGCCAGCTGCAACAGAAATTTCTTTTAAAAAGAGGATTTTGGAACTCAACTCTGCCTCAGTTTGCTGTTAAAGCTCGGGAGGGACAGATCAGGTAAATCCATAAAAAATACTTGAAGGAACAAACTCCTCACTCATCCCTACTTGTGATCAAAGAAAGCATTGGCTGGATGTAATTCAGTACTATATGATAGAGGACACTCTCCAAGATGTGTGGATGTGTGAGGTGGCCCAAATCTAATTTCGAGGTTCACACTTCTTTCTACATATTTTGGATATAACTGATCTAGACTCGCCCTCTTAACAGTCCCTTGCACACAATGAAAGCTTTGGGTTAGACACAATTCATAGTTCATAGTTCATAGATCATAGAGTTGGATTCAATGTCATTGCTTAGGGGACACTGTTCAGGATGTGTGTGAGTGTATGATCTGGGATGGCCCAGCCCTAGTTCCTTAATCTTTCCTCATATTTTGGATATTATTAACAACAGGCCATCATATTTGACAGTGCGCTGTGCCTAAAGAAAGCTTTGGGCCAGACATGAATCTGTGCCATCTGGTACAGGACATCCCCCTCGGCCTGTTGCAATGGCTTGGGTTGCCCAAAGCCTGTGGAGTGTATAGCCCCAGTTCCTTATTCTTTTCTAAATGTTTTGGTGATCATTGGTTTGAGGGCACCAGGTTTGACAGCACCCTGTGCACAAAGGATGCTTTGGACCAGACACAATTCAATACCATCACATAGAGGGCTCTCTGCTAGGTGTGTAAATGTATGATTTGGGATGGTCAAAAGCTTGTTGTGGGGTGCACATTTCCAATTCCTTATACTTTTCTACATACTTTGGCTACTATTGCCATAGGGTATCATACTGAGTCTGAAGGAAACATTGGGCAAGACACAATTCAATGCCATCTGGTAGCGTACACTCTCCAGAGGCGCCTCATTTGGGGTGGCCCAAAGCTTATTGTGGGGTTCATATCTCCAGTTCCTTATTTGTAATGATATCTGGGGTCATCATGCATTAATGTCTATTGCAGAAAAAATATGATTTTGACTGAAGATAATCATTGTTTATATTAAAGGGGAATGTCATGGAGATATACGTTATGTGGTAGCCCAAAGCGTATTTTGGAGTGGAGGGGCATAATAACCGTAGATTCTTATTCAGTTTACTGTTTGAGCTCTGTTTCAAACCATAAAGCAGATAAGGAACTTTAAACTGGGAACTAGTAACCAACTTCTCAGAAGTCTTCAAACCATGATTTTGCTGAACTTGAAACAAACATAGTAAAGCTGAAGCATTTAAAGCTGAAGTCTGCTTGTCCTTAGGAGAGGGAAATCCTGACGTTGGCATCATGTAGGAATTTCCCAAGTATGTTCCCAGTGTGAAGTATGATGACTAAGCCAAAGCAAAAGCTTTATAAGTGAAGGGACTTGTTGAAATCCCAGCAGCTCTGCTCAGACAGAGTCATCATCATAATCATCACAAGTCCAAAAGGCTGCAGTAAAAGAAACTTAATCTAGTATTTGAAGACTTTCCATCCCAAATGGCTTAAGTGCTTAGTGAATTTAGAATACCGGTAAGTGCAAAAGAGATCTTTTGCATCTCTTCCCCTGCAAACTTCAGAAAGCTGAGTGCACGAAAACAACAACAGGAATGAAGACTGAATAATGTGCTTGTGTAAGTACTGATCATTGCAATATTGTACATTTCTGCTTTACACAGGGACTTTGTTACTTCAGCCCTTTTTGCATTTTTTTAAACCAACAATTTACTTGTTACGGTATATCCAGGACCGGTTCACCCACAGGATTTTGATCTGTTGGGTTTCCATATCCAGGGGCAGTTCTTCTTCGATAGAGCTATGCCTATGGGATGTTCCATCTCATGCTCGGCATTTGAGCAGTTCAGCTCTTTTCTGGACTGGGCAGTGCAATGTAAATCTAACCTCACACATGTGGTCCATTACCTTGATGATTTTCTATTTGCCGGTCCTCAGGAGGAGTCTAACCAATGCACGAAGCTTATGCATCATTTCCGAGGGCTGTGCGACTCAATCGGTGTACCATTAGCCCACGAGAAGACTGAGGGACCTGCAAATACACTAACTTTTGTAGGCATAGAATTAGACACAGTTCAAGTGCTCCAGGCTACCCATGGAGAAGCTTGAAGCACTACAAGATAAAGTCAACAATGCATTGCAGTTTAAAAAGATCACACTACGTGGGTTGCAGAAATTGGTGGGTCATCTTAATTTCGCCTGCAGAGTAATTGCACCAGGGAGGGCGTTCTTGCGCCGCCTTTGTAATGCCATGCAGAGTTTGACACGACCACACCACAGGCTTCGGGTATCTGCATCCATCAGAGCAGACCTCCAAATATGGGCCAAAATCCTGACATAGTTCAATGGGGTTTCATTCTGGAGGCATGACCTGTTATTAGATGCTGAGTTTAGGGTCCAATCAGATCTGGCCTTTTTATCAGGCCTGGCCTTTTTATCCAAAGCCAGGGGTTGGGGAGACAACACAGGTGATTTTAGGTTAAAGAAGATGTTAATGGGGTGGTCTCGGCAAACCCTCACTTTACCTGATGCCAGGCCTCCCATATCTCCAGAGGCTCTTCTGGGCCTGTGTGCGCAATGGCCAGTCATATGTAATTCTGATTACGAGGCAATTTTGTTCCATGCCACTGCATTAATGGCGTTTTTCGGCACATTCCGTGTGTCTGAACTGGTGGTTATGTCCAGGGCAGATACATCGCACCGTGCCCTGCAATGCTCTGATCTTACATTTACCTCAACAGCAGTGAAGATCCGCTTGCGCAGGTCTAAAACTGACCAGGTAGCCAGGGGGACGGACATAGTTCTCTATCCTGCCGCAGAGATGGAACTGTGCCCTGTTACTGCCTTGCATTCATACATAAACAACAGAGGCCAAAACGATGGCCCGCTGTTCCAACATGCAGATGGCTCTCCACTCACGAAGTTCCAGTTTTGGTCCATAGCCAAACTGGCATTGGGAGCTTTGGGGCTCGGTGACAAGCGTTTTGGTACACACTCCTTCCGTATTGGGGCGGCATCCACGGCTGCAGCAGTGGGCTTCCCCGCGGACAGAGTCCAGGCTGTGGGGCGTTGGTGATCTCAGGCTTATCGGTCTTACGTACGCAAATTTCTATGAACGATACTGCGGCCTCTGTCTCTTTCTTGCAGTACGTTCATTGGCCAGACTGGTGCGTGCGTTGGTGTGTGGACACAGCTTCGTTTTCTGGGCGGCGCGAAGGGCTGTTACTTCAAGCCAGGGAACCCAGCTGGGCATCGAACAAATGGTGAACATCCACTGGTTGGGACGCCATGGCATGTTGTGGCAAAACCTATTGACCACCTTGCTCTGGTCTGGCTTTAACGAGCAACCCCCGCACCTGCTGGTGCTACATCTTGGGGGGAATGATCTGGGCCTACTCAAGAGCAAGGACTTGATCCTGCAAGTGATTGCAGACTTTCGGACCATTAAGGAAAGATGGCCTGCTGTTCGGATTGTCTGGTCTCACATCCTGCCACGCTACTGTTGGAGGGGCAGCGCAAGCTCCAGGATTATGAACAGAACTGCCAGAAGGGTTAACAGGGAAATGGTTAAATGGCTGGGTGGGGAGGGTTATTCTGTACCCTATCCCGAGATTGTCTTGGCACGGAGGGAGCTGTACCTGCACTGATGGAGTTCATTTGTCTGATGAGGGCAACGATGTGCTTCTCAAGGATCTGCAAAGGGCTCTGCTGGAACTTGTTCCGGGCAGGTGGGGGAGAAGGGGGGACTGAGCAGGCGCCTGTCCCTCTCTGTGGCGGGTAAGTGCGGGTTAGGGTAGTGATAGGGTGAGGTGAGCATCCCTGGCATCATTCAGGTGACTGGCGGCTTCAGGATGCCTCATGTTGATGGGTCAGTAGGCTCAGACAGCTGAGGATCAGGAACGCCTGTGATGCCTTTGTTCTCGCCAAGCTTGTTGTCTTGAGACTCCGAGAGGAGGCAACGCAACAAAGGCTCCCAACACTAGAAAGTGGAAAATGGGGCGGTGGTGGCATCATTGCCACCTCCCGGTTTTGGATGCTCCGCCCAATTGCACAACAGATCGGCCTCGGAGGCTGGATTAGAATAACCCGCACCATCCCTTTGCAGTTCATTGTATGTAAATAAATGTGGCCCAGTTAAACACCAGCAAATTATCTCGACTCTTCATTTTCCTCCTACGTTCGCAATGATGACTAAGCCAAAGCAAAAGCTTTATAAGTGAAGGGACTTGTTGAAATCCCAGCAGCTCTGCTCAGACAGAGTCATCATCATAATCATCACAAATCCAAAAGGCTGCAGTAAAAGAAACTTAATCTAGTATTTGAAGACTTTCCATCCCAAATGGCTTAAGTGCTTAGTGAATTTAGAATACCGTAAGTGCAAAAGAGATCTTTTGCACCTTTTCACCTGCAAACTTCAGAAAGCTGAGTGCATGAAAACAACAACAGGAGTGGAGACTGAATAATGTGCTTGTGTAAGTACTGATCACTGCAATATTGTACATTTCTGCTTTACACAGGGACTTTGTTACTTCAGCCCTTTTTGCATTTTTTTAAACTAACAATTTACTCGTTATATCCAGGATTTAAATATATATATATTTACCCATGCCTAAGGGCTTAGGCAGGCTTGGTGGCATTTAAAATAATAAAAATAATAATTTTCGCAAATATTTGCGAACAATAGGGGGGTCATATTTTTTTTTAAAAAATATGGTTTACACCAAGACAGCCCCTCCAAGGTGCCCTTTGGGTACTTTGAAGGGGCTGTCAGTGACTGTCAAAATGGGGATCAAAAAAGCGGGCTTGCTATCTCTGGAAAAAAAAAGGGGGAAAGCCATGGTGAGATGAAAACAGCTCACAATTGCAGCAGGGGGCACCTAGACAGTGCTGGTCATCCCAAAATACTGGGATTGGGCTACATGTGGGGTAGCTGGCAATGGTGGTGGCCAGGGTGAGCTCGGCAAGAGTGGCAAGGGTTTTTTGCTGCACTTGCCAAGTGGCTTGCTCACCCCTTGCCCAGACCCACGATGGAGACGGTTGTCTAGGTTCGGATGACACACTAACCCACTGTGGGTCCAAGAAGCCCTAAAACAAACCATGGCTTATCCGTGTGGCATATAAGCTAAAAATAAGCCACCCTGGGGGAAGGGGTCTGGGTTCGCATGTTTGTAAGCTATGGTGGGTTATCGTGTCATGCGAACCCAGTCTTTAATTGATTCTTCTCTCAACAAATATGACTATAGGCACCCAAAGAATGGTGACCCCACTAGTGTCATGGACATATCTTAGGTGATGCTGTCGCATCACTGCCACTAGTACCTCTCTCCACCAAAACCTCGTGTCATTTGCTCTTCTTTAAAGACATCTGAAGCTCAAACTATATATCATATGGGAGACACATGAAGAATCTCCTGTCATTTTTTTATTCTAATGCAATTATGTGTGTGCAAGAGAGTTGATGTGTGAGAATGGATCCGTCTATTCACGGTGGTGTTTTTTGGGTTGATTTTGTTAGTCATTTTAATTTTGTCTGAACTGTATTTTAATTAGATCATTGTGAAGTGCTCCAGGTTGTCTGAGAAGTGGGCTAAAAATGGAAGGAAGGAATAAATAAATCTGAATTGCCTGTAAATATGAATCCACTATCTCCCCATTCTTGCTTTTTTCTTATGGTTGTTCTTCTAACCATCACCACTGCATGCCTTCCATGTTTAAAACAGGATTCTACCCCAAAGCAATGCTATCCCACAGCAATAATGCCAAATTATGTCCTTCTCCTGTATGTGGGGTGGTGGTGCAGTATGATGTTATTTCTAGTACACTATTAAGTGTTAAAAACCTGAAAAGAGAAAATATCTGGAGAGGCCAAAAGCATGTCTGTTGTGATACTAAACGTCTTATGTGTGCTATTTGTTCACATATAAATATTGCACATGTCGGATTTAAATCAGAATTTTTTTAAAAAAGTAAATGTACATTTTGACTCGCATAGGTTTACACTCCAGTTATAGATATAGGGACACACAAAAGCAATAAAACAGGAGGGAAATGGGGGTGGGGGTGGGGTAAAACCCAGCAACCTACGTAAATATATGAAGTGTGACACATGGAAGGGAGAATACCAGTACGCTACCCAGGAGATTGCTCTCTTAGGTTGCTTGTTCCTACATGCAGAATTTAAATAGCAGTTCTGACCTATGAGCAAGTACTGGAACCTGGATTATAGTACATTCTAATTCATACTGTGAAAGGCTTTTTCTCCACACATACAAACGGCTTTTCCAATTATTATTTTTAGTCATGGGAGTGTTCCAGTACTGAGAATGAAAGAACTACCTGAGGCAAGTCAGATTCAGAACACATTTCTGTAGACGTTATAACATGCCAGGACAATGGAAAGATATATAGTTGCTCCAGAGTGCTATCACTCCTGTCTTTTAGATACTTACAGTGCAATCCTATATAAGCCTACTTATTGAATTTAATGGGGGTTTACTCCCAGGTAAGTGAGTTTAAGATTGCAATCTTAGTAAGGAATGTTACATTGTTAAAAGAAGCCAAATGAATGACATCAAGTAGAGTTTAATGTAATCTGATGTTAATGAAATACTGGAAATGTAGGAGTTTTATAAACCAACCTGCTATTATGCCAGATCCTCTGCTCTTTTTATCCTCTACAATTTCATAGAATGGGTCTAATACATGCAGTAGTTCTTCAACCTTGTCTGTCACTGGCATTGTTTCAAAAATCTGTAGGAATAATACAAAACGTCTGTGAACAGCGTATCACTGAGTGGCAAGTTCATCAGTCAATGCAATGCTTACACATGAGCACAGCAAAGGGGAAATAGGTATCTTGTAGACTGCTCTCTGCAGTCCTTAACTACAACATCGAATATCACTCTCTGTTTACGTTCAGATATCGTTTCAGAAGTAAAAACATTTTTTTTACAAATTAAAATATTGTCCCTTTAATGTGTTATAAACAAAGGATTTAAATACTAAATCAGGTTGCAGCTTGCTGAATAAGCAAAGCACACACACCCTTTTATACATCTTAATTAATTTCCTTTATGGTAGTGATGCTACAACAGAACCCCTGTTCCTACTTGTAGTACCTCTATGGCAAATCCAGATTTGTAACTGCAATGGGCCTGTCCAAACCTAATTTACCTGGGAGTAAGCCCCATTGAACACAGTAGAACTTCTGAGCAGACATGCATAGGATTACACTGCCAAGGCCAGATCCTATTCATGTTTATTCACAAGCAAGTCCTACTCAATTTTGAAGGACTTGCTTCCAAGTATGTCTGCACAGGGTTTGAATCAAATGCACGTTTTCTAGAGTCCCATTCTACCTTTCTGTTATGAGCAAAAGGAATGATCAAGTAAAATATTTTACTTTTCCTAGCATATTCTTCCTACACTCCATTACAAAAACAGTGAATTTGTCAGACAGAATAAAGGCACAGAAAAATAGACAGTACAGGGAATATAGAGAAGCCAAATAAATCCATCGGCAAATAAAGAGTCTTCTGATATTCTCTCTTGTCAATTTCCATTCTGTTGTCTACTATGCTAGAGGCAGTATTACAGTTAAATCTATGCGAAGAAAGATGCGTTCACAAAAGGAAACATTAGGTAAGATATAATAATGTGGCAACAATAATTTGTGGAATATTTAACACATTTACTGAATTGATTTCAACAGAGCCTTCTTCCATGCAACTGTTATTGGAGCATACAATAAACAAAGTTAAATTAGCACCAGTAGTAAATTCTACACCAGACAACTCTGTCTGTTGTTAGCTTCTAGTAGGCAGTGCTTTCTACTATAAGCTGTAGTACACAGCCTACTAACTCCAAAGTAGCACTATTGATTGCCTGCAGAGATCACTGGGGCAAGATTAAAGCCTCTCCCCACCTCCACCAATCCTGATCAGGATCACCATCTCCCTGTTGCTCTCAGCAGGAAAACAGTAATCCCTTCTCCATAGCCCAGGCTATGCAAGTCATACAGATAGCAGCTGAAGGTCGCATGTTGCGTGGGACGCCCACATGTGGACCACCCCAGAGCAAGTGATTTGTACACTGAATGGATGATACTACCAATTACAAATAATTACAATTTGGGGTTGAATGGATGTTACTACAAATTGAAATTACAAATAATACACAGATATTAAATACATGATTAATTCCAAGTGTACTGAACACCTTCTACAATTTTAAAGGAGCAACTGCATCAGACTATAAGGCATATAATCTTCTTCTTCTCGGTCCTCTCCTAGCGGAGCCCTCATGTTCCCCGGACTACTGGGTGTCCAGCCTGATTTGGGAAAGATTTACTTAATATTAGACATGGACTCATTAAAATATTTTTTTTTTTAGTTTCAAAGTGAAAAATGAAGGAAACCAAGGATGAAATTGCCATTGTGGGGATTGGATGCAATTTTCCTGGAGGTAAGCAATGCACAATACTAACTGAAAAATTAAAGAATGTTTTTAATTTACTCATTGTTTTACTAACCCCCAGCTATTTGCATAATATTAAACTATTATTTAGATCCATGCCAGTTGGGCTTCAGGCCTGGACATGCGACTGAAACGGCCTTGGTCGCCTTGGTGGATGATATGAGGAGGGCTTTGGATAGGGGCGAATGCTCTTTTCCAGTCCTCCTCGATCTCTCAGCGGCTTTTGATACCGTTGACCACGGTATCCTCCTGGACTGCCTGGAGGCATGGGAGGCACTGTATTGCAGTGGTTCCGGTCCTTCCTCTCTGGAAGGCACCAGAGGGTAGTTCTTGGGGAGGAGGCTTTGGACCCTTGGCCACTCACTTGTGGGGTGCCACAGGGTTCCATCCTCTCCCCGATGTTATTCAACATCTACCTAAAGCCGCTGGGAGCTATCATCAGGAGGTTTGGGGTGCGCTGTCATCAATATGGGGATGACACGCAGCTCTACCTCTGTTTCAAGTCCTCACCGAGGTTGGCCGTTGAGACCCTGTCCAAGTGCCTGGAGGCAGTGGATGGCTGGATGGGAAGGAACATGCTGAAACTGAACCCCGACAAGACCGAGGTACTTCTGGTGGGAGACAAGGGAAGGTTAGGGGATGTTGACCTGGTGCTGAATGGGGTGCAACTACCCCTGAAGGACCAGGTCCGCAGCTTGGGAGTCATTCTTGACTCCCAGCTGTCCATGGAGGCTCAGGTGTCAGCTGTGAGCCGGGCGGCACTGTATCAACTCCATCTGATATGGCAGTTGCGCCCCTACCTTCCTAATCATCTGCTCCCATCAGTGGTTCATGCCTTGGTCTCCTCTAGCCTAGACTACTGTAAGGCACTCTATGTGGGGTTACCCTGGAAGACGGTTCGGAAGTTGCAGCTGGTACAGAATGCAGCGGCTCGCCTGGTTAAAGGCAGCCGCCGGCGTGATCACATCACTCCAGTGTTCAAAGAGTTGCACTGGCTACCAGTTGTTTGCCGAGCCGAATTCAAGGTGTTGGCGTTGACCTTTAAAACCCTGTACGGCTCCGGTCCAGTATATCTCAAGGAGCGCCTCCAGCAACATTAAGTAGGCCGCTCAACAAGATCTGCCACGGACCGCCTTCTCCCTGTCCCATCAGCCAGAGAAACCAGGCTGGTGGGGACTAGGAGGAGGGCCTTTTCTGTGGCAGCCCCCAATTTATGGAACTCTTTCCCCAGTTACCTCCAACATGCCACTTCCTTGATTAGCTTCCGCCATGCATTAAAAATGTGACTTTTCAGGTGGGAATATGGGGTGGGTTAGGATTTTTAAGTTTTGTACTGTTTTTAATTGTGTTTTATACTCTGTGTGTGTGTGTTCTCCCCCCCCCCCTTGTATTTTATTGGATTGTACATCGCTCAGAGTGGCCGGATGTCTGGCCAGATGGGCGATTCATAAATATAATAAATAAATAAATAAATAAATAATGGAGAAGGCGTGTTTTAGAACTTTGAGAACAGCTACTTTATAGAAGCTTTAGATAAAATTGGGTTCACACAACACAATAAGCCATGGTGGGTTGTGAGCCGTGTTTGTTTCAGAGTGACTTGCCATGTTGTCCAAACCTGGCAGCATGGTTTCTTAACCACACACAAGCCACTCTGACCATGGTGGCTAATTTCCCCCCCTTCTCTCCCCCCCATGCCAGGGGAATTACCATAATTACCAGAACCCATGGCTATTGTAGGGTTCTGGTTGGCTTGTTACCCATGGCAACAAGCCACCCCTCCCGGGTTTGCATGACATGACAAGTCACACTGCTGATGGTAATTATGCAAATGTGATTGGCATGTGCACGCAGCCGTGGGGGGAATAAATCACCGCGGCTTATTTCCCCTCCATGATTGTGTGGACTGGGCCAGGATGTTATCATTGTGCAAACCTCCCAGCTGTCGGCTAAGTGTGGACTTTGTGTGACTTTATTATTATGGAAATCAGAGCCAAGCTTCATGAATTCCTGATTCATTGTTTTATTCCTTTGAGCCAATACTCACAGGATGAGAACGCTTAAACTGTTGAAGAGGGAAGAAAATGTGTATGTGTCACTATTGCTTAGATAGATAGTATTCTTCTTTAGTGCTCAAAGGCTATCTTCAGTAGCGGATTTTAATGCATGTAAATTAATTTTAAAAATACACCTGGTTCAGACATAACAGGTAACCATGGTTTCCTACTACATGAACAGGTGCAGCAAGCCTCAAGCTTGTGTGCTCCCCTCTCTTCCTCTTTCTTACACTAGAGGAGGAGACTGGAAGTTTCTGCTTCAGATATTAAACTAACCATAGTTCCCTGTGTCAAGGTTCCGCTACTACAGGGACCCCTTGATCTGCCTTTGGGAGATCTCTGCCTCTCCTCAAAGCCCCTCCCGTTCCAGGAGATCAAGTCCTTTTACAGCTTCCAATAGCATGGGTGTAGGCTGTAGACGTGATGAATAAGTCACTCCAACAAACCAGGGTAAATAACAGCACTTTACTTATTATATTAGGGTCTTTACTTAATAGAGTGGTTATAATTCAAAAGCAAGTATGATAAAATAAAACAAAAAACAAACAATCCAATGTGCTCTAGTGTAACTTCAGACTACCTATCTCCTATGCAGCCAGTCTCTGCTTCTCTCTCTGCTGGTTCTCTGCTTCTGCTGCTAGCTCTCTCTCAGCACTAACTGCTAGCTGACCACACCCCACACACATATATAGCCTTCCCAGGAATGGAAGGTTATAACCATGTGACCTTGCACAGGAGAACTAATTCTTAACTTCTATTGGGTGAACTAAAACTCTCAAACTCCCCCTCCCATCCAAGTGTTTGGGCCTTCAGGCTTCAACTACTCGAGGGAAGTGTTTGGGCCTTCAGGCTTCAACAAACTCAAGCCTGAGTAGGCCTCAATCCTTTACACCCTGTAATGTCCAAACTCAAGGAACTGTGGTTTGTTTAAACTGTAGTTTAAGAACAAGCCAGGATCTGAAACCACAGCTTGATTCTGGGTTTTTTTCTCTAATTAAGCAAACTGCAGTTCCCCTAGGTCAAACATCACAGGGAACCGTGATGTGTTTAGTTTGCCAACCAAATTGGGGAAACTGTGGTTACTGCAAACCATAACTTGCCTCCAGGCCAGAATTGGAAACCATAGTTTGTACTGGATTTCCAATTCTGTTTTGTAGGCAAATTATGGTTTGTGGTAACCATGGTTTGCCTGATCGAGACATCACAGAAAACTATGGTTACTGTGAGCCAGGAACTAAGCAAAGGAATCAGAGCACATGAAGGGAAGAAAAGAGGGATCAAGTGTATGAACTCAAAGCCCATTTCCAATTATTACACTATGGTTTGGCTAAAGTGTCTGAACCAACTACAAAGCATTAAAAAAACCCAACCATCAACAGTATCATGTATAACTTTGAGAAAGAAATGTGTTTAATGCACTTTGAGACTAAATTTTTAGAAGCTTTTAATTGTTAAATGGCAACAACCTATTCCATTAGGTACTGAGTTGGATCTGAGGAAAGTAAGACAGAAAAATCAGCTGAAAGCTGACCAAGGGGAAATATCCTAAAGTATTTAAAGGGACAGTAAAAATATGAATTATGTACTTTTCATGTACACTTTTCATAGTGTATAAAGAAATCATGGTCTCTGTTAAGCCCCTGATTGATGCAGTCAAATTTCTGAATGGACACCTGTTCAGCTATCTTGTGTTCCATGCATCAACACAATATGACTTCTCTAAGAACAGTAACTTTGAGGTCTATAACACTGTACCCAGGGAGATTAAAATGATCACTTACTGTTTTCTTAGTGTTCTTGCTCTTCATATCTGATTTGACCATTCAGTTTTTGCCACAAAGATAGACCCATTTGTCCAGTGTAAACTGCTGACAGACACCTGACACATGAAATTAAGGACACCACATTGTTAGGCAAGCAGATATAAATGACGTGGATGTGACGGATGGTACCATTGGGTCCACACACAGTCTTATGTATGTTGATTAGAGGGCATCATTGACATTTGGGTCCATTACAAGGTCTTGTGACTTGCCATAAATTAGGCAAGATAACTTTATTAATATTTCCAGAGGAGTAGCCGTGTTAGTCTGTTGCAGCAAAAACAACAGAGTCTTGTGGCACCTTAAAGTCTAACAAATTCATTCTTGAACTGATATAATATAATACAACAACAACAAAGTTCTTCTGGATGATATTCGTCATATTTCTGAATGCTTTGTTTTCAGTCTGTTACTTAAAGAAAGTTGTTCACATGCTGATACATTAAATTATATTACGGTATGTTTAAAGCAAAATATGCTTATGCTTATATGTATTTGGACACTGCCAGAGATTACACTGAGAAAAGTTAACAAAAAGAGATCTAAGCCATATTACAGGGTGCTAGAAGAGAAAATTAGGGGTGGTTCCAGATGGAGGGCTTCTAGCACTACCAGTCAGAACACACTGTGCAGCTATTCTATTTTTTCCTCCTTAATGGATTTTCTACAGAAAGATGGAAGAAATGGCAGGGAAACATTGGGAGGGTTACAAATGAAAAATGAATTTGTCTGGCTGCCCTCCCATAAAATTCTGTGAATGAGGCAGGCTGATGGCACGATAAAAGCCACATCTGGTATTTGGTGTTATAAAACTGGAGGAATACAAAAATGTGATTCTGAGCTTCTCTACACAAGGCATTTATTGTGTGCTCATGATTCCTCACTCATGGTAGTTTGCAAGAGCTTTACTCAATGTTGTGATCATTCTGGGCCTCTCCCGTGTTTTGCAGCCATTTTTGCTGTGGTTTTTTTAGAGGGATGAAAGTCAGGTATTATTTCCTAATCTTGTGATAAGGCGGTATGAGAAGCTTGTGTATTTTTGCAATTCTGCTATATCACAGAGCCACCTTGTGGTTGTGTAATGGAATATACATAAAGGCAGAGAAAAAAAGGCCTGGGACCCGCTCTTAATCCAGCAAAGAAAACGGAAGCAGAAGCCTCGGTAAAGTGGTGGGTTAAAAGCCTCATGTAGAGAAGCCCTCCATTACCAAATGATAATTTGATGCTTATTTGACATTCTTCCCTTGCCTTATTACTTCTACTAGTATTTCAGTCAGGTTAATCATATCAAAATAAGTGAATATTTTTATTTGGTAAATATAAGTTTGAGAGATCAATTCCAATTTGTTTAAAAAATATATATTTTGCTATAGGTGAAGGAATTGATAATTTCTGGCACGTTCTGGTAGAGGGCAGAAACTGTGTGGAAGAAATACCTCCAGAAAGATTTGACATCAACGACTGGTATGATTCAGACAATAGCAAACCAAGAAAAACAAGCACAAAACATGCAGCTTTTACTAAAGAGTAAGTCTTAACTATTAATCACATTATCAAGGTGGAAAATAAACTTTGATGCAGTTTCAACCAGGCAGAAAGCAAAACTATTTTAATACGTATTATTATAAAAGGATATGCTTAATCTTATAAATGTTGAACATTTAAAAAGAAAATAAATCTTTTTTATTTTTTATTTTAAAGAACAGTTATTCTATCTTTGTGTGACCCCAGTCATTTTCCTCTAGTGGACAACCCCCCCCACCCACCCCACAACTAAGGATGCTACAGTGCTGAAACAGCATGTTCTGGAGTAGCTCTCTTCAATTTAATATAATTACTCCATTCAGTTATCCAGCTATTGAGTCAGTTTATATGGAAATACAATTTACTTTAAGTCATTTATGAATCTTACTATTGGCAGTAGATTCAGAGAAACTGAAGAAAGTAGTTCATTATACAATGCATAATTAACTTTTGGAATCTACTCCCACAAGGTATGGTGATAGACGATGGCTTTAAAAGGAATTAGACATATTCATTAGAGGACAGATTTATCAAACCCATGATAGCTAAATGGAACCTCCATGCATAGAAGCAATGAACCTTTGAGCATCAGTTGCCAAGGAGCAAAGAACAGGGCAGGACTGTTGCCTTCATGCCCTCCTTATGAGTTCTTCAAAGCATATTCTGGCTAGTGTTGAAAATAGGATGCTGGACTAGACAGACCCTTGGCCTGATCCACTCCAGCAAGTCTCTTCTTATAGTCTTCAGTAAGGCTCAGGTGCATGAAATGTTATGGCTTAGATCCTAGTGGATAGTCTCTTTCGTTCATGAAAGGACTGTTTATGAACTAGTTCAGGGGTGGGGAAACTATGGCCCTCCAGATGTTCTTGGACTACAACTCTCATTATTCCTGTCCACTGGCTAGCACTGATGGGAACTGGAGTCCAGGAACATATGGATGACCTGGGCCAAAGTTTTTCACTCCTGATCTAGTGGAAGAGCATTATGTGAGAAATGCCCTGAAATCTAGAGAAATTATTCTATTTGTGCAAGCTGCATTCAAGACCTTTTAATGGTCACTGTCCAGGCTGCTGTACTTCCCCTCCTCCTTCCAAGAAGATCCACACACACTGAAAAGCTTTATTAGTACAGAGGCCAGCCTAGCAAACTGACTTTGAATTACAAAGAAGCAGGGATGGGGACTCGGACTCGACGACTCGACTCGCGAGTCCGACTGAGTCCCCCCTTTGACTCGAGTCCCACTCGAGTCCCAATTTTTTCAATGGGACTCGAGACTCGACTCGGGACTCGAGCCCAATGACTCCGCCACCGCCGCCACCACCGCCACTCATGTCACCGCCGTCGCTGTCTCCCTCGCTGCCACCCGCTCGCAGCTACCGCCGCCGCCATCGCACGCCATGCTGCCATCACGCCGCCGCCGCCACCGCACGCAGCCGCCCGCGCCGGTCCTGTCATCACTTCCGGCGCGGCGGAAGTGATGCGCCGGGACCCTGCTCCGGCGCGCTTGGCAGCCGCCGCTTTAAACAGACCGGCGGCAGCCAAGCGCGCCGGAGCAGGGTCCCGGCGCGGCGGAAGTGACGAGCCGGGACCCTGCTCCGGCGCGCTTGGCCGCTGCCGCTTTAAACAGAGCGGCGGCAGCCAAGCGCGCCGGAGCAGGGTCCCAGCGCGTCACTTCCGCCGCGGGCGCGGGCGGCTGCGTGCGATGGTGGCGGTGAGGGAGATGGCGGTGAGCGGGAGGAGGCGGCGGCGGCGGCGGCGGCAACTCGAGCGGCACGGAGAACACTCTCCGCGCCGCTCAGAAGAGCGAGATCGGGTCGCGCCGCCGCCGCGGAGAACTACAAACCCAGGGAGGGCTCGTAATGCGTCCCTGGTGTGGCAGCGGCGGCGGCAGGAGCAGGGACGAGGGAAGGACCCGCCTATGGTAAGTGGGGGCGGCGGCGGCGGTTGCCCATGGAGGGAGCGGGAGGGTCTCCGCGGGAGGAAGGGCAGCTCTTCTTCCTCTCGCGGAGACCCTCCCGCTCCCTCCATGGGCCGCCGCTTTGGGAGTGACTCGTGACTCGTGACTCGACTCGAGTCACCATTTTGGACCTTGGACTCGAGACTCGACTCGAGACTCGGGTCCAAAGACTCGTGACTCGACTCGTGACTCGAGGCCAAGGACTCTTCAACATCCCTGCAAAGAAGTGATTTGCAGAGTCAATCACAAGGTGGACAAGCTTAGTTAGAATAATAGCCATTAAGGAAGATTGCCCTATTGTTGAGCAGTTGTTTCCAAACTAGGAACCTCTCCTCTGACCGGGGTGGGGGTGGGGTGGGGTGTTAGTGATGCTTGATTCACCCTCCTCCTGATCAGAGAGCTCAGACTGCTTTCCCACAGAATTTGACACTGATTATTCCTGCCTGCCTGTAGAGTTTATCTCCAAGGCTCCTGGCCTTGTGGTACTAACCAGGCCTGAACCTGCTTAGCTTCCGAGATCAGATGAGATCAGGCAGGTTCAGGGTAGTAACTATGTGGCAGGGTAGTAACTATGTGGTAGACTTAGCCTACAGCACCCGGTATTCCCAGGCAGTCTCCCATCCAATTACTAACCAGGTCCGACCCTGCTTAGCTTAGATCAGACGATATCGGGTGTGTTCAAGGCAGGGATGGGGACTCGGACTCGAGGACTCGACTCATGAGTCGGACTGAGTCCCCCCCCTGACTCAACTCGGACTCGAGTCCCAATATTTTTAATGGGACTCGAGACTCGACTCGGGACTCGAAACCAAGGACTCTTCAACATCCCTGGGCTGTGCCAGAAGGAGTGGAGAGGAGCATGATTGCCGGCGAAGAGTGCATGGAAGCGAGGTGTGCTGCTGCTCGGCCACTATGGATGGCTACCAGGAGTGCAGCCCCAACAGTGTGTCAAGATTTATTTTGATTGATGTGTTGCGTACTTGGGAGAGGCAGAAGAAGGACCTGAGATTACTCTGTGTAGCTGCTCTGAGTGTGTTTCTGGTTCCAGCAAGTTCATCACCAGTGGAGCGGGTGTTCAGTGAGGGTGGAATTGTGATGAGATCTCACCGTTCCAGAATGGGGGCCAAACATTTAGAAAAAATCACGTTCCTCAAATGCAACATGGATAAGTTTTAGGAAGTACAGCAAGTTTATTTTTTAAAATCATTTTCCTAAAATGCAACCTTTCAGACATTTTGGGTTTGGCTGCCTCTGCCTGCCTGTCTGGGGTTCCCTGCCTCCTCTGCCTGCCTGGTTATTTTGGGTTTTTCTGCCTGGTCTGTTCTTGCCAAAATCAGTTGCAGAGTTTTGAAATAAAAAGGCACACTTGTGCCTAGAATTTATTTAAACCACACATCTGAAGTAGCCTTATTTTGTTGGGGAAAACCCCCATTGATTTTAATAGGGACTTGTGGAGTAGGCTTTGGGAGTGACTCGTGACTCGTGAGTCACCATTTTGGACCAAGGACTCGGACTCGAGACTCGGGTCCAAAGACTCGTGACTCGACTCGTGACTCGACTCGTGACTCGAGACCAAGGACTCTTCAACATCCCTGGTTCAAGGTGGTATGGCCATAGGCTCCTGGCCTTAGAGATCCAGGTGCCTCCCCCCTTCCAACTCCAACTCCTCCCCTTCTTTCTCAGAATCTGTTCCCAGATCCTCCACTGTAGGAAGAGTGGGCCTAATCCCTACAGCCAACTAGTGTTTATATTCTACAGCTGCCTTCCACAATCTGGTGCCCTCTACAGTGGTTGGCTGGGGCATGCTGGGAGTTGTAGTCCAACACATCTGGAGTGCACCAGGTTGGGTAAGGCTGGTCTACAGGCTGAACTTTTCTTATTATCATGCTTTTGTACTGTAACACAACTGCAGATACACTCTGGCACAGCAAGTGCTTGTACAAGAGTTATCAGAATATTACTCATACACTTTCTCCTTCCACTCATGGTATGTTGGATCCAAGCCTATAGATTATATATGTGTTGTCAATTGTATGTATTTGTCTCCACTGTCCTAAACTACTACAAAACAGGGGTTCTAATTTTTCTGCCACTTTCACCCACCTTCCACGCATTAACAACAAATTGCCAGTAACTGAAACCTTTATTTTAAAATGAATACCGGAAATCTTTTTTTCAATAGTCAAAATATTTGATTGCCTTACAAATGAATGTGCAATGTGTTGGTAGTATATCTTTCATTATTCATAATGTTATACAGTAATACCTTGCATTACGAGCATAATCTGTTCCGGAGCCATGCTCGTAATCCAAAATACTCGTACATCAAAGCGAGTTTCCCCATTAGAAATAATGGGAACTCTGGTGATTCGTTCCACAACCATGTAATCACCGCTTTCCCGGCTCCCTGGCAGGGAGCCCCATGGAGGGAGCCGGCAAAGCAGTGATTAAATGGTTGTGGAACAAATCAGCGGAGTTCTCATTATTTCTAATGGGGAAACTCGCTTTGACGTGCTGGCTGCCAGGCTCCTGGCCGCACCGTGCCACGCCTCCACTCGCTCTGCAAGGCAAGGCATCGAGGGTTGGAATTTCAGGACAAAAATGGGAGAGGGGAAGCTTAATTCCCCCCTCCCAAATCACCACAGTCCCACTCTGAGTGGGGACTGCTGCGCCGGCTGGCCGAGCGAGTGGCCAGGAGGCGGGGCCTTCCCTCGAGGCAAAGCGCCTTGCTGGCTGCCACGCCGCTCCCTCCGCTCCCTACCTCTGTAAGCGGCGGCTCGCCTCTCCGCGGCTCGCCGCCCACGCTGCCGGCAGTCCCGTTGTGTCACATCCGGCAAAGCGGCAGCACGAGGCACCTCCATTTGGCTCCCTGACAGGGAGCCTGCAAAGCTTTGCAGGCTCCTTGTCAGGGAGCCGAATGGAGGCGTCTGCCTGCGCCTCGCGCTGCCGCTTTGCCGGCTCCCTACTTGGCAGCCGGCAAAGCGGCAGTGCGAGGCACAGGCAGAGCGAGCGACGCGGCTCCGTCGCCTCACCTCTACGGGGTGCTTTGCCGGCTCCCGGGCAGGGAGTCGGTGCAGCGGTGCAGCGGCGCAAGGCACTGCCGCAGGGGCGCGAAGCACCCGCACAGCAAGCGGCCTCGCCTCGCCTCCATGGGGCTCCCAGGCAGGGAGCCAGCGCAGCAGCGTGAGGCGCCCGCACAGTGAGCGGCTGTGCCTCGCCTCCATGGGGCTCCTTCCCGGCTAGGCAAAGCCGGGGAGCTGGCACGTCGCGGGCAGAGCGTGTGGCTCGTGTTGCGAGACACGCTTGTCTTCCAAATCTAAATAAATGATAAAATTTTGCTCGTTTTATGGGAAGCTCGTATACCGAGTTACTCGTAATCCGAGGTATTACTGTAATCCAGTGCTTCTCAAATAGTGGGGCGGGCCCCCCAGGGGGGGCGCGAGACTCCATAAAGGGGGGCTCGTTTGACCATCAGTTAAAAGTTTTTTTTAATATTGTGTTCCTTTAAATCCTGTGCTCCTTTAAATCTTTTCTGCTACAGTTAATAAAGCTATTCTTTGTTGTAAATTGATCCACATTTCTTTCTTTTTTAATTCTCTTATACGTTAATAAGGATACAGTGTTATGCAGAGGTGTACTTATAACAATTTTATAGACAAATGATACTATTTACAGTCGTGCGGGGGGCGCGAAATGTTTTCTTCTTCCTAGGGGGGGCATGACAGAAAATAATTGAGAAGAACTGCTGTAATCTGATTTCTGTTTCATAGGTTTAATACATTTGACAACAGGCTTTTTGGAATTAATGATATGGAAGCTGAGCGTATGGATCCCCAGCAAAAATTACTCCTGGAATGCACCTATCAAGCACTGGAAGATGCAGGAGTCACTAGAGAAAATATTAGTGGTTCCAAAACAGGGGTTTTTGTTGGTGAGACAACTGCTTGATGCTTAAAATTATTATTTTAGCTACAGAAAATTGAGCATGTAGGGCTGATTCACAGATTTTTTTTAATGTATTGGTCAATAAGAGTGAATTTTGCTGTGATTGCAGTGTGTTGATGCAGTCTTGTGAATACTTCAATTAGTTTCCAGATTATAATTTACCATGTCCTTAAAATATTACAAAAATTGACAAGCCCTGTCATGGTGAAGTGGAATCAGATCATATGTCAGAGCATTTAAAAGATGGGTTCATCGCAAAGTCTACTGAAAAATTAAATCTGTATTAATATCAGCAGGTTAACACATATTTGTGTAGATCAGACCATTGTTAAGGACAATTAGAAGCATGTACCTCCTAGTTCCTAGTATTTTGGGGGAAGTTATTAATCCTCTGGACTGTAAATATAATGGCCCTTATGGACATGACAAGCTAAAGAAATAAATAGGCCAACTGAGAGTTATGTCAAGGACTAGCTGGCATTTGAAAGTACTGTTTAATGAAATAAACATGACAGTTGACAGTGATTAATCAGTGAAATGATCTGCAATTCAGAACTAAATATTGTGTACTAGCTTTTTTTACCCAGCGTTGCACGGGTCGTCACTTTCCTATAGGCACTATTTGTTCGAAATTCCTTAAGGTAGCTGACCGCTGTTTTGAATCGCTCCATAGGAAAGGTCCCCCGGGACTACATAATGGAATCCCAGCTCCCCCGGGACTACCAGCTCCCCCGGGATTACACAATGAAATCCCAGCTCTGCCAGGACTACCAGCTCCCCCAGGACTACCAGCTCCCCCAGGACTGCACAATGAAATCCCAGCTCCCCCGGGACTACCTGCTCCCCCAGGACTGTAAATGAAATCCCTGTGTCCCCCCCGCCGGACTACGCAATCAAATTTCTGTCGTCGTCCCCCGGGACTACACAATGAAATCCCAGCTTCCCCCCCCCCCCCGGGAGTACACAATGAAATCCTAGCTTCCCCCCCCCCCCCGGTCTACACAATGAAATCCCTGCTTCCCCCTCTGGTACTGTACAATGAAATCCCTGCTTCCCTTCCCCCAGGACTACACAATGAAATCCCTGCTCCCCCCCGGGACTACACAATGAAATCCCAGCTCCCCTCCGGGACTACACAACAATGAATTCCCCCCAACTACACAACAATGAGATCCCATCTCTCCCCCCCACTACACAATAGTGAAATCTCTGCTTCCCCCCCCCCCCGGGACTACACAACAATCCCAGTTCCCCTGGGACCACACAATGAAATCCCAGCTTCCCCCCCCCCCCCGGGACTACACAACAATGAAATCCCAGCACCCCCCTGGGACTACACAACAATGAAATTCCAGCTCCCCCCTGGGACTACACAACAATGAAATCCCAGCTTGCCCCCCCACAGGGACTACACAACAATGAAATCCCATCCCTGCTTGCCCCCACACAGGGACTACACAACAATGAAATCCCTGCTCCCCCCCCATGTTGGCCCCAGCTGCAGTTCATATGAACATTCTGTTTTGAATTCCCAGTAAGTGCGGGCCATAAGCTCGCGTTGATTAAGTCCCTGCCCTTTGTACACACCGCCCGTCGCTACTACCGATTGGATGGTTTATTGAGGTCCTTGGATCGGCCCTGCTGGGGTCAGCCATGGCCCTGGCGGAGCGCCGAGAAGACATTCGAACTTGACTATCTAGAGGAAGTAAAAGTCATAACAAGGTTTCTGTAGGTGGACCTGCAGAAGGATTATTTAAAAAAAAAAAATCTGTTTTGATGTAGGAGAGATTTGCATATCCGCTCCTGATTGGCCCCTGTGGCAGTTCATACCAACATTCTAAGTGTCGTATGGGCTATTTGCATAACTGCTCCTATTGGCTCCTGCAGCAATTATGAGGTGAGACCAATTTGCATAACAGCTCCCCTGTTGTTTTGCCCATAGGAGATATGAGAGTGGGGAAATCCCCCCCTTTTCACTCCCTTAGGGATGGAATTTCCAAAAATCCTTCCTTAGTGGGTGTCTACGTCATAAAAACAATGTTCCTTAAAATGTCACGTTCCTAGATTAAACGGTTTGAGCTGGGCGTTGATGAGTCAGTCAGTCAGGACTTCTTCTTTTATATATATAGATTAAGAGAGTTCTTGATTGCCTCCCCTTTATGCCCACAGAGCTTCTAGAGCTATTAGCTCTCTGAATGAAATATGTTAATGTTGTATTTTAAAGTAATTAAAAAAAAATGCTACAAAGCAGCTTTTATACAGCTTTTGTCACCTCGAGTTTATGGGTGTATCACAAACCTTTTCTTGGCTCGCAGCTCTCCGTGGCTCGCCTCTCTGTGTCGGCAGCCACCCGAAGTCGATCTTCTGAGCGGCGCGGAGCATTCTCCGCGCCGCTCGAGCTGCCGGCGCTGATTGAGTCGCGGCCCTCCGGCGTGTCACTTCCGGCGTGGCCAGTGCGTTGGACCCCCGTGCTATGTTTTTGGCAGGGGGAACCAGGACAACAGGGCTTAAACAGCCCTGTTGCCCTGGTTTCCCCTGCCAAAAACATAGCGCGGGGGTCCAGCGCTCCGGAGCAGGGTCCCGTCGCATCATTTCTGCCGCGCCGGAAGTGATGCGACAGGACCAGTGTGGCCGGCGCAGCCGGCTCGCTGCGGCTCGCCAAGCGGAGGAGCCGCCGCCCACCCGCAGGTAGGCCTGCGCGAACATCGTGCGGGCGCGAGCGGGGCCAACCGAGTTTGGTCCCACTCGTGCCTGCGCAAGCCACCGGTTACATCCCTACTGATCGAGCTCAAATTTTAGAAATGAGGTAGTAGCCTAATTAACATGAGGGTCATATGCTTGTCTTAACCAGCATTGATCCTATTTAACTGATGAATAAGATGCCTTTCATATTATTAATCATTATTAGTTTTATTATATAAAGCACTTTTGCACTCCTTACTTCATTATTTTCACAACAACCCTGTTATGCAGTTGATTAGTATTAGATTTTTACACATTGCAGATCTGTGGTTGAGAGACCAGCAGAGAACTAGTGACTTGCCCAATGCCACAAATGCATTTATGGTGGAGGTGAATTCTTAACCCTGGTTTCACAACTCCAAGTCTATCTACTTAGCTGATCAGGAGCACAAGTTTATAAGCATGAATCTCTTAATGTACAGTATCTCCGCACCAAATATGAACAGAAGTAAACTTTTTATTATACCATCTAGTTTTAAATTATTATTTTTTTAACATTTATGGTGAATTTTAAAGTATTACTATTTGTATATTAATGAACTTCTGTATGTTCTAATGTAGATTGTGTATGATTATGTACGATTTTGTACAAAGTGGTTTTGGTCTATGACCGTAAATAAATAATCTATCTATCAGTATCTCCTAATGAAGATGACTCATCTTAAACTGTCCTCATCTCAGTGGTACAGATTGAAGCATGTTGTGTGTGACTGATACTGAGCAATTAGTGCAATCAGATTTTTCAGAAGGACTATCTTACTCACTGTCCCATGTACTACGTGGGTAACATAAGACATCTTCTGTATTCACAGGCATGATGAATCGAGACTATGCGCTAATAAGCAACAAGAAAATCAATGAAATAAACCATTATGATGGCACTGGGCCAGCGATGAGCATAGCTGCAAATCGGATTTCATATACATTTAATCTGACTGGACCATCAGTTGCCCTTGACACAGCTTGCTCCTCATTTCATTATGCTTTGCACTTTGCCTTGAATGCAATTAAACAAGGTAGACTAATGAGAGCTAATTACATGTAGTTAGTTAATTGATTTATATGCTGTGTTTCCTTCAAGAAGCATAAAGTGGTTATATACTCCCTCCCCAATTTTAGCCTCACAACAACTGTGTGAGGAAGGTTAGGTTGAGGGACAGTGACTGGTCCAAGGCTACCCAGTCAGTTTCATGGCTGACAGGGGAGGTGAACATGGGTCTCCACAGTCCTAGTCCTCCAACGCTAAATGAGTTACACCATACTGGGTCTCCTATTTAGCAGCATGACTTATAAGGCTTGTTACACCGTAAAGTATTGGAATATATTTCTGACAAAGACCCAAAGTATTTATGTTGCACAAGCATAATACTAGTTTCAACTGTCTACATTCTCTGAGCTGGTAGGAAGTTTGCAGCCAACCATGAGTTCTGAGATATAAAAAGCATAATTTAATTTAGTAACAAAATGGAGGTATTTGCTTTATATTAATCACATTAAAAATAAAACTGAGAAAGATTTAGCCCTGTAGTTGTGAAATAATTGTGGAGGATTTACTATTGTCTTTAAATGAGTGAAAGAAAAGGGGGGAAAATAGGTGAAAGCCTGATGTATTCTTTCTGGGAAGCCAAATATTGACGGTTATGCTGAACAAAAAATACATTCCTTATTTTATCCAATAGGAGACTGTGAAGCTGCTCTTTGTGGAGGAGTGAACTGCATCCTAGAACCCAGGGTTTTTGTAAATCTTAGCAAAGCAAAAATGATTTCTCCTGAAGGACTCAGCAAGCCCTTTTCTAAAAAGGCTGATGGCTATGGAAGAGGAGAAGGCTGTGGTGTTCTTTTGCTGAAAACGTTGAAGAAGGTATGATTACAGAACATAATATGATACGCTTTGTCATATCATTTGATATGATTTGTCAAATCAAAATACCATAAACCCTTGACTCTTAATTTATGAGACCTAGGGATTACACAAGATGCATATGTCTAATTTTCTCTATATACAAGCTGAAGTTTGCAGGATGGATACGATGGACCACATTCTTCATAAGAAAATATGAAACGTATGAGGCAGTTTTAACTGAGATCTTTTGCACTTGCTATGTTGGTCCTTCTTATTTTTCACAGCTTTAAGAAATGTTACCTTTTCCCCCTTCTAAAACAGGCACAAGAAGACTTCAACAAAATATGGGGTGTTATCACCAGCAGTGCAGTCAACCAGAATGGAAGATATGTCACTCCAATCACCAGACCATCTCAACAGCAGCAGGAAAAGTTGCTGCTCAGCATTTATCCAGTTCATGTAGACCCATCCACTCTGCAGTATATTGAAGCACATGGCACAGGAACCCCTGCAGGAGATCCCATTGAAGCAGAGAGCCTAGGCAATATCATTGGTAAAAAGAGGTCTCCTAATCTACCCCCACTGAAGATTGGCTCAGTTAAAGGGAACATTGGACACACAGAGTCAGCTGCTGGAGCAGCAGGATTAATCAAAGTTCTTCTCATGATGCACCATGGAAAGATTGTTCCTTCTTTGCACTTTTCAGAGAGCACTAGCAACATAAATACAGAGAAGCTAAACCTCTCCATCCCAACAACAGTGGAAAAGTGGGATGAGTCTAATGACTTTGGCAGAGTAGCTGGTATCAACTGCTTTGGATTTGGGGGCACCAATGCCCATGTGGTTGTCAGACAGTTAAAGCAAACCCAGCTTCTTCCTTCAGTCAAAAGGCCTGTTGAATTGTTTGTTATCTCTGCAGCTTCAGGTAATTCTCTCAAACTGACCATGGAAGACACAGCTAGATATCTAAAGACAAATGACTCAGTGACACTTCCAAATCTAGCCTACACATCTGCATGCAGAAGAAGCCACATAACCTACAAATACAGACAAGCATTTGTGGCATCCTCTCTCCAGCAA
Organism: Shinisaurus crocodilurus; assembly: GCA_021292165.1. Classification (NCBI taxonomy): domain Eukaryota; kingdom Metazoa; phylum Chordata; class Lepidosauria; order Squamata; family Shinisauridae; genus Shinisaurus; species Shinisaurus crocodilurus. The sequence goes on along the minus strand of CM037880.1, from coordinate 27,347,666 downwards.
CTGGAGCAACAGCTTCATTCTGCAGCTGAAATGGAATCAATTCCATCAAAGAAACCTCCACAATTAATTTTTGTGTTCTCTGGAAATGGTCTGAATTTGAAAGGGATATTTGGGACTTTGCTGAAATCTGAGCCAGTATTTAGAGACAAATGTAAAGAAATAGAACAATTATTTCAGAAATATTTCTCCACTGGCATTTTAAAATTAACTGAAAGTGAACACGAGGATTTGTCAAGGCCTGACATTGCCCAGCCTTTACTCTTCACACTGCAGGTGGCCTTGGTTACCCTTCTGCAATATTGGGGAATAAAGCCATTTGCCGTTGTTGGCCATTCAGTTGGCGAAGTTGCTGCTGCCCATTGTGCTGGCTTGATTTCCCTGGAAGATGCTGTCAAAATCATCTATCACAGGAGCAGGCTCCAGGCTAAGGTCACTGGAGGCAGAATGCTGGTGGTTGGAAACATCCCTGTTCAAGAAGTGTCAGCAGCCCTGGGAGCATATTCAGGGAAAGTCTGTGTTGCAGCATTCAACAGTCCTCAGTCTTGTACATTGTCAGGAGATGCAGATTCTATCAATGCTGTTCAGAAGCATCTAGCTGAACACTTCAGCAAAAGAAAGATATTTCTTCATCTTTTGAATGTGCCAGCTGCATACCACAGCCACATGATGGATCCAGTACTGCAAGAGATGGCAGAAAAGCTATCTTTGTTAGAGAAACAGAAGCCTGAATTGGAGGTGTTTTCAACAGTGACTGGGAAGGCTGCTTCAGAAGATGATTTTGTTACAGGCACCTACTGGGCCAGGCAGGCGAGGGACCTTGTGTCTTTTTCAGAGGCCATAATGACTTCGGTGAAAGGCAAGGAAAATGCCATGTTTGTAGAAATTGGACCCCAAAGACCACTGCAGAGGTACATAACTGAAACATTAGGGGCACAGGCTAAAGTGTTTTCTTCCTTGCAAATTGACAAAGAGTATGAGACACTTCTCAAACTTGTGAAAGACCTTTTTGAATTGGGAATCAATCCAGATTGGAATAATCTCTATGAGGGATATCAGGGTATACCAGCAGCCTACCCCAGGTATCAGTTTGATCATAAGAAGCTCGTGTCATTTATAAACATGCTCAGACAACCAACTGAAACAGCTGCAAACTTAAACCATCTGTTAATTCACAATGTTAGCAAAGACAATACAGAATTAACATGTTCCATATCTCAGGCACTAACACCATATCTCTATAAGCACAAGCACAATGGTGTTGCTCTAGTTCCTGGTGCCTTTTTTGTTGAACTTGCCTTGGCAGCTGTAGTGACAAGCTCAAAACCAAAACTGCCCATAAGTTTGTGTCAGATGAACATACAGTTGACATCACCTTGCGTTCTAAGTGAAAGTTCTCATGATTTGAAGATAAAAGTGGAGTCAGAAAAAGAAGTGAGAGATTTCAAAATACTGTCCTCTTCAGGTGCAGTTTATGCATCAGGACGACTCACACAGAACCCAGAAATCTCTCTGGAAGAAAAGAGCATTTCCCACATAGATGTTTTTCAGCGGTGCAAACCTTTTGTCAGCAAGGATGAAGTATATGAAACATTGTCTCAGTTTGGATTTCAGTACGATCCAATATTCAAGCAGCTAGGTGATGTATTTTTCTGTGAAGAACTGAAGGAAGCCATTACCATTATTAAGGTGAACAAAGAGACTAGGGAAGAAATGCATGAGTATTTTATCCATCCAGTGCTCTTAGACTGTGCTCTGCAAATGACAGGTGTGTTGACTGCAAAAACTTACAAAAATAGTATAGGGTTTCCATCCAGCATAAGCAGCTTTGTAATTGTTCGACCTTTGGAAGAAGAAATGATGATATATTTGAAAATAAACAAAGCTGTTGAGAACTACTTAGAGTTTTGTGGATGCTTCACAGATAAACATGGCTCCGTTTTGGCTGAGATGAAACGTGTTCGGATAACTCTAATCAAGGACACTTCCATGACAGAAAATAATTTTCTGTTTCAAAATATGTGGAAGGAGACAATACAATCTCAGATGATCCAGACCTCAGGAGAAGCACCCAGAGTTGCAGTGTTTGCTGATAAAATTGGAGTCACTCAACAGCTCAGAAAATACTTACATAAAAATTCTAGGTTTTTGATGTATGAAGACTGGGAGAAATTACTGGAATCCAGGAGCCTAGAATCAGCTGCACAGGACAAAGTTAAACTAGAGGTACAGGGCTACAGTGATGTTTTGTTTATGTGGGGAATACGAAGACTGAATGAAGAAAACTCAGAGACTATTGTCGCAAGTATATCAAAGTGCTGTGAAGCTTTCCGGCAACTTATTATTGCCCTGAGAGAGAAGAACAGGCATTGTTCCATCAAGATAATCACTTACAAGACAACAGACAGGAACGTGGACCACATTAACCCTGGCTTTGCTTTGTATGGCATGGTACGGGCCTGCATGCTTGAAGTGACTGAAATCTCATTTCAGATGATTGATATCAGCTCTACAAGTACAATGGACATCTTAGCCTTAGCAGATGTTTTAGCAGGGTATGAAGCACAATATTATCCTGAAGTCTGCATTAATCAGGGGAGAATTTACACTTCTGAAATCAGGCACACAGAGACCAATGATACACCCTACAACCATGCTTCTTCCCAGTCTCTTCCAAATTCTGAGCTGTTCACTCTTTACACATCTGAGCCTAATGAAGCAAGAGAGGTATCTGCTGAGCTGGATGACAACACTGATCTTCCTTTTGATGCTCACAATGTTGAACTGCAAATTGAAAAAATAAGTATCCATTCCGAAGACTATTATCCTGTTAGTGTTTCCAGCTGTAACTTTGGAAACACATTATACTGGAATTCACAGACAATCGATAAATACAAGCTCTTGGCTCTGGACTGCAGTGGGACAGTAGTTGCAACAGGCAGTGAAGTCAAAAAGGTCAAAGTGGGAGATCACATTGTTTCATGCTATCCAGTTGCTGCATCTTCAAGGATCAGGATTCCAGAAACAGTGTGCTTTAATACCCAGAAATTTCCATGTTTTGAAACTGTACCATATGTGTCTTTATTTAGGATAGCATGGGAAATTCTGCATCAGATGCTGCCGGAAATCAAACGGAATGGATCTTTAGGCATTATTTCTACTGAACCAGAGTCAGTTTTGTGCAAAGTGCTTTCATTCTCGGCTCAGGAAGCAGGCTGGAAAACTGTATGTACAATACTTGACAGCAGCCTGGAGCAGCGTGTATCTCAATGCAATGCCCTTATTTTCCTGCCTCCCCTGGAAAGGTTACCCAAAGATGTCTTAGCTCACCTTTCATATCTCCAGGATGTAGTTGTAATATGTAGCAGCCACCATCCTGAATGCCTGACATCTCTCATTGGAATTGGCCACGAAAACTTCCAAATTCATGTTCTCAGTCTTGCCTCCATTTTTCAAAAAGCATCTCTGAAAATATCTCAGAAGCCTTTCTCCAGCTGGATGAAATCAATACAATTAAAGCAATTTAAGAACGTACCTTCTTCAGTCTTTCAGCGGGCAGAGAATATTGAGAGCACAGACACTGCAATATCATCCACCTTCACCTGCAAGTCTGTCCCACTGGCTGTGCTGAAAGATGATAAGCACAACAGCTGTTATTCTGACATACCAGTGCATGAGGCAAAAGCGAAATTGTTTAAGCAGAATGCTATTTACATAGTCACAGGGGGACTCACAGGGCTTGGTTTTGAAACCGTGAAATTCATCGCTCAAAATGGAGGAGGGTGCATTGTGATTCTTTCTCGGCAGAAGCCCAGTGATGAGAAGCAAAAAGAAATAGATAGTCTGCATAATCAGAATAAATGCTGCAGGATAGTCAGTCTGCAGTGCAATATAATCTTTAAGCCTGAGGTTGAGAGAGCTATCAATTCAATCAGCAAAACCTTTCCAAAGTATCCAATCAAAGGTGTATTCCACAGTGCTGTGATTTTACATGATGGAAGTCTTGAAGCCTTAAGTCTTGCTGCATTTGAGGAAGTGTTAAGTCCAAAGGTTGCGGGAGCCATCAACCTTCACCATGCTACACAAGGGCAGGATCTTGACTATTTTGTATGTTATTCATCAGTTTCTTCCTTTCTTGGAAACGCAATGCAAGCAAACTATGCTGCTGCCAATTCCTTCCTGGACTATTTCTGCCATTACAGGAGAAACTGTGGTCTTTCAGGTCAAACCTTTAATTGGGGTGCTTTGAATCTTGGAATACTGCAAAATAAAAATGACCTTCAAAATCTTTTGGAATCAAAGGGCATAGCGGTTCTCCAGGTTGATGATGTTCATGAGAATCTTAAAAAAAGCTTAATTCTGAATAATCCTCAGCAAGCTGTGGTAAAGTTGAACTTTAAATCTTTGACCAGTAATTACTTTTCTCGAAATCCAGCAATAAGAGCTCGCATGAGTACAATCATATTAAAATTAACTGGAATTAATCTTGAGGTGCTAGAAAAAAATGTATCCTGTGATTTGGCTCCAATAAAAGCAGAAGACTATGCCATGTCATTGGTGAGCGAACTCAGTGGTGCAGACTCAAGTGATATTGCGATCAACACATCCCTTGTATCTGTTGGCATAGATTCTATGTTAGCTTTAACTCTACAGAATCGCATTTTTCAGGAACGCAAGATTGATGTACCACTTCTAAAATTACTTGATCCTGAGACTACAGTGCTTAGTGTAGCATCACTTTTAGAAGAAAGAACTGAGGAAGTCAGGGAACCTGATAAAGAATACTGAAAGAAAAAGAACTGTGAAGGAGAATACGGAGCGGAAGTATCTTGCGAGTGTATGGGTGAGATAAAGAAGAGTCAGACACAGAGTATATGGTTTCAAATCAGGGCCACATTTATCGAATTGAAGATCTGTGAAGGGCGAAGTGTGGTACTAACCTAGCCCGGCCATTGGCCGGGGAAAAACCAATATTTTAAATATTTTGGCGAATACATCCTAACCGCACCGGAGGCGGGTTGGTCCGCCCCCGGCCAGTTGCCCTCCATGTGGAGCTGGAGGGCCTTACCATCGTCGCCTTACTTTGACGCCTCCAGGCACCCAATGTAGGCGAGAAAGGCAAAAAATAAGCCCTTTCCTGTGTCCCCGCCTTTTTACCTGTGACCAACCTGACCTGTTACCTGACTCCTCTCTCCTCCCCCACTCGCAAATCTTCTCCCTGTCCCCAAGTGAGGGGCCAGTGGAAGTCTGTTCTCATAGCTACAATACTGATAATATTTGTGTCATTTTTGAATACCAGTAATAATCATTGGAGACCCTCAACAGCAGTCATAATTTGGCTAAGCTAAATAGTTGGAATTGTTGGTGTTGAATGTAAAATTGTAATCCGTGTGTTAGCCTTGGCCTTCCACACACAGCAAGCAGAGTGTCAGCTCTCTCACGCAGCAGTGTTCAGCTCCCTCAGTTGCAGATTAATCCAGGACCCAGGAATCACTCTGTAGACACAAGAAGGTCTATTCTACCTGTTTGTGGTGCTTACTTTGAATAAGTAAATAGAGTGTACATTCCATAGATACAGTCCATGTGCAGAGTATAAAAGCATAGCAAGCAAAAGTCCAGTGGAGAGAAGAACTTCACCCCACCATCAATGAGAAAGATGATGATGATGCAAAGAGCAGCAGCCCTTCTGCTAATACGGCTACTGTCTGAACAGCACAGTCCATGTCACGAAAACAAGTCACATGACTCTGGTTCACATAGATAATTTCCCACGCTTTAGCAGAAACGGCCAGGAATAGGTAATGTCAACAAACTGTGCAGCCCAGATGAAAAACATCCTGCCTAGAAAAGCTAGTACCATCTGTACTATAAGCAAAAAACTTCACAGCATGTTGTTGATATCCCAACAGGAATGTCTTAGTTTCACCACTGATTTCAATAGTGATTCAAATATGCTAACAATTAATTCTCTCGTGTCAGTGTCCTGAAACCACTAACTCTGGAGTGGTTGTCTGTTCTCTGTTTATCTTTATTGATGTTTGCCATATTTGGAATACTTATTTTCAATTGTTCTAACAAGTAATGGACAGTACGTGAGAGGCTTTGCTGGCTTCTGATGCTCTTTGGAAGTGGTTGCAGTGTTTGAGCTCAAGTTTGCACATTAAATGTGGAATTGTGTATGACTGTGTGTGTAGGATGATATTTGAACTTGTACCCTTAATATGTGTATCAAATTTCATTACAGTATCTCAGTGTTCAACAGAATGATTGCAGGAAGGTTAAACCAAAGGCCTCCCTTTGCTGAGCCAAAAATGCTTTCTAGTTGAAGCTTTCTATTTAACGTGTAATCCTTTAAAACTATATAGTAACACAACCACAGCCTGAACACTGAACTCTTTGAGATCCACTCCTGTGGGCCAAACCTTGTTGTCCAACCCACACAGAACGGATTAACATTCATAGCTTCTGTGGGCTCATGACATTAATAAATAATACATTAAGACTATAATCCTCTGCATGCTTACCTAAGACTGAACCCCAATATATAGTGAGACTTACTCCTGAATAATTAATTAATTTTGTTAATTATGGTTGGTTAATTTTCTCTTCTTAATGCTTCAGTTATAAAGTCTTCAGCAATTCTAAAAAACACACACACATAATCAATGAACTCTCAATCTTCTAGTGCATTAAGGGACATATTTCCGTGATAATTTTTTAAAAAGATTACTCGTTTTCCTTGATTATTTAAAAATTCTGGCCTGCCAGAATATCTTAAGGCACAATCCTATGCATGTTAAGACAGAAAAAAGATCTACAACTACCAGCATCCCCAGCCAGCATCCTGGGTGTTGTGGGACTTTTTTCTGTCTCAGCATGCATAAGATTGTGCCCTTAGCCATTTGGACATATCATTCTTTAAGAGGCTGAACTGCGAAACTGGATTTTCCTTGTACTAAACAAGAAAGGAATGCATAGTCCCCACTCAGCCATGAAACTCACTGGGTGACTTTGGGCCAGTCACTGACTCTCAGCCTCACCTACCTCACAGGGTTGTTGTGAGGATAACATGGAGAGGATGATGATGATTATTATGTAAGCCGCCTTGGGTTCCTTGCAGGAAAAAAGGCGGGGTATAAATATAATAAATAAATAAATAAATAAATAGATCTATTCCAAGAACACGTTTTTCAGTGAAGTAAATACAAGCTTCTTCTAAAGACCATTTTGTTCAGTTCTTTTTCATAGATTTCATAGATTTCATAGATCATAGAGTTGGAAGGAGCCTACAAGGCTATCGAGTCCAACCCCCTGCTCAATGCAGGAAACTAGAGGAGGGGTCTCCCATCCAAGTAATAACCAGGCTTGACCCTGCTTAGCTTTCCACGCTCAGACAAGCTGAGCCAGCGTAAGCCACAGGCCTGTCATTTTTGTGGAGGAAAGTTTCCCCTTAATTACTGTTTTGTATTTGTATATTTTATATGCTTTATGTTATACTGTGATTTTATTGCTTTATAATGAACTATTAGTACTATAGCTTCGTATTAAAAGTACACATTATTATGATCTGTATATTCAAAGCATGTATATTTCTTTTAATCAATTAATAAAGAATTTAGTGGTACTTCTATGAGTTTATAACTGAATACTAATTTTCAGCCAATGGAAAGAGGAGTTATTTTCAGATTTGGGGGTGGGGGGACACGGACAAGACCTGTCAGCAACATTTAAAGGCCCTCTGTAGGTACGTATATTCAAAATTAAATTAGTATGAATGTGTATTATAAGATACATTTTGATATGATGGATGAAAACGGGAAGAGGAAAAGAATGCAAATCCAATATACCCAAGAGTGTGCCGACAGAAACACAACAGCTAATTCTGCCCTACACGTTACCTAGGCAATGGGTCCCTTGTGGGGCAGAAGTCCAGCCCCAATTTGGTCAGCAAAACACCTCCAGTCAGCTGGCATCGCCCAAAAGAGAGACAAGACTCCCTCTCACCAGCCTTCTTATCCCCCCTTCCTGGTAACAGGGCAGATTCTCTTGACCAATCACCTGCCGGCCTGCCATCTACCTTCTCATCTCTACAGTTATTCCAGCTAGGTGACCCGGCCAATTTAGCAGGACCATACGCTGCCTTGAAGACAGAACTGCCTGGCATACCCCTTATAAACAGGTGGTAAATCATTGTGGTCGTCACAGATAATCTCTGGGGCAGGAGGCCTCCTAAAGGGAAAAAAGGCTTTTCTAATGCTTTACCCTTGCTTGCCCTGAGAGTGGACTTCTTCACAGTGGTTAAGACTGAAATTGTGCAAAGTGAAAAAACATTATTTCTCCACCTCTATTGCATGCTTTGTATGTCAGTCAGTGGAGCTTATTAGGGTTGTTCAGGGTTTATTTATATGTCAGCCCTAAGCAGGTTTGTGACACTTCCGAAATAAAATCTCTTGCATCTGCTGGGACTCCATTGTTATAGAAGGTGAATCAGGTGAAGTATCCAGTGGACAGTCTTACAGTTTTATTGGATGAGTTTCAGTTCATACAGCTTGAAGACTTTAATTAATTAATTAATTAATTAATTACACTTCTATACTGCCCAATAGCCACAACAATGTGTTTGGACAGGTTTCTGCAACCACTTCTGTATTGGATCCTTGTTTTTGTTCACCAGCTTGTCTGAAGGGTGTTACGACAGATAATTCTGGGCGCTAGATTCCCTCTAACCCCACACTCTTACGAAAGGTTTAGGATCTTTGGCTGGGGTAAAACCTGAGCTGCTGGGGAGAAAGTGTGCACTTTGCTCCTTTTACCCTTAAACAAACTTACACACACACACATAGACTCTAGAAACAAAAGGGTGGTTTTATTGAAGAAGAAATACAGAGAATGTACAGCGTCTTACTTGTTGGTGAAGCAAACCTAGTGATGTAAGGCAGAAAAATATCCTTACGCTATGGTTCAAACACACCCTGTATTCTGGAGAGGAGAAAGAGTCCCTTTTGCCCTAACAAGCCTGAATAGAAAAAAAAGGGGGGGGAGAGATTCCCGTCTAGAAGGATAGAAAAGCAAAGTCCCGGCTACTACCTGTCTGCTGTGATGAGGTTCCAGCTGTGGCCCCAGTGGAGGCGGGAGGGGTTTGAGCAGTCCGCGTTCCACGGTGACCCCCTCAGCTCTCTCCCGACACCCCTTGCTAAAACCTCTTGGTTCTTATAGTCTCCTTCCTGCCTTTTTGGAGAAAAAAGAGCAGTGGGGGCGTTCTTTGCCCCACAGATGTCTTCAAACTCTGCTAATGACTTTACTCTTTATGTTTTGATGACTCATAATGGGTGTACTTAGGAAAGCAAAGGTTTGGGTCTTCCTGCTGATGGGACTGTTTTTGGAGTAAGCTTCTGGTGGTATTCACCCAGTGGGGGGGGGGGATGAGCCATATCTTTTCAGGAGAAATCCTCCTGTGTTATGGGCGATATGCAATATTCAGGTCTCAATCAATGCAAGCCTGCCACTCATTTGCCTATGCATGCCTCTAGGATTCACTCACTCTTCCATTCAAACCTTCAGTCATAACCTTTCACCTTTTGCCCTACTGGGGAGGTGGGCAGGGGTGTAGTCTATAGGGAAGAGGATTTCTGAATAGGGCTAGTCTACAGAATATGTCCAAAGCCAATGGCTGAAATAAGCTGCAAAAAAAAAAGAAAGAAATGTTTTTGCTCATATTTGTCTACGAATCACACAGCTGAAGAGATATTTGGACAATATCATAGGTGTGGTGCAGCTATTACCATTCTTTTTGATGTGTCAGTATTGTTGATGTATGACGTAACTCTGGACATGAAGAGTCCTTCTGATGCACAAATACATTTGGAACAATATTTGATGGAAGTGGCACACATCTGTCTGTATGCCCAAAGTGCTGGTCATCCAAGGTCATCACAAATGGTTGGGTACACAGAGCTGCACGTTGCATTGCATGATAGTTGTAGTGATTTACTTCCTGGATAAAACTAGAGGACCGCCATGTACTTTCCCCTCTATATCTAGGGAAGAAATTAAAATTTCTCCCTGCTCCTCCAATACTACCAAGCCCTTGCATAGAATTTTTGTAAGATGGCTGTTCCCAAATTTTACATTTATTTATTTGGTCTGGAGCATACTGGGGGCTTGAGGAGGCACTGCTCCCAACTCAGCAGTCATTTGCAGGAACTGGTCAAGCGCTGGCGGCATCCCTTCCTCCACTGCTCGCACCTCAACTGGGACGTGAGCAGTGCAGGAAGGATGCGCCAGCTCTTGCAAGCACCAGCAGAGTCCCTTTCTTCATGTGCAGAGAAAGGAAAAGTGGGTGGGGCTGATAACATCATGGGAGGAGGAGCAGCTTTGGGATGGCCCCCCACTTCCTTTGATGTTATTCAGTCCACCAGCTTGATCTGGGTGGTGGTGGGGAGCAATCAGGACCCCAGACCAAATGAGGTTGCCCACTCTTGCTATAAAAATACTGTATCAAAGGTCTGAAGATGCTCAATAAAATCTAAATCAAGCAGTTTGCCTACCCTGAAATATTCTAGGAAAGGAAATTAATATTCAGGTATGGGCCTTTTAAAAGCCAGTAGTCAATCCTCCATCAGATTATCGAAGGGGGCATACGTACTGTCAATTTGCCAACACTGGTCTCGGGAGTGTTAATCTTGTGGCTTGAACTGGCAGAAGTGGGATCACCTGGGTCCTAGTCTTAAGTCTGTGCTTCGTCCACCCTTATAAGTAATATTAAGTTCCAGCTTGCTGAAGGCACCTCTGGTGAGAGCCAAAGGGGTGTTGCCCCATGGCTCTTAGCCTGTGGCATTCTATGTGGAACAGTAAGAATATAAGAATAACCATGCTGAATCAAATCACGGGTCCATGTGGTCCAGCATTCTGTTCACACAGTAGCCAACCAGCTACTTAATTTGGACATGAATGCTACAGCACCCTCCCAGTTGTATTCCAGTTCCCAGTCTTTACTGTACCATTTTACTGAAGAGCATGAGGAGACTAATTTTGGGGACAAACGGGTAGTGGTTAAGGTTAGCACTATCATCATCATCATAGTTAGCAACACCTCTGGTGACATACAAATGATATATAGGAGCCTCTTATCCCATGGGACTACTGATTTGTTTCTCCAACTACTGCTAATTGCATGATTGCCCATTGCCACCAAGTACAAGGATGCTGTCTTCTAACTCCACCTCAGAGGACCAGCACCAGTTCAATACTTCATGAAGCAGGGGACCTTAAAGATACTGCCACTGCCACTGTACTTCATGATTATCCATTTGAAACAGCGACTGATAGCAGATGATTATTTTAGGGTTTATCGAGGTTGATTTTCTGAGTGATTCCTTCTATATTGCATTTTGTCTATATTGCATTTTCAGTTTGCATCACGAACCATAGACAAATATTTTCTTTCTGTCAGCTGAGGTGATGAGCTAGAGCAGGAAGTCGTATGGGTGGAGGATTTGGACAGCCTACAGGCAAGCCAAAATTTAGATTCAAGATGGGGGAACAAGCAAAGTTTATCTTTGTTTTCTTTAGAGGCTGTGGACACCCCTGCTCCCTTTTATGATTTGGACAATTCTTTATTTGCATTATTTCATAGGATCCAGTTTCACAAAACAAATGATCCCCAGTTCAATGTTCAACAATGTAAATTTTACATCACTCAATCCCACAAAAACACCTTTTCTGGGCGAATCACTGTAGTTGGACAGGGCAGCTAGTTTGGGGTCTTGTTGAGGACGTTTCCCAGGTAAAACAAGTCTAAACAGGGATACAAGTATAGCTGTGGAGTTAACGGAAAGCCTGGATCCACCCTGAGATGAAACACAGAACTGAACTTTATTTTCCTGCTCAGTCAATTCTTCCACAGTGCCATCTAGTGACACTTGTGTTCATATAGCTAACACTTCCTCCTCCTTTCTGAGAAGGGGGATAACACAGAAACTAAGCAAAATAAATGAATAAATGGAACAGTGTAATTTAATTATGAATATTATAATACCCACAAAGGACAGGGCAGATGTACATGAGCATTCCTCTGAGATTCTGTCCTGCTGACATTCAGCCCTGCTTTATATGGGAATTGTATACCTAAAGATCTCCCAAATTCAGGGCTTTTAAAGATATTTTTTTTTCCTGCCAGCCCTTCAAAAAGCCTTACCTCAATACAAGGTGACCCCAGGTCCATTAAGATTTGGACCTGGATTTGATTTGCCTTGTACTGGGGTTCAGACCACCACCACCACTGCCATCCAGCCCTCTCCCTTTTCTGCACCACGTTGAAATCTGCCCTTGATCCTGAGCAGCAGCTGGGACACAGATACAGAGGAAGATCAACCAGGCGCTTCTCATAAGATTTAAAGACAATCAGCACAGCATATTGTCAAGTAGAATGGCTCCAAACAGGCATCTGAACAATCTTCATGTCAGTCTATGTTTATTTGGCGCACACCTCACTATGAATAATTGCCTGAAATAGGCCATAATGTACAGGCATGTAATGTTTGTGCGAATAAACCATCAGCTGTCTATTGTAAACAGGCATGCTCTTATCAAACAGCACACTCATATTACAGAAGAAAGGTAGGTTAGATGGCTACAGCATATAAGGCAGAACTGAACATATGCCTCCTCATTAACATTCTATGAAACCATAAGCTTGAACTTCTTGAAGCAGAGGCAGCGGTGGTTGACTTTTCCATTTTGACAGTAGGAACTGCATGTTTTCACCTAAAAACTGAGGATGAAATAGCTTCTCCTGGTTCTGCTCACAGAAGCAGTTCTTTCGGTGGTGGAAAGCCTTCATTGGATGCTATCCTAAGCTCCATCAATACTGGGTGACTTTTCAAAACAGTGAACACTGTTTTGGGACCATCTGTTTGACAACACACCGCAAGAGCCAAAAAATGTTAAAAACACAGGAATAAAAATGACACCATGAACAGCCCCAAACAGGATCACGAGAGACATTATTTTAAAAAAAGTTCTGAAGATATAAGTTGATGACGCTGACAGCACAAGGACTCCCACAAGGGTGGAAACTGATGCCTGCACAATAGGATAACCAAGGCTGTAGAGAGCATCCACTGCCTTCTCATTCACTTTAGGTTTGTCACTGGAAACAAAGGCATAGGAAATATGAGCAGAGTAATCTACCGAAAACCCTATGCAAATAACAAGGTTGATCATGGATATGGAGTCAAGACTGACGTCCCAGTAGGCCATGAAGCCAGTCACACCGACAATAACAGATGCAATAGCAAAAGTTACCCACAAAGAGCAGAGGGGATGAGGAATGAGCAGCAAGGAGATAAGTAACATGACTCCCGTAGCAATCACAACATTTTGAATGGTGTTTTGAACTATCACAGCAAACTGATCAAAATATATAAAAGCTGGATGATAAACCATTAGTGGTATCTTGCAGTCTTCAGCAAGGTCTCTCAGTTGGTTCAAGAGATTTTTCTCATCCACTGCATTAGTAACACTGACTGTCTGTATGAAAAACCGAGAAGCTGATATTTCTGTAACACTAAAATTAACATTCGACTCTGACTCTGGATTTACTGTAAACAGGGAAGGAAGACTTCCAATGAATACACGATGGTCATCTATATTTAGAGATGTGCGTTTAGCAAAAGTTTCATAAATTCTCAACCATGACACAGATAAATTCTTGTCCACATAGGATGAGTTTTCTAATGACTCCATGCAGTTCTCAAGATCTTGACGAACAGATGAATTCCAATATGTTACCCTTTCAGTAACGACGACCATAATCCTCGGACCATACTTGGAAAAATATTCACCTTCCCAGTCATAATATTGAATAACGTAAGAATTATCTGTAGCTAAATGTCGAACATTTATACCTTCTTTAACTTGAGTGCACCCATAAATACCACTACCCAGATACATGAGATACAGGACTATCACAAACACCTTAGTCCAGTTGTGCATAAGGAAGGGACCATAATACTTTCTAAAGAATCCATTCATAGGATGTTCAGTCTCTGCTCCAGTGGACTCATCAAAAGATCCTCCTACACAGCACATATTATACATATGGCCTTGAGAATCCTGAGGCACATCCTTCACTTTCCTGAATGTGAGCCAATGTCTGTTGCGTTCTTCTCTTTTACCATTTAAAGTAAGGACAGCCCCAAGGAATGTCAAGTTGTATAAATAGCAGAAGATGAAGGCTGTTCCTGTATAGATGCAAAATGACTGAACTGACTCGAAGGAACTTGCAATTCCAATGTAGAAGGCTAAAACATCGGTAAGAGTTGTGATGGTAACTGACACGGCTGCCTCTGCATAGGTTTCACTCATCCGATCTTCAACTCTGTTCTTCACTTTTGTATGTTGCCAGCAGGACACCAGGATGAACATGTCATCAACACCAACTCCTGAAGAATAGCAGCAGCAAAAAGATAAATGAGTCAGTTTCCACATGGCATATGAGAAAGGGTTAACAATAATTTATTTATTTAAAAATTCATACCGTGCTTTGCTTTAAAATAGCCTTCCCAGCCTGGTGCCCTTGAGATGTTTTGAACAGCAACTCCTATGATTCCTGACCATTGGGCATGCTGACTAGGGCTGATGGGAGTTGATGTCCAAAACCTCTGGAGGGCATCAGATTGGGAAAGGGTGCTTTATAAAATAAACTCAAGTCAGCTTACAGAAATGTTCATAAAATATATAACGGTGGGGATAAAAAAGAACCGTACAGGATAAACATTACACATAAGGCAAGCTTATCTTCTTATGCACAAATTTGCTTATGAATTCTTCACAGTGTAATTAAGAAGCTTTGTCACATTTGTTACGATGGTTATGATTTTGGAGTCAAAATAAGTTCAAACCTTTACTTTCCACCAAAAGTCAAAGAGAACCTGATTCACTGCATCTAAAGTGGAATATCATACAAAAAAAAAAAAAAATCAAGTTAGCAGTAGGTAAGCTCACTGGCCCTGACCGGAATGAATCATGAGCACATAAAACAACTATTTTGGTTTGGCCCAGAATTCTGTACTCCATCATCTTCAAGGGTGCTAGAAGAAGCTAGCAGGATGTAGGACTTCTGTGTGAGGGCTGCATTCTACTGTAGCAGACTTTGAAGATAAACAGCACAGTATAGGGCACAACATATTGCAATGTTCAGCCAGTCCCTCCCTTTTACTGTTCAAGTTGTTGCTGAGGTATTTCTTTCTAACTGTAAGCTTAAAGATTTGGTGGCTTGAACCTTAGTGGAACTGTTTGACACAAGTAAGTACTCTCTGGCCCACCAGGAAGAGCCATTAGGCTGATGGGTACTAGGATAGGGCTTTCTCAGTGGTAGCCCCAGATCTCTGGAACTCCCCCCACAGGGAGATACAGTAATACCTTGGATTGCAAGTAACTTGGTTTGAGAGCGTTTTGCAAGACAAGCAAATTTTTAAATATTTAATTTTTTTTTACTTGATATACAAGCGACGTCTTGCAATACAAGTACTGTAGTACGGCTTAAATTAAAAATCTCTGTACAAATTTTTTTGGGGGGATTTCATTTTGATATAAGAGTGTTTTGGATTACAAGTACGTTTCCGGAACGAATTATGCTCTCAATCCAAGGCATGACTGTATGTATGTCTTCATCACTGCTTCTGGCCTGCATTTGGTGCTTTGAAACCACTAGCTGCAGCTATTGCTACTGGTGTGTGTGTTTTAATTTTATTTGTATGTTCATGATTTTGTAGCATTGTAAGCCACCTTGTGAAGTCAGTGTGTCCTGAAGAATAATAGCGGCAGGGTCTTGATTGCATAACCAAGTACAAAATGCATGTGTTCCCCATTAATATGAAGGGTGCATATGTACGTTTTAATCTACACTTCACTTATGCATGAGCAAGAATTCGTGTGTCTAGATTTGCTAATACATACAGTCATGCCTTGGATTGAGAGCATAATTCGTTCCGGAAACGTGCTTGTAATACAAAACACTCTTATATCAAACGCTGGCTCAGCTTGTCTGAGTGTGGCAAGCTAAGCAGGGTCAAGCCTGGTTATTACTTGGATGGGAGACCCCTCCTCTAGTTTCCTGCATTGAGCAGGGGGTTGGACTCGATAGCCTTGTAGGCTCCTTCCAACTCTATGATCTATGAAATCTATGAAAATCTATGAAAAACGAAATCCCCCCCAAAAGATGTGTACAGAGATTTTTAATTTAAGCCGTACTACAGTACTTGTCTTGCAAGACGTTGCTTGTATATCAAGTAAAAAAAATAAAAATAAATATTTAAAAATTTGCTTGTCTTGCAAAACGCTCTCAAACCAAGTTACTTGCAATCCAAGGTATTATTGTATTTTGAAGTAGTATCCTTCACAGGGTGTGAATATTTTCTACTTAGTTATGCATACTTGTGTACAAAAAACCTTTCACCCTTCACAGGGTGTGAATATTTTCTACTTAGTTATACATACTTGTGTACAAAAAATCAACTAAGATTCAGTCTGAAGAGCCCTATTTGATCCCAGTTCGATCTCTGATAAAGAATGGATCTGCATTTCCGACAATTAAGAATTAGGAAGTGAGAAAGCCCCAATTTTGCTTAAGGAAAATGTCTGGAAGTGGATAATAAAGGGGGAAATGTCTAGATCACGATGAGAATCAGAAGATCAAAAAGTTGTACATGGAAAAATAAAAAAAAAATCTTGCTTGCCACTGACTTGTAGAAGCATATTAAATACAGTAATACCTTGGATTGCAAGCAACTTGGTTTGAGAGCGTTTTGCAAGACAAGCAAATTTTAAAATATTTAATTTTTTTTTACTTGATATACAGGCGACGTCTTGCAATACAAGTACTGTAGTATGGCTTAAACTAAAAATCTCTGTACAAATTTTTTTGGGGGGATTTCGTTTTGATATAAGAGTGTTTTGGATTAGAAGCACGTTTCCGGAATGAATTATGCTCTCAATCCAAGGCATGACTGTACATGATATCAAAAGATAGGTCAGCTTCATGAGCAGCATTAATCTCTGGAAGAGAACTAAAATCAAACAGGATTGAGAAAGAACCACAGAGAAATCTAGAACTCTTATCACAGTTAAGGAGATCTACAGATAGATGGATGGCATTTCTCTCTGAACCCACAAAAAGTTTAATCATTAGACTCTAATGGATAAGGTGTGAGAAATTTATACAGTTGATCACTTACCAAGTATAAGAAATGGTGAATTTGCAGCTGTGATAACAAAGGGCACCCCACAAAGCAGCAACAATCCAAAGCTGCTGACAACTGATAAGCCTGATGACAGCACCCCAAAAGCTGCAACCCACACTTTTGTTCGTACACAATCTAGCCTGTAAAACAGAATAAGAGGAATCTAACTGGACTTAGAGGTTTATTCTACCTGTGCTAATCTACTCCCTTCTGGAATAAAACCTGAGTACCATGTACAGCTGTTGCATCTGAAAGACACTGGCTGTATTTGCATGTTATGCTAAACCATATTGCGGTTTGTTAAATTGGGGCTTGCTGTTACATCTGAGCACATCCCCACAAACGAACCATGGTTTGTTTTCCAGCAAGAAATTACAATTAGAACTTGAAACACTGGTCAGAATCCAATGGGGCGCTTATCTTACGTCTCTGCCAATTCTCTTATGCCCTGCCAATTCCATTGTGCAAGTGTCTCCCACCACTTGTGCAATGGCAATAGCGCTTCCAGGGCAACCCGAAATGAATGGAAACACTTGTTTCTGGAAGGAGACAGGTCGGCGGAGCTCCCTTATGTACACCTCCTTCCAGAAATGAGCGTTTCTGCTCATTTTTGGGCTTCCCCTAGGAAGTGCTAAAATTCCTTGCGTACGTGGTGGGTGGGTCCCACTTGCATAATGGAATTGGCGGGACCCACTGCTTGCAGAAAGGAATTGGCACGCAGAAAGGAACTGGGGGTGTAAGAGCCCCATTGGATTCTACCCCACGGTTTGTTGTTGGGTTACAAATTCTGGCTTGTTTTAACTGTGGCTTGTATTCTGTGAGTGTACATTTGTTAATTAATGAGAAAACACACAACTACATGATGAGAAGAAGAAGAAGAAATCCCCTCCCTCTCCCAAGAATTAAGGGGGAAGGTTACCTTGCACATGATATAATTGAAAAGAATATTGTTAAAAAATATGTGACAGAGACCAGTGGGATCACATCCTTGGAAAGTTTTTCAAATTCTTTCTGTCTGGACAATGAGGTAAAATAAGCTACCTGCAAGGTTGAGGGTGGAGAGAGGAGATGGAGAAAGAGGTTAAACTGTTACATATTTTATCTCCTAAGATGTATCTTAATATTTTCAAGCATTTAAAAGAAAGGTTGACATTATTTTTAAAAATAAATAGTTATTATCATTTTCTTCAGAGCTTTCCCCACTGCATTAAAAAATGTTTAGGGAGAACCCCCAAATGTGGTAACGTCTTTCCATTGAAACATCTGTTACATGTAAATATGAACAACTGCCTTGCCTAATTTTCAAAGATGGTTTAATTTAATAGAACATCCAGCCTCCTTATCAGATGAATTTTTGTAATATATTCAGGCATAAAAGAACAAGGGTGGATTGACCGAAACAATGGCTGATTTAAATCAAGATGCAAATGCAGAGTTACAGAATGGGGGACACTTGGCTCAACAATACTACAAGTGAGAAGGATCTTGGAATTGTGGTAGATCACAAACTGAATATGAGCCAGCAATGCGACGTGGCTGCAAAGAAGGCAAATGCAATTTTGGGCTGTATTAATAGAAGTATAGCTTCCAAATCGCGGGAAGTGATAATTCCCCTTTACTCGGCACTGGTTAGGCCTCATCTTGAGTACTGCGTCCAGTTCTGGGCACCTCACTTTAAGAAGGACAAAGACAAACTGGAGAGGGTTCAGAGGAGGGCAACAAGGATGATAAAGGGACTGGAAACAAGGCCCTATGAGGAGAGACTGAAAGAACTGGGCATGTTTAGCCTTCAGAAAAAGAGACTGAGGGGAGATATGATCGCACTCTTCCAGTATTTGAAGGGATGTCACACAGAGGAGGGCAAAGATCTCTTCTCGTTCATCCCAGTTTGCAGGACACGGAATAATGGGCTCAAGTTACAGGAACCTAGATTCCACCTAAACATCAGGAAAAATTTCCTGACTGTCAGAGCAATAAGACAATGGAATCAACTACCTAGGGAGGTGGTGGGCTCTCCCAGTCTGGAGGCATTCAAGGTGCGGCTGGACAGACATCTGTCAGAGATGCTTTGACCTGGATTCCTGCATTGAGCAGGGGGTTGGACTCGATGGCCTTGTAGGCCCCTTCCAACTCTACTTTTCTATGATTCTATGATTCTAAGAAGTAGAGGAAATATTTATTAAAACTAACCAAGAGTAGCTGATGCCGTAATAAATTGGTTACTCTTTAGGGGCCACAAGACTCTGTTGTTTTTGCCGCAACAGACTAAAACGGCTCCCATTTTGAAAAATGCTATTAAAATTGTTATTAAAATTAAGAACATAATAAACACTAGTAAGCACTAAACAGAGGTGCATATTTCCTTCTCCAACCCCCACCCCCATACTGTATGTAGCAGCCGCCACTTACCCGGACGGAGGTGAGGTTCAAGGAGTCCAGCACGCCCGGGATGCGCTCCAGAAAGGCGTGCACCCAGAGCACGCTGCCCTCCCGGCGCGAAGCTTCGTCCTCCTGCAAGAAATAGATGAGGCGCAGCGCTTTGGCTGCCCGGACGGGGCGCGCCGGCCCAGCTCCAGGCCCCAAGGCGACGCCGCCCAGGAAGAAGCCCAGGAAAAAGCGGTCTTGGAAGAGCGGGAAAGTGAGGGTCGGGAGCAGCGCCTCTACGCGCGCCGGGTCGCCCTGCACGGCGCTGAGGAGCGGATTGGGGCTCCAGCAAGTGCCGTTGTTGCGCGCGCAGAGGCGGTCGTACGAGAGCTCGGTGGCGTTGGCCCCGGCGGCGGTGAGCCCTCGCACCGCCGCGTCCAGCGCCAGCAGCTCGGCAAAAGCCGCCCTGGTGAGCAGCGACTCACTCTCTCCATCGGTTGCGGCTATGAAGGAAGCGAAGGTGCCTTCGGTGCTCAGGCTCTCCGCATAGAAGCGCTTGGCGTCGTCCGTCGGGAAATGCGCCTGGACGTAGCGCCGCTCGCTCTTGGCTGGACCGCGGACAGGCGTGTACTGACCCTCGAGGTCGTTGGCCTCGCGCCGGCGCAGTAAAATGAAGCCGGTGCTCAAAGCGCCCGAGAGCGCCAAGGGCAGCAGCAGGAAGGGCCACGGGTGGGCGCCCACCGAGGCGCCGAGGGCCCCGAGCGCGCGCGACAGGGGCCTTTCCGCGCAGTCGGTGCGGCAGCCCAGGGCCGGCATCTCCCTCTTTCTCCTGCCCCTTCCTTGCCCGCTGAAACAACCGGGACTTTACAGCCGATAGACCGGCCGCCGTTCTTCGCCAGCGGGCAATAATCGGTTGCGGAGCGGGCGTTATCTTTTGCGGAGCGGGCGTTATCTGCGTGGCGGATGCGTTCCATATTCGACCACCATGTTCTGTCGCTGCTCCCAAAGCTCAGTCCTGCAGAATTCAACGGTAGGTTCCTGGGTTGGCAAAAGTGGACTCTGGCGTTTCAGAGATTGAGGTCACTAGGGTGAGCTGTAGGTCTCTGAGAGCAGGGGACAGGCCCCTCAGGCAGCTGCTGCGCAGTCCCAGCCTCTGATGCTGGCCCTGCCTTCAGGTTTATAATCCAAAAGACATGGCACAAGAGGAAAAGAGGCTTGGAGGGAGGAGGGAGAAAGCAAATTCGGGCACTTGTTCCTAGTTACACAGTTCTTACAAGGGCCAGAGAGGAGGAACCAAAATGTGCTGGCCTTCTAGCTGAGCAGAGTGTCCCTGCTTTCCATAGAGTCATTGTCAGAACTAAGATACCTTGGAGATCTCATACACTGCCCCAAATTCAGACATTGCTGCTCATTCATCAAACCCTTCTTGCAAGCAAACCTGCTTCTGTTTTCTCCCAAGGT
Source organism: Shinisaurus crocodilurus (assembly GCA_021292165.1). Classification (NCBI taxonomy): domain Eukaryota; kingdom Metazoa; phylum Chordata; class Lepidosauria; order Squamata; family Shinisauridae; genus Shinisaurus; species Shinisaurus crocodilurus. The sequence goes on along the minus strand of CM037880.1, from coordinate 27,326,601 downwards.
ATGGGGCCTGGGCCAGCTTGGAGGAAACAACAGATGAGGAAGGCCACTGGCACTCCATTTGATATGTGAGCAACCAATGTGCCTGCTCTTTCTCTTGTCAGGGTCTTAGTGCCTACAATGCCCCAGGGCACAAGTGCAATTGCTCAGTAGCGATTGGCTGGGCAGTGGGCAGGTCTCTGCAGAGTCAGACACACTCCGAGAGTGATAGTGGTGCTGTTAAGCAATTTTGGACTCTGGACTTTAATGAAAATAATGAGCAGAATGCAGAAGGAAAGGTGTCCATCTCCCCTCTAGTTTAAAAGGGCTGGTGCCTTCATGCTACATTCCCTATTAGTCTGCTAAGGGAATGAGTCCTAAGGTCTAGTAACTGCAAGGCTACTGAGTCCGGAGGGAAGAAGCAGGCTTGTATGAAGGCAGATGATGGCAATTGGGGCAGCTCTAAAGATACAGCTCAAGATACAGTGCCCATGCCCAGGTGGGCCTCTAACACCCACGTTGAGGGCCCATGGGCAAAGTACTCTCAATAGGCCCCCTCCTGCAGTGAATCGACCTTCTCACTGCTGTTGTCACCAGCTGCTATTGCCCCTCCTCTTTCTCATCATCGCTACCATGTGCTGGTTTCATAGGCAGGGAGCAAGTGGGCAGTGACATCTATTGCTCCTCCTCATCACCATTATCTGGGTCAGAGTGAAAAGCAGGTGAACAAGCAGGTTGCGGTGGTGAAGTGGAGGAGCAGGTCCAGGGGGCTCTTGCCAGTGGGCCACTGCTGGGGTGTGGGTCCTAGGCATTGCCTGACCACGCCTATCTTTGATGCCAGCCCTGAACTACCCCTATTCAGAAACTAGCCTCACCCCCCCCCCCTACGCAAAGGGCTAACATATGGAGGGTAGCAGGACAGTGCCTCATGTCCCTACCTCTGGTGGCAACATGTTCAGTTCATGTCTGCGAGTAGATGCCCCTTTGCAGATGTCTACACTCAAGATGTGGACATCATGGCTGGTGCTGTGGAGGGCATGATGGTGGGTGAAGGAACAGGAAGTGTGGCTGCGTTTCCGCCCCCATCCCCCCCCCCCCATGCATTCGCTCTTTTTATGTGTGTGGCAGGGGTGATTTCTGAATACGGCTCTGGTCTACAGCAGCCTTCCCCAAGCCTGATGCTCTCCAGATGTCTTGGGCTACGACGACTCTCATCATCTCAATCCATTGGCCATGCTCTGCCAAACCCATCTTACAGGCAAGAATCACAGGGCTGTAAGGAACCTCTCGATTACCCATCCCAAACTTACAAAAATAAGTTTGTACAAAAATGGCTCCCAGTCTGTTTCTGGGCACAGTTCAAAGTGCTGGTTATGACCTATAAAGCCCTATACGGCTCGGGTCTAGGTTATCTGAAAAGACCGCGGCGTGTTCTCCCCTACAAGCCTGCCCGTACTTTGAGATCTGAGGCCTTTCTCTTGTTTCTGCCACCATCCCAGGCATGCCTGGCAGGAACACGGCAGGCAGAGGGCATTCTCAGTGGCTGTTCCAACACTCTGGAACTCCCTTTCCCAGGGAGGCTAGAATGGCACCCTCCTTGGTATGTTTTCGAAGGCAGGCAAAAACATTCTTGTTCCAGCAGGCCTTTGGGGAATAAAAATTGGACCTATGAGAAAGCGATGGATTTGCACTGTTACAGTTTTTGTTGTTTTAGCTGTGATATTTTATATAATTTTAATACTATTTCTGGTTTAATTATATTTTTAACTTTTGTACTCTTCTATTTATATGTTTTAATTGTACAAATTTTAATGTTGTGAAGCCACCTTGAGTCCCAGTATTGGGAAAAAGGCGGGTTATAAATAATAATAATAATAATAATAATAATAATAATAATAATGGTTGTTGTGAGGATAAAGTAGAGAGAAGGAGGAGAATTATGTACCGGTAAGTTCCTTGGATTCCTTGCAGGAAAAAAGGCAGGGTATAAATATAATAAATAAATAAATAAATAAATGTAGAAAAAATACAAGTGGAAACATCTTTTTCAATGTACATAAATGCAAACACTACAAAATGCTGAGAGTCTCCAGTTATCCAATTCAGAGGAAACCAAAACCTTAGATAAATGCATGCACCCATGTGTTCTCCCCACCCGAAAAATTGGGATGCAAGCTTGTAACAGTATCAGACATCTGAGAAGATATTTGGACAATTATCATAGGTGTTGGTGCAGCTGTTACCACTTTGTTTATTTGTAACCATGGTTGTGATGTGTGATATATTCTGGCCATCAAGAGACCTCCATTGTCACAACCTGCATGTGCAAATAAACATGGAAGGGTATGTGATGGGAGTGGCACACATCCATCGGCACAACATGTTGGCTAACTAACAAGGTTTTCCATATGAACATTTTATGGCTTCATGGATGATTGTCAGAAATTATGGATTTTCTTACTGAGAAACCCCAATAATCTTCCAAGAAACCTCACAGTTCCTTGGAATACAGGTTGAAAACCACTGCAAAATGTAGATGCATTACTTGTACAATAATTAATTCTGTACAGTGTTTACAATTGCACATGACAAACTACTGAACAGGGTTGGGGTAGATTGCATTTTGCCAGTGACAGAATATAGCAGCTGGAGTGCTGAGAAAATATATTTTATTTGCACAGAAGCACTACCTTGAGAGAGAGAAAATATAGATCACTGTAAGAAATGATACGATTTACATTTATTATGCAGAACCTGCCTGCTCTCCCCACTCACCGCAACCCAAGAAAGCAACATTTATGAGTAAAAAATCTCCATACACACATAGGAATTCTAATCCTGAAGAGATGTATAGTCAAAATGGTGCACAGAGCAGCACATTGCACCACAACTGTAGAGTTAACAAACAGCCTGCGTCCACCTTGAAATGAAACACAGAACAGAACTTTATTTTCCTCCTGCTCAGTCAAGTCTTCTACACTGCCATCTAGTGACACTTGTGCTCATGCAGCTAACACTTAATTCTCCCATCTAAGTAAAAACTAATCAAAACAAATGAGTAGATTGAACCGTATAATTTAATTATGAATATTGTAATACTCACGAAGGAAAGGGCAGACATACATGACCATTCAGCTTCATCTGAGATTCTGTCCTGCTGACATTCAGGCCTGTTTTATATGAGAATTATTTAAACACAGACCTCCCAGATTCAGGGCTTTTAAGGATTTAAAGCTTGTTGAAGATTTCCTACTGCCAAACCTTACATTGATTTTCTCATTCCTTTTACTGATGGAGATGAAGTTTGAACTGGGGGAATCACAGAATGCAAACTCCCCAAGTTCAAAAAGCCTTACCTCAATACAAGGTGACCCCAGGTCCATTAAGATTTGGACCTGGGTTTGATTTGCCTTGTACTGGGGTTCAGACCACCACCACCACCACCACCACTGCCATCCAGCCCTCTCCCTTTTCTGCACCACGTTCCCTTCTCCCAAATGTCATGCCCTTGACCCTGAGCAGCAGCTGGGACACAGATACAGAGGAAGATCAACCAGGCGCTTCTCATAAGATTTAAAGACAATCAGCACAGCATGTTGTCAAGTAGAATGGCTCCAAACAGGCATCTGAACAATCTTCATGTCAGTCTATGTTAATCTGGGGCACACCACACTATGAATAATTGCCTGAAATATGCCATAATGTACAGGCATGTAATGTTTGCGCGAATAAACCATCAGCAGTCTATTGTAAACAGGCATGCTCTTATCAAACAGCACACTCATATTACAGAAGAAAGGTAGGTTAGATGGCTACAGCATATAAGGCAGAACTGAACATATGCCTCCTCATTAACATGCTATGAAACCATAAGGCCTTTATGGGCAGCCTGAACCTTGGAGCAGAGGTAGAAGTGATTTGCTTTTCTGTCAAAAAAGCAGGCAATTACATGATGTTTCCAGTCCACCTAAAGATTAACTTCCTTCAACGCTGGGTGACTTTTCAAAGCAGCGGCCTTTGTTTTGGTGAAATATGTTAAGTCAAAGAATGTTAAAAACACAGGAATGAAAATGAGACCATGAGCAGCCCCAAACATGACCACCAGAAACATGATCTTAAAACAGGTTCTAAAGGCATATGTGGATGCCATGGTCAGCACAGAGATTCCCACAAGGGTTGAAACAGCACCCTGCACAACAGGATAACCAAGGCGATACAGAGCATCCACTGCCTTGTCATTCACTGTGGGTTTCTCACTGGAAACAAAGGCATAAGAAACGTGAGCAGAATAATCTACTGAGAACCCTATGCAAATAACAAGGTTGATCATGGATATAGAGTCAAGATTGATGCCCCAAAAGGCCATATAACCAGACACACCAACAACAACAGATAAAATAGCAAAAGTTACCCACAAAGAGCAGAGAGGGTTGGGAATGAGCAGCAAGGAAATAACTAACATGACTGCAGTAGCAATCACAACATTTTGAATGGTGTTCTGCACTATCACAAGGAACTGATCAAAAAATATAAAAGCTGGATGATAAACCATTAGTGGTATCTTGCAGTCTTCAGCAAGGTCTCTCAATTGATTTAAGAGATGTTTCTCATCTACTGAAGTGAAAACATTGACTGTTTGTATGAAAAACCGTGAGGCTGATATTTCTGTAGAATTAAAATTAACATCCAACTCAGACTGTGGATGTGCCATAAACAGGGCAGCTAGATTTCTAAGGAATACACTACGGTCATTTATATTTAGAGACATGCGTTTGGCAAAAGCTTCATAATTTCTCAACCATGACTCCGAGAAATTCTTTCTCACATAGAATGAGCTTTCTAATGACATCATGCAGTTCTCAATATCTGCACGAACTAATGAATCCCAATATGCTACACTTTCAGAAACAATTACCATAACTTTTGGACCATACTCAGAAAGATAGTCATCTTCCATGTCATAATATGGAACGATATAAGAATCATCCATAGCTACATTTCGAAGATCTATACCTTCTTTAACAAGAGCAGTCCCATAAAGACTGCCACCCAGATACATGAAATACAGGAGTACTACAAACACCTTGGTCCACTTGCACATAAGGAAGGGTCCATAATGCTTTCTAAACAATTCATTCATGGGATGTTCAGTCTCTTCTCCAGTAGATTCATCAAAAGATCCTCCTACACAGCACATATTATACATATGGCCTTGAGAATCCTGAGGCACATCCTTCACTTTCCTGAATGTGAGCCAATGTCTGTTACTTTCTTCTCTTTTACCATTCAGAGCAAGAATAGCCCCAAGGAATGTCAGGTTGTATATGTAGCAGAAGATGAAGGCTGTTCCTGTATAGATGCAAAATGACTGAACTGATGGGAAGGAAGTTGCAATTCCAATGTAGAAGACTAAAACATCTGTAAGAGTTGTTATGGTTACTGAGACAGCTGCCTCTGCATAGGTTTCACTCATTCGATCTTCAACTCTGTTCTTCACTTTTGTATGTTGCCAGCAGGACACCAGGATGAACATGTCATCAATACCAATTCCTGAAAGAGGGCAAAAAGATAATGTATACATGCCATATGAAAGAATAATACACAAGAGGAACATGTTTAGTAATTTCTATTTATTTATTTCCTCATACACTCCTTCTTCTCATCCCTTTCCTACTGGAGGTTGGACATCACCATGGCTAGACTGTCTGTCTAGCCAAGACAAGTATACTAGGAAAATATAGTGTGGTTTTCTGTTGTCTTCCACATCGCAGTGCTACGGTCACTTACAATGGCTACCATCTTTCCCACAATTTTCCACACTGAAGCCCTATGGGCATCCCTTGCCTTGGACTCTGATTGGTACTGACACTGCTGCCACCCAAGGTCAGGTAGAATTTAGAGGCGATTTAGTTTCTCAAGGCCCCACAAGCCTCCTGATCAAGTTCCTCTGCCCAAAGTCATTGGCTTTTCTAGGGGTCAGGTTATTTACCGCCACCCGATACTCGGCGTAGCTGTAGTACATAGTGGCACTACTCACCAAAGTCAGCCAATGGGCCAACCCCAACCTCACACAGCTTACTAAAATTTTCATAAAATAGTAAATATTAGAAGTAGGTGCCATGAATTGACTCAACTCATGACAAAGTTTTATTTGAATGTGATGGGACTTGAAAAAGATACTAGGAGAGGATATATTGTGGAGTAATATCCTTCCTATCTCACGTTAGTGAGATCAGCAGAGTAGAGTCCCTTTCCAGCTTAAAAGAAGCTTAGATTTGGCTAGTGTTAGCCAGCTAGCATTTGGTAATCCAGGATGCTTTAAGGCAGACTGGATTTCCCTGGTTTTGCCCCTTTTTCTCTCCCTCAGAACAATAATCAGAGACACAATCTTGTAAAAGTTAAAAGTAACATTTACTCACTCAGATTATGCAGTTTCATTCAGGCAGGCTTAAAAGACGTTTCTTACAGTTGGTACAAGTACATTTGTAGTTACTTGGGGTCTGAACTTGTGGAGTTCAGACCAGCAACTCTGGTTACATGCTGCTGCTAGAACTACGTGGAGACAACAACTACATGCAACCACACTCACTCAGAGTCCCAGCAGAAAGAGGAAGAAGCTGATAGCTACGCCCACTTCCTGTTCAGGCTCTGCTAATTATTCAATGAGTACCTTCTAGGGCAGGGGTCCTCAAACTTTTTACACGGGGGGCCAGTTCATTGTCCCTCAGCCTGTTGGGGGGGCCGGACTCACTGGGACTCCCCTGTGCCGCCTCCTTCATGCTGCCCCCCCGCCGCTGCCGGTGCAGGACCCCCCCCCGCTGCCATCCCCCGCCGCCGCAGGACCCCCGCCCCCCGTGCCGTCCCCCGCTGCCACTGCAGGACCCCCCCGCTGCCATCCCCGCCCCCCCCGCCGCCGCAGGACCGCTCTGCTGCCGCCGCTGCAGGACCCCCACCCCCCGCGCCGTCCCCCACTGCTGCTGCAGGACCGCCCCACTGCTCCCCGCTGCTGCCGCCACCGCAGAAGCCCCCCACCCCCGTAACCTGCCCCCCCCGCCGCCGCTGCCATCCTACCTGGTCCCCTGCGCGCTGCTGCCGGTGCCTCCGCCACAGCCTCTGCTCAAGGCCGCTGCTGCCGCTCCGTCGCGTCCATCCTGGACTCTGCCCGCGCTCAGTTTTGAAAAACAGCGCGGGCGGGGTCCAGGATAGACGCGACGGAGCAGGGTCCCGTCGCGTCACTTCCGCTGTGCTGGAAGTGACGTGACGGGACCAGCGGGCGGCGAGACGGAAGAGGTAAAGCCCCCCGCCCACCCACCCACCGTAACCCGCCGCCTCCCGCCCACCGTAACCCGCCGCTTCCCACCCACCCACCGTAACCTGCTGCTTCCCACCCACCCACCGTAACCCGCCGCTACCCGCCATCATCCCTGCCGCCGTCCTACCTGGCCTCCGCCACTGCCCGAGTCCGCCGCCGCCAGCGCTGCTCCGGCGCGTCCATCCTGGACTCCGCCCGCACTCAGTTTTGAAAAACAGCGCGGGCGGGGTCCAGGACGGACGCGCCGGAGCAGGGTCCCGTCGCGTCACTTCCGCCGCGCCGGAAGTGACGGGACGGGACCAGCGGGTGGCGAGGCGGATAAAGTAAAGCCTGTCTGCGCCCCGCTACTGGCTAAGCCGCCCCTCCTCCTCTCCCCCCCCCGCAGGAGATGCAGGGCGGCAGGCAGGCGGCCCATGCCCCCTGCTGGCTCAGCCGCCCCTCTTCCCTCACAACTCTAGATCGGCCGCCGGGCCGGATGAAAAGACCCGGCGGGCCGGATGTGGTCCGCGGGCCGTAGTTTGAAGACCCCTGTTCTAGGGAATCCACCCTAGAAGGTATCAGTGATCTTAACCATTTCACCCAACTACCTGGTGAAACATGAGCCATAGGTTTTGACTGCAATTTAATTATCCAACAGAATGCATTAACTGAGTACAGAGTACCTTTGTTCCCCATTGATATGAAAGGCGCATACATGCATTTTTGGCCACATTCCACTTATGTATGAGCTGCAGTATGAGCCCAGATTTGACCTTTGCTAACATATATTTTGAAGGAGCAATATGGAAAATATATGCGTATGCTATTCAACCTTGATGGGGTGTTTGCATTTCCTACTTGGTTACATATACTTAAGTCAAATAAAAACCAGTCCTAAGAGCCCTAACTGATCCTAGTTTTATCTGTGATTGAGAATGGATCTGCATTTCAACAATGAAGAGTCAGAAAATGAGAACGCGTCCAATTTTGCTGTGTGAAGATGACTGGAGGTAAGCGGATGATAAAAGGGGGAATGGCTGCCTAAGATGAGAATCAGAAAAATGAAAAAGTTGCACAGAGTAAAACAAATATCTCAGCCTGCCACTGACTTCTGTAGAAAATACATTAAGGGAAGAAATCAAAAGGGAGGTCAGGTTCATGAGCAACGCAATGCTATACATGTCTATTCAGAAGTCACAGTGACTTCAATGGGACTCGGTCCCAGGAGCATTGATATAGGCTTGCAACCTAAGAAAAATAATCTTGAGAAAGAATCATAGAGAAATGTAGAATTTCTCTCACAGTTAAGGAGATGTATAGATGGATGGATTTTCTCTCATGCCTAACTAGACATACCCATTAAAAGTCTGATAAGAAATGTATGCAGTTGCTCACTTACCAAGTATAAGAAATGGTGAATTTGCAGCTGTGATAACAAAGGGCGCCCCACAGAACAGCAGTAATCCAAAGCTGCTGACTATAGATAAGCCTGATGACAGCACCCCACAAGTTGCAACCCACACTTTTGTTCGTACACAGTCTAGCCTGTAAAACAGATTTATTATTATTATTATTATTATTATTATTATTATTATTATTCCGCCTTTTTTCCTGCAAGGAACCCAAGGCGGCTTACATAATCCTCCTCTCCATTTTATTCTCACAACAGCCCTGTGAGATAGGTTAGGCTGAGAGTCAGTGACTGGCCCAGTCACCCAGTGAGTTTCATGGCCGAGCAGGGACTAGAACCCGGATCTCTCAAGTCCCAGTCCAACACTCTAACCACTACGCTACACTGGCTCTAACTGGATTTAGAGTTTTATGGCACATGTACTAATCTACTCCCTCATGGAATATAACTAGAGTACCATATGAAGCTGTTGTGTGTTAAACACATTGGCCACATTTGCATGTAAGGCTATGCCAGGTTGTGGTTTATTGTTACATTTCAGCCCATCTCCACGAAGAAACCATAAGTTTGTTTTCCAGCAACATATCACAATTAGAAGCCATTGTTTGTTTGTTGGGTTACAAATTCTGGATTGTTTTAAGTGTGGCTTGTCTTTACATCTGAACCCATAAATCTGACTTACTTCTGGTTTGTTTCTGCAACCTGCCAAGTTGATCACCTGGAAACAGAGGTGACAGGCAAGAGTGGCTAGAAAATGAAACCACTCTAAGGGCTTCCTCGATCTCCCAAAGTAGCCCTCCCACCACAGTCTGCCTGGCAACAGTAGTGTGTCCCTGCCCTACATAAGACGGGCCATGCTGGATCAGACCAAAAGCCCATCTATTCCAGCATTGTGTTAGCACAGTGGCCGGCCAGCTGCCTATGGTAAAAAACACAGATATGACGTGAGTGTAATAGCACCCCTCCCACACCGCTCATGTTCCCCAGCAACTGGTGTACATAGGTATACTGTCTCTGATACTGGAGGTAGCATATAGCGATCAGGTCTAGTAGCCATTGTTAGCCTTATCCACCATGAATTTGTCTAATCTTTTAAAGCCATCCAAATTCATGACCGTCACTATTAATCTTGTGGAAGAGAATTCCATGGTTTAACTACGGTATGTGCTGTGTGAAGAAGTACCTCCTTTGATGTGTCCTGAATCACCAATCACCTTCATGGGATGACCCTGGGTTTTAGTATTATGAGAGAGGGAGAAAAATGTCTTCCTATCCACTTTCTCCACACCATGCATAATTTTGTACATCTCTATCATGTCTCCACTCACTTGCCTTTTCTGTACGCTGAACGGTCCCAAATGTTGTAACCTTTCCTCATAGAGGAGTTGCTCCAGCCCCTTCATCATTTTAGTTACACTTTTCTGCACTTTTTCCAACTCTGCAATAACATTTTTAAGTGCAGTGACAAGAATTGTACACAATATTCCAAGTGTGGTTGCACCACAGTTTTGTATAAGGGCATTGTGATATTGGCAGTTTTATTTTCAGTTCCTTTCCTAATTATGCCTAACACAGAATTTGCCTTTTTCACAGCAGCTGCAAACTGTGTTGACATTTTCCAAGCTGTCCACGACAACCCCACTCTTTCTTGGTCTGTCACCCATATCACCCTACATTGAAGTTGGGTTTTTTTTTTGCCCCAACATGCATTACTTTACACTTGCCTACATTGAACTGCATTTGCCATTCTGGTGATGCCCATTCTCCCAGTTTGGAGAGATCTTCACAACCTCTTTTTGTTTTAAACACCCTAAATAATTTGGAGTCATCAGCAAACTTGGCCACCTCGCTGCTTACTCCTAATCCCAGATCATTTATGAACAAGCTGAAAAGCATTGGTCCCAATACAGATCCCTGTGGGACCCCAATGTTTACATCCCTCCATCAGGAAAATTTACCATTTATTCCTACTACTCTCTGGTTTCTGTTCTTTAACCGGCTACTGATCCATAAGAGGACATCTCCTTTTATTCTATGACTGCTAAGTTTGCTCAGGAGGAGTCTTTGGGATCACCTCTGTCCATATGTTTATTGACACTCTCAACTCTAATAGTGAGACAGGAATGATGCCGCAATCCTGCACACACTTATCTGGGAGTAAGTCCCACTGAACTCAAGGCGGCTTACTTCTGAGTAGATCCATACAGGATTGCACTTATAACATTATTGATTAACTATACAGATACCTGAAAAATTTCCATTGCATATGTATGCTCCACAATAAATAACTACTATTTAATGGTTTTTGTATTTCTCTGATGCAGCTAAATCCTGTATGCAAATATTTCCCCTCCCTTTGCCAAGAATGAAGGGGGGAAAGTTACCTTGAACATGATATAATTGAAAAGGATATTGTTAATAAATATGAGATGGCAACCAATGGCATCACATCTCTGGTAAGTTTTTCAAATTCTGTCTGTCTGGACAGTGAGGTAAAATGGGCTACCTGCAGGAGAGAGGAGAAAGAAGATAAATATTACCGTACATATTTTCTTTCCTGAGATGCATCTTAATGTTCTCAATGGTTTAAAAGACAGGCTGAAAATTATCAAAACAATTAATAGTTATTGTTATCATTTCCTTTTGTATTCCCCCCCAGTGCATTCAAGTGTGTGTGTGTGTGTTTAGTGAGAACCTCCAAAATCCAGAAACTTCCTTCCACAGAAAAACCTCCTCCGCAGTAATACAAAACTTTCAATTGCCTAGTTTTTCCACGATTATTTCATTTGAGCGCAAAAAAAAACATTCAAACTCCAGATCAGATTGTATTGTACTATATCCAAATATAAAAGAATGATTACAGTATGGACTGTTTGAAAATCACCAAAAGAAATCAAGAAGTAGAAATATTTATTAAAATGAGGAACACGAAAGGCAACAGCCCTCTAGTAAGCACTAACCAGAAGTGCATATTTCCTGATTTTTCATACTGTATGAAGCAGCCGCCACTTACCCGGACGGAAGGTGAGGTTCAAGGAGTCCAGCACGCCCGGGATGCGCTCCAGAAAGGCGTGCACCCAGAGCACGCTGCCCTCCCGGCGCGAAGCTTCGTCCTCCTGCAAGAAATAGATGAGGCGCAGCGCTTTGGCTGCCCGGACGGGGCGCGCCGGCCCAGCTCCAGGTCCCAAGGCGACGCCGCCCAGGAAGAAGCCCAGGAAAAAGCGGTCTTGGAAGAGCGGGAAAGTGAGGGTCGGGAGCAGCGCCTCTACGCGCGCCGGGTCGCCCTGCACGGCGCTGAGGAGCGGATTGGGGCTCCAGCAAGTGCCGTTGTTGCGCGCGCAGAGGCGGTCGTACGAGAGCTCGGTGGCGTTGGCCCCGGCGGCGGTGAGCCCTCGCACCGCCGCGTCCAGCGCCAGCAGCTCGGCAAAAGCCGCCCTGGTGAGCAGCGAGTCACTCTCTCCGGCGGTTGCGGCTATGAGCGTGGCATAGGTGCCTTGGCTGATCAGTCTCTGGGGAGAGAAGCGCTTGGCGTCGTCCGTCGGGAAATGCGCCTGGACGTAGCGCCGCTCGCTCTTGGCTGGACCCAAGACCGGCGTGTACTGGGTCTCGAGGTTGTTGGACTCGCGGTTGGCCAGGTACCTGAAGCCGGGGCTCAAGGCGCCCGAGAGCATCACGGGCAGCAGCAGGAAGGGCCACGGGTGGGCGCCCACCGAGGCGCCGAGGGCTTGGAGCGCGCGCGACAGGGGCCGGACTATGCAGTCGGTGTTGCGATTGAGGACCGGCATCTTTCCCCCGCCCGCCCGCGCCTTCTTGCTTGCTTAGACAATGGATGACTTCTCCGCAGAGGGGCCTGTTGATGATGTGCTTCGCCTGGCCAGTGTCGCCTCTCGCCGGCGCCGCTGCAACGGGGCGGGCGAGCGGGCGCTAGCGGTTGCGAGCGGGCGTTATCTGCCTGACGCGGGTGCGTTCCATTCTTCCGCCGTGTTCCGCTTCTCCTGGAGATCAACCCCCCAGCATTCAACGGCAGATTCCTGAGGTTTTAAAAGCGGACCGTAGCGTTTTAGACGGTAGGTGCAGGCTGCCATTTGGAAGTATATCGCCACGTTAAATACAAACACAAACAGAACTTTCCTGGCTTGAAAACAAATCCAGACCATTACGGAAAGAAGTTCTAGCTTAGTCTGGTTCCTGCTTACCGTACTTAGTTGTCTACTTGAAAAGATATATGTATTCTCCAAAGAGGGGGAGCATTTATAAAACTTTTCACACCTGCAGTCTGAAATATAGTCCATTCTACTCCCTCAGAACTCTCGCTCCTCTGCATGTCTAGATCAGTTCTCAGATTTAGAGTTGGAAGGAGCCTACAAGGCTATCGAGTCCAACCCCCTGCTCAATGCAGGAAACTAGAGGAGGGATCTCCCATCCAAGTAATAACCAGGCCTGACCCTGCTTAGCTTTCCACGCTCAGACAAGCTGAGCCAGCTGGGAAGCAAATATGATTTTGGGAGTCTGTACTGTGCTGGGAATTTATTGATTAATTTAAAAGATTTTAAACACCTTTCAGGGCACACTGCCCTCATAAGGAGGCTTACAATATTATAAAAACACGAGCATACAAATTACAATTAAACATGAATACACACAGCAGCAGCAAAATTTCCAATGTTTTGAACAAAGGTTGTGTTTGGAGAAAAATATTCACGGAGGAGCTGCTGACAACTGAAGGCTAAAAAAGCCTCATGTAGAGAAGCCCTTTGTCTTGGGAAGATTGTGTGGTGGTCTGTCACATCAGTGCTGTAAGGGATTGATTAGTCACTTTCAGCTTTCAGGTAAATTGGTTATCTATTTCAAAATAAAAAGTTCAAAATGTAACAAGATATGCCTTCCGGTCAAGCCAGACATAACATAATGTATACACGTGCTAATTGTATGATTAAAAATAGAAGATAAATGGCAGCTGGGGGTGGTGCAGCCTGGTCGGGACCATGAGTGTGGGAGGGAGCAGGGATCTAACTTGTTGTCTTACAGGCCTGTGGCTCACGCTGGCTCAGCTTGTCTGAGCGTGGAAAGCTAAGCAGGGTCAAACCTGGTTATTACTTGGATGGGAGACCCCTCCTCTAGTTTCCTGCACTGAGCAGGGGGTTGGACTCGATGGCCTTGTAGGCCCCTTCCAACTCTATGATCTATGACTCTATGAGTCTTGCTGTGGTTCCAATCCAGATTGCCCCCCACTGCAACTGCTATTTACATTGAAAGAAATGCTCCCACTGTCACCAGTGGGAGCTTTCTTTCAGAAGCAAATAGCAGCCACAAATTCCCCAGATCCAAATTCAGACTGTATGCACGCGGGGTGGTGACTCCTGTATCAGTGGGGCTCCTTATCTGTTGCAGCTTTTATTTTGAGCTTTATAGGAGCTATCCATGGTGCTGAACACCATCTCCCAAAATAGGTTCACCATCATGGAGTGCTCCAGACTCTGAGCAAACCAATAGACAAATGTTAGGGGCGTGGACCTGGCCCTTGCATTCCCCCGAAGCGGCTCCCCCTAAAGTGGTGCCCCCCTTTGGCATAGTCCCCTTTGGGGTTGTCACCACTGGGGTGTTGCTGTGCCACTTCGGGCTGGCAGATAGAGGCCTGCTGAGAGTCAAAACCCAGGTGTTTCCAGTCAGTCAGCCCCCCCCCCCCCGGGGAGTTTCCCTCCTCTCCACAGCATGGAACTTCTCTCTGGAAAGGAGCCCCAATCCAGCCATAATCATGAATCAGCTATTGAGGAATGATTGGTCTTGTTTTACAGTTCACCACTAGAGAGCACTAAAAGTCCATTTGGTGATACAAAACCAGTGCTTCAAATATTTCTCAGGAACCTTTCAGCCTCTGTAGGAGTTTTGAAGGTGTGAAGTCAATTGCCCTGATATACACAAAAGATAGAGGTAATGCACACAAACCTCTTTAGCCCTTTTAATCTGAGAGCCAGTGTGGTGTAGTGGTTAGAGTGTTGGACTGGGACTCAGGGAGAGCTGGGTTCTGGTCTGTAATCGGTGATCAAGCTCACCGGGTGACTTTGGGCCCGTCACTGACTCTCATCCTAACCTATCTCAGCTTGGAACCAAGTTACCTTAGGGATTGTCTTATCCCTTATGTCCCTGCAGTCCTTGGGAGAGGCATTTTTAGGGATGTCACCTAATCCTCAGGTTCTCCTTGTGAGTATGACCACCAAAAATAGAGCTTTTAGTGCATCAGCACCTGCCCTGTGGAATTTAAGTTTCAGGCAATTGCTGAAAACTTTTCACACAGGTTTCACACAAAAAACACAGGTTTTCCCTCAAGGGTAACCCAACCTTTTCTCTTGTTACTGATCATATGATGATTTATATGAATTTTATACTGCAAATGTTATGTTGTTCACTGCTTTGGTTTTCTTTAATAAAGCAGTATATAAGTTTGTGTAATAAAATAAATAGGGCTGTGGTGGCTAAGGGGTTGTGCAGAAGGCTTCTTTTAAACAAGAGTTTTGAGAAATGGTCTGAAAGAAGAGGTGTTATCCTGAAGGTGTTCGGGGGTGCAGTTCTGTGCAATAAGAATGGCAAAGGGAGAAACAAAGGAGGCAGGAGGGAGATGGCAGACTTGGCGCAGGATAAAATCCACAAACCCCACTGCATCTCCACATTCCTCCCCCTTTGCCGTCGCAGGCATGAGTCATGGAGTCCTTATTCCTCATTTCTCCACTTTCAAGGTTCATCAAATTATCCTTTAGTTGCTAAAGGTCACTCTGAACTTGGCTTGTTGCCCAGGTGGTCCTCTTTGCGTGATCTGCATCTGAGATACACTACTCTGCTTCAGTCTTCTTTGTAGTCAGCTGGGCCATTCAGCCTTGAAGTTGAGGCACATCTGACTTCGCCACCTCTACTGTTTGTTGCTTTTAACTGCATACATTTCTTTGTCCCCTTGGCCACCAAGGTGAGTATGGAACACGGAGGTAAGCCTTCATTGGGGCTCATGGTTATTGGGCTTCTCTACATGAAGCGTTTATCCTGTGGCTTTACTTCCGTTTTCATTGCAGGAGGAAAAGTGTGTCCTTTCCTTGGGATTTTTTCCCACAGTTTGTATATTTCTCTGCCTTTCTATATATTCTATTAACCAACCACAAGGTGGCACTGTGGCATAGCTGCAGTATGAGGCTTTTATTCCAATTTCATATGCAATACTGCACTTTCCTCACTCTAAAAACCCCCAGCGCAAATGGCTGCAGAACACAGGAGAGGCCCTGGAGAATGAAGACGTCGTGAAAAGGCCCAGCAAATTTCCGTGAGTGAGGGATCATGAACGCACAATAAATGCCTCGTGTAGAGAAGCCCATTGTCTCCTTGTGACTCCTCCATGATACTCCTGCAGGCAGCAGCAGAGGGTGAAGTGATGGGAAGCAGAGCCATTTCTTCTTCCCTCCCCATCCCTTTTTCCTTTTGTGTCATGTATTTCAAGATTGTAAGCCTGCAGGCAGGGACTGTCTTATTTTTATTTATACTATAAAAGCAGCTCCGGGAGTCTTTTTTGACTGTGGAACAGGATAAAAATTCTTTCAATAAATAAATGCATACATAAATAAAATATCACAGGATTGTTCCAGAGCTGAGTGCTCCTTCCTAGATCTCTCTCCCAGGAGCATAAATCTTGGAAGAGTTTAGGTGGAGTCTGTGGGATCATCCACCCCTGTCTTAATGTACTTCCCGTGACTTTGGTGCCAACTGAGCAAAAAGCAAAGACAGAAAAAAATATATCCTACAACTCCCAACATGCCCCAGCCTGCATGGCATGCTGGGGCATGCTGGGCGTTGTAGGACTTGTTTCCTTTCTAACATGCATAGGATTGTGCCCTTCAACTGTTTTGAATTCATCCTAACTCCATAGCTCTTGCACCTATCCATCTGAAAATCTTGCCGGTTTCTTGCCTAGGACCACCCCTATGAGACATGCCATTTTCATACAAATTGGCAAAACAACAACAACAACAATAAAACCCACTGGGGGTGGGAAGGGGAAGCAAATCATTCTCCCTCCAAACACACAAAAAGCAGCTGTGTGTGTGTGTGTGTGTGCGACTTAGAGCAGAGAAGCCATAAACATGGAAAGAGATACGCATCCCCACCTCCCCACATTTCTCTGTTCCAGCATTCCACTTCCTGAAGCGTCATGAGTCCAATCCATGAGAATACATCCATTCTCTGAGAGCCCATACATTCTTAAAATCAAGGCAAACAGTGTTTATCGCCCTGTGGCTGTGGATTTATTAAATCCCATTTCCATGTAGTCCAATCATGCACACATTACTCATAAGGAAACCAGCCATCATGATAAGCCACTATATGCAAATTTCACAGGATTGCTGATAGAAAGGGCACTCCCTTTAGAAATTGATGTGTTAAGTATTTTCATGACTCTGTTTGCCTTTGTTTTCCCTGTTAGCAGTCATAACAACATGGGCCATAAAGGCAACACATATTCAAGAATTAAGGGCTGAACCAGACTTGATGTTTGTCATGTAGTTAGCCTGAGTGTGCAGGCTAAAAAACCCCAAAAGGCTTGTTGTTATTTGTCAAAGCAAACAAAGGCTGCAATCCTGTACCCACTTACCTGGAAGTAAGTCCCTCTGAACTCAATGGGATTTACTTTTGAGTAGGCATGTATAGGATTGCATTGAGTAGGCATGTATAGGACTGTTTAAGAACAGCAAGGGATTGATTAATCAGTCACTTAAGGTGCAATCCTATGCAAGTTTAGACAGAAATAAGGCCTACAACTCCCAGCATGCTAGGCATGCTGGGAGTTGGCCCTATTCCTATCTAAACTTGCATAGAGTTGCGCCTTTCAACACCATTAGAAGCATGAGTAAATAATAAGGTTCCTAAAAATAATGGATAAGGGAAAGATGCTGGAGAAATCCGCTCTGGATTCAAATGAGTTTGGATTTCTATGAATCCGGCCTGCAGATTCCACAGTGGACTGGCTTTTTCTGAGTCACAGAGTTTCTGCAGACTTGCAGACCAATTTTTCACTTTTTGGGTGGTGGGATTTGCACTTATTTGCATTAGTGCTAATGCACATTACTGCAAATACTCTAATGTGCATTAGTTACTATGCATCCGCACTAATTCACCTTAAGTGTGCAAGGACACATGTGCGCTAATGCACTAATGAGGTATTTCCTCCTCCTGTTTCTATATGTTGGGTCTCAAAGTGACATTAGCATAAGATACTTCACTGCCCCAGTCACGTACCTCACCGCCAAAGGTGAGAGTACCCTCAAAATCTACATGGTCAGGCATGTTAATATGGGAGCAGGTAGCCCTTCAGATACTCACCCTAGACTTTTATGCTGTAGGTGACAACGGAATCATGTGTAGAAACTGGCTGGTAGCCAGTTAAGCTCTTCAAGGACTAACAAGATCTGTTCCATCCCAGCTGTAGCAGTTGCCAGCCTAGCAGTTGTACTTTGGAAAGGCTGACATTTCCAGACATAGGACACTGCAGTAACTGAAATGTGATGTTACCAAGGCCACATCTGGGTGTAAACGAGGCCAAGGGCTGAGCTGGAGGGAAGGGTGGGTGAATGTGTGTCTGCCCCCAAGTACCCCACCCATTCCAGCTATTGTCTGGCTGTGTCTACAAACAGGGGTGAAAATATGAAACTATTCAATAGGATGGCAATAAGGGTGGAATGTGCTCCGATTTGCCTTTCTTAGGGTGCAATCCTAGGCAAGTGTAGACAGAAAAAAGGCCTGCAAAACCCAGCATTCCCCAGCCAGCTAGTCTCTCTTGTCTCCTCTTCAGATGCCTTTGTCATATCAGTGAGTCAACCTCTTTCCCCCAGAAAAATACGCAGAGAAATGGGGTAACACACGGAGCACTGTGAATTGGAGTGTGTGTTCTGAATTTAGCTGCCCCAAGGGTTCTGCCTTCCTCTTTTGCCATGGTGGCTTTGCACAAGGACTAGCCAGTGTGCACCACACCCATTCCATGACTAGGAACAAATTGCGGTGAGCTTCTTCCCTCTCCCTGATCTTGCAGTCTCCTTCTCTTCTCTGTCTCTTTGTCCTCCCCTTTCTCTCCAAGAACCTTTAGGACGCCATTTTGCCTAGCCCAACTCCTACAGCTTCCCTGGAACCACAGTCCAGTCCACTTAGGCCCAGACTTAACACACATCTGCAACCTAAACTTCTAGGCTCAGCCACCCTTGGTTCAGACACTGAGCGTGTTTTTGAGCCAGTTTCACCACTGTATGAATCCTGTGCATGGATGTCTACAGTATTTATTCGGTCTTGGGTCTCATATGCTTTGTATGCCCAAGATGGTTGTGCATGAACTGACTGAATCCATATTGTAGGGGCACAATTGTTAAGGCTGAGTTGGATCAATCACATTTCACCAGTATAACCAGGAATCACTGGGGTAGCATCTTTTATGGCTTATACTCAGAAGATTGATCTGAAACCAGGCAGCGTCAGAGAGGTTGAAAGGGTAAGAAATGGCTTATAGTTTAAAGTTGGATAAGTGACTTGAATTTCCAGCAGTTTGGTAGGTACTGTCTGTTTTCTTTCTCATAGACTTCGCTGGGGTTAAACTTTATGGGCTGGTTTCCCAGCTTATACAGTATCTTTCAGGAAAGCATTCCTTGCGTCAGGTAACGGGGAAGGTCTAGTTGTGGTAAGGGCTCAAGTAGCCCTGGGTTCGAGTCTGGCCGATTAGGTCAATCCATCAGCCAAATGCAGGTAAAGAAGTTTAAGAACAAAGCTTTATTCAATCAGATAATGCAGCTGCATGTCCCAGCTCCAAACAAAAATGGAGTGAGCCCCGAATATGCGCAAGCGTTCTACTTTTAAGGAATCCAGGTTTTATAAGTCACGCATGTGCAGATGCTGCTAAGATCTCAGAACAGTAGAGCTAACGCCTTTCGGCTCTATGCCGGACATGCGCAGTGTATACCAACCATGCCGAGATAACATTCCACAGTCCTTTGTGTTGGTGTTGTAGCAGAGTCAGCAGTAGCAGTAGTGTCAGTGGTCCAGTAAAGAATACATTCCTCATTTAGGTCCTTCTAATATATTTAATCCAAAGCATAAAAGAGTTAAATCAGAACTATATATAGGATACAGGATACATTGTTACCTGCTCCTCACAGCCATCAAGTGAGAGAGAGTGATTACACTGCAGAGCTAGGCTTTATACCATAAAACACCTTCCACATGCTTACACAGATTATTACCACCTGTAGCAAGGGAGTAGGCTGCCACTCAAGGACACACCAGCTTTCAAGCTCATTCCAAGTCATTGGTTAGAATACACCAACAGCCCTCTTACTTGGAATGACGTCTTGAATAATTTTTGTTGTTGTTTAATCTATTCAGTGATACCTAGTCCACCTAGTTTACAACTAGCATTTTATGTTTTACAGCAGATAATGGCTTTGTAAATATATCTGCCAACATATTCTCGGTAGGACAATACTGTAATTTAATCCGATTCTTCTGGATACAATCTTTTTACATGTGTATAACGTATGTCAATATGCTTTGTTCTAGGTCTACATTTCTCAGACTTAGCCATGGTTATACATGCTTGATTGTCCTCATATACTGTTACAGTTTCTGAAATATTCATGTTCATATCATCAAACAGTTGTTTAAACCATTCTAACTCATTACAAGCTAAAGATAGACTGACAAATTCAGCTTCAGCGCTTGATATGGCAACAAGACTTTGCTTTCTAGAATATCACTCTATTGGTGTTTGATTGTATATGAAAACAGTTCCAGATGTGGACTTTCTGTCTGTAGACGTCCCCCAATCTGTATCTGCATATACACAAAAGTCACCACTGTTCTGTTCAGACCATTACAGCTTATAATTTATGGTGCCTTTTAGATACCTTAATATGCGTTTAATCGCAGCCCAATCTTGCATTGTCGGCTTAGATATCTTTCTGCTCAGTATATTTGTCGCATTTGTTATATCAGGTCTGGATATGTTTGCAAGATAAAGCAAACTTCCAATTATACCTCTAAATTTGTCAATATCTCCAATTTCTTTCTCATCCTCCTGCTTTTGATATTCTATAGTCATTGGAGTAGCAACTGGCTTACAATCTTCCATGCCATTGGACTCCAACAAAGCCTGGATTTTATTACTTTGATTAATCAGGAAAGAACCTGATGTTTCTCCTGACTGTTAGAGCAATAAGACAATGGAATCAACTACCTATGGAGGTGGTGGGCTCTCGCAGTCTGGAGGCATTCAAGGTGCAACTGGACAATCATCTGTCAGGGATGCTTTGACCTGGATTCCTGCACTGAGCAGGGGGTTGGACTCGATGGCCTTGTAGGCCCCTTCCAACTCTACTTTTCTATGATTCTATGATTCTATGATTATTTGCATCCCTAGACTAATTTTTCACAGCCCCATGGTCTTTAATTTCAAAATGTTTCTCTAACTCTTTTTCAAATATCTTTTTTCTGTTTGTCTGTAGCATATACTAACAAAAGATCATCAACATATACTGACAAATACACAATTCCATTTTTGTTATTACATATGTACAAACAATGATCAGCACTACTTTGCTTAAACCCAAGTTCTTTTAATACACTATCTAGCGTTTTATTCCAACATCTGGCTGCTTGTTTTAATCCATAGATAGACTTGTTAAGTTTACACACCAGACTTGAATCTTTTACAAAACCTTGTGGTTGTGCCATGTAAACTTCTTCTAAATCTCCATATAAGAATGCGGTTTTAATGTCATACTGTGAGACCTTTAATTGTTTCTCTGCTGCTATTTTCAATAATAGCCTAACACTTGCATATCTCACTGTGGGTGTAAACACCAACTCATATTCAACATTATATCATTGCGCAAAACCCTTTGCAACTAGTCTTGCTCTAAACTGCTCTACCTGACCTTGTTCATTTCTTTTAATCTTGTATACCCATTTGGAACTTATGGCTTCTCTCCCTTCAGGTAAAGGTACAAGATCCCATGTTTTATTTTTATGCATTGCTTCTATCTCTTCTGCCATAGCCTTAAACCAATTTTGTGCTATCTCTGGCTCCATACTTTTAATCTCTTCAAAACTCTCTGGTTCATAAGCTACTTTCATTGCCTTATGTGTAATTTGATAATTTTGAAATTCATCCTGATAACGTACAGGAGCTCTTCTTTCCCTTTCTGACCTTCTTAAAACAGGTTCATTTACTGTCTCAGGTTCTTCAGTTTCTCTATCCTGAACAGTATTCTTCTCTATTACTTCTTGTTTGCTAACCTTTAATTTTGAGTTTGTATCATTTTGACTTAGAGGTAGATACACCTCAGAGGCATCATTGCTTCCTTGTGTTTGCCCTTTCTTGTCGCTTTTCCCATTCAGCCAACAATTTTCCTGTTATCCATTCAACAGTTAAATCCTCTTCATCTCTACTTTCTATCAAAGTTGAAATGGCATCATAACTTTCATCAAGGCTTGACAAGATTATGTATACTTGTGATATGGGTGTAAAGTCCATTCCACGTGCCCTTAATTGCCCAATGATATCTCTAAGAGTTTTTAAGTGATCAGGCAAAGACTCACCACGTGTTAATGGTTGCCGATACAACCGTTGAGTCAACAAAACTTTACTGCCTGCAGTTTCTCTCAGATAAATTCTCTGTAGAGCTTCCCACGCTGCTTTGACTGTACTTTGAAAACGGATTAGTGAAATTTGAGAATCCTCAACCCCCAAAGCAATACTTGCTTGAGCCTTTTCATCTTGCTTTTGCCAGTTAGCATAATCTTCATCTTCTTCATCTGGAGGTTCCTCTTCCACAGCTTTCCAGAGACCTTCCCATCTGAGATACATTTCCATTTTATAACTCCAGGTGCTGTAATTAAAGTCATTTAGTCTCTCAAAGACTTGACTGCCTTGCATTCCTTGAGCCATACTTGTAGTTCCTTACAAATGTAAATAAGCAGGAAAAACACTTTGCAACACTCAAGCATTCAGGACCTCCTGGAATAATGGCTTTACCTTCCAGACCTCTGGATTCCATTGCTGGTTTCTGTTGCTGACACCTGGCTCTGGGCCCATAACCATTGTAGGTGTTGTAGCAGAGTCAGCAATAGCAGTAGTGTCAGTGGTCCAGTAAAGAATACATTCCTCATTTAGGTCCTGCAGGGCGGGTGGCAGTGTCACGGCCAGCGTCTCCTCCGCTGGAGGAGGCGCAGGTGAGCGCCGGGAAGTGGAGCGCGAAGCCATCCGCTCGCCTGGAGCCCTGCAGGGCAGGTGGCAGCGCCAGGGCCAGCGTCTCCTCTTGTAGAGGAGGCGCAGCTGAGCGGACAGTGGGGCACGAGCCGCTGGGAGCCCTGCAGGGTGAGCGGCAGCGCTGGGGCCAGCATCTCCTCTGGTGGAGGAGCCTCTCCTCCTCTGAAAACTCTTCCTACCTGGCTAATGATCAATGAATGACTTTCTATTAGAGCTGTTGCCTGCCGCCCCCGCCACCACCACCACAACTTGGGGCCATCCTCCTCGAGTCGCTCACGTGGGCTCCTGCTGATCTCATGCCCCCTCCCCATTCTCCTCCCACTTCCCCCTAGCGGGAGCGTCAAGCTAAAGCACGAAGCAGCAGCAACTTTTGCCCAAGGCAATTCTTTTCTTCTCTAGAGTAGGCTAGATTTGCCGCAGGGCTGGATGAAAGGACCCGCCGGGCAGTATGTGTCTCGCGGGCCGTAGTTTGAAGACCCCTGGTCTATTTGAATCTTCGGATAGCTATTACTGCTTGCCTTGCAACTGAAAAGAAAGAGGAAGTTGCTGCCCTCTTTGTCTTTACAGGTTTGCCTGCGTTGTGAACTTGGCAAATACAGCAGGCATGATAATATTGTTGTGCCACATGGAGGAAATTTTGAGCATATTTGTAGTTATTCTTTAGAATGCGATAGGCCCATTTTAAAAAGCAAAGACAGAAAAAAAAATATCCTACAACTCCCAACATGCTTGCCTGCATGGCATGCTGGGGCATGCTGGGCGTTGTAGGACTTTTTTCCTTTCTAACATGCATAGGATTGTGCCCTTCAACTGTTTTGAATTCATCCTAACTCCATAGCTCTTGCACCTATCCATCTGAAAATCTTGCCGGTTTCTTGCCTAGGACCACCCCTATGAGACATGCCATTTTCATACAAATTGGCAAAACAACAACAACAACAACAAAACCCACTGGGGGTGGAAAGGGGAAGCAAATCATTCTCAAACACACAAAAAGCAGCTGTGTGTGTGTGTGTGTGTGTGTGTGTGTGCGACTTAGAGCAGAGAAGCCATAAACATGGAAAGAGATACGCATCCCCACCTCCCCACATTTCTCTGTTCCAGCATTCCACTTCCTGAAGCGTCATGAGTCCAATCCATGAGAATACATCCATTCTCTGAGAGCCCATACATTCTTAAAATCAAGGCAAACAGTGTTTATCGCCCTGTGGCTGTGGGTTTATTAAATCCCATTTCCATGTAGTCCAATCATGCACACATTACTCATAAGGAAACCAGCCATCATGATAAGCCACTATATGCAAATTTCACAGGATTGCTGATAGAAAGGGCACTCCCTTTAGAAATTGATGTGTTAAGTATTTTCGTGACTCTGTTTGCCTTTGTTTTCCCTGTTAGCAGTCATAACAACATGGGCCATAAAGGCAACACATATTCAAGAATTAAGGGCTGAACCAGACTTGATGTTTGTCATGTAGTTAGCCTGAGTGTGCAGGCTAAAAAACCCCAAAAAGCTTGTTGTTATTTGTCAAAGCAAACAAAGGCTGCAATCCTGTACCCACTTACCTGGAAGTAAGTCCCTCTGAACTCAATGGGATTTACTTTTGAGTAGGCATGTATAGGATTGCATTGAGTAGGCATGTATAGGACTGTTTAAGAACAGCAAGGGATTGATTAATCAGTCACTTAAGGTGCAATCCTATGCAAGTTTAGACAGAAATAAGGCCTACAACTCCCAGCATGCTAGGCATGCTGGGAGTTGGCCCTATTCCTATCTAAACTTGCATAGAGTTGCGCCTTTCAACACCATTAGAAGCATGAGTAAATAACAAGGTTCCTAAAAATAATGGATAAGGGAAAGATGCTGGAGAAATCCTCTCTGGATTCAAATGAGTTTGGATTTCTATGAATCCGGCCTGCAGATTCCACAGTGGACTGGCTTTTTCTGAGTCACAGAGTTTCTGCAGACTTGCAGACCAATTTTTCACTTTTTGGGTGGCGGGATTTGCACTTATTTGCATTAGTGCTAATGCACATTTCTGCAAATACTCTAATGTGCATTAGTTACTATGCATCCGCACTAATTCACCTTAAGTGTGCAAGGACACATGTGCGCTAACGCACTAATGAGGTATTTCCTCCTCCTGTTTCTATATGTTGGGTCTCAAAGTGACATTAGCATAAGATACTTCACTGCCCCAGTCACGTACCTCACCGCCAAAGGTGAGAGTACCCTCAAAATCTACATGGTCAGGCATGTTAATATGGGAGCAGGTAGCCCTTCAGATACTCACCCTAGACTTTTATGCTGTAGGTGACAACGGAATCATGTGTAGAAACTGGCTGCTGGTAACCGGTTAAGCTCTTCAAGGACTAACAAGATCTGTTCCATCCCAGCTGTAGCTGTTGCCAGCCTAGCAGTTGTACTTTGGAAAGGCTGACATTTCCAGACATAGGACACTGCAGTAACTGAAATGTGATGTTACCAAGGCCACATCTGGGTGTAAACGAGGCCAAGGGCTGAGCTGGAGGGAAGGGTGGGTGAATGTGTGTCTGCCCCCAAGTGCCCCACCCATTCCAGCTATTGTCTGGCTGTGTCTACAAACAGGGGTGAAAATATGAAACTATTCAATAGGATGGCAATAAGGGTGGAATGTGCTCCGATTTGCCTTTCTTAGGGTGCACTCCTAGGCAAGTGTAGACAGAAAAAAGGCCTGCAAAACCCAGCATTCCCCAGCCAGCTAGTCTCTCTTGTCTCCTCTTCAGATGCCTTTGTCATATCAGTGAGTCAACCTCTTTCCCCCAGAAAAATACGCAGAGAAATGTGGTAACACACGGAGCACTGTGAATTGGAGTGTGTGTTCTGAATTTAGCTGCCCCAAGGGTTCTGCCCTCCTCTTTTGCCATGGTGGCTTTGCACAAGGACTAGCCAGTGTGCACCACACCCATTCCATGACTAGGAACAAATTGCGGTGAGCTTCTTCCCTCTCCCTGATCTTGCAGTCTCCTTCTCTTCTCTGTCTCTTTGTCCTCCCCTTTCTCTCCAAGAACCTTTAGGACGCCATTTTGCCTAGCCCAACTCCTACAGCTTCCCTGGAACCACAGTCCAGTCCACTTAGGCCCAGACTTAACATAGATCTGCAACCTAAACTTCTAGGCTCAGCCACCCTTGGTTCAGACACTGAGCGTGTTTTTGAGCCAGTTTCACCACTGTATGAATCCTGTGCATGGATGTCTACAGTATTTATTCGGTCTTGGGTCTCATATGCTTTGTATGCCCAAGATGGTTGTGCATGAACTGACTGAATCCATATTGTAGGGGCACAATTGTTAAGGCTGAGTTGGATCAATCACATTTCACCAGTATAACCAGGAATCACTGGGGTAGCATCTTTTATGGCTTATACTCAGAAGATTGATCTGAAACCAGGCAGCGTCAGAGAGGTTGAAAGGGTAAGAAATGGCTTATAGTTTAAAGTTGGATAAGTGACTTGAATTTCCAGCAGTTTGGTAGGTACTGTCTGTTTTCTTTCTCATAGACTTCGCTGGGGTTAAACTTTATGGGCTGGTTTCCCAGCTTATACAGTATCTTTCAGGAAAGCATTCCTTGCGTCAGGTAACGGGGAAGGTCTAGTTGTGGTAAGGGCTCAAGTAGCCCTGGGTTCGAGTCTGGCCGATTAGGTCAATCCATCAGCCAAATGCAGGTAAAGAAGTTTAAGAACAAAGCTTTATTCAATCAGATAATGCAGCTGCATGTCCCAGCTCCAAACAAAAATGGAGTGAGCCCCGAATATGCGCAAGCGTTCTACTTTTAAGGAATCCAGGTTTTATAAGTCACGCATGTGCAGATGCTGCTAAGATCTCAGAACAGTAGAGCTAACGCCTTTCGGCTCTATGCCGGACATGCGCAGTGTATACCAACCATGCCGAGATAACATTCCACAGTCCTTTGTGTTGGTGTTGTAGCAGAGTCAGCAATAGCAGTAGTGTCAGTGGTCCAGTAAAGAATACATTCCTCATTTAGGTCCTTCTAATATATTTAATCCAAAGCATAAAAGAGTTAAATCAGAACTATATATAGGATACAGGATACATTGTTACCTGCTCCTCACAGCCATCAAGTGAGAGAGAGTGATTACACTGCAGAGCTAGGCTTTATACCATAAAACACCTTCCACATGCTTACACAGATTATTACCACCTGTAGCAAGGGAGTAGGCTGCCACTCAAGGACACACCAGCTTTCAAGCTCATTTCAAGTCTTTGGTTAGAATACACCAACACTTTGCAAGCAGGCATGTGCAGCATGTCCCTGAGTAGTGGACACATTTCTGCCTACCCATCATCTGAACGATTCTGCTTGTCCTGCAGTTTATTGCGCAGGGCGAAAACTTCATCTGTACAGCTTATCAGTGTTCTAAGACACTGTGAGCTCTACAGCAACACACTGTGATTTAACTAACAAGTTGCTGAGGCAGACTGAAGGTGAAGCCCTGGCCCCTTTGTGACTTTTGCCACAATCCCCCCTTTGAGCCTTGGACAACTGTCCTTGGCTCAATCTACCTGGCCCACCAAGGTGGGCTTCTTACCAGGGGACTGGATATCTTCATGTCTTGCCAACCTTGATACTTTGGCCGCCGAAGGCTGGCCTTTATAGAAAGCAGAGAAGGAATACATTGTAGGCAGCAGCAAGCAATAATACAAAAGCAAATTATTGCGGTTAAAATTCAGAAGCTTTTCCACAGCCAGGAGAGATTTCCCACCCATGAGGTTAGCCATGACCATAGGTTAAAGGCCATTCCAGTTCTGGATGGGGACATGGGCAACATGTTCGATATGAGATGCAATCTCCCTGACTATTTTCCCGTTATCATCAATTTTGAGGCAGCAGTCTGTCCAGCTAAAGACACCACACATACCCCCCCCCCCTTTGAGGCCAATAAATAGTCCAACCCTAGCTGGTTTTGCAGCAACACAGCTCTCCAGATTTGAGACATCTCACTGACCAACAAGCTGAGGGCTTCAGGTGAGTCATTTGCCAGGATTTCTACTACTGCCTGTAACCGAATCATTCCATGTCATGGTTCTTGCTCCCCGGATACTTTCACACTCACCTGTGCACCTGACGGTTTTGTAGTACAGCCCTTCTGATTTGTGACATTTTGTTCACTACTAGGCTCAAGGCTTCAGACATATCATTTAACACAGCTGTGTGGAAACGACACACCCAGTTTTCCATTAACAACAAGCAACCTGAATTTTTGCCTTCACAGTTCCCCCCTTTTGTACTTCTAGTACAATTCCCATCTGTGACTCTGCTCATGGTCCCTTCAGATCACGAGAAGAGTCTTTCTTGATGTCTAGGGAACAGGCTGTATTCCTATTACCATGAGGTTTAAAACCTTATTTTCAGTTTCTCTTTGCTTCTCAGCTTCTTTTAATACCATAAGCCTTATCTGTGTGTCGCTGACCACTTCTTCTGTTTTCTTAACACATAATGCAATGCAACATTTGGCAACCAAGAATATGAATATAGGGCCTGGGCCACACTTAATAGGCTTGTGAAACTATACCATCTACCTAATTTTATCTAACCAGTCTATAATTATACACCAATTAGGCCTAAAAATGATCAATGGGTTAATACTAATACGATTCACAATAGGTTAATACTGATATAATTCAGTTGGTATTTTTTGGCTTGCCTCTTCAGGCACTTTTCAAGATTTCGTTGTCTTAGTCTTCTCTCAGGTTGATTGCAGGTTCTCCATTTCCAGCACTCTGGGCACAGGATCTACAACTTACGTTACAGTTAATGAAACTGCTAGCATGATAACACTAGCTCACCGTAAGTATTGTGGACCTTGATGTACACCAGGGATACACGCCAAGTTGGCTTCAGGATTTCATCGTCTGAACTTCACCCAATCTTGCGACTTTCGTCCTGATGTCCTCTTCTTATTTAGCAGATTTAAGAAACAACCTCCCACCCCCCATGTGACTTTTTAATTTGGTAGGTGGAACTGTCACCGGCATCGCTGGTTGTGAGGTGTCTACCAGAACTGATTTCTTGCAGTATGATGCATAGATCTAGGAGGAATGGCCTTCACACTTGACTGAGCTGTTTGTGATAGGCAAAATTTGGAAAGGCCCCTTCTACCTCTGCTCCAAAGCTGTCTTTCTCTGACGGACCTTTTCGTACATCCCATCGCCGGGTTGCAGGTTGATTATAGGAACATTGGGAGGTTCTGGGAGAGCGCTGGTAACCTGTGAACAATATCTCCTCATCATGGTAAATCACTTTTTACAATAATTGAGCAACATATCAGTTTAATAGTAGACAAAGACATTATTGTGTCTTTCTACTTTTCTTGCTGATGTGGATGATGGGCACAGAAAAATATATTTGCACATACAAAACAATACAATTTTGACAATAATGTTGATCAAATGTACTAAAGGATGGGGCAAACCCATCCCCCCCCTTTGCTTGCCTGGGCCTGGCCATGCGCCAAACGAGCAAGGTAGGGTAGCAAAGCCTGAGCCACCACCAGTTGGCCATTCTGGTTGTGCCATAGGTTGTTAAGGTATAATTTACAACCAGCAGATGCTCAAAATCTTTTTCAGGATCTGGAGTACAATCCTGTAATGTGGCCAATTGTCTCAAGGAAGAGGGGGCATCCTGCGAGCAGGTGAACCTGAGGGGAGGAAAGGGTCTCCTCCCTTGCAGTATCATATTGGTGTTCCAGGGCAGTCAGCCAAGAGCAGCATCTTCTTGGGACACCTTTGCAAATGTTCAGCTGGTAAAAACACATTTGGACTAATTTAAGGAGAGAAAAAATGAAACACAAAACAGTTAGTTACAGACAGTTACAGCTTTACATTTTACAGGGGGGCAATGCTTTTATGTCTGGAAGCTTACAATATCTATAGGGATTTGAACACATTTTTCATACAGATTCACGTGAGAGAAGAACAATTTTCTCATGAGGCTGCAACCATTTGCTCTTTCTCCTTCGAGGGTCGGAGGCCAGCAAATATGGGGAGTAGCCCCGCCTCCGGGGCTGGAAGGCAGACTTGTTCTGAGCTTCCGGTGGAGGAGAGGCCTCCCCAGAAGCTCCAGTTGTTCTTCGTGCCTCACAATG
Organism: Shinisaurus crocodilurus; assembly: GCA_021292165.1. Lineage (NCBI taxonomy): Eukaryota > Metazoa > Chordata > Lepidosauria > Squamata > Shinisauridae > Shinisaurus > Shinisaurus crocodilurus. The sequence continues at coordinate 27,296,494 of CM037880.1, read as the reverse complement.
GGAGGCAGACTTTTCTGAGCGCGAGCAAGGAATGAAGAATAAAGAAATAAAAGAAGAGGTGGAAAAGGAAGAAAACGAAGCCCCTTCGCCAGATCACCTACCAATGGTAGGAAGGAGTCAGCCCCTTGCCCCCGCCTCTTGCCGGTAAGACAGGCAGGCTGGACTCCGGGGGGACCTGAGCCACCTTGCTGTAAGGGAACCAGCCTCCTCCCAGGGAAGCCAGCACCAGGGGGGTGGGAGAGCCCGCTGCAGTCGGTGCCCTTCAAGGTGGGGGTAGGGAATCGTGTCCCAGGCGTCCCGGACCTCCCCCCTCCCATCTCAAGACGGGTTTGAGCGGCTTCCTCGGCCGGCAATTGGCTGGAAAGGCACAACCCCCAGGGGATTACTTGCTGCCCCTTTCCCTTCCCCCGCTCTGCTGCAGCGTTCAGGCATCGGGAGTCCCAGCCTCGGTCCAGCCTCGCCGGCAGCAGCGTGGGCAACAATGGCAGTCGCTATCTTAAGTAAGGGCAATGCCCTGTTCAAGCCAATCAGTGAAGCTGTGTCCACCATTTTGGTTGTGGGGACGGCCATCTTGGGGTGACATGGGTGCTGCCATTTTGGTTAAGGGCAAGGCCCTTGTTATACCAGGCTGTGAGATTGTGTCCGCCATTTTGGTTGTGGGCACGGCCATCTTGGGATGCCGCATGGGTGCCGCCATTTTGGTTAAGGGCAAGGACCTTGTTAAGCCAGTGAGCGAGGCTAGGGCCGCCATCTTAGATAAGGGCAAGGCCATTCCCGAGGCTTCCCGGCACTTTCAGCTACGACACAGCTGTTTGCTGGCCATCCGGCCACTATCAGGTTCCCCCCCCGTCACATTCCCTCCTCACTGGCAAGCGGCAAGCCCCACAAGCCTCGTGGTGGGGGCACTCAGAGACTCAGCCCAGCCCAGGCTTTGACCGGCTAGGCAGGGGGGGACCTGGAGGCACCACAGGGGTCCTCAAGTCCGCCAGATTGGGGGGGCTTAGGCTCCCCTGCCAAGACCCCCAAGGATCCACAGCCCCAGGGTAAAACCGAGCATGCAATGGTCCCTGCTCACGCCACCTGTCTCTCCCTTCTTACCAGTGCTCATTCCGTAGCAGCTATGGATCCCGTGCTCCACCGCCAATCCCTCCACCTCTCCAACGAAGGGCAGCAACATGCTACCAGACTCGCCTTCACACGCTACCCGAAATACAAACCCTGTTTGTCAAGAGGGTGTGCCCGAGCCAATGTACCTGCTAATGAGCGAAATGTTGTGTGAGATCTAGAGCCTCAAAGAGTCCCGGGGCAGGTTGCCAAACTGCCGCAGCACCAAGCATGCCTCAGTTTCCCGGCCGACCGTGTGCAGCAGAGGGCCTCACCTGCAGACAAAAGTCACAGGTCAGCAAGCGTGCTCTCGAAACGCGCCAGTGTTGGCCCCACGGCTGTCAACAGAGCCAAGCGCTGCCGCCCTTCTTCCAACTCTGATGACGGCTCAAGAACGGCATCCCCAGCCAGTTCAGAGTGCACCCAGTACAGCAGTAGAACTTCTACAAGTGCAGGGGCCTCAGTTTCCGATTCCGAAGATGGCGAGCTGCCTGAGGACAGCAAAGACGAGAGTGAGGCTCCACCCAGAGGTCATCTGTTCGCAGTAGAAGCCTTCCTGAAGATGATTGCCAAGGCTCTCTCGCATGTAGGGCTGGTAAGCAAAGACAGCACCCCAGCCGTTACTGACCCTGAATCCTTGGGAGACCCCATGGCCTTCCCTCCTATCCAGCTTCAAGGCAATCCAGTGGTCCCAGTTCCGTGGAACCTTCAGGTGATAATGCAGCAAGAGTCGGAAAAGCCAGCTATTCCAAGGCCCCCACATCGCCTTTGTGACAAGCTATACCGCATCGCGGAAAACACCATGCAGGCCCTGGCAGTTCCTCAGGTAGATGACCTGGTGTCAGTCCTCACCTCAAAGTCCTTGTTGCCAACAGAGCGAGAAGAACTTCCTGATCACCACGACAAGAGGGCAGATGCAGCACTGCGTGGGGGCTTCGAGACCGCAGCCACTGTCTTCAAGATAGCTAATACATCAACTATAGTGGCCTGTGCTATGCATGTAGGAGCAAAAAGGCTTCTTCAAGGCAATCCAACGCCCAAAGAGATGAAAGAGTTCATTAAAGACTTGTCCTCTGCAGCAGCCTTTCTAGCAGATGCATCTCTCGATTCCTTTCAGCTGGAAGCAAGAGTCACAGCTTCCAACGTGGTAGCTAGGAGGAACCTATGGCTCCGCAATTGGGGGGTAGATGGAAAGACGAAGTCCAGCCTGGCAGGCATCCCCTTCGCTGGCAAGAGGCTCTTTGGTGAACCCCTAGATAAAGTCCTGGTGGAGACCAAGGACAAGAAGAAAGCCTTGCCAGTCCCCCACAAGAAAGAGACTAAATGTCCTTCTCAGAAATACGGCTCCTTTCGGAACTACAAACCCCAGCAGTCTTCCTCATCACACAGCAGCTCCTCATCCTCCACTCGCAATTTTCCCTCAGGGGGACACAAGCCCCACTGGCAGCGTGGCTCAGCCCAGAAAGGAGGCCAGCACAAAGGCTCAGCTGCCCAGGGAAAGAAAACCAGTTCCGCCTGACGGTCCTCCTCCCCCAGTGGGGGGGAGGCTACGCGGGTTCTCAGGAATTTGGAAGAAATACTTCTCAGATCGCTGGCTCCTAGAGACAATTCAGCAAGGCTACTCCCTGGAATTCAGGAAGAAGCCCAAAGAAAGGTTTTTCAGGACCCACTATCTCAGAGATCCTGCAAAGCACCTGGGAACCATAACAGCTATCCAACACCTTCTTCAGATACATGCAATAGAGAAGGTTCCCCAGAATCAAAGAAATCGTGGAACATTTTCGGTGTTTTTCACTGTCCCCAAAAGGATGGGAAAGTGCGCCCCATCCTAGACTTGAAGAGAGTCAACCGCTCCCTCAAGAAGCAGAAGTTTTGGATGGAGACACTCAGATCCATCAAGGAGTGCCTGCGGAAAAAAGATTTCCTGTCATCGATAGTCCTGACAGAGGCCTACCTCCACATACCAATCCGCCCTGCCCATCGGAGGTTCCTGCATTTCAGCTACGGCACCAAGCAGTTCCAGTTCAGGGCCCTCCCATTCGGCCTTGCTACGGCCCCAAGGGTCTTCTCCAAAGTCCTCCTGGCACCGGTGGCGCTTCTGCGCACAAGGGGCATGCAGCTACACCCCTACCTGGACGACATCCTCATCCGTTCCCCGTCCCTCAGCCAGAGCCTCAAAGACACCTCACAGGCAGTGATGCTGCTAAACAACTTTGGGTTCCTCATCAACGAGAAGAAGAGCTCTCTGGTTCTGTCTCAGACGCTCACTCATCTAGGCGTCTCCCTGAATACCATCAGGGACATGATGTTCTTGTCATCAGACAGACAGACCTCGACAAGCCGACTGGTGGCACATTTGCGCTCGAAGGACAGACAGAGTACCACTCAAGGACTTAGCCAAGCTCCTGGGAATGATGGTCTTGTGCCAGGACTCAGTGCAGTGGGCCAGGTTCTACTCCAGGCCACTGCAAACCTTTCTCCTGGACTTCCAACTGGAGATTGCGTGCAACCACAACCCACTTCTCACCATCCCACCCTCTGTCTCTCGCTCTCTAAAGTGGTGGTCTCACCCAGCACACCTTTCCCAGGGAGTTCCGATTCAAGCACCAACACGCATCACGTTGACAACAGATGCCTGCCTGTCCGGATGGGGAGCGGTCTGCCAAGAAAAACAAACACACATAGGGACTGTGGTCCAACGAAGAGACCAAGCTCTCCATCAACCTCCTCGAGCTAAGGGCAGTGAAGCTAGCCCTCAGAGAGTTCAGCAAACTGCTGGAGGATCAACATGTGCTGGTGATGACAGACAACGTCGTAGCCAAAGCATACGTGAACAAGCAAGGCGGAACAAGATCCGAAGCCCTACAAAAGGAGGCGATGTCCTTGTTCAGATGGGCCCAGCAACACCTCCGCTCCATCAGGGCAGAACACTTGAGCAGGGGTAATGAACGTTCAGGCTGACTGGCTCAGCAGGACAACAGTGGACCAGAGCGAGTGGTCCCTAAACCCAGAAGTCTTCGACCTGCTGACCAGGCATCTAGGCCGACCATGCATCGACTTCTTTGCGACACCACAGAACACAAAGTTTGAGACGCGATACCGAACAGAAGGGGCACAGCTCACCAACACCCTCATCAGCCGGTGGCCAGAAGGCCTCCTCTACGCTTTCCCCCCGCTACCTCTGATCCCGAGGGTAGTCCAGAAGGTCAGAGACCAGAAAGCCCAAGTCATCCTGGTGGCTCCGCACTGGCTATGTCGTCCCTGGTTTCCAGACTTGGTGAACCTCTCGAGGGAGAAGCCGTTCAGGCACGACCTACTCAGTCAGGGTCCAATCTTCCACCAGGACCCCAGCTTCCTGAAGCTAACCGCCTGGAGACTGAGCGGAGCCTCCTAACAAGGCACGGTTATTCTGATAAGGTAATCTCCACCCTGCTGGCCTCCAGGAGGCCGTCCACGCACAAGACATACGACTGCACCTGGAGGGCCTTTCTCCGATGGTCCAAGGCCGCGGGGAGCGACCCCCTAGATGCAGAGACACCAGACATCCTAGAATTCCTCCAAGAAGGCCTGTCCTCAGGGCTTAGTCCTAGTACCCTCAGGCGGCAGGTGGCAGCACTAGGGTCCGTGTTAGGTGACTCCAAGGGATCACCATTGGGAGCACACCCACACATCAAGAGGTTCCTCAGGGCGGCCACCCTCGTCAGCCCCCCTCCCACCTGGTTCCCCACCTGGAGCCTTAACATGGTCCTTAGGGCCCTCACAAAGCCCCCTTTCAAACCACTAGGGGCCGCCAGCCTCAAGGTGCTGACCTTGAAAACCATCTTTCTAGTTGCAATCACCTCAGCTAGAAGGGTTTCAGAGTTAGGGGCCCTCTCTTGCAGTAAAGAACTCTGCATGTTCCACAAGGACAAGGTGGTGCTCTGCACAGACCCGTCCTTCATGCCCAAAGTCAACTCTCCCTATCACAGGTCCCAGGACCTGGTAATTCCTTCCTTCTGCCCTCATCCTGCCACACCTATAGAGAAGGAGTGGCACTCACTTGATGCCATGTGGGCACTCAAATTTTATCTAGACAGGACAAAGCCCCACAGGAAAGTTAGTTGCATGTTCGTGTCCTTCAAGCCCTCCTCCCTTGGGAGAAAGGTTTCCACAGCATCCCTGTCTTGCTGGCTACGTGACTGCATTGCATTGGCCTACTCTTCAGCGGGTCTACCAGTGCCTGAGGGCATAGTGGCTCATTCAGTGAGAGGGATGGCTACCTCAGCGGCATTCAGCGCAAGGGCGCCCCTAGTTGAAATCTGCAGGGCAGCCACTTGGTCTTCGGTTCACACCTTTACCAGGCATTATAAAATTGACCTGATGGCCTCAGCAGAGGGCGCCTTTGGGAGGCGCGTTCTGCAGGGAGTCATTCCGTCTCGGTAGGAGGCAGGCTGGGAGGGAGGTTTTTCCCACCCAGGGGATGGACTGCTTTTTTACATCCCCATATTTGCTGGCCTCCTACCCTCGAAGGAGAAACGGAAATTCTTTACTTACCGTGAATTTCTGTTCTCCGCGAGGGGAGGAGGCCAGCAAGACCCGCCCTGGGCCGGCCTCCTCCTGGACACGCTCCGAGCAAGTGGGAGGGAGTCTCTCTCTTTTGTTCCCACAGGCTCGTGACCAACGGACCAGACAGAGTCCCTATCGTGGATAGCAAGGATGTCTACACCTAACGGTTCATTTGGAAGTGTCAACTGGAGCTTCTGGGGAGGCCTCTTCTCCACCGGAAGCTCAGAACAAGTCTGCCTTCCAGCCCCGGAGGCGGGGCTACTCCCCACTGTTGGGGATTGCCAAAAGACCTGGGAGAGGATATTGTGATATATTATCTCTCCCCTCTTGTTTTTGCAAACACAGCAAAGTATAGCCCCAACTACAGGCGAAAAACGTGTGCGTGCGGAGCTGCTGGTTAAAGCAGGGCTGACATTTAGTTGATACAGACTGTCCCTTTTGGACAGGCTGGATCTTCACCTGGTTTCCCCCTTACACTACCAATAAGACAAACAGTCTTTTGGAGGTTAAAAACAGAGTTTACTCACTCAGATCTTGCAGATTGGATACAGGCAGGCTTAAGAATGTATTTACAGTTGTGCAGGAATCATATGGTAGTCGACCTGTTCTGAACTTGGGAAAAGTTCAGAACTGCAACTCGGCTACATCTTCAGACATGTTGCATACACAAATTCATGGCTCAGACTGTTTCCCGGGGCAGGAAGAGAAGGCACTGGGAACGCCCACATCCTGCACCAGGTGAGTTCTGGGTAGCATTCCACAGAGTATCTGCTCTAGGATGCAGAGACTCTGTGGTCCCAATTACATCATGTACTTATACATGGCTTGAGGTTTTGACTGCTCATTCCCAACGCCCATATTTGCTGGCCTCCTCCCCTCGCGGAGAACAGAAATTCACGGTAAGTAAAGAATTTCCATTTCTCTTTGTTTCAGAGGCTGTTAGTTAGCCACACACTGACTGTGTGTGTTAGCCCTTCTTGAGATGCAAGGGGGGGGGGGCAGGCGAAGTTGCTTCAGTTCTTACAGGGAAAGAAGCCCTTATCTAAGGAATGTGAGGCCATTTGGCGTTGCTCCCAGAAAATATATTGGCATTTGAACACTGGAAAAGTTCACTCTTTACCTGTTGAACCTTAATAACCTCCTCGCCATTCTTCCGGTAGAGCCCATTCACATACCATCTGGGGTCTTCATGACTGCAACACCTTGGAGTACCTTCAGTTATCTACACATCTTGTTAGGTGAGGAATCCAAAATATATCCTTCACTATATTCTTGGTTGTATTTTTTTTTTAATAGTGGGTGTTCAAATTTCTGTTAGAGGACTGAAAGCAGAGAGAGAACAGTATACAAAGTTACCATGTTTATGCAGAAGGCACTTAAACATTTCTGTATGGTAAAAGGCATCTTGGCATTCTTAAAGAACTCGCTCTTACTGTTTAGAGTGATTAAGCTATAACTTTTAACAATAAGAAAGCTATCTTTCATACTCGTTAGTATAAACAATTTGCAAAAATATATATTTAGCAAACAACAAATTACAATTCTCACTGGGGAACCTGGATCTTACTAGTGAGCTCAGTTTATTTCAGGGGTCCTCAAACATTTTAAACAGGGGGCCAGTTCATTGTCCCTCAGACTGTTGGGGGGCCGGACTATAGTTTGAAAAAAATATGCAACTGCAACTAACATGCAACTAACTAACCCGGGTCCTTTTTTTTTACTTGATTAAATGGAAAGTTATTATGTATTGTGTGATTTTAATAATTCAATTATTTTTTTTATAAAAACATTATTATACTGCCTTTTGGCCCACAAGAGCCATTACCTAAAGGTAATGTACTACTATTTAAAATATTGTTATGTTTTTTTAAAAAATTGAGAGCATTTAACAGAAATAAAACAAAGCCAAGCAGTCAAGTTTAAAACACACCAAAAGCATGGCAGAATAAAAGTGTCTTGACCGCCTGCCTGAAAGAGATCAGAGAGGGTGGCCAATCTTCTCTGTTTTTATTCTTATTTTTAGATCTTGGTTTTAAAAAAAATTGTAACCTACCTTGAACTTCAATTTGAAAGGAAAGTGGGGTAAAAATATTCTAATGCTGCAATCCTGTTTCCTGGGAGTAAGCCCAATTGAACTCAGTAGGGCTTACTTTTGAGTAGACATGTGTGATGCATAGGATTGCAGGGCGGGCAGCAGCGTTGTGGCCAGCGTCTCCTCTGGTGGAGGAGCCCTGCAGGGAGGGCGGCAGCGTTACGGCCAGCGTCTCCTCCGCTGGAGGAGGCGCAGCTGAGCGCCAGGAAGTGGGGCGTGAGCCGTCCGCTCGCCTGTAGCCCTGCAGGGTGGGTGGCAGCGCCGGGGCCAGCGTCTCCTCTTGTGGAGGAGGCGCAGCTGAGCGGGCAGTGGGGCGCGAGCCGCCGGGAGCCCTGCAGGGTGAGCGGCAGCGCCGGAGCCAGCATCTCCTCTGGTGGAGGAGCCTCTCCTCATCTGAAAACTCTTCCTACCTGGCTAATGATCAATGAATGACTTTCTATTAGAGCTGTTGCCTGCCGCCGCCACCGTCACCACCACAACTTGGGGCCGTCCTCCTCGAGTCGCTCACGTGGGCTCCTGCTGATCTCATGCCCCCTCCCCATTCTCCTCCCACTTCCCCCTAGCGGGAGCGTCAGACTGAGGCACAAAGCAGCAGCAACTTTTGCCCAAGGCAATTCTTTTCTTCTCTAGAGTAGGCTAGATCTGCCGCAGGGCCGGATGAAAGGACCCGCCGGGCTGTATGTGTCCCGCAGGCTGTAGTTTGAAGACCCCTGATCTATTTGAATCTTCGGAAAGCTATTACTGCTTGCCTTGCAACTGAAAAGAAAGAGGAAGTTGCTGCCCTCTTTGTCTTTACAGGTTTGCCTGCATTGTGGGCTTGGCAAATACAGCAGGCATGATAATATTGTTGGGCCACATGGAGAAAATTTTGAGCATATTTGTAGTTTTTCTTTAGAACGTGATAGGCCCATTTTATACCATGGAAGTTCATATGGTCTGTCCAGGATCACACTCACTTCTATCCTCTCTGTTGGTCATGTGGGAAGGGGTAAGAATTAGAGAGAGTATGGCTGGTTACAGGGTGACGGGAGAGAATAATGGCAAGGAATGAGTCAGCCAGATGCCTCCGGGAAGTCCACAAACAGAGCATGAAGGGGCAGTGACCCTTCCATGAAGTGGTAGATAGGAATGCGGAAGTTCCATCTAGTTGCCCATGGCTAACAGTAGTTGATTGATCTCTCTTGTTTGAATTTGCCTAGTTATCTAAACTATGACCATCGTCACAATTTCTTTTCTCTGTGACCTGGGTGTGTGTATTATAGGGTAAAAATTTAGTGCTTTTATCTGATAGTGGCCTCCTTCTATTGGGGTTTTTTTTAACCTCAAAACTACTAGGCCTCCATGTTTACGTTGCCTCCGGAAAATCCTGCAAATTACTTGGGAAGATAAGCGAACAAATGTCAGTGTACTGGAAGAAGCAAAGACTACTAGCATTGAAAAAATGATCCTTCAACGCCAACTTCAGTGGACCGGTCATGTTGTTCGAATGCCTGACTGCCGTCTCCCAAAGCAGTTACTTTACTCCCAACTCAAGGATGGAAAGCGGAATATCGGTGGTCAATATAAGAGGTTTAAAGATGTTCATAAGGCTAATCTAAAAAAATGCAATATAAACATCGAAAACTGGGAAGCTCTGGCCCATGAACGATCTAAATGGAGGCTGGCCTTTCACAAAGGTTCCATGGACTTTGAAGAAGCCCGAGTGCAAGGTGAAAGGGAGAAACGTGCTAAGCGAAAAGCACGTCAAACGAATCCTTTACAGGACCATGTTCTATCTGGTAACCTGTGTCCTCACTGTGGGAAGCTGTGTGGATCTAGAATTGGCCTCCACAGTCACTTACGGACCCATCGCTAGAGTCTACACAATCTTCTTTAGAATTTCCTCCTTTTATCCCGGAAGACAATCTTACTCGGTCACGAGTGATCGCCTGACCACCCTCTAACCTTGTACCTCAGAAAAGGAAGGGGCTCCTGTATTCCTGGTAAGGGAAAGCAGGCTCATTATGCGTATACCAAGTGCATGACAGGCAGAAGTTTATTAAGTGCTACTTTACCTCACATATGAGGATGGAAGCAGCACCGGTGGATACTCTGCCTATATTTCAGCTGCATGACAGCCAGTAGGTGTACTTCCCATCTTCAGATGCTCAGGGAAACTCTACCTGCTGAGCTTCTGCCTGTCATTCAGCTGTTAAACACAGAGCTTCAGGCATGGTGGGAGTTCCTTGCAAGGGGCAGAGGGCCCAGTACTCTTCCCAGGTACACAACAGGCAGAAATTTAATTACCTAGCATATGAGAATGAACGCTGTATCTGGATATTTTGCGTGTACTTCAGCTGCGGGAGGGGTGCTGGGAGGGAGATGACAGGCCTGCCTTTGATTAGTAGCTCACTTGGTTTATAGCAGCGGTTCTCCAGCTGTGGGCTGGGGACCACCACTGGGTCTCAGCCCACTTTCAGGTGGGCCTCGGTGCTGTAGTCCCGCCTCCAGCAGGAGGGAGGGATGAGATATACTGGCTGAGTGTGGGAATAGGTGGGGAGCCAGTGTGGCATAGTGGTTAGAGTGCTGAACTGGGACTCAGGAGATTGGGGTTCTAGTCCCCACTTGACCATGAAGCTCACTAGGTGACTTTGGGCCAGTCACTGACTCTCAGCCTAACCTAGGGTTGTTGTGAGGATAAAAATGGAGAGGAGCAGGAGGATTATGGAAGCCGCCTTGGGTTCCTTGCAGGAAAAAAGGCGGGATATAAATATAATAAATAAATAAATGACAAATTAAGTGTAAAAAGAAAAAGGGAGAAGAAATGACAGGAGATGAGTAAGAATGCTTTGAGAGGCATGTAGATGTGGAGGAAGACAATATAAAATAAAAAGCCCTCCACTTAGAGCTGCTGAATTAGCAAATTCTGCCTGAAATGCGGAGGCTGAGACATGATTGATTTTTATTCATTTCAGAGAATTTCTATACTGATATCTCAGTGTGGTTCACAAGATAACATTAGTTCTGGACCTAGGGAAAAGACACCAAATGCACAGTTATATGATGGGGGATACTTGGCTCAGCAGTAGTACAAGCGAGAAGGTTCTTGGAATTACTGTAGATCACAAGCTGAATATGAGCCAGAAATATGATGTGGCTGCAAAAAAGGCAAATGCTATTTTGGGCTGCAAATCTCATAAAGTACTAGTTCCTCTCTGCTCAGCACTGGTTAGGCCTCATCTTGAGTACTGCGTCCAGTTCTGGGCACCACACTTTAAGAAGGATGCAGACAAACTGGAAAAGGTTCAGAGGAGGGCAACAAAGATGATCAGGGGACTGGAAACAAAGCCCTATGAGGAGAGACCGAAAGAACTGGGCATGTTTAGCTTTCCAAAGAGGAGACTGAGGGGAGATATGATCCTGCTCTTCAAGTAGTAGTAGGCAATCATTCGTGACCGAGTAAGATTGTCTTCCAGGATTGGTTGGTTGGGTTGGAAGACGCCTGTGCGTGAAATGGTTTTATGTGGGGAGATCGGTACACAAACGAATCACCACACAAACTTGACAGAGTACAGCAATGATCCAATGGCACGGTTACCATGACGATTGGAAAACCATTCTCTGCTGCAGCCTTCATCTGTCTTCACAGCCGTTGTCTTCCGCCTGTTCTGCTGTTGAGGACTTTATGTTTTGGATCGTTCTTTGTCTGGTTCCTCTCCCCGAACCTTACCGGCATGGGTGACCCTACTGGGAGTACATAGCTCCTGACGGCATTGCTCACAGGGTTCATCAGAACATGAAAGCCCACTCACCACTTCAAGGTGACGATCCAGCGAGAGGGGCTCTTCAAGTACTTGAAAGGTTGTCACACAGAGGAGGGCCAGGATCTCTTCTCGACCATCCCAGAGTGCAGGACGTGGAATAATGGGCTCAAGTTACCGGATTGTGGCTGAACATCAGGAAAAGCTTCCTGACTGTTAGAGCAATATGACAATGGAACCAATTACCTGGGGAGGTAGTGGGCCCACACAGGAGGCATTCAAGATGCAGCTGGACAGCCATCTGTCAGGGATACTTTGACTTGGATCCCTGCATTGAACAATGGGTTGGACTCGATGGCCTCACAGGCCCTTTCCAACTCTACTATTCGTAGGAATGTAGCCGAGCAGCCCGTCAGACAAGAGCAAGGCCCGAACTGGGCCTGCTCGCATCCGACGGGCTGCTCAGCCACACGCACGGGCTTTACCTGGGCTCTCCACTGAGCGGAGAGCCTTCCTCCCTTGTCCGATGGGTCCCGTCGAGTCACTTCCGGTGCGGAGGAAGTGACGCGACGGGACCCTGCTCCGTCGCGCTGGACCCCCGCACTCTGTTTTTGGCGCGGGAAACCAGGGCAACAGGGCTGTTTAAGCCCTGTTGCCCTGGTTCCTCCCACAAAAACAGCACGGGCGGGGGTGCAGCGCGCCGGAGGAGTGGCTCCGGTGGTGGGCAGCAGGACCAGGTAGGCGGCGGGGGAGTCCTGGTGGCAGCGGCGGGGGGCAGGGGGGTCTGGAGGCGGCGGCAGGGGGTTTCTTTGGCGGTGGCGCGAGCGGCGCAGACAACGCTCCGCGCCGCTCTGAAGAGCAGGATTGGGCCGCCGCTGCTCGCGGGGGGGCTGAGCCCGGAGTGAGCCTCCAGCCGACTACAGCTCGGCCCCACCACTAAGTAAAAAACCATAAAACTGCTCAATAAAATGATGAAGCGGTAGTAAAACTATACAATAGCTGATTAAAACAGCCAGGCAGTGCTAACGGTCAGGGAAACACCCAGGCAAATAAACGTTGCTAGTGGAAACACTCCATATTAAGAGCCCGCCTGATCCCAGCCATTCTACATGGTGGCGCCACAATAGGGAAGGCCTCCAGAGCCAATGTCTGTACTTAATTTGAGAAAAGCTCAACTCTCTCACCATGGCAGAGAACTTAGCAATTGCCAATGCAGGAGATATGAATATAAAATTATATTTAAAATACAATGTGAAAAACAATATAATTACAATAATATACACAATAATACACAGTAGTACAGAAGCAGTAAAATGGGACAACATGGTTCATTTAATTATGGGCCAGGGAAAGCCTGGGTGAACAGGTGCATATTCAGGAGGCGTTTAAAAGATGTCAGATTTTATGCCTTCCGAACTGCATGAGGGAGGGGTTTTTTTTCGCAGGATGGGTGCCATTACCGAGAAGGCCCACCATCGAGGTATTACATGGCGACATTACATTAATTTTGGAATCACCAGCAAAGCCTCCTCTGTTGATCTAAAATGTTGGCTGGGTATACATAAGGGAAGGCAGTCTGCTAGGTATCCTGGTTATAAGTTGTTTAGGGCTTTGTATGACAATACCATAACCTTGAACATGTCTCGGTAGCTAATAGGCAGCCAGTGCAGTTCTTTTAGCACAGGTCTTATGTGCATATAGCTGGGTGTCCCAGTGAGTACCCTAGCTGCTGCATTCTGCACTAGCTGCAGCTTCTGAACCAGGCCTAAGAGCAGCCCCACATAGAGCACATTACAGTAGTATAATTGTGAGGTTACCAATGCATGGATCACAGTGGCTAGGTTATCCCTGTCCAGGAATGGGCATAGTTGGTGTACCAACTGAAGTTGGTAGTGGGCACTCCGGGCCACAGAGGTCACCTGGGCCTCCAGTGACAAAGATGGATCCAGGATTACCCCCAAGCTATGTAACTGCTCCTTCAGAGGGAGTGCAACCCCATCCGGAACATGCAAACATCCCAATTCCTGGACCTGGGAACTGCCAATCCATAGGGTCTCTGTCTTATCAGGATTCAGCTTCAGTTTATTAGCCCTCATCCAAAACATGATTGCATCCAGGCACTGGTTCAGATTATGCATGGCCTCTCCTGATTCAGATCTCACAGAGAAATAGAGCTGGGTGTCACCAGCATACTGGTGCCACCTTGCCCCAAATCACCTAATGACCACTCCCAATGGCTACTTATAGATATTAAATAACATTGGGGACAAGATGGTACCCTGTGGCACCCCACAGTTCAGGTGCCATGGTGCCCAGGTGCAGTCACCCAATGCTATTCTCTGGAACTGACCCTGCAAGTACAAGTCAAAGCACTGTAGAACAGTGCCTCCAACTCCCAACTCACAGAGGCAGTCCAGGAGCGTCCGTGGTCATTGGATTGTTGGAATCCGACTGGGGAAAACAAGTACAAAAATGTTCCCAGCAAGTAGCTAGATGTAGAGCATGTATGCTTATGCTAGGCTGCAGAAGTAAAAAACACCAAGCAGTTTCTTCAAGATTACAAACTGACACTTTAGTTGAAATAACACAGGAACAAAGCTACACAGAGTGAGAATACAAAAAAACAGAGAACATACGCCAGACACCAAAATGAATGGTCTACAATAACAACTTTCTCTTCAAAACCAAATGCCTATTCAAAACTTCAAACGCCCAACAAGAATACATTGTCATTGTGATTGTCATTGTCATGCTTATATACATTTTGTACAGGCATCCCTATTGCATGAGGTAATGCCACCTGCATACAATTAAGACTCCCGGCTTCACCGTCCTTGGAGCCATCTAGAGAAAAAATCTGTAACTCGGGCAAAGGGGAATGATAGAGTTGTACTATGAAGCCTTGGCGGGGCAGAACAAGGCTTTACATGGCCCCGCTCATACCCGCCGAGGCCTTACTGGGCAGCACCCCCACCCTTGACTACAAGACTAGGAATGAAGTCATTGCTTAGACCTTGAACAGAACTCTGCACCTGTTACCAAGGCTAGTTTTCTTGCCCGAAGGCAAACCCAGAATATTAAAACCATATTCTGACACCCCTCCTTGCCTGAATGGCTAGAAAGCTTTATTAACACATCGTTCTAGTAATGCCACCACCTTGTGCTTTTGACTGAGTAAAACAGGGGTCCTCAAACTTTTTAAACGGGGCCAGCTCATTATCCCTCAGACTGTTGGGGGGGCCGGACTATAGTTTGAAAAATATGAACGAATGGATCAAGTATAAAAAAAGGACCCGGGTCTTTTTTTTTTATTGATTAAATGGAAAGTTATTATGTATGTGTGATTTTAATAATTCAATTATTTTTTTTATAAAAACATTACTATACTGCCTTTTGGCCCACAAGAGGGTCCCTAAAGGTAATGTACTACTATTTAAAATATTGATATATTTTTTAAAAAAATTGAGAGCATTTAACAGAAATAAAACAAAGCCAAGCAGTCCAGTTTAAAACACACCAAAAGCTTGGCAGAATAAAAATGTCTTGACCGCCTGCCTGAAAGAGATCAGAGAGGGTGGCCAATCTTCTCTGTTTTTACTCTTATTTTTAGATCTTGGTTTAAAATATTTTTGTAACCTACCTTGAACTTCAATTTGAAAGGAAAGTGGGGTAAAAATATTCTAATGCTGCAATCCTGTTTCCTGGGAGTAAGCCCAATTGAACTCAGTAGGGCTTACTTTTGAGTAGATATGTCTGATGCATAGGATTGCAGGGCGGGCAGCAGCGTTGTGGCCAACGTCTCCTCTGGTGGAGGTGCGGCTGACCTGGCGGCGGGGTACGACCCGCCCGCCCGGAGCCCTGCAGGGCGGGCGGCAGCGTCACGGCCAGCATCTTCCCCGCTGGAGGAGGTGCAGCTGAGTGCCGGGAAGTGGGGCACGAGCCGCCCGCCCACCCGGAGCCCTGCAGGGCGGGCAGCAGTGTCACGGCCAGCGTCTCCTCCACTGGAGGAGGCGCAGCTGAGCGCTGGGAAGTGGGGCGCGAGCCGTCTGCTTGCCCGGAGCCCTGCAGGGCGGGTGGCAGCGCCGGGGCCAGCATCTCCTCTGGCGGAGGCACAGCTGACCCAGTGGCGGGGCGCGAGCCGCCCGCCCGCTCGGAGCCCTGCAGGGTGGGCAGCAGCGTCACGCCCAGCGTCTTCTCCGCTGGAGGAGGCGCGGCTGAGTGGGCAGAGGGGCGCGAGCCGCCGGGAGCCCTGCAGGGCGAGCGGCAGCGCCGGGGCCAGCATCTCCTCTGGTGGAGGAGCCTCTCCTCCTCCGAAAACTCTTCCTACCTCGCTAATGATCAATGAATGACTTTCTATTAGAGCTGCTGCCTGCCGCCGCCACCACCAGCACAGCTTGGGGCCGTCCTCCTCGAGTCGCTCATGTGGGCTCCTGCTGATCTCATGCCCCCTCCCCATTCTCCTCCCACTTCCCCCTAGTGCAGGGGTCCTCAAACTACGGCCCACGGACCACATCCAGCCTGCCGGGTCTTTTCATCCAGCCCAGCGGCCGATCTAGAGAGTGACTCCTTGCGAGGGAAGGGGAGGAGGGGCGGCTGAGCCGGCGGGGGGGCACGGGCCACCTGCATCTCCTGCAGTGGGGAAAGGGGAGGAGGGGTGGCTTAGCCGGTGGCGCCCTTCTCGGCGGCGGCTGTTCAGTGGGCTCCGGCTGTCCACCCACGCAGGCTTTACCGTGAGGCTCTCCGCTCTGCGGAGAGCATGTCTCGCCGCCCGCTGGTCCTGTCGCGTCACTTCCGGCACAGCGGAAGTGACGCGACGAGACCCTGCTCTGTCACGCTGGACCCCCGCGCTCTGTTTTTGGCGGGGGAAACCATGGCAACAGGGCTGTTTAAGCCCTGTTGCCCTGGTTCCCCCCACCAAAACTGAGCGCGGGTGGGGTCCAGGATGGATGCGACGGAGCAGGCCCGCCGGCGGAGGACTCGGGTGGAGGTGGTGGTGGTAGCAGCAGCAGCGCACAGGGGACCAGGTAGGACGGCAGGGGGGGGTGGCAGGGGGGGTCCTGCGGCGGCAGTGGGGGGTCCTCTGGCGGCGGCGGTGGCTCGAGCAGCGCTGAGAATGCTCCGTGCTGCTCTGAAGAGCGGGATCGGGCCGCCACCGCTGTGGAGGGCCGAGCCACAGAGAACCACGAGCCTACTTAAGGCTCGTGGTACATCACTCTGAGGCGCCACGCCATGGCGGGCAGCAGTTGCTGCGGAGTTGGGTGCCGGGCAGCATGAAGGAGGCGGCACAGGGGAGCCGAGGGCCTGCCGCCAGCCGAGCCGCTGCAGGGCCCTGGGGGTGGTGGCTGGTGGCGGCTGCCGGGCACGGGTGCTGCTGGCCGTGGCGCTCAACCTGCTGTTGCTGCTCTTCTCGGCAACGGCCTTCAGCACGACGCACTGGTGCGAGGGCACGCAGCAGGTGCCCAAGCCCACCTGCGGGCCCCAGAAGCTTACCAACTGCCTTGACTACAGCTACGACGACGCAGCCGTGGCGGGCAACGAGACGGCCACCAACGACTCCACCGCTGCCGTGTCCAACGTGGTGCACTACAGCTGGGAGATGGGCGACGACCGCTTCCTCTTCAGGCACTTCCACGTGCAAGGAGAACATCAACACTCCCAGTGAGTCGCAGCCGTCCGAGTGGGGACACTGGGGAGCGCCAGCCGTGGGTGCTCTAACCCTGTGGCGTGGGGGGGGGGGCAACTGTGCCCCATATTCTGGCCTCCATACTCGGCTCTGCCGCTGCCCTGCTCACCCCAAGTGTCAGAACCCGGAGCTGGTGTGGCCCAAAATCCGTGGGGGAGTGCAGAAATTCAAACAGAGTACCCCCCCCTGCCCCACACACGCCGCCCCCCCTTATGGTCCATGGAGGAGTCAGGAGGGGTCGTGGCTCCATGGAGCCCCCCCCCCCCATTCTCTGTGTTTGTACTTTTAAGGCTGTGATCCTTGTATTGTTTTTTCCGGGTTTTTTGCACTACAAATAAGATATGTGCAGTGTGCAAATCAAGCCTTTCTATTCCTTTTTAAAATTTAATGTATTTCAATTTTAGACAGCAAAATAATTTATTATTAATTTATTATTAATTTAATAACTTTCCATTTAATCAAGTAAAAAAAAAAGGACCCCAGTCCTTTTTTTTTTACTTGATCCATTCGTTCATTTTTTTTTTCAAACTATAGTCCGGCCCCCCAACAGTCTGAGGGACAATGAACTGGCCCCGTTTAAAAAGTTTGAGGACCCCTGTTCTAGGGTAACCCCACGTAGAGCACATTACAGTAGTCTAGGCGAGAGGAGACCAAGGCATGACTGATGGGAGCAGATGATTAGGAAGGTAGGGGCGCAACTGCCGCATCAGATGGAGCTGATACAGCGCCGCCTGGCTCACAGCTGACACCTGAGCCTCCATGGGCAGCTGGGAGTCTAGAATGACTCCCAAGCTGCGGACCTGGTCCTTCAGGGGTAAATGTACCCCATTCAGCACCAGGTCAACATCCCCTAACCTCCCCTTGTCTCCCACCAGAAGCACCTTGGTCTTGTTGGGGTTCAGTTTTAGCATGTTCCCTCCCCCCCCATCGAGTCACCTACTGACTCCAGGCACTTGGACAGGGTCTCAAAGTCCAACCTAGGTGAGGACTTAAAAGAGAGGTAGAGCTGCATGTCATCCGCATATTGATGACATCGCACCCCAAACCTCCTGATGATAGCTCCCAACGGCTCTAGGAACATTGGGGAGAGGATGAAACCCTGCGGCACCCCACAAGTGAGCAGCCGAGGGTCCGAAGCCTCCTCCCCAAGAACTACCCTCTGGTACCTTCCAGAGAGGAAGGACCGGAACCACTGCAATACAGTGCCTCCCATGCCCAACCCCTCCAGGCGGTCCAGGAGGATACCACGGTCAACGGTATCAAAAGCCACTGAGAGATTGAGGAGGACTAGGAAAGAGCATTCGCCCCTATCCAAAGCCCTCCTCATATAATCCACCAAGGCGACCAAGGCCGTTTCCGTCCCATGTCCAGGCCTGAAGCCCAACTGGCATGGATTTTAATACATTTAAATACAAAAAATCCATATGAAACAAAGGTTTTAACTGCCTGCCTAAAACTGAACAAAGAAGGGGGCAGCCTAACATCCTTGGGACAGAGTTCCACAGGTGGGGTTCTGCCACAGAGAAGGTCCAATCCTGTGTTCCCATTAACCTAACCACTCTTGGTGGTGGAACACACAGAAGGCCATCCAAAGATCTACAGGCAGGTTCATAGGGGAGGAGATGGTCTTTCAGATATCCTGGCCTCAAGCCGTTTAGGGCTTTATACGTAAGCACTAGCACCTAGAATTGGGCCAAGAAACTGATTGGCAGTCATTGCATTTGATGCAAAACCGGTGTAATATGGTCAACAAAGTGTATGCCAGAAAGCAACCTGGCTACTGCATTTTGCATTAGATGCAGTTTCCAAACACTCTCCAAAGGCAGCCCCACATATAGCATGTTGCAATAATCTAAATGGGAGGTCATTAAGGCATGGATAATTTTGGCCAGTTCTGCTTTCTCCAGCAAGGGGTGCAACTGGTGCACCAGTCAAAGCTGGGCAAAGGCGCTCCTGGCCATGGCAGCTACCTCCAAGAGCAATGCCATGTCCAGAAGCACCCCCAAGCTATGAACCTGACCCCAGAGGGAGTGCCATCCCATCTGGAGCAGGCTTACCACCTTCCCTAGATTAGGTGGTTGCTTGTCTTTGGGTAAATGAGCCTGATTGGTATCTTTGGGAAGGATTATATTAGAAAGATGATCTCTGAAGAACTTGGAACTGTTAAAACAAAATAAGGATTTGTTATAATAGTAATTTTTAGTAGTAACTTAGTATTTGAAAGGTAAAGTTATGGATGTAATAAAAAGGGATCAAAAACTTGGGGTGTGGAGTATTGATGTAAGGGGGAAATAGGTGGCTTGTTCTTTGATAAATATAGAAGGGAAGAAATAGGGAATTGTTTTAAATAGAATTAGAATTGTTTTAGATTGGTAGAAGAATTAACATATATGTTTATTGTTAATATTTTTTGTGTGTGAACTTGTGAGGTGGATGAATAAGAAGGTTTGACAATAGAAAAAAGTGAAATTTATTTGTAAACTACAGAGTAGTGTATATAAGGTTACTTACGCTTTGTTGTGGGAAAAATCGGAAGTCCATTTTAAAAAAAGAAAAAAAGAAAAAGGTTGCAGCATCTGAAGGGTACAACCCACAATAAGT
Source organism: Shinisaurus crocodilurus (assembly GCA_021292165.1). Taxonomy (NCBI): domain Eukaryota; kingdom Metazoa; phylum Chordata; class Lepidosauria; order Squamata; family Shinisauridae; genus Shinisaurus; species Shinisaurus crocodilurus. The sequence continues at coordinate 27,276,729 of CM037880.1, read as the reverse complement.
GGGAAAAATAAGAGGGAAAGAGCAGCCAGCATCTATTGAGTTCACCAGGCTGGGTGGCAGGAAGCCCCAACGGTGATAGCCATCCCAATAGTGGTGTTGTGATAGGCACTGGCTATCTGGGAGGTGCACCTGGGTGGCAGGGTAGATCCTGAAGGGAGACAGGTATCCTTGGTCACTAGGTGAGGCAGCAACAGCCCACCTGGGTATAGGGTTAGGGGTGGTCATTGCAAGAAAGAGTGGTGGCAAGCAGTGGGATCCGAAAGTGTAAAAACCTTTCTAGAAGTAAAGAAAGTTGTTTGGGGAAGAAAGTGGACGCAGGCCACAAGGTCCTCAAGAAAGTCAGAAAGCAGCCTTGGTGTGCGTAAAGGGGCTTGGCTAAGAGACAATTGAAGACTAGGCAACTTAACTGAAACAAAAGGAAAATAACTCTACCATAAAAATATTGAAGCATATTTGAAAGCACTTTTATTAAAATGCCTCCCAAGAAAGTAAAAAGAAGTACAGTGACAAGCCCAGATAGAGAAAGTAATGAAGGGGCTGATTTGAGTGAGGACTCCCCTCAGACAGTGTGGGTGGGAGAGATGTTGGAAGAGACAGGGGACATAGAGGTCTCTGGAAGAGAAAGGGTTGTAGAAATGGAGCCAAATGTGAACTTGATGACGGCAGGAGATTCCTCACAAATTGAAGTTATGGGGATTCAGTTAGAAATTAAATGTATGGAGATGGAAAACCAAAGAGAATTGGAAATTAGACGAATGGAGATAGATAAAGAACTGAGAGAAAAAGAATTGGAGAAGGATAGAGAAAGCAAATGAATTGGAAATGAATAGAGTATTAAAGGAGAAAGAGATGGAGATTGAAATATTGAGATTAAGACAACAATCTAATGAGGGGGGGAAACAACGTGAACATGATCTATAAATGAGAAAAAAAAATCCAGAGTAAACTCCAAGTTTCATCCACTTTAATGTCCCATAGGAAATCCCCAAATTTCCCTGTAAATATTTGAAAAAGTGCCATCGTTGGGGTCTCGATAAACATAGTACATAAATTATTCCCAGCCGTGTAAAAGGTAACTAGCTGATTGTTTCATACTTTCCCCTCAGCCAATACTCTACTATGACAGTTTGCGAACCTATGGCACAGTCCACGCTGGCACTCATTTACCTCTCTGTGGGCACTCGAGCCATTGTCGCCAAATCACTAAAAGACAGGCCCCTTCCTGCATTCACGTCGGGTTTCCATAGTAACTCCTCTCCACTCATTCCTCGCTTGGCTCGCCACAGCACCACTCCAACATTCTCCACTCCCAGCAGGACTGCGCAGGCACCCAGCCCTCCTTCTAACTGAACAGTACAGATCAGAAGCACAGCGCTCCCACACCCAACATTTTGAGCGCCCGGTGAGAACCATGCCTGATACAGAGCGGAGGCCGATTAGCTAGTTGCCCCCCCCTTCCTTCCTGCCAAATTTAAAAGGCACTTTGAAATAATAGTTGTTTTTGATTGCAATTGGCACTCGGGATAAAAAAGTTCACATCATGTCCTATGAGGAGTTCAAAACTGCAGTGGTTCGCACGATTTAAGTTGGGTTCTGATTATTTTAGAAAAAGATTAGGACACTCCTGCCAGACCTGAAAGCTTTATTGATTAGTTCCAAGCTGAGTGATCTGTTTGAAAAGGGGATATCAGGAGCTAAGTAAGGCAGACATTTGAGAGAAGCTAAAGAATCTAATGATCTTAGATCAGTTCCTATTTCAACTCCCAAGTGATATCAAGCTTTTGATAAAAGATAGATCCCCTCAGATGGTACAAGAAGCTGCAGCAATGGCAGACTTGCTACTTTGAATAGGAGCTGGGACAGAACATACATCAGAAAGAGTGAATATAAACCTGTGGTTAAACCTTATCTTCAGAGAGATGAGGGTAAGAGAGGAATTCCACAAGATCAAAGTGGAGGGTTTTAAATGGACACGCCTAAGGACAGTTATAGCAGCCAGTTCTCACATGTGTGAGAGAAGGTTTGCTATGGTTGTGGGAAACCTGGACATTATAAATCACAATGTACTAGTACACCAAATAAAGCTTTTGTACCCAGTCACACTGTGAAAGTAGTAAGGCAAGTTCAAGTACCACCTACAAAGAGCCCTGAGAGGGACAGTGAGAGTTAGTTACCAGTCTACCTCACAGCAAAATAAACATAATCCTGAGGGAGGCTAAGAGAAAGTTATGCTCTGTGGTATGGAAATAAATTTGCCTCAAGTAAATGATGAACTTATATAAATGGTATGCTTCAAGTACTTGAAAGGTTGTCACACAGAGGAGGGCCAGGATCTCTTGACCATCCCAGAGTGCAGGACACGGAATAGTGGGCTCAAGTTACAGGAAGCCAGATTCCGCCTGGACATCAGGAAAAACTTCTGACCGTTAGAGCAATACGATAATGGAACCAATTACCTGGGGAGGTGGTGGGCTCTCCCACACTGGAGGCATTCAAGGTGCAGCTGGACAGCCATCTGTCAGGGATGCTTTAATTTGGATTTCTGCATTGAGCAGGGGGTTGGACTCGATGGCCTTACAGGACCCTTCCAACTCTAGTATTCTATGATTCTGTGATACTACTACTACTACTACTACTACTACTACTATGCAGCAATTCACTTCTGTGAATGGACATATCCTTTGCAGAATGTCATCTTAAGCAGTCTTGTGATGTTTCTTTTACTTGGAGAAGCCCAGGCCAGGGAGTGCATACCTGATCAGCCTCAAAATGCCTGAACGTGTCCAACTGGGATAACTCTTTAACTAATCCCTTTAGTAATCTCTTTATATTATTAGACTTGTGTTTTGATCCTTGTGGAAGGAAAAGCAGTTGGGGAGACGATTTCAAGTGAGAAGCCATGAACAGGGAAAAGGATAAGCCACCACCACCCAGCACTTCTCTGCTCTTGCTCCAGCATTCTACTTCCTGAAGCTTCATGAGTGCAATCCACCAGTCTAAAATGGACTTTGAAACATATTCATTGAATTTATGTTTGATGCATCTGGCAGTGCATTTTTAATAAGATCTGATAGCCCACACATTCTTAAAAACAAGGTAGATACAGTGTTTATTGCCCTATGGATGTGGGTTTATTAACTCCCATTTTCGTGTGGTCCATCATTTATTTATTTATTTTGTTTAATACATTTCTATACTGCCCTTTCTGCTCAGGCCCCCAAAGTGGTTTACAATGTTTAAATACTCAAACAAACAAATAAATGTTACCCCCCCCCCAAAAAAAAAACACCAAACATACACCAGTTCTCTCAGGCCAACTGAAGGTTTCTTCAAGAGCTGATGGTACACGCTCCCTGACCTGGGCTTCTCTTCTGCCTTCCCTCTGTAGCCCCTGGGAAGGCAGGGGAGGGGTTTCCTCAACAGTCCTCTCAGGCTGGTGATGGTATGGTCATTTCAGGAGCTGATGGCAAGAGCTCCCTGGCCTGGGCTTCTCTTCCGGGAAGGTGAAATGTATCACTGTAAACATTTTTTCTAACCTGTCATTAACTCATAAGGAAACCACCCATCATGATAACAAAGGATAATTTCCCAGAATTGCTTCTAGAAAAGAAAATCCCTTTCACAAATTACTAAGTATCCTTGTAACAACAGTCATCATAACAACAACACACATTCAAGCAGCAAGGGTCAAACTAGATGTGATGTTTGTCTCACAGTCAGCCCTAGTGTGCAGGCTTAAAAAAACAAACTAACAAAAAACTCATGCTGGGTCCCCTAATCCAGATTAGGGTCCTCATATAGGAGGGCTTTGCCCTCTGCTTTGGTCGCTATCTGGAGTACATGTACCGTATACCTATTTGCATGGGGCGTGGGGAAGGCTCCCCGTGAAATGAGCATGAGTACAGAATCAGACCCACATACACAGGGTGAATTAATCCATTAATCTAATTAATCTAGGAGTCCATCCAGTACATCAGGGGTACTGAACCTCAGCCTCAGAAGCCAAATCTGGCCCAACTGGAGTCCCAGTCCAACCTTCCAGGGTTTCCCAGATGGCCATGTCTTCTTCCTCACATCCCCAGGTGGTTCCAGCTTTCCCCACGCCCCCCAATCGTTTGGTGGCTTCCCAGCTTTTGCATGTTTTTTCCACATTCTAAAAGGTTGAAATGCCTCTCCTAAGGTTTAGTTACTGGCAGTAAGACCATTAAGCTAAAATACGCTGGTATTTTGGTCCTGACCATTTTTCCCTTTGACCCCACTCCATTTGCATTTGACCCTACCCACCACTGGAATACACCCCCTGAGAGCTTCTCCAAAACGGAATTCGTCCTTCGAGGTGAAAGAGGTTTGGTGCCCCTGCAGTACCTGTTCATCCATAAACTTTTGTTTCAGCTTAAGAGGTGTGAAAATAAAAGAAGCTGCCTCTTGAACAAACTCTCAGTCAATATTGTCCCGCATTTGATTGTAGAGTAGCAGGTAGTAATATTGGCTGAGATCTGAAATGATAACTCTTGCTGACTAAAAATATATTTGAACCTGTTTTTACCCCCATTTGCTATAAAAATACAAAAATACAGACTAGTACCAAAAAGTGAAAATCTAAAACATCAGTACCGGGAAAAAAAGCTCATCATATGTCTTCAAACATATGGGAGTAGAGGAAAGTCTTGACCTTGTGCCTACAAGATAACAATGGTAATGCCAGGTGGTCCTCACAGGGGAGAGCATTCCACAGTCAGGGGGCCACACTGAAAAGGCCCTCTCCCTTGTTGCCATCTTCCAAACCTCCCTTAGAGGAAGCACTGTTAAGAGGACCTCAGATGTTGATTGCAGCGTATGGATAGGTTTATGAATTGGCACAGGTATTGTGGTATAAGGCCTTATAGGTACCAAACAGCACCTCTAGTATGGAATTCTGCAGGGGTCTGTTGTGTCCCCCATACTATTTTAACATCTACATGAAACAGTTGAGTGGGGTCATCAGGAACTTTGCAAAGCATCGATGACACGCAGCTCTATTTCTCATTTTCATCTTCTTCAGGTGAGGCGGTGGATGTGCTAGATCTGTGTCTGGCTGAGACGATGGACTGGATGAGGGTTAATAAACATCCACCAACAGCATCTTAGTCTTGTCTGGATTGAGTTTCAGTTGATTAACCCTCATCCAGTCCATCGTCTCAGCCAGACACAGATCTAGCACATCCACCGCCTCACCTGAAGAAGATGAAAATGAGAAATAGAGCTGCGTGTCATCAAGTGCTTTCCAAAGTTCCTGATGACCCCACTCAACTGTTTCATGTAGATGTTAAAATAGTATGGAGGACACAACAGACCCCTGCAGAATTCCATACTAGAGAATCCATGAGGCTGAGCAATATCCCCCATGAACCACCTTCCGGAGCTGACTATCCAAGTAGGAGCAAAACCACTGCAATGCAGTACCTTCTACTCCCAACTCAGACAATTGCCCCAGAAGGATACCATGATCGATGGTATTGAAAGCTGCAGAGAGATAAGGAGAATCAACAGGGTCGCACTCCCCCTGTCTCTCTCCCAACATAGGTCATCATACAGAGCAACCAAGGCTGTTTCCGTGCCAAAATGGCCTGACAAGGATTTATGCTCAGTGACCTCCAGGACCTATGGAATATTCGGAGCAAATGAAGGTGGCAGTTGAGAAAACAAAGGGGAAATGTAGGATGAGGAGGAAATTGGTCTGTTTGAACCCAATAACAATTTATAGTATTATGTAAAGCGGAATTAAGAGTTGGGCAGCTGTATGTCATGAGGTTTTCAAATTCACTCCTCCTCTTGGTAACTAGGAAGATTTCAAGAGGGCCACTTTTTGTGGGGCATTCTGGGGTCGGGGGGGGCAGAAGTGGTAGCTGGCAGCATTTTAAACTTTGCTTTAAAGTTTTAGGAAAGGGGGGGAGGGAATCACTGCTACCCTACCACAAATGCCCCCCAAAAATTCATGCTACGGAAAAAATTGGCAAACTGCACCCCTCCAGCTTACTGCTAACAAATGGGGCAATGAATGTGGTGGGCATTTTGCTCAGCCCTGTGAAAACCATTTAACTTTTTTTTAAAAAGGCAACAGAAGTAAATACAAAGTATAAGGTTCTATTATATATTTAGCATTAGTGATCCAATGCAATAAATAAATTCCATTTTCTGATAGATAAATACTGCTGAAATTCTTCCTTTAATCTTCTGTAATATATTCATTTAGTTTTTAAAAGATGGAGGATCTGGTGACTTAAAAGTAAGAGGTAATGTGTACAGGATCTCAGACATGCTGGCTGGGGGATGGTGGGAGTTGTAGGACTTTTTTCTGTCTAAACATGCATAGGATTGCACTCTTAGTGTTTTAAGAAGTATCTGTGGATTGTGGTGAAAAAAACCCACCAGCTTCTAGACTACCGTACTCTGCAAGCCTTTAGAGATTGTATATGATTTCTTACCTGGTAGTACAACCTTTTGTTATGAATTATTTATCTTGATCACATGATGGAGCTCTGGTATATATGTAGCATGGCTAATTAGTCTCAAACAGCAAGTGATTCAGCCACCAGGAAGAAGAAGAATAGCATGACTGTGGGAAAGGCTTACAGGTATTACCAGATCAGTCAGAGCATGTATGCTAGAAATGGGGGTTGTTTAAAAAACAATTGTTTCTGTTTATGATCTCTTGGATTCCTTTGTAACTTTGGAAGATTTGCCTAGGTAGAATTGGCTCATTTTTCAAATGGCGGATTGCTTTTTTAATACAAACACAGAACAGGAATTTTGGGGGACTGGGTTCTGCCACACAGAACTAGAGCCTGCTGATATATGTCATTGCCATACTGTGACTTCTGTGCTGTGTTGCTTCTTTTTATGTCAAATTGTGCGTTTCAGTATTTATCAGAATAGGATCATCGTGGCTTCATGAGTAAGGCACGTGTTGAAGTGGATCAGCATGGGAGTATATGACTCAAGTGGAGTGAAAAAAATGACCATGGAAAGCTCACTTGGTGCACTTAGAATTTTGAGTGAATTTTGCTGTTCTGTGAACTTCTTGCCATTCATTTATGTCCCCCAAATTTATGGAATATTGCACACCTTTCTTCTAATATTTGCTTGTCCCTCCAAATTCAGTTCAAAAACCAGAGGCCTAAAGCCACAGTTGCAGTCTGGCTCTGGGCTGTAGCCTAGAAAAAGAGGAAGGGGTGGTGAGGTGATGCTTTGGAAAAGACAGAGTTGGCCCTTGCCCACTTTCTTCAGTGGCAGTGGCACCTATGCCCTCAGAAGGCAGAAGGATAGAAACCAATCCTGGTACAACCACCCAACATGCTGGCCTCTCATGTGTCATTGAGGAAACCTGCCCAGAGCAACGGCGACCTTTTCAGTAGCCACCCATTCCTTCTTCAGTGGTAGTGGCAGAGTCAAGTCAATTAGTTCAGTCTCTCTCACTTTCTCTTAGGATACGCTGTCCTCCTTGAGTTTTGGAGCCCAAAAACCTATGGGCAGTTTCTCATGCAACAATGTTATTATTGCTGCTCTTTATCATTTATAAAGAGCTTCTAATTTACTAAGTGGCACACACAGATTAAAAGGCAAGACAATCTATGCCTGCAGGCCTATAATTTAACAGACAAAATAACAAGGGATGCCGATGGAGGAGGAGAATAAGCGGAAGTCAGGCAGCAATTCTTAAAATTGAGGGAAAGAGGAGCCAAGTTGTCTCGCAGCCAAGCCAGTGGACTGGGCCCTGCAATCCCATTTCTCCCTCAGCAAGGAGATACTATATTCAGATAGTACAAAATACATGTGGATTCTGTCAATTGTGAATGTTGCATGAATGTATTATTTGCTGTTTGACTCTTTAAAATACATGCAAGCAAGGGCCCAATATGTTCCTAGTTACTGCTTTCATATATTTTAAAGGGGTAAGTTGTGAAAAATACAGACATGTTTAGTTGTTAGAACTTCACCTGGAAATCTTGCATATCTGGATTCCTTTTAATGTTTTGAGGCAGCAGAAGAATATGCTGCCACTGTACTTTTACCCTTTCTTTAACCAGTCCCCTATTTCTCCTCTACCTGCTGTGGGGCAAATTAGATTATTGCTGTCCACAGTAGGTGAGGAAAAGGCTGAGAAGACTGGTTGAGAACAGGGCAGGAGTCAGTGCAATAAAGGGTCTAGAACAGAGCCTAGGACTAAAGAGAGGAGAAAGATACTGTTCACCCCCCCCCCCCCAACTGATATATTAGGGAAATGCTCAGCCTCTGAAGAAGTAGTGTAATTTTAAATTATTTATTTTAGAAATTTCTTGCCCACTTTTCATTATAAAATAATCCCAAAGTGGGTTACGAGCAATAAAACACAATAAAATAATACAACATTGACCAACCCCCCCCCACTATAATTAAACAGGGGAGGACAGAAACAGATACATAACAGCTTATACAATGCAGCACAAGGAAACAGGAATGTTTAATCAAAAGCCTTGGTAAACAAATAAGTCTTTAGCTGGCGCCAAAGCTTGTAAGATTTGGCACCAGCCGTATATGACGATGGAGGTGGGGTGGAAGTTCCATACTCATCATCATCATCATCATCATCGTGGGCATGTGATGGGTGAAGTGTGTCATTTGACAACAGTTATGCATGGTCATAAACCAAAAGATATCTGCCACACTTGAATAATTAAAGTGCACATGGCAGTTTGAATATCAATGGATATACTGTGTGTGTGTGTGTGTGTGTGACACTTTCCCAGTGACAAAATATCCTTATTTCTATGCAATGGATAGTCTAGCCCAGGAAACATCAGGTTCTTGCACAACAACTTAATAACTGCACATTTCTTGCATTAAAAAAAAATTCTAGGAAGGCACCCTGAATTCAAGTGCAAGTTAACTGAGAGAACCAGAGGCAGCAGCACCCCTAGCTCCCTTAACACATGCAATGGGGCCTCTCCTTGCTGTTGTGGCAGCTGTGGGAAGGAACGTATTCCCCCCCCCCTGTTCTTACTGCCCAAGTGTCTTTTTAGGGAAAGTATGGACTTTTCCTGAGTCTTCACCTCCAGAAAACCTCAAGAGAGAGGTAAAAGGTGAACATATCTATACGGTAAATTTGTACTGAGTGCTGTGTCAGTATCAGGACCGGTGCAGGGCAGTTTGGCGCCCTAGGCTAAATTATATTTAGCGCCCCCCTCTCGTGCCGTGGGGGGGGCTCCGGAAAGCAGCCCTGCTCTGCAACCTCCCGCCGCCACCGGACCCCCCCGCACGCTGCCGCTGCTGCTGCTGCCCCCCACCTACCTTCCCACGCCTCCTCCGAAAAGGGACCCCCGCGCTCTGTTTTTGGCCGGGGGAAACCAGAGCAACAGGGCTGTTTAAGCCCTGTTGCCCTGGTTCCTCCCGCCAAAACAGAGCGCGGGCGGGGCTCCGGAAACAGCGCGGAGAAGGTAGGTGTCGGGGGGGAGGCGGCGCGGAGGCAAAGCGAGGCGAGGTGGGGGGGAGGCGGCGCGTGGGGGGGTGGCGCAGAGGCAAGGCGAGGTGGGGGGGAGGCGGCGCGGAGGCGAGGCGAGGTGGGGGGAGGCGGCGCGGAGGCGAGGCAAGTTGGGGGGGAGGCGCCCAGGCTCGGCCCCACCACTACTCTGGGCACAATCCCCCGCACTGACCTGGCTTTCTCGGTGAGGCGGGCGGGCGGGCAGGGCAGGAGCGCGCCGGCAGCGAAGAGGAGCGTAGCGTTCTGCGCCCTCTTCCACTACGCGCCCTAGGCAAGAGCCTAGTTGGCCTAGCGGTAGCGCCGGCCCTGGTCAGTATTCTATCCTTGACCTGACGTAATATGTTTTTTTTTAACCTTAGTTATTATTGAATTGTTTATGGTTATCTGTAATTATTCCTATTGTATTCTTTGAATATTTTATTTAGTGTTTTTTGATGTTTTGTAAATTATATTGTTAGAAATAATTAAAATAATTTATATTTATATATATATTGCAGTTACAAAATATATGGGAGGAAATGGAGCCTGAAGATGAAATTGCCATTGTAGGGATAGGATGCAATTTTCCTGGAGGTAAGTTTCCATAACTGATATATTAAAATAAAAATCAAGCAGAAAGATCAAGGACTAGAGTCCATGACTGAGGAATAAAATAGGAATTATAATTAGTCAGAAATATGGTATTTAAAACTTTAAATAGTAAAGTAACGGTGGACTTAGTAACGGTGGACTTAGTAACGGTGGTGCACGTGCTGGTAACCTCTAGGCTTGATTTCTTCAATGCACTTTACTTGGGGCTGCCTGTATACTTGGTTCGAAAACTTCAACTGGTACAAAATATGGCAGCCAGGTTGGTCTCCGGGATATCCTGTTGAGAGCACATAACACCAGTTTTAAGATCTTTACACTGGCTGCCGATTTGTTTCCAGGCAAAATATAAACTGCTGGTTCTTACCTTTGAAGCCCTTCATGGTCTAGGTCCAAAGTACCTTAGGGAGCGCCTCCTCCCTTATGTTCCACCACACCACTTACGGTCCTCTGAGGGCAATCTCTGATGGCAGCTGCCTAATGTGAGACTGGCAGCTATACGTCGGAGGACCTTTTCTTTTGCTGCCCCTCAGTTGTGGAATGAGTTGCTGATTGAAATGCATCTATTGACTTCTTTGAATGTTTTTTAGAGCAGGCACTGAGACCTTACTATTTCAGCAAGCCTTCCTTTCATAGCATTTTATCACACTTTTGGAATTTTATTAATTTTTATGGAATTTTCATCTTGTTTTTATGCTTAATGGTATTTACCATGTTTTTATTGTACATTTGTTTGGTGTAAATTGGTTATATTATAATCTTGTATGCCGCCTAGGGTCTTTGTATATAGGCGGGATATAAATTGAATGAATGAATGAATAAAGTGCCCACCAGTCAGAAGCCCTCTGTAAGCTGTGATGCACTTTGCTACATCAACTGCATGCTCTTCCCTTGGGAAAAAAACAGTTATTCACATTCACAATGTCTCATGAATTGAAGGTGCTTCATATAAGTATTGATTCAGACATGTATTATTTTGGTGTTGAGCCAAGAGCAATGGGGTGGGATTGGGAAGAAAGGGGTTTGGAGGCTCACTAGCCAACTTTGAGAGGGAAGAATCATACCCTTTAGTTCACCTTCTGGCATCACCAAAGCGTCATTTTCTGAGTTTAAAAAAAAGTTCTCAAAGCCTGATTTTGAGCCTGTCCAAGGGAGTGCACCTCATCTCTAATTCAGTGTGGCCTGCTGCTAAAAAATAGTTACTGGCCAGGGCAATCTACCACTGGTAGATTAAATAGAGCAGAGTTCTTGCAGACTGGGATTTACAATTTAATGTTGGATATGTAGAAGTACTAAATGGTTGAGCATTGGAAACAAAGGTAATTATGTATGGATGTAATGATTGTAGCAACACTTATTGTTTAATGTAGCTGAGAGCTTCTCTACATGAGGCGTTTATCCCATGGCTTTACTGAGGCTTCTTCTTCTTTTCATTGCGGGAGGGAGAGCGTGTCCTTTTCACGTGGTTTTTCCCCAGGGGTTTAATTTCTCTGCCTTCCTATATATTTTATTAAACAACCACAAGGTGGCGCTATGGTATAGCGCAATTGCGAAAAATACTCAGCCATTTTGTAGCGCTACCTAGCACCATAGGAAATAATAGCTGACTTTCCTCACTCTAAAAAAAGCCGTGAAAATGGCTGGAAAACACGGGAGAGGCCGTGGAGGATGAGAATGCCGTGAAAAGGCCCCGCAAACTTCTGTGAGCGAGGGACCACGAGTGCATAATAAATGCCTCATGTAGAGAAGCCCTGAGTGTCCACTTTTAAAAAAGGAAATTAAAATATAGCAAATAAGATTTCCCACCCCAAAAAAGTATTGATATTGGAGCAAATATACATGTTTTAAATCTTGCTACAGGAGAAGGAATTGACAATTTCTGGAAAGTGCTGATAGAAGGCAGAAACTGTACTGTAGACATACCTCCAGAAAGATTTAACATCAAGGACTGGTATGATCCAGACACTAACAAACCAGGAAAAATATTCACAAGACGTGCTGCTCTTCTTGATGTGTAAGACTACTCATATTCTAAATATCATGTTAGATCAGGGGTGTCAAATCCTTTTCAGCCCAGGGACCAAATCCCAATTTTGTTTTTTGTTTTTAAATTTATTTTTATTAATTTCCAAAACAAAAACAAATCGTATTTGGCTTCCGCCACCTTGTCTGACAAACATTACCAATCCTTATCCAATCTAAGTTTCTTCTATTTACACAGAAAGAATTTCTATCACTTTACCAATATTCAAAAATCAAAACCCAAAATTATTAAGTCACCTTCCCTCCTCCCCAAAAAGTCCACTAGAGGTTTCCAGTCTTTCTTGAATGAGGATATTTTTTTTCTCTAATTAAACAAGTCAATTTTGCCATCTCTGCTAAGTCCAACATTTTCAACAGCCAGTCTTCTATAGTTGGCATTGCTGCTTCTTTCCATTTTTGAGCGTAGATTATTCTTGCTGCTGTCATCATATATTGTAATAATGTTCCATAGTCTTTCTCAAGTTGTAAATCCATTATGCCCAGTAAAAACATTTCTGGTTTCAATTTAATATTCACTTTTAAAATCTTTTGTATCCATGTGTGTATTTGTACCCAGTAAGTTTTCACTTTTTTACATGTCCACCAAACATGATAAAATGTTCCTTCATGATTTTGACATTTCCAACAAACATTTGACACATTTTTATACATCTTAGCCAATTTCACAGGAGTTAGGTACCAACAATACATCATCTTGTAAAAATTCTCTCTAAGATCAGAACACAGTGTAAATTTTATGCCTTTAGTCCACATACGTTCCCATTGTTCCATCATTATATTATATCCGAAGTTCCTTGCCCATTTAATCATACAGTGCTTAACTTGTTCTTCTGTCCCAAACTTCAACAGAAATTTATACATTTTTGCAATTACATGGTCATCACCTGTACACAATTGTAGTTCAAATTCAGACTTATCCTGTTCTATATCATACATTCTTTTATCCACATTAAATCTCTCTGCTAATTGCATCATGCATGTATGAAAACCAGTGTAAGCTATAGCCTTCTGTTACTAAACAATCCCGTGTTTTAATCCAATATGTTCCCTGATGTGATTCCAATATTTCTCAGGTATTTTAACCAATTTTCATTGCTTGTCATTTCTTTCCTGTATAATGCCTCTTGGGGTGATATCCATAAAGGTAATTTTGGGCATAACCTAGGTTTATATTTGTTCCAAACTCTTAATAACGCCCTTCTGATATAGTGGTTATTGAAATCTACATTAACCTTAACTTTGTCATACCACAAATATCCATGCCATCCAAACCTTAGTTCATGCCTTCTAAGTCTAAAAGTCTATTATTCTCATTACCCATTCTTCAAAGAAATTTCCTGTTGTCTTTTTTTTTTGTTCTTTTACCTTCTTTCCCCTATCTCATATATGTCGTCCCCCATTCTATCTTCAACAATTGCAAACAAGAACAGCAAGCATTAAAATACAATTTCAGATCAGGTACAACAAATCCACCCCTTTCTTCCGCATCCTGTAAAAAATATTTCACGTGGTTCTTTCTTTGCATATAAATTAATAAGTCAGCTTTGCCATCTGTTTTATTATGACGCCACACATCCAATTAGATATATCTAATCGGCAATGATTTGAAATAAAATAAAAACATTCATTATTGGTTTAAAACATTCATTCATCAATTAGCCACCGAAATCCTACCCCCCATCACAAGACAGTATAAGTTGTCTCACCATTTCAAAATATCATTTGTATAGGACCATTCTCATAATTTGTTTTGACTATTTCTGTGGTCTTTGGTAAATTTGCTTTGCAAATAATCTTCTATTCTTTTTTCAGAATTTCCCCCCCTTTATATAATTGTGAATAAAATTGATGAAACACTGTTTTCATATCTGAATTATCTGTTATTTCAGTGTTGTCATCCAACAGCTTAAATATTACTCTCTTCTCTTTCTCTTTCCTTAGTTTATATGCCAGCCATTTCCCTGGTTTATTAGCAAATTCAAAATTCCTTTGTTTGGCATAGCTCAATTTCATTTCCAGTTCTTGCTGTCGTCAACATAGACAATTGCCTCTGCAGTGCTTTAATTTGCCATGAAATATTAGTATTATTTGGAGATCCTTCTAGTTCCTTCTCTTTCTCTTTCTCTCTAATTTCCAATAAAATCTTTTCTGTCTTTTTTTGTCTCTTTTTTTTTTAAGAAAGGAGTTATATTGTATAAATTGTCCTCTGATGAAGGCTTTACTTGTATCCCAAACTACTTGTAAGTCCACACCTTTAAGTTATTTTTAAAAAATTCTCTCAATTTTTGCTTACAGTCTTGGACTACCCTTTCTTGTTTCAGTAGTGATTCATTAAATCTCCATCTAAATGAACCCTTCTTCCTTTTGAAAATTACAGAAACTGGATTATGGTCAGAGAACGTTTTTGGCAATATTTCAGCTTTATAAATTTCCATGGCCATAGCTTTAGACAACCAAATCATATCAAGTCTTGCATGTGATTTATGTCTGTCAGAGAAAAATGTAAATTCTCTGGAGTCTCCATTTTTAGTTCTCCAAATGTCCACCAACTCCAGATTTTCTATTAATTCAAAAAAAATTTTTTTGGCAATTTCCCCTGGTTTTTTCTTATATCTTTTTCCGAACGTCTATCCTGTATTGGTGACACCACTCCATTCCAATCACCCATCAAACACCAGTTTTCATATGTAAATTCCAAAAATCTATCCATAAGACCTTTATAAAACATAAATTTATTTTCATTTGGTGCATAAACCCCTACTACCAACATTTTATTTCCAGAAATATTGACTTCTACTCCAACATATCTACCTTGTTCATCTGAAAAAATCAATATTGGAGAAAGCTTATTCTTTACATATAAAACCACACCATTTTTTTTCTTTGTACCAGCTGAAATAAATTCTTCTCCAAGTTTCTTTTGTATCAAATATTTTGAATCTCTTTTATTTATATGTGTCTCTTGTAAACAAATCAAATCCAATTTCAACTTATTCAAATAATGAAATATTTTTCTTCTCTTTTGTGGTGCATTCGCACCATTTATATTCCAAGACAAAAATTTGTAATCCCATTTTCAATCAGGTTAATTTATAGTCCACAAATGAATTTCTAATCTGCGCCTCCAGTCTCATCCTGAGACCCTTGTGGTTTAATTTCCCACTTTTCCACACATTTTCTTGCCTCCTCCACTGTACTGAACTTATATTTCCTTTGATTCATAATAAAACTGACTCCTCCTGGCAATTCCCATCTATATCTAATATTTTGTTGTTTTAGCTTCTCAGTCAAAAATATATATTCTTTCCTTTTTTGTAGAATCCTTGATGGAATTTCCTTCAAAATGATTATTTCCACATCTTTCCCGTCATCATTCAGCATCATTTTCTCCTTGTAGTGTTGTTGAAAACTCGGTCTCTTAAACTTTTCCTAACAAACCAAATCAAGACATCTCTTGGGACTTTATTTTTGACAGCAAAACATGTATTAATTCTGTAAATTCTATCAATTTCTGCTTGCATGTCTTTCATTTCCATACTCAAAAATTCTGCTAACAATTCAATAATCCTCTTTGTAATATCTTCTGATTGTTTTCTGGAATTGATCTCAATCTTAAGCAACACTCATCCCTTCTTAACTCCATCAAAGCCAAATCATCTAAGCATTTTCCCAACTGTTCTGTCTCTTGACATTTGGCTTCTAAGGTCAAGACCTTCTGATTTGTGTGGCCCAACTCCTGTGAAACTTGTTTATGTGATATTTGCATTTTATTAATTCTTACTTCTAAGCTTGTCAATCTTTCATCAAGTTTTTTCTCTAGGTTCTCAAAAGATTGTTTTTGTTCATTAAAATTTTTTGCTTGCTCTTCTGAGGACTTTTGACATTGTTCCATCATACTTGTCATCTTTGTCATCATTAAATTAAAACTCTCAGCCATTGTTTGGTTTTCTTCTATATTAGAAGATTTCCTTCTCTCTTCGAATTGCCTTACATCTTTTTTTGGTGGCATCGCGCAGTATTTTTTATTTTTTTTTACACTACTACAGCTTCTGGCAGTTATAGCAGCTCCTTATCTTATCTTGTACTTGGTATTTCAAAACAGGCAGAGTTTCTTTCCCATAACGTAACAGCAAAAGTAGTTTACTTTTAACAACCACCAATTCGATTAAGTCCAAAAAATGCACAGTCCAATTAATTCTTCTGAAACTCCCCTCCAGTATATACTCCTTATTTCTTAATTACTTCTTGTCCATTTATTTATTTAGGTTTGATTTAAGCAGTTTTATTTCTTCACCCCCCTTCTTCTCCGATACAGAAAATAGACACTGACCTGGAATGGTAAGTCTGCCAGACGCAGGGGTCTTTAAATCATAAATTTTTCTTCTTAAAAATATGTTACAAGGAGGCTTGCGGATCTTGTCTCATAAATCAAAGCATAAGCCCTGATTCAGAGATATGAAACCTGGTCTGAGGACGCTGTTATCACCTCGACTCCTCTGCCGCTCAAAACTTGCCGGAGGAGGAATCTCTCTTTCGAAAAATCCCATCTCTGACAAGGAGCTTGCACTTACGGAGCTAATGAGGTTAATCCTTCGATCTGCCTCTTATCAGAAGCAAATTGGATGCCATAAATTTTATCTGGCCCCCTTTAAAACCAGGTTGTTTGTTTCCACTGGGATGGCTCTCAGCAAAAACACGTCAAACCGCCATTCCTGCACTCCGGAAGCTCGGACCAAATCCCAATTTTGGAAGAGTCTTGGGGGCTGAATTCCAGTAGTCGGCGGGGCTAAGTTCATGGGGCATGGCCAAGAAAGGGCAAAGTGGACAGGGCCAGATGTCGTGCTTCTTACTAATTTGGACATTTCCCCATGAAGCATACAAATTACTGCTCAATTCCAAGTGAGTCTGTTCAGGAGTAAGCCCCAGCTCAGTAGCTCTCATGCTTGCAAATGCGGCATCTCAGTTCCATGCAGCACTTCTCATGCCAGCAAAAACACCATCTCAAATCTACACAGGGTATCTAAAGATAAGAGCAAAACAAGTTTGCGGAACCGATAACTAGTGCAGTTGTCAGCTAGCCTTCAAGATTTCTTTCAGCGTGTTTGCCCCACCCTGAAGACAGGAGAGGTGACTAGCAAAGAGGGAGGCATCTGCTAGTTATCTTGACAACAGAATCACAGTTGGAAGTGTTACAGCTTGATCATTTTATCCCTGGTCATTAGTATTCCCCATGCGTAGATATTTTTCAAACTGTTCTTTTCAGCTTCAACACATTTGACAACAAGCTGTTTGGCATCCATGATCTGGAAGCGGAACGTATGGATCCTCAGCAGAAACTGCTGCTGGAGTGCTCCTACAAAGCCCTGGAGGATGCAGGGATACCCACAGAGGAAATTAGTGGCACCAAAACTGGGGTTTTTGTTGGTGAGTTAATGTCCATTAGTGAAATCTGAATTAAATTATTCTGCATAATCATTGTGGCCGTGAAAACTATAAAAACATTTTCCCTTTATGTTTTAGCTATTCACAGAGTCATTAGAAGGTCAAAGAATATGAATGTCATAGGTTGTAATTGTACACCTAGTCTGAAATAGTGATGGACAAATTCCCCTTGACTCAAATCAGAATTGAGTTCAGTCAGTACTGGTTTCAGCAAACTAAGCTGTTTTCTATGGAAATCAGGAAATAGCTGGTGTCCTGTCCGCCCCGCCCCCTCCCAAAAAAACCCAATTCCAAATTTGGTTCCAATCATATTCATGATAATATGATGGCACATGATTGGGTCCGATCACCTCCCCCCAAGCCCATGCAATCCCCTAAAACCTGCCCAATTGCCCCTTTGAGAAAGACTCACAGGATATGGAGGATGATGGTTAAATGGAGTCATTCTATTTTACTAAGATAGGGTCAAAATTTTTATTGTATTTTTTATAGTTGTAAACTGCCCAGAGAGCTTCGGCTATTGGGCGGTATAGAAATAAAGTTAATAATAACAACAACAATAACAACAACAACAACAACAATACAGACATGGCTTGAAGCAGCATTCCCCAATCTGGTGCTATCCGGACGTCTTGGACTACAGCTCCCAGTGTGCTTGCAGCTGGCCATGTTCTTTGTTTGCTAAAGCAAGTGGCATAGGAGAAGGAAAGACTAACCCTTGTCCTATATGCCATTTTCCCACTGAAAATCACTCCGCCACCCCCCAGCGATTTCCCGATTTATTTATTTTAAATTGGGCCATATAGCAGCTTTGGGAAGGGGTAATTTTCAGCAAGAAAACACAGGGGAAAAGGTTTCATAGATTTCATAGATCATAGAGTTGGAAGGAGCCTACAAGGCTATCGAGTCCAACCCCCTGCTCAATGCAGGAAACTAGAGGACGGGTCTCCCATCCAAGTAATAACCAGGCCTGACCCTGCTTAGCTTTCCACGCTCAGACAAGTTGAGCCAGCGTGAGCCAAATCTCCCATCCTCCCACACTACTCCCATTTTTTGCGAACAAAGAGTCATGGTCAGCTGCTAGCATGTGACCCAAAAATATGCTTAAAGTCCCTTTTAAAGAATGTTTTAGACTATTTCCAGTGTCAAGTATATTACGAAGAGTGCATAATTTCAAATGCTAACAACATTTTCATGCATTTGACCTTGCCATCTCATGGGGCGGATCTACATTACACTGCAGTGACTGCATATCGTGTATCGTCAGTTCGCAGCACGGTACTGGTATATTCACAATCCACAGTCACTACTCACAGGGCACACTCTTGCTAAATGCACTGCACTCATCCATGTTTGCCACCGCACGCCTAACTCAGTAGTGGTAGAACTGGGTGTTGCCTTGAACAGGACTTTAAAAAAATTATTCTGCTTCATCATCTCTGTACAGGTGCAAGCGAGCGCAGCAGTGATATTTAAAAAGAGAAATGAAAAAGCTCTTCCAGCCACTCACAAAATAGGAGAAGGATGCTGCTGCTGCTGCCGCCGCCGCCGCCACCCTCCCACGGGGTTGGGGCGAAGCCAGCAGGACCAGTGCGCCCTTCCCCTCCACCCAAATGCAATTTCCTAAAGCAGCGTTCCACCCGTTCTGAGTTTCCTGAGCACAAGGCTCCTGTTAAATCAATGTGATTCACTTGGGAGTAAGGCCATTGGAGAGGATGTGATTTACTTCTGAGCAGACATGCCTTTTGACTAAACTTATACCTTTTTCCTTGGGCAGGGGCCCTTTAAGAGAAAGGGTGTTTTGTTTTTTTGGTTAAGCAATGATGCGAAGGAGACCCCCCACCCCGTACTAAGCTTCCCAAGCAGAAGCTCCATTGCAACCAATGTGATTTACCTGGCAGCAAGGCCAGTGAAGAGAATGTGATTTACTTCTGAGTAGACATGCCTTTTGGCCAATTTACACCTTCTTTGTTTGGGGGGGGGGCTTTAAGAGAAAGAGTTTCTTGTTTGTTTCGGTTAATTAGCTATGCAAGGCTGTGGAGGAGCGAACATGCAATGGACCGAGAGAGATATATTTTTAAAGCTTTTTCTGCCCTGTGCTTGGTGGACAAATGGCGGACACCTCTCTTCCCCACCAGTTTGGGAGACACACATCATGCCACATTTCCCCTGTCCCTCGAAAACTACTGGTTAATTTCAGTGTCAACACACCTTGGGTGGACAATGACAGCGCAGCTTTATCACACACTGGCCACGTGCTGCGACAGTGAACCGCAATAACTGAAAAAAGCGTGATAAACCTAGTCCAGGAAATCCCAGAAGAAATTAAGAACAATTATGGTGGACTTGTGTGGCTGGCACTGAAAGCTGCGTGTGTCGTGTGCCCCACAAGTCACGGCAGCGATACAGTACTGCAATAAACCTCAGGTGTAGATCCAGCCATGTTAACATGAAGCCCATCTTGTCTATTTACAGGTCTAATGAATCGTGACTACGAGGTTCTAACCAGCAAAGCAACAGCAGAAATGAACCATTACGATGGTACTGGGGTAGCAGTGAGCATTTCCGCTAACCGGATTTCATACACTTTTAATCTGACTGGACCATCGCTTGCCCTTGATACTGCCTGCTCCTCCTTTTTTTATGCATTGCATTATGCCTTACTTGCAATCAAACAAGGTATGAGATTTCTGAAGTAATGAAATCTGTTGTAATTTGATATTTCTGGGCAAACTTTTAATAGAAGTTAATTCTTTACTGTCAGCAAAAAATAGAAGTGATGTTTGTTCGTCTATTTATTTATTTATAAAATCATTTATATGCCACCTCTCTGTCCTCAAAAGGACTCCCAAGATGACTTACAGCATTGAAGCAGACAATCCAAATAAACAGTACAATCCTATGCATATCTACTTAAAAGTAAGCCCCATTGAATTTAATGGGACTTACTCTCCAGTTCTAAAACTTCCAGCTGTCTGACATTTTGTTGTGTGCACACTGCCTATAAATCGGTCTGTGGATAATTAAGTTTTTAGAGCTTGAAAACACTTTGCTTTTATCACAGAGTCTTTTGTAATTATAGGTAAAAACAATTGGGTCCTGCAACAAAATATTGCAGCGTGGAGTCTCCCTGTTCAGGGTTCCAGCCAGCCATGCTCTCTTCCAAGATATTCCATTCCTTCTCTGCCCTTACCCCTGGTGTTCTATTTTATCCATGCCCCCATAGACAGTCAGCATTCCATGCCCAGTGTGACCACGCTCAGTTCTCACTGGGTTGTTCTCCTTCATGGTTTATTTTCCTAAATATTGTTTGTACTGCAAATCTTGAGATTCTCCGAAGTCTACTGATTATTCCCTCTTGTTTGGTGGTGATCTTTATGTAACCAAAATGGCACCACCCACTCATATCAAACCTAAACTTCACCAGTAGAGGGAATGATAAAAAATAATATAATATAAATTGTGTGTGTCTGTATAAATATAATACAGAATGAATGAAACTTGAAAAAATTAATTTTATTTTCAATCAATCAAATTTATTGAATCAGTCTACAGACCATTTCAAGATACAATACAATACACAAAGATACACAATAAAATCCTTACAATAATTCCATTTTGAGATAAAAGATTTAAAAATTAAAATTTCCTATGCCAGCGATTTCCTCTCTACTTCTTTTTTCTTTATGCAGGCAGCCTTAATAGCAAATAAGGTTACCCTCTGGGAAACAAAGTGATTAGAACCATTCAAAAGAAATGATAATTTGTCTGTGCCTGCCCAGTTTCTCATATGCGTTAAAAAAGGAGCAAGATAATGTTCCCTGCAGCTGTCATATAGGTGGCAATAGAGAAGATCGTGTGCTAGGCCTTCAGTTTTTGCTGCATCACAGATGCATAGTCTATCAGCCATGGGGGATACCTTGAAATCGTTCTTGTAAGACCCTAGTAACCATCTGCTCAAAGCGTAGCCATGTAAAGGCAATGCGAAGACATCTCTTCATGTTAAAAAGCAGATAGTTCTCAGTCTTAAAATGTGTCTTTGTGCTAGCCAACCACTTCATCGCCCTCGAATGTCTGTGAATGTTTATATTCCCCCAGCTAATTCTTCCTATTACAACAATAACATCTGGTCCCTTTTAGACTCTTTGCTCGAGGACCTAGCCACGAATTTTCCAAATGCCTGACTTATCATGGCCGGTGTGACTTTAACGCCAGACTGGGCCCGTCTCCTGGGCAGGTTGCTACTCACTGGGGCCTGCATGATGACTTAATTTTATTTTATTACAGGTGACTGTGAAGCAGCATTATGTGCTGGAGTAAGCTGTATCATAGATCCCCGCACCTTCGTATCGCTATGCAAAGCAAAAATGATCGCTCCTGATGGGATGAGCAAACCCTTTTCTAAAAAGGCAGATGGCTATGGAAGAGGAGAGGGTTGTGGCGTTATTTTACTGAAGCCACTAAAGAAGGTACTGTAATTGACCCACAATAATAAATGATGAAAAGTCAGGTCAGAATTACTATGGAGTTGTTCAGCTTGATCCTGTGTTTTCTACACAGTGGCAGCAGCAACAGGATTGGGCCCTGGGCTCCTAGTAGTGCTGCAGCTACACTACACATATAAAGATGTTTGAAAATACCTTTTAATTTTCATGGCATCTCCCAGAGAAGGTGTTTGGAATTCTTTGTCAGAGATCTCGAGTCCTTTCCCATTATATACAATTTTTGCAAGCATCCTTACTTAGAAGCCATACCATGGCGAGTTGTTCATTTCTCATAATCAAAGATGTCATGGGCAATATCCAGATGATACCCATTTCATCTGTGCACCTGCATTCCTCACAGTATTCACAATCATGACAGTATTTGTTGCTACCCATGATCAGCTGTCGTGTCGTGTGAACCCAGACTGATTTCCCCAAGGGTGGCTTGTGTGTGGGCAACAAGCCACCCCAACAACCCATGGGTTGTTGTACCTGCGATGAGTTGTCATGTCATCCAAACCCGGATGAGCAACCCCATCATCAGTACGGGGAATCGGCTAGCAAGCCCAAGGGCAACAGTGGCAAAAACCCCTTGCCCTTCTTGCCATGTGGCTACCGGGTGAGCGCCAGTGCCAGCCACCCCCAAAGTGTCAAAGTGGCACTTGGGGGCATCTGGCACTGGCTTCCCTCTCTCCCCGCCGCAAGCTGTTTCGGGCTTGCCGCGGCTTTTTTCCCCTTTAAACTTTTTTGTGTGGGAGAGATGGCAAAAGCCAGGTGTCAAGCCGGCTTTTGCAATCCCTGTTTTGACAGCTACGAGCAGTCTGTTCAAAGTGTCCCAGCGGCATGTTGGAAGGGTTGCCTGTGGTTGCCCAGCCTTTTAAAAAAAAATCTGCACAAATAATTATTTTTTATTTTTAAAAAAATTAGCCGTAGTTGCGCAACCGAGAACTTTTGGAGTTACGCTACCATGCGGATTTGAAGCCTTGGCTGGGGCAATGTCCAGGGGGGTGCCTGCTGCCAAAGGGCAGCAGGTACCAACCCTGGACATTGCCCAGAAGAGGCTCCAATTACATTTCCCCCTACTTGGTTTTTCTTGACAGCTGTCAGAAGGTGTCAAGAAAAACAGAAGGTGTGAGTGATCTTTAACTGCAGAAAGGATGTTTTGTGGGATTTACACTCCCTTTGCAGCAAGATCCTCATTCCCCCCCCCCATTAGTTCCCACCAGGGTGCACATTTTACACTTTGTCCCAAACCTCTAGATGCTTGGGAAAGTGAAAAGTACACCCCACCGCCTTTTTTCTAGGGAAAAATGGAGTTTTGACAGCTTTGACAGCTAGCTGTCAAAACTCTGGGTCCCTTTAAAGAGGGGGTTTTGACTGGGAAATGGGTGGTTTTGGACTAGAACAAATGTCTGCGTATGTCCCAGTCAAAACCCCATTGTATTTATGTATTTGGAGCCTCTTCTGGCCAATGTTTAGGGTTGGTACCTGCTGCCCCTTGGCAGCAGCCCCCCCCCCCCCTCCCGGACATTGCGCCAGCTGAGGCTTCAAATCCCCACAGTGGCACCACTCTGAAAGTTCACAGTTGTGCAACTATGGCTACCTTTAAAAAAAAAAGATCTTTTTGTGCAAAACATTTTGCGCAAAAAATAATTTTTTAAAAGGGTGGGCAACCATGGGCAGTGCCTCCAACGTGCCGCTGGGGCACGTTGAAGGGACTCCTAATAACTGTCAAAATGGGGATAGACAGCTTTTGTGATCTCCTCCCAAAAAAAGTTAAAAGGGGAAAAAAGCTGTGGCAAGCCTGAAACGGCCCACAGCAGGGGTGGGAACTACTTGTTCCTCCTGCAGTGTCCCCTGGGATACCCATGGGAGGACCAAAGGGGGAGGAGGGGACCATGATAACCAACCCACTGTGGCTTATTGCAAGGGTGGGTTAGTGTGACATGTGAACGCGCCCATTCTTGTCTCAGGGAATGGAAATCTGACATTTATTGCATGAAAAAATGATAGTCAAAATGAACAAAAGTACATTGATATAATTCCATTTTGTTAGTTCTTGTGAGAAACACACACGTATTAATTAAATGCACTAGATAGCCTCTGTTGTACTTAGAAAGTACCCAAAATGGTGTACATCATAGTCATAAGATAATTAAGTAAGTACAGTAAAAATTACACAACTAGTAAAAGCCTAAAAACTGTCTAAAATCAAGATGCAAGTAAAAAGCAGCAGACAGCAGTAGGTTCAATCCTCCAGTAAAAGCCCCAACAGCAGACAGTAACATTCAGACCATAAGAAAACCTTTCTAAATAAAAAGCATATTATTTTGTAATGGAAGCTAGTTAGGGAGGCAACCAAGATATTATCCATTGGGAGTGAATTACTTGAAGTGAGTAGCATAATAGAGAAGATCACAGGCCTTACTGCAGTCTACAAGGCAGGCAGGGCCGGTGCTACCATTAGGCCAACTAGGTGGCTGCCTAGGGCGCCGGGCTAAAGGGGGCACCAGAAACGCCTTGGGGAAAAAATGCGTCTCCCCCCACCCTCCCGCCGCCCACCCATATCCCATTAAGGAGGGGCCAGTGGGCAGGAGAGCGTCTCAAAGCTCGGCCCGGACTGCAAGCAAGAGCAGTCAGCGAAGCCCTCCCACCTTCTCTGCCCTCCGTCCCTTCCTCCTTCCTCTGCATCCCCATCAGCAACAAGCAGCAACTTCCCTGCCCGGTCTCTCCTCCTCCTCCTCCTCCGCGCGCCGCTCAGCCCTGCTCTCTCTCCCTCAGCAGCAGCAGCTACAGCAATAGCAACAACCCGAGCGCTCGTCTCCAGGGGACGATGCTCTGGCTCTCCGGCAGCTTCTGAGCAGTGGCTCAGTCACAGAGTGAGGAAAAAGTATTATTTTTTAAATTCCCATACATACAGGCTCTGTTGCCAATTGTGAAAATGAGGGAGAAGTTCTACAGATCCCCTTTATCACAGACAATCCTTGCATAATGTGCATTTGCCTGGACCCCCCCACCCCCGCCCTCAAGGGAGGGAGGGCTCAAGTGGGAAGGGGGGTGCTAAATATCTGATCTTGCCTAGGGCACCAAACTGCCTTGCACTGGCCCTGAAGGCAGGTCCTCCACAGCTATATCATGTTGAGCACAGCTTCCTAGGGTGCTCCGGAGATGCTCTAGGAATGAGGCTTCTATGGCAAGAACCATAGAGCCTGTTCCTAGAACATATTTCCTTTTCCCCCCTTTTTTTGGAGCAGGTGGGGTCTGGGCAGGCCACCTGTGTGTCCTGCAGTCTGCACTTTTTGCACCACTGATGTAAATTGCTGTTACCTATCCTGAAATCTAGGAAGAAGGTGAGCTATGTCAAACTAAAATAAATAGAAGATGATACAAATCATATACCTGTTTAGGTAATGCCCTTATCTAGTAATGTTAATATACAAGACCATAACTAATCTTTGTAATTTTGTAGTCTTAATTTTGCCATTGCTATTTTATCAATGCCTCTATTAACCCCATGTTATTTTCCCTTCCAAAAACAGGCACAAGAAGATTTCAACAAAATATGGGGTATCATCAGTATCAGTGCAGTTAACCAGGATGGAAGATCTGTCACTCCAATCACCAGACCATCTCAGCAGCAACAGGAGAACTTATTGCTTGGCATTTATTCAGCTCGTGTTGATCCATCTATTGTGCATTATATTGAAGCACATGGCACAGGAACCCCTGCAGGAGATCCTATCGAGGCAGAAGGGCTCGCCAATATCATTGCTAAAAAGAGATCTCCTAATCTGCCCACTCTCAAGATTGGCTCAGTTAAAGGGAACATTGGACACACAGAGTCCGCTTCAGGGGCAGCAGGATTAATCAAAGTTCTTCTCATGATGCACCACGGAAAAATTGTTCCATCCTTACACTTTTCAGAGAGCACTAGCAGCATAAATACAAAGAAACTAAATCTCTCAATTCCAACATCAGTAGAGAAGTGGGATGAGGCTAGTGAATTTGGCAGAGTAGCTGGTATCAACTGCTTTGGATTTGGGGGCACCAATGCCCATGTGGTTGTCAGACAGTTAAAGCAAACCCAGCTTCTGCTTTCAGTCAAAAGGCCTGTTGAATTGTTTGTTATCTCTGCAGCTTCAGGTAATTCTCTCAAACTGACCATGGAAGACACAGCTAGATATCTAAAGACAAATGACTCAGTGACACTCCCAAATCTGGCCTACACTTCTGCATGTAGAAGAAGCCACATAACCTACAAATACAGACAAGCATTTGTGGCATCCTCTCTCCAGCAACTGGAGCAACAGCTTCATTCTGCAGCTGAAATGGAATCAATTCCATCAAAGAAACCTCCACAATTAATTTTTGTGTTCTCTGGAAATGGCCTGAATTTGAAAGGGATATTTGGGGCTTTGCTGAAATCTGAGCCAGTATTTAGAGACAAATGTAAAGAAATAGAACAATTATTTCAGAAATATTTCTCCACTGGCATTTTAAAATTAACTGAAAGTGAACACGAGGATTTGTCAAGGCCTGACATTGCCCAGCCTTTACTCTTCACACTGCAGGTGGCCTTGGTTACCCTTCTGCAATATTGGGGAATAAAGCCATTTGCCGTTGTTGGCCATTCAGTTGGCGAAGTTGCTGCTGCCCATTGTGCTGGCTTGATTTCCCTGGAAGATGCTGTCAAAATCATCTATCACAGGAGCAGGCTCCAGGCTAAGGTCACTGGAGGCAGAATGCTGGTGGTTGGAAACATCCCTGTTCAAGAAGTGTCAGCAGCCCTGGGAGCATATTCAGGGAAAGTCTGTGTTGCAGCATTCAACAGTCCTCAGTCTTGTACATTGTCAGGAGATGCAGATTCTATCAATGCTGTTCAGAAGCATCTAGCTGAACACTTCAGCAAAAGAAAGATATTTCTTCATCTTTTGAATGTGCCAGCTGCATACCACAGCCACATGATGGATCCAGTACTGCAAGAGATGGCAGAAAAGCTATCTTTGTTAGAGAAACAGAAGCCTGAATTGGAGGTGTTTTCAACAGTGACTGGGAAGGCTGCTTCAGAAGATGATTTTGTTACAGGCACCTACTGGGCCAGGCAGGCGAGGGGCCCTGTTTCTTTTGCAGAGGCCATAATGACTTCGGTGAAAGGCAAGGAAAATGCTGTGTTTGTAGAAATTGGACCCCAAAGAGCATTACAAAGAAATATAACTGAAACATTAGGGGCACAGGCTAAAGTGTTTTCTTCCCTGCAAGTTGACAAAGAGTACGAGACACTTCTTACACTTATGAAAGGCCTTTTTGAACTGGGATTCAATCCAGATTGGCAACACCTCTATGAGGGATATCAGGGAGCACCAGCAAGCTATCCCAGATATTGGTTTGATCGTAAGAAGCACAAGACCTATATAGATATCCTCCAACAGCAAACCCAAGAAGCTGCAGCAAATTTAAACCATCCTATAGTTCACAATGTTAGTAATAACAATACAGAATTCAAGTATTCTGTATCTCAGGCAGCCGCTGCATATCTGTATGAGCACAAGCACAATGGTGTTGCTCTAGTTCCTGGTGCCTTTTTTGTTCAACTTGCTTTGGAGGCTGTGATGACAGCCTCAAGAACAAAAGTGCTATTAACTTTGTGGCAGATGAACATCAAGTTTACATCACCTTGTGTTTTAAGTGAAAGTTCTCATGATCTGAAGGTAAAATTGGAATCACAAAAAGAAGCAAGAGATTTCAAAATACTGTCCTCATCGGGTGCAGTTTATGCATCAGGACAAGTCACAAGTAACCCAGAAATCTCTCTTGAAGAAAAGAGCATTTCCTATAAAGATGTTTTTCTACGATGTAAATCTTCCATAAGCAGAGATGAGATATATGAAACATTGTCTTCCATTGGATTTCAATATGGTACAACATTCAAGCAGCTAAGTGATGTATTTTATTGTGAAGAACTGAAGGAAGCAATTACCATCATGAAGGTGAAAAAGCAGACCACAGAAGAAATGCATGAGTATGTTATCCATCCAGTTCTCTTAGATTGTTTTCTGCAAATGACAGTTGTTATGATCACAAAAACTTTCTTCAAAAATAGTATAGGCTTTCCTTCTGGAATAGGCAGCCTTGTAATTGCTCGACCTTTGGAAGAGGAAATGGTGATATATTTGAAAACAAGTAAGTCTACGGAGAACTATTTAGAGTTTTGTGGATGCTTCACAGATAAACACGGCTCTGTTTTGGTTGAGATAAAACATGTTCGGATAACTTTCATGAAGGAAACTTCCAGGAGAGAAAATGATCTATTATTTGAAAATAAATGGAAAGAGACTAACCGTTCCCAGATTATCCAAAACTCAAGAGAAGCACCCAGAGTTGCAGTATTTGCTGACAAAATTGGAGTATCTCAGCAGCTCAAAAAACACTTCCATAAAAATTCTAGGTTTTTAATGTATGTAGACTGGGAGAAATTATTGGAATCCAAAAGCCCAGAATCAGCTGCACAGGACAAAGTTAAGCTCGAGGTACAGGGCTACAATGATGTTTTGTTTATGTGGGGAATTGAAAAACTGAATGATGAAAAGTCAGACATCATTGTTGCAAGTTTATCAAAGTGCTGTGAAGCTTTTCGACAACTTATTATTGCACTGAAAGAGAAGAACAGTCATTGCTCTGTCACGATAATCACTTACAGGACAACAGACAGGAACGTGGACCACATTAACCCTGGCTTTGCTTTGTATGGCATGGCCCGGGTCTGTATGCTTGAAGCTGCTAAAATCACTTTTCAGATTATTGATATTAGCTCAACAAGTACAATGGACATCTTAGCCTTGGCAGATGTTTTAGTCTGGTATGAAGCTGAAGATTATCCTGAAGTTTGGATTAATCAGGGGAGAATTTATACTTCTGAAATCAGGCGCACACAGACTGACAATATATTCTCCAATTTACCTTCTCAGACCTCTCAGAACTCTGAGCTATTTACTCTTTACACTTCTGAGCCTTATGAAGTAGGAAATCTGTTTGCTGAGCTGGCTGATGACATTGATGTTCCTCTTGATAATTACAGTGTGGAAGTACAAATTGAAAAAATAAGTATCCATTCTGAAGACTATTTTCCTGTTAGTGTTTCCAGCTGTAACTTTAGAAACACATTATATTGGAATTCACAGGTGATTGATAAATACAAGCTCTTAGCTCTGGATTATAGTGGGACAGTAGTTGCAACAGGTCATAAAGTGAAAAAGTTCAGTGTGGGAGATCATATAGTTTCATGTTATCCAGTTGTTGCAGCTTCAAGACTCAAGCTCCCAGAGGCAGTGTGTCTTAACACCCAGAAATTTCCATGCTTTGAAAAAGTACCGTATGTATCCTTTTTCAGGATAGCATGGGAAATTTTGCATCAGACTTTACCAAAGATGAAACAGAATGATTTTTTAGGCATTATTTCTACTCAACCAGAATCAGTTTTGTGCAAAGTACTTACAGACTCAGCTCATGAAGGAGGCTGGAAAACTAAAAGTACAGTACTTGACAGCAGCCTGGAGCAATGTATGGCTCAATGCGGTGCCCTTGTTTTCCTACCTCCTCTTGAAAGGTTACCCAAAGATGTTTTAGCTCGTCTTTCAAACCTCCAGCATGTAGTGGTAATACTTGGCAATCACCATCCTGAAGGCCTGAGATCTCTCATTGGAATTGGCCACGAAAACTTCCAAATTCATGTTCTCAGTCTTGCCACCATTTTTCAGAAAGCATCTCTGAAAAAATCCCACAAGCCTTTCTCCAGCTGGATGAAATCAATGCAACTCAAGCAATTTAAGAATTTACCTTGTTCACTTTTTCAGCAGACAGAGAATGGTACAATAGCATCCCATTTTACCTGTAAGTCTGTCCCATTGGCTTTGTTGAAAAGTGATGTGCACAACAACTGTATTTCTGACATACCAGTGTATGAAACCAAGAGGAAATTATTTAAGCAGAATGCTGTTTACATAGTCACAGGGGGGCTCACGGGGCTTGGATTTGAAACGGTGAAGTTTATTGCTCAGAATGGAGGAAAGTACATCGTGATTCTTTCCCGGAGAAAGCTCAGTGCTGAAAAGCAAAAAGAAATAAGTGATTTGCAGAAACAATATGAATGGAGTAGAATTGTCAGTCTGCAGTGCAACGTAATCTTTAGGTCTGATGTTGAGAAAGCTATCAATTCAATCAGCACAATCTTTCCAAACTGCCCAGTCAAAGGCGTATTCCACAGTGCTGTGATTTTACATGATGGAAGTCTTGAAGCCTTGAGTCTTGCTGCGTTTGAGGAAGTGTTAAGTCCAAAGGTTGCTGGAGCCATCAACCTTCACCATGCTACACAAGGGCAGGATCTTGACTATTTTGTATGTTATTCATCAGTTTCTTCCTTTCTTGGAAATGCAATGCAAGCAAACTATGCTGCTGCCAATTCCTTCCTGGACCATTTCTGCCATTACAGGAAAAATTGTGGACTTTCAGGTCAAACCATCAACTGGGGTGCCATGAACCTTGGACTACTTCAAAATCAAAATGACATTAAGAAACTTTTAGAATCAAAGGGTATATTAACTCTTCAGGTCAATGATTTTTATGAGTATCTTAAAAGAAGCTTAATTCTGACTAATCCTCAGCAAGTTGTGGTAAGGCTGAACTTTAAATCATTTGCCAATTATTACTTTTCTCGAAATCCAGCACTCAGAAGTCGCATGCAGGCAGTCATTGGTGATATACCTGGTAGTAATGTCGAGTTTTCAGAACAAACTGTATCCCACGAGTTGAGTACAGGAAAATCTGAAGATTATATTCTGTCATTGGTGAGCCAGCTCAGTGGTACAGACCCAAGTGATATTGCAATGCATACATCACTTTTTTCCATTGGCATAGATTCTATGTTAGCCATGACTCTACAGAGTCGCATTTTTCAGGAAAAAAGGGTAGATGTACCAGTTGTGAAATTACTTGATCCTGACACCACAGTACTCCATTTAGCATCACTTTTAGAGAGTGATATAAAGAGAGAATACCCAAGAGAGCTACCTAAGAGAGAATGTAAGAAGAAACAGAAGACTGGAGAAGAATGGAGTACATATTTGTAGCTACCATATGGTAATACCTGTACCATTTCTAGAATTCTAAATGGCAGCAACATACATATAACTAAGCTTTTATGTTAAATATTTGGAACTTGTGATGCCAGCAAAGTTCTGCTGAGCTAGGCTCACATACAAACTTAATGGGTCCATAAATGTCCACCTGAAATGAGAGGTGAGCTTCTAAAGTCCCTGAATTATTTTCCAGTTAGGATCAAAACCCAAGCCAGAGAAGAATGCTTGGCTTCCCTCCTGCTTGTTCCAGCAAGTCCTCACCACCCCAAAGTCTACCCTGATAGCTCCCAACCCCCTCAAAACACTTCCCCTTTCTTTCACTTGTCTGGGAGCGGTAATGGAATCAGAAGTACCAGCACGCAGGGATCAGAGAAGAGAGGTTTTTCTCTTCCTTCCCTCTTTCTCCGTTGCCCTGATACAGTGGGCAGTATCCAAATCAACATCAGTGCTAACATAAATTATGCCAATAGCATTAGATGGCACAGTGGATTTCCCCAGAAAACCCATCATGCCAGCTAACACTATAGGAATTGCGCTAGAGGTTGCTTATGCTAGCACAATGTAATTTGTGTTTGCGCTAGTGTAGACTAGGATACTGCCCAGTGTGATGAAATGCAAAGTCTTGAGGAGCATGGGAGAGTCAATTGTCCATTTGAATTGCAGCAGTCCTCAGGAAGACAACACATATTCTATGGACTTTCAGGCATTGAGCCCCAACACTCTATTGTCCAGGATGTCAAAGCTTTGGAGAAGGAGGGAAGGAAGAGAAAAACATTCCATCTTTACCATGCTGGTGCTGGTGCTTCTACTGAAGCTTGCCGGGTAAATGAAAGAAAGGGTGTGCGTGTGTTCTAAGCGTCCAGACACTCCAGATGATCAGGGACAGCTTTGGGGGATAGCGAGGGACTTATGCTTAGTCTATATCTTAACTATGCAGTTCCTCTTCACCAAAAATTAATTTTGTAATGTCAAGTCTTACAGGGCCAAATATTAAGATTTTAGCTTGCCAGACCTGATAATCTTGTGGGTTGTTTTTTTTAAAGTAATGTATAGATTACATAGCTATTCAAGTGTACAATATGGCAAGATACCCCTGGAATATATTCCCAGTTAATACGCATCATCCCCAACTGGGTGACCAACCTTCCTTCCTCCTTATCTCTGATGTGACCCTGAGCACATTTCTTAGAAGAAGTTCTGCTTATATCATTGGGCTTTACTTCCAAGTAAATGAATTTAGTATTTGGCCTAAGTCTTTTCTCCAATTTAAAATTTAACTGAAATGCTTTCCATTGTTTGAAAAAAATAGTCATGAGGTTGATTGGTACAGATGTATTTAAATAATCAGTAAAGAATAATATATATTTCATACATGAAAATACTTCATTGTATATATTCATTTTTGGATGTAAAAGTATAACAAACAAATACTACAAAAATAAATACACATATAGGTGTTAAAACTTTGTATAACCAATGCTTTTGTTAAACTTATAAAACATTAAGTGTTGCTTTATTTGTTTGAAAGGAATCTAATTTTTAGGCAAATGTGTAATCCACACAGATTATTCCAGGCTTGATCCAATCTTTATTATGTTTAAGCCTTCAATCCAATGTAAACTTACATTACTTAAACATTTGGACTTACTCCAAGTAAACATACATAGCACTGGGCTGCTTGCAATGTAGTTCTTGTGAAATTAATGGGATTAAACTAATTAATTGTTATAAATTAGGATCCCCATAAATAACATATTACATTAATAGCATACCATATGTTTTTGAATATATATGTTCAGCTGTATAATTGCTTTACATCATAATCCATCCTCTGCTTTTTATGGCATGAAAAATGGCTGTACCAAAGGAAAGCTGAGACAGGTTCCATTTGGCTCTTCTTCTTCTTCCAGAACTGTCTCCGGCAGTGATCATTCCACATGATCATTATGTGACAGTGACATCATAATGTAACAGTATGAAAGCGTTGGTACCTAAGTTTACTGATCTTCCACTTCTTTTCCTGTTCCTTTTCCCTTTCGTATCATGTCTTTTAAATCTTGTAAGCAATTATTTTTGTATCATGTCTTTTAAATCTTGTAAGCAATTATTTTTGTATCATGACTTTTAAATCTTGTAAGCAATTATTTCTGTATCATGTCTTTTAAATCCTGTAAGCAATGATTTTAAACTGTAAGCTGACTCAAATGTTTTTCAGAAAGTCTGCGTATAAAAGTAATAAGTAAATAAATATATGAAAAATGTAAAACAAGACTTTTCTCTCCCTCTGACACTCTATCTACATCTATAGACAGAGCTATAGATAGACCTGTAGATCTAGACAAATTTATAGTACTAGATATCTGTAGATATATCTTTCAACAGTAGCCCTCCACTACTGGAACAAAATAGCTCTTGAAGTCTCCCTTGTTTCGAAAGAGGTATACAACATGACGTGGGGGAACTGTTTGGTGGAGCAGGTGAACTTAAAAATACCACCTTTAAAAATATATATATCAGTTAACCATTACAGCTTCCTCCCCCAAATCCTTAGACTTTTAGTTTGAGATGGGTAGAGCTTTATAAAATCATGCATAATATGGAGAAAGTGGATAGAAACATTTCTCTTTCTGTGTCTCTCTCTCATAATAGGAGAACTCCAGATCACCTAATGAATTTGGCAGTAGATTTGGTTCAATAAACTAACTAAACTCCAGGGAGCATTTATAAAGTGTGTGCTTTGGATTTGGTTGAATCCTGAATCGAATCAGGCTTATTCAGACAGATTTGGGAGATTTCCAAATAGAAGCGGGACTCCTAACAGTCACAGACAGTGTCTCTCTAAAAATTGATACATTTATCCTCAAGCTCTACATATAAGGAAAATACTAGGGTGGGGAGAGGAGGAAGTGGGTGGAGGGATGTAGTTTTCTGAGCGCCAGCTCTAACTTCTAATCGCAGTGAATGAGTTTATCAGGGCTCTCCAATCCCACTGTTTTGGGAGAGGGAAGTAATAGAACACAGGATTGTAATATATCACCAGTCTAGGGTTCAGTCCTCTTTGCTAGTTCTCTCTCCCAGGAGGTTAGGAGGTGAGAATACACTGCAGATCCCACTTGTCAATGGCTAGTAGCCATAATAGCCAAATGGAACCTCCATGTTCAGAGACAATGTACCTATGAATATTAGTTGCTGAGGGGACAAAACCATCGTGTTCATGCCCTGCTTGTGGGCTTCCTGGAAGCATCTAGCCCACCATTGTTGAAAACAGGATTCTGAACTAGACATAAGGGATCTTCTTCTATTCCTTGAACTGAGAGAGAATTTAATACTCCAAAAGTGATATGGAAAGATAAGGCACCCTTCCCCCACCCCCAATGCTGCCTCCAAAATTATTTTTTTTCTAGTAGTATCCATGCTACTTTATATGCATTGTATGTTACGGGAAGTACATTTGTCCTTCAGACAAATTTCCCTTGGTGAGTCCCTTCCATAGAATCACTGGGAACTGAATGAAAAACAAATGTAGTTAACCAGCAAGACAAATTTCCTTGGGTGAGTCCCTTCAACTTGGAAGGCTGCAACATCATAGTAGGAAAAAGTGTGGTTGGGTCTGAGAGAAGAAACACCACAAATCACATGGGGGGCAGGCGGGGTGTTATGTCAGCTGTAGGCTTAGTTTATTATCTTGTTTAGTATTTGCCATTTTAAACTGGGTTTTTAAATTTGGCTTTAAACTTTTGTAATGACATTGTATGTCATTGTATACAGGCCTGTGGCTTATGCTGGCTCAGCTTGTCTGAGTGTGGAAAGCTAAGCAGGGTTAGGCCTGGTTGTTACTTGGATGGGAGACCCCTCCTCTAGTTTCCTACATTGAGCAGGGGGTTGGACTCCATAGTCTTGTAGGCTCCTTCCAACTCTATGAAATAAACTCTCTATGAAAGTATGTTTTTATTGTTTGTGTTTTATGAGTATTATTGTTTTTATGAATTATTGTAAACCGCCCAGAGAGCTTCGGCTATGGGGCAGTATAGAAATAAAACAATAAATACATAACCTGTTGAAGATGTCAGGGCCGGCCCAAGACATTTTACAATTGTGAAAACAAAGGAGACTCATGGCAATTACTGGTTAAAGAAAGCCTAGGCCACCGTGATCAAAATTATTCCAACTCTAACTTTACAAAATTCTTATATCTTATATTAATTACAAATAAACAATGAATACAATGTATATATATCTTATATTTTTCAAGAGTCCTGGCCACCCAGGATAAAGTCCTTCCTGTATCCACCGTTGTTTTTTCTTTCAGATGGTTAACAGACCACCAAATTATATTTAGTTGTTATCAGCTTGATACTGTAGTCCTTTCTGCATCCACCGTTGCTTTTTCTTTCAGATGGTTAACAGAATGACCAATCAAATTATATGTGGTTATTTTCAACTTAATACTGTTATTTTCACTCATAGTACAACAGGAAACCGGTTTGTATTCCTGTTTCATTATCTTCTTCAAGGCTACTTTAAACAAAATTAATTCTTCCAATGTCCTGGACTGCATACAGTTTCATATTTTGTTCTAAACATAAAGAAATTTGTCATGACACCCTCCCAAAGGCCCTTCCCCAAACTTACATTCCTTGTCAGCGTTCTGCTTTACCATCAAAGTATTCATCCAGAGTCCTCTGGTGGTCAAACTCTCAATTACGTTTATACTCCTTTCTGGCTGTTAACCCTTTCTTGTCCATTAACCCTTGCCACGACTTTTTCATACATAAGACATTAGCAGACCCCCAGTCACCATGAACATTTTGGTTGAACAACAAGCTCATTAATAAACATAAAAGAAGAACACCATTTGACTCGTAAAAGAACAACATTTGCCTCAATCCTACCATCTCCTCTGACACAATTACAGATAGCATGACAATTCCAGATTTACATTGAGTCCCTGTGGGGCTTTGGTCTCCAAATTAAAGATCCAGAAGGCTTCCTTAACAGTTCCTTTTCAATACTTTCATGAGTACCAGACTCAGCCACAGGTAACACTGCAAATTTAAATTCAGTGCTATCTGGATGGAACTGCATAAAGTGGTTTACCAGAGGTGCTTCAACTATTTTGTTCCTAATTCTAGAAATATGTTCCATTATCCTCATTCTCACAGGTCTTATAGTACTGCCAATATATAGTTGCTGGCAATTACAGATTATAATGTAAACAACATTAGGGGTGCTGCAAGTGGAGAAGTGATCTAAAACAATTTGCCTATCTTTAATCACTATACTCAATTCCTTTCCAGCAATAACTCGAGGGCATACCTTGCAATGGCCACAACTGTAATGTCGTTTATACCCCTTCTTA
The DNA here is from genome assembly GCA_021292165.1 of Shinisaurus crocodilurus. Taxonomy (NCBI): domain Eukaryota; kingdom Metazoa; phylum Chordata; class Lepidosauria; order Squamata; family Shinisauridae; genus Shinisaurus; species Shinisaurus crocodilurus. The sequence continues at coordinate 27,240,186 of CM037880.1, read as the reverse complement.
TGCGGTTCTCCTGTCTTTAATTCTGTGTTTACTAGGGTATCCTTAATGTTTTTAGTCTTCCTGTACCCTATAGCTGGCAGATTCTTACAACCAGGGATATCAGAGATCAAATGCCAATGTGTCAAATTACTTTTTTTATTCTTCCCGCCAATGGTGTAAAGTCTATTGCCCATCACCTCTATCCATTGCTGCAACTCTATCCCTTGCCTGTTGGATTAATATTCTGGGATATCCACGGTCTATAAAATCACACTCCAATTTCTGACTCTGCTGTATATACTCCCTTAGGGAGGTAGAATTCCTCCTCAGTCTGAGGAATTGCCCAAAAGGAATATTTTTCCTTAAATAAGATGGGTGAAAAGAGGAATAAAGTAAATAAGAATTTTTAGCCGTCATTTTTTTATATGGCCGAATGCCAATCCTATTCTTAGTTGTTCTGTATGTTATGATGTCCAGAAAAGGAATCGAGTCCCTATTGTACTCCCAAGTAAATTTAATATTATTATTGGCTGCATTCATCCATGTACAAAATTGCATAACAGTATCCCCATTGTTAAAAATAATATAAATGTCATCAATGAATCTCTTATACAACAAAATCTCATGAAAATATGGATTTTGATCTTGATTCAAAAAGAAATCCTCCAATTTATTCATGTAGAGATTAGCTATACTCGGGACTGCTGTACATCCCATTGCTACCCCTTTAATTTGAAAGTAAAATTCCTTATTAAATTTGAAGTAATTTTTCTCCAATATAAGGTCTACCAATGACATAAGAAAATGGGTCGAGGGTGTTTTTCTCCGTCTCACATCCAATGTTTCTTCAATAACTAATCTTGCCTCATCTTGGGGAATGGATGTATACAGTGATACTACATCCATAGTAAAAAAAATTGATTCAACTGAAATAACCTTACCTTCTACCAAACTAATAAAATCACTAGTATCTTGAATGTGGGGTTCCCCTCGCCTGACAAAAGGTTGTAAAAAGAAATCTACATACTGTGATAGAGGTTCTAATATTGAATTGACCCCTGAGATTATAGGTCTTCCCTTTGGAGGAAATCCTTCTTTGTGGATTTTCGGAAGTACATAAAACAACGGGATCCTTAGACTATTCATTATACAAAAATTTAACAACTCTTCAGTAATCTCTCCCATTATACGTGCTTCATCCAGTACCATTTTGATGATGCGTCCAATACTTTTAGTGGGATCTTGTGGGGTTGGGACATACGGTAGTTCTCTCTCACACTTAATTGTCTATTTACTTCTGAAATATAATCCACAGTGTTCAGGATAACAATCCCACCTCCTTTATCAGCCGGTTTGATTATGATATTACTATCTTGTTCCAAGGCCCTAAGAGTTACACGTTCTTGCTTTGACAAATTTTGCCAACGTGTGCGGTAACTGCTCTCTTCTTCTACTATGTCCCTAATAATTACCTTCTCAAACACATCAATTGATGGATCATTTATACTAGGTATGAACTTAGATCTAGGTCTCAATCTACTGCTATCTTCATCCTTAGAGGGTAGTATACCGAAAAATCTTTTAAGTTTCAACAGTCTAATCAATTTAAATACATCCACCCTTGTTCTAAACACATTGTAAGCTGGAGTGGGAACAAAACTTCAAATTTAATAAGGAATTTTACTTTCAAATTAAAGGGGTAGCAATGAGATGTACAGCAGCCCCGAGTATAGCTAATCCCTACATGAATAAATTGGAGAAGGATTTCTTTTTGAATCAAGATCAAAATCCATATTCTGAGCAGAAAATCCTATAAGCACCCCTGTCTGGCAGTAAAATACAACTATAACCAATTAAATAACTAATAATTTGCTGCCCTCTCATGACATCCCAAATCAGCTGCCTGAGGTGGCTGCCCTGGCCCCCTATGTTTCTTGAAGAGGTGTAGAAAAAGAAACCCCCAAGGGCCATCCTGCTGCCTAGGCAACAGAGGAGATACTGAAAGGGTCTCAGGATGTTTTTCAAGGAGAAGGACACTTGGAAGGGAAACTGAATCTTGAGACAGATGCCAGCATTGAGCCAGTGGGGATGCCCAAAAGGATACTGAACCAGGAATTGGCCAGCCTACAAGACAAAGGCATAATTACCCCAACACAGCATGGATAAGCAGCCTGGGTTTTCTATGAAAACACTCAAGAAAGCCCTACCCTTGTATTGATCCAAAGCCTCTCAAGAAAACCACTCACAGCAAACACAGACCAGTCCAATCTCCTCATTCTCCCCGTGCAGCCCAAAATGGCTTAGCCTATTGCAGATGGGGAAAGGTTATGCATCTTCTCCAGGCCACTTCTTCTCCATTCCTGAAGCTGGTTCTTTTTAAATGCACCAGTTTACATTTGTAGTATAAATGTACACTGTGAATCTATGCTGGGCCCCTCACTTGAGGTACAGCTCTGCGGGCCAATACTCTCTTAAGATCAAGATTGGAGAAGCATTTATTAACTTAGGGAAGTGGCCCAATAATAACATTATTTCAATGTTCTTTACCATGTGCAAATTACCTACCGGTATTTAAATGTAGAGCTGTCATTTAGCCCTGAAGATACCAGTCACACTATACAGCAATTGCACAGAGCTGCTTCTAGAAAGGGACAGAAAGCCTTTATTGACTTGCCGTCTTAAGATGGGGGGGGGGGTTGTTTCCCCAAAGAGACACATCCTTTATAGGCTGACGTCATAAGCATCTCACTTCGCTTCAATGGGAGGTGACCACATTTTTTCCTGCCGTAATGGTGCAATAGTTCTCAACAATTTTCTGGGAGGAACTCACCACAGGGAAATTTGTCTTAGTGTCTATTTATGTGTCATGTGTAAACACATGTAAAATAGCCCTGATACAACTTTCATTTATTAAAGTAAAGCATCTTCAGAAAGTGGGACTTTGAGGAGAAGCAACAGGGTCCTTCACCCTTTTACTGCCAAGTTTCTGCACTGAAGGAAATTGTGTACACACACACACACACAGCCTTCCTCACCTAGGGCTTCTCTACATTAGGCTGTTAACCTACCACTTTACCAAGGCTTTTGCTTCTGGATTCTTTGCGGGATTAAGATCAGTTCCTTTACACGTCATTTTTTTCTGGGGGGGGGGGTTCTTTCTTTGCCTTTCCATATGTTCCATTACACAACCACGAAGAGGCACTGCAGTATAGCAGAATTGAGGAAAATATATGACCATGTTGTAGTGTTTCATAGTGTAATAGCCCTTTAATAGTTAATTTTCCTTGTTCTAAAAAGTCACAAATGCTTGGAAAGCATGGGAGAGGTGATGGAGGATGATAACATCATGTAAAGCATCCACAAACCATTGGTGAGGAATCATGAGAGCACAATAAATGCCTCAAGTAGTGAAGTCCCTAGTGGAGTTCAAAGTGAGTGAGTGTGTGATGGCATACACTTCTTTTGAAATCCATGAGCAAAAAGCAGTTGGGAGGGTGATTTGTATGTGTAGCAGAAAAACCTCCCCTTGCCATTTCTCGCCTCTGGATTTTCGCTTCCTGAAGCTGGTCTTCTTAAATGTATGAGTGCAATTTATCAAGACATTAGAGTTACATTTCTAATATAAATGATAATTATGAAGTTATGCTTAGCCCTTCATTGGAAGTTCTTTTCCAGTCAGGGTCTGTAAGTGCACATTCTCTAAAATGAAGACAGAAGAAGCATTTATTGCTTTGGGAAAATATGCTGACAAAATCTGGTTTCTTCATCTCGTGTGTTTATGTGTATGTGTGCACGCACATGTATGTACATCCCCCAGCCAAGACTACATGTGGCTCTTGGGGCTGAAAAGGTTGGGGCTATTATGCCTGTAAATTTCATCCAATGCTGAGGAACATTAAGAAGTTATACCTGTTTGTTGATTTCCAATTATAGCCAATGGGACACAGTTTCCAAATGGAGATTCAGATCTGAACCCAAATCAGGTCAGGCAGCTTCTGAATTAGTTTGAGTCAAATCAGGATCTGAACTGAATCTTGTGGTCGGTGCACATCCCCAGCTTGTACTAGAGAATTTTCAGGATTGAACTTTTCAGCATAAAAATGTGATTTTCACAGTGCTCCAAAATGTACACCAACAGATTCCTCCCACCCCCTAGCTTCTCTTTTTCACATCTGTTCATTGCTATTTGCTGATCAGTGCCAGTTTTTGTTTTCCAATGGGTTATGTTCTGCCTAGAAACTATGATGCCATATACCAACATCGTTGCAGTTTGCCTCTTCTGCAGCCATATACAGAGACCCATCCAAAACTTCCCTTCTCTTGGGAAGAGAAGGGGTGGCTCACATTCTGCAAATGACTGTTTTTTTGCTTCTCTTGCAGCCACAATTTTAAGAGAGGCACACATTAGTCATATGTGGAGCCAAGTAACATAGAGGGATCCCAATTTCATAGCAAAAGCCCTGCCATTTTCAATGGAGCACTGCTCCTTCACAGGGATGTTGAAGAGTCCTTGGTCTCGAGTCACGAGTCTTTGGACCCGAGTCTCGAGTCTGAGTCCTTGGTCCAAAATGGTGACTCATGAGCCCTGAGTCACTCCCAAAGCTGACTCCACGAGTCCCTATTAAAATCAATGGGGGGTTTTACCTAACAAAGTAAGGCTACTTCAGATGTGTTGCTTAAATAAATTCTAGGCACAAGTGTGCCTTTTTATTTCAAAACTCTGCAACTGATTTTGGCAAGAACAGACCAGGCAGCCAAACCCAAAATGTCTGAAAGGTTGCATTTTAGGAAAATGATTTTAAAAAATAAACTTGCTGTACTTCCTAAAACTTATCCATGTTGCATTTGAGGAACACATTTTTTTCTAAATGTTTGGCCCCCATTCTGGAACGGTGAGATCTCATCACAATTCCACCCTCACTGAACACCCGCTCCACTGGTGATGAACTTGCTGGAATCAGAAACACACTCAGAGCAGCCACACAGAGTAATCTCAGGTCCTTCCTCTGCCTCTCCCAAGTACGCAACACATCAATCAAAATAAATCTCGACACACCGTTGGGGCTGCACTCCTGGTAGCTGTCCATAGTGGCTGAGCAACGGCGTGCCTCGTTTCCATGCGCTCTTTGCTGGCGATCGTGCTCCTCTCCACTCTTTCTGGCACAGCCCAGGGATGTTGAAGAGTCCTTGGTCTCGAGTCCCGAGTTGAGTCTCGAGTCCCATTAAAAATATTGGGACTCGAGTCTGACTCAAGTCAGAGGGGGGACTCAGTCCGACTCACGAGTCGAGTCCTGGAGTCCGAGTCCCCATCCCTGCTCCTTCAGAGAAAACTTTGTGTGCCCTTCCCTCCCACCTCAAAATGGCACATTCTGCAACAAAATGCTAATTTAGAGGAAATTCAGCCTGGACCTATCTTTGGCTGGTGGTAAGTCAATTTTAGAATTGGGGAAACACCGATATATTTGTGAGTTCCAATTTTCCGACTTTATGAAGCATGGGCCAATATGAGAGAGCTTTTACTCTGGTCTTAAACCAGTAGGGGTTTTTTTTAGCCATTGAATTTCCCTGGCTTTTGAAAAGGAAATTTCTCCCCAAGGTATTAAAATCTGCTTTCTTGCAAGTCAACCTATGTGTTACATGGGATTATAAATATTTATTTATTCGAAGTATTTTTATGTTGCTTAACCAAAAAGGTTCCCAGAATGGCTTACATGCGGTATAATCAACTAAACAAGACCATCCCTGCCTGCAGGAGGAAAAAGGAAAAAAAATTAGCAGGGCTGGTGGAATGGCCTTGCTCTCCCTCTCACCTCCCTCAGCTCAGTCTGCTGGACTGGCTGCAGGTGGTGATAAATGAGGGAGGAAGAGCCTTCATGAGGGAGGCCTTTGAAGCAGGACTTGTGCAATGGCTCTGCTCGCCTTCTCATCTCCCCCCATACAGCCTGCTAAAAATACTGAATGGTAATCACAATTTCATTTCAAGGTGCACACTTATTTATTTAGGTGTACACCTCAAACAAATAAATACAGGTAACCATGTTTGCAAATTAAATTTTTTTTTATCAAAAACATAATTGTAGGATACTATTTTTTATTAGGAATAACCAAAAGTCACAAGGCTTCTCTACATGAGGCATTTATTGTATGCTCACGATTCCTCACTCATGGTAGTTGGTGGGCGCTTTACACAATGTCTTCATCCTCCAGGGCCTCTTCTGTGCTTTCCAAGCATCTCCACAGCTTTTTTTAGAGTGAGAAAAGTGTAGTATTATCTGAAAATGGTGGAATGAACTGGAATGAAAAGCTCGTGTATTTTGGCAATTCTGCTTTACTGCAGTGCCACCTTGTGGTTGTGTAATGGAACATATATAAAGGCAGAGAAAGAAAACCAAAGGGGGAGGGGAGAGAACATGTGTAAAGGAGCTGATTTTAACCCCACAAAGAATCCAGAAGCCCCGCTAAAATGGCAGGTTAAAGGCCTCATGCAGTGCCCACAATTTAGGGAGCCAGCTTTTGAGATATCCAGAAGGCTTCTTTGTGCTGAATTATATATTTTTTTTAAAAGGGAGGGTCTAGAACTGTTTATTGGAACTCCCTCCTGCAATTTATAATTAAGGGCATGAATTCCAAACAAGGGTTGCAATTCTCTTGACTTACTAGACAGTAAGTCCCATTAGATGAAATCCAACTTACATTTGAGGAAGAAAATATGGGGTGGGAGGAGGCTTGTCCAGCCATCTGTAGGGCTTACTTCTTAGTAACCTGCATAGGATTATGGTTTATAGCAGCTGTATTTCCAGGCTCCTATTCCTGTTTCCAGAGGCATAGCACTTCTTTCTGAATACAGCTTATATCAACTTTTGTTTCCTTTCCTCCAGTGCTCTGTCTGTCAGGCACAAAGTCAGCAGGTGCCATTTGCCACCTGTCTACATAAACATTTTCTGTTCTGTCTCAGAAAAGTTTATTTATTTATTTATGTATTTATTAAGCCAGTGTAATGTAAACCTTGTTCCACAAAGTGGTGTGGCATGTACCAGTGCATTACAAAGCAGAAGCTTGGCAGGCAGAGTTTCATCCCTCCCACTCCTTCCCTGAGAAGCATAGATAAGGTGGATTTGGGCTAAAAAAATATATCAAGATGCCCCCTCCATGTTTACACGTCTCTCCCATGTCATGATAGGTGCTCAGGATTCTGCTGAAATAGAGATTCGGAAGTTTGCTCCGGCTTCCACTCAGAACAGACACAGTGTCATAGGAATTCACTTAAAATCGTTTATTTGAGTATCAAACAGTGGAGGACTAGAGCCTCTTGAATACAATCAACCATCTCAACAGTAACAGCTAACAAGGGGTTCTTCTTCCCACACTACTATTAAGTGTCAGACAGCCCCTCCCACAAATTTCAACTCTTCATTCACCAAAGTTTCATGCACTTTACAATAGACCCTTACAGGTATTAGTGCAGACACAATATTGATACAATAGCCCTACAATATTTCCAACTTACAGTGTGATTCTGAAACATACCATTAACTGGGTGCTGTAATAATAAAGGATCTCACTGATTTAGAGCCTCCGGTGTTAAGAGTGCTAGAATGTGTGATTGCAGGACCGGAGCCCTGACAGGTACATGTATGTATAAATGAATAAATATGTCACTCTGTATTCACAAAGGCTTACTTCTAAGTGAGCTTGCACAGGATTCTAGCATTCCTTTCCCTCCCTATCCCCTCTTCATCAGTGATCTATCTGTCAGGAAGGGTGATTCCCTCAGCCTCCAACCCTCTCAGTTGACAGTTTCCTGCTATCCCTTCCCTGTTGTCAGAATGCTGACAGGAGCACTGGGCATGCTTGAGTATGATAGGAAGATTCCATTGACTTGAATGGCTACTTAACACTTAATTAAAACAAACCAAAAAACCACTGAGCTAATCTCAATGAAATTTAGCCTATTTAACAGCTACTCACAAAACTCAATTTATCCAACCATTCCTAGCTTTCTAACTTCTTTCTCCTAACCCCTAGACCAGTGATGGCAAACCTTTTTGAGCCCGAGTGCCCAAACTGCAACACAAAACCAACTTATTTATTTCAAAGTGCCAACACTGCAATTAAACCTGAATACTGGGGTTTTAGTTTAGTAAAAACAACTCATACAGTTGTCTGAACTAATTAACATATTTTGTCTTAAAAGAAAAACACAATAACAGGGCTTTCAATGATACAAACAGTTTTTTATTGAAAAAAACATCAACTCAAATTTTTTAAATAGTAGTACATTGTACACATAGCCTGAAGGTAATTTAGATAGGTTTGGGGGAAAGAGGGTGGGGGATTGTGAAGAAGCCAGGGAGAATGTGAGGAAAGGAGGAGACCTAAAGTGTTTGGGGAAAAGAGGGGGGGATTGTGAAGAAGCCAGGGAGAATGAGGGGAAAGGAGGAGACCTCAAGCGTTTGGGGGAAAGAGGGGGGGGGACTGTGAAGAAGCCAGGGAGAATGTGAGGAAAGGAGGAGACCTCAAGCGTTTGGGGGAAAGAGGGGGGGATTGTGAAGAAGCCAGGGAGAATGTGGGGAAAGGAGGAGGAGGTGCTGGCTAGGAGGGAATGAGGCGGCTGGGGGGCAAGAATGAGGCGGCTGCATGGGAACGCACGACAGGGATGTAATACGAGCCTTACCTGGGCTCTTCCGATCGTTCCTGCGGCGGCCCGATCTCACTCTTCTGAGCGGCGCGGAGCATTCTCCGCGCCGCTCAAGCTGCTGCTGCCGCCGCCGCCCGTCACTCTTCTGAGCGGCGCGAAGCATTCTCCGCGCCGCTCAAGCTGCTGCTGCCGCCGCCGCCCGTCACTCTTCTGAGCGGCGCGGAGCATTCTCCGCGCCGCTCAAGCTGCTGCTGCCGTCCGTCGCTCTTCTGAGCGGCGTGTTCTCCGCGCCGCTGAAGCCGCCTCCGCCTCTGGACCCGCCGTCGCAGCCCGTCGCGTCATGCCCTGTGCGCTGGATCCCCGCGCTCTGTTTTTGGCGGCGGGGGGGGGAACCAGGGCAGCAACAGGACTTAAACAGCCCTGTTGCCCTGGTTCCCCCCCCCGCCAAAAACAGAGCACGGGGATCCAGCGCGCAGGACATGACGTGATGGGCGGCACGGAGGCAGCAGGTAGGCCCGTCGTCCCCATCCGCCGCATCACGGCCTGAGCCTTGGCGCGCAGCATGACGCTGCCTCACGCCGCCGCTGGAGACCTATGGCTGGTGGTGACCTATGGCTCACGTGTCAGCAGAGTGGTCCACACGTGCCACCTGTGGCACGCGTGCCATAGGTTCGCCATCACTGCCCTAGACCTCAGCAAAAAAAAAGAAAAGAAAAAAGCCTGAATTCTTATGTGAGAACTCCTTTGCTAGTATAATTATGATTACTTGTTTAAAATATCAGAGAAGGAAGCTAGCATATCAGCTGTAGTATGTTGCATCTTTTGCTATATACATATGTTCTGATTTTAGAGCTCCCTGGCAGAACACTGAAGAATGCTAAGCTTAAATAATTATGAACAAATAACTATAAGTAGAGGACACAAGCATGTGTGCCAAGTATCTACACATTAAACTCCTAATTCTTTTAATAGTGCATTTCTATCCCACCTTTCTTCCTCAAACAAATTTCTCAAGGTGATTTACATGATTCTCATCCTCTTCCCTGTTTATCTTTACAACAATCTGGTGATATAGGAGAGGCTGAGAGGAAAGTGGGTATTCACAGGATCAAAGATAGTTGAGTTCCAGGCATCTTGCAGGGGGTTACATATTCAGCCATCCCCAACCTAGTGCCCTCCAGATGTTCTGGACTCCAACTCCCATCAGCCTCAGCCAGCATAGCCAATGGCCCTGGACACTGGGAGTTGCAGTCCAAAACATCTGGATGGCACCAGACTGGGGAAGGCGGGTTTACATCGTTACATAAAAGGGGCGTTCACAGATTACACTGAACACCCATTCACACTATATGTACCCAAATTCAGATGGTTGTGGGAATCTGTCTACATGTTCTCATACCTGAATCATACATAGGTGCTAGGATCCTACTTAATCCAGGGTACAGATAGTGTGGACAGTTGTACCTGGGTTGAATGAACACATGTAACATTGTTTGAATTGATGAGCACATGTTAACTTTACGTAACCATGTTAACAGTGTAGCCCAGTGTATTTAATGTAATGTGTGGACACCCCTAAATTGAATGTAACCTTGTGCAGTATAGTGCTCTTGTGGAATGCCAGCATGTCAACCATTTTTTACCACTGTAGCAATATTCTGAGGGGACTGTGAGGAGAGATTCAGAGGAGAAGGGGGAGAGAAAGAGACAGAGATTTTTAAAGGAAGGGCCTGAAGAAGAAACTGAAGAGGCAGACACAGAAAATTCCTGAGGAGGCTGAAGAAAAACCAGGAAAGAGAGCGGCACAAACAGCAGCAGCATTCTATCATTCAGCCACTTACCAGTCGGTTTTGGCCCCATCACTAACTACCAGTAAGTGAAGCCTAGTACTGCTACCTCTGAGTCCTGGATTGCTGCATGGCTTGAGAAAGCTTTTAAGGAATCACCTACCCTTGTGGACTGACTGCATAACCATTGGACTCCCTTCCATATTATTGTTTTAGAGACTTAATAGACTTAATTTATTAATAAATTAATTAATCATTTATTAATCTGAACATTTGTTTTGCTTCCTTTCCCTGCTCTTCTTCCTTGTTAAACAAATCATAGTTCTTGTTTTATATGTTGCTCACTTGTTTCCTCCCCCCAACCCCACCCCTTTTCGGGGAACAGGGGTCCTGGAGGTACCACATGCTAGTTTGGAGTAAGCATCTTTCTCCCTCACCCATTCCACTACTGTATGAACTCAGCTCCCATGTTTTGCCACCATCCCACAGGGTTGCTGAATAGGAAAAGTGGGGTTACATGAATATGTGTTCATCAATTCAGAAAAGTATATGTGCATTCATTCAAAGCAGGTTCGGCTGTATGCATCATCTGTACCCTTGATTAAGTAGAATTGCAGTACCTGTGTACAATTCAGGTATGAGTGCATGCGGACAATAGCCCTATTCTGTCATTCTGAACTCTTAACTGTGGAGGGGAGATGAGGATGTGAATGCCAGCTTTGCACCCTCTATTACCAACCTCCCTGTGTTGACAGGGAAGATCTGAAGAGAAATTGTAATCATGTTCAGCTGAATGTGACTGCAGTGCTCTGCATGAACCAACACCTGAAAAGAATGTATAGGAACCAGATCTAACACTAGGTATTTACATGATACACTGAATGTGTGTTCACACTCTATGCACTCTCCTTCAAATCATTGAGAATCTAGCCCTATCCAGTTGTTCTCCTTGTGTGTAAGCTCTACCTGAGAATAGAGGGAGTGGGGATGAATGCCCTCACTGTTCTTGTTTCCCTCTACATGTGGATGGTGACTATCTGTAGAGAAAGCCTCCTCTATTTCAAAATCTCAGGGAGAGCCCCCATGGATAGAGGAGACCCTCCTCTGCAGAGAGTCACCCTCTATGTGTACAGGGCAACAGGAACAGTGGGAGAAGGGAGTGGAGCTTGCAAACTCATTATCACTCTCCCTCCTTGTGTGTAGAGTAGGGGTGGGGAACTTGTGGCCAAAAAACCTTCAGGTGTTTTGGCCTACAACTCTCATCCCTCACCACTGGGTATGCTGGCTAGGGCTGATGGGAGTTGTAGGGAAAACAAATCTGGAGAGACATAATTTGCCCACCCCTGGTATAGAGCTAGAGTTTACTCACTGAATAGGGCTACATTCTCACAACCATCTTAATGAGTGTACAAAGAATGTGAACACACATTTGGTGTAATGTTTGAATATCCCTTGTGAAAAAGCCACATAGGTTAACCCACCTCTGCCACCAAATGTTGTAAAACCACCTGCAGGCTATCCCACCCCTAACACAAAATGTGGTAAAACCACTCACATAGATTTTCTGCTGCTGTTCCCCTTCTTTATACTTTGAGACTTGAGTCTATAGAAATCCCTCCCACAAGGTCGTCTCTTTCATAGATCATAGAGTTGGAAGAAGCCTATAAGGCTATCGAGTCCAACCCCCTGCTCCATGCAGGAAACTAGAGGAGGGGCCTTCAGTTTTCCCATTGCCTTTAACTTCTGGGACGACGACACTACCTGGGTTCACACTATCGGAGAAGGGTACTACTTTTCCATATTTACCCACATTGGGCACAGAAGTGGCTTCCAAACCACCCCAGAACCCTAGAACAAGCCATGGGTTGCGGGGTTGTTTGGAAGCCACTCCCACCACCCACCTCACTGCTGGGTTCAGATGATATGGCAACCCGCACCCAGCATGGGTAATTATGGAAATGAGGCATGCACGGGGTGGGGAAAAGAAGCCACCATGGCTTCTTTTCTTTCCCCAATTGTGTGAACCCAGCCACTATTTTAGGGACTCTCACTGATGTTCCTTCTGGGCAGATCTCTGACTGAATCCCTCCTGGTGTTGGTTTCTGCTGTCTGCCTGAAGTTTCACCACAACCTCACAGTACAGCCTCCTGCCCTCCACAGCCACCAGCTGTGAAATTTCAGTCTCTCAGACTGGCTTTCCTAGCTCTGAGCACTGCTCCCTTCAGCTAACAACCATTAACTCCAATTTCCTGTTACCTACTGATTCTAACTGATCCTCACAGCTCTAACAGACTGACTCCCTGACATTTTAAAATATCCAGGCTAATCATGCTCCTTATGGAACTGTAACTGCCATAGCAGGTGATCACTCGTGACCAAGTAAGATTGTCTTCCAGGATAAAATTACAAAAAGAAAATTATAAAAAGAGGAAATGCTAAAAAAAATTGTGTAACAGCCAACCACCTTTGTTGACCCAGTTGACCCAAAGGTATCTTCTTTTAAATAGCCTGGAGGAGCCTCCCTTCATGACCCATAGTAACCAAGGCAACCTCAACTGTTTTAGACCAAACATATGGTAACCAAGCTAGGCCTCTGGCCTGCTCAGTTACATAATAGCCTCACAGGGGTCACACCAAGCATTTAAGCGTAACAAAACAAAGGAACAGAACAGCATTTCTTCACACCGCTAGTGTGAGATACAGTCCTTGCACATTCTTTTCCTACAACTCAGGTAGGAACAGTAGGGATTGGGGCCCACACACTATTTCTGCTTTCAGAAAATCAGCACATGGGGCCACAATCTTTTACCCACTACATGGAAAGGAAAAACAGGGATCTGTGCTGCATTTCTGCTTCCTGTTCTTTCTTCTTCCCCAGCCTATGCATTCCAATCACCCCCACCCCCAAATTCCCCAAGGGTCAAACGTACTTTAAAGTTTTAGCTATATTTTTTTCTTTTTTTACTCAATGTAAGCACTGGGACCTAATACGGATCAGGACCCTAGAGTGGGAGGAAGGGACCTTTAACCCTTTACATTACAACTGCATCCCTTTTGGCAATATAAATTGGAAACACAGATTGGGATCCAGATTGGGACCACAGCTGAGGGTGAGTGGGCAACGTACCCCTATCTCCTGCCCTATGTTATGGTCCCAGTCTGTGTAGTAACATGTAGTCTAACCTTGTGAGGTCACATTCCATAACTAAAGGAATAGGCATTGCCCATAGAATGCAGTAGATTCCTCTGAAAAAACTAGAGTACTAGCAGCATTCTCGCCTCAGAGTGAAACTGAACATGCCTGACATAACTTGGTCAACAGTTGCTGCCACAGGCTTCATGGGGCAGAAAAACTTTAATAACCTTTGAACTGCTGCTCAGAACCTCTCTAAACCAATGAAAAGTACATCTCCTCAACAAACCTGAATAAGTAGATCAGTAGTTTTCACCAAAATTTGAAGTAAATAAATAAATAAAATAAAAATAAATATGTGTCATCCCGCAGATGGAAGGCAAAAGGGTCAATGTGTCAATTTTCAGCACTTTTTAACTAGCTGTACCTGTGGCAACTTTTATCGGATCAGATTGAAATTTTGCACAATTGTAGACTTCATCGGGTATATTATAGATGCCAAGTTGCAAGTTATTAGTTCAACAGGTATCATTTTTATAAGCAGTAGAATGTAGAGGTTTATAATGGCAGAACTTGTGGGTTTGATTTTTGAGACTCATCTTAATCCTGTTCCCCTTTAATTTAAAGTCTTGTCACTGACTAATCACCTAGTTACTAATAGCAAAGTCATATACATGTCTTCTGAGAAATAAACCTCACTGAGTTCAGTGGGACTTACTCCCAGGTTAGTGAGTACAGGACTGCTTACTTCTCAGAAGATGCATAAGAGTAAAAGGCAATTTTGTTAAGACAGAATGGTTTTTAACTGGCACCTGAACAATATTTATCCCATTTCACACAAGTGCTCCCACTATGAGCAAATGCACAAGATGTAATAGAACAAAACTGTACTGTTTTTGGAATCTTCTTAAATAGTAGGTTACAAATAGGCATTCTATATCCAAGAACCACTTACTCGGGAGAACGAATTGAGATAGATGGCTCAAGCACATTTACTTTACAAATCCTTCTGACTGATATGCTGTATAGTGATAAAGGAAGATTTTATGGGCAATCTGGATGTAGTTGATATAGAAATGCATACGGAGAAGATGGTTGTACTGTACATACAGAAGACGGTTGTACTGTACATACAGAAGACGGTTTTACTGTATATACAGAAGACGGTTCTCTAATATTTCCTTCAACTAAGTTTGGGTTTTTATAGCACTGGCCATTCGTTTGGTCTTCTTGTTTGTCTGCCTGCCTGCCACAAAAGCCAAAGAATGTTAAGAATACAGGAATAAAAATGAGACCATGAGCAGCCCCAAACAAGATTACCAGAAACATTATCTTAAAAAAGGTTCTGAAGATGTATGAGGCTGCTGTGGACAGCACGACCACTCCCAACATAGTGGAAACAGCTCCCTGCACAACAGGGTAACCAAGCTGGTATAGAGCATCTACTGCCTTCTCATTCACTTTGGGTTTTTTGCTGGAAACAAAGGCATAAGAAATATGAGCAGAAAAGTCTACTGAAAACCCTATGCAAATAACAAGGTTGATCATAGATATGGAGTCAAGATTGACATCCCAATAGGTCATGAAACCAGTCACACCAATGATAACAGATGCAATAGCAAAAGTTACCCACAAAGAGCAGAGAACACTGGGAATGAGCAGCAAGGAAATGAATAACATGGCTCCAGTAGCAATTGCAACATTTTGAATAGTGTTCTCAGTTACTACAAGATACTGATCAAAGTATATAAAACCTGGATGATAAACCATTAATCCACTTTTACAGTTTTCAGCAAGGCCTCTCAGTTGGTTTAAGAGATTTTTCTCATCCACTGCACTAGTAACATTGACTGTCTGTATGAAGAATCGTGAGGCTGATATTTCCATAGCACTAATATTAATATCCCACTTAGATGCTGGATTTACTTTAAACAGGGTAGATAAATTGCCAATGAAAATGCTGTGGTCATCTATATTTATATGCATGAATTTAGCAACAGTTTCATAAATGCTCAGCCATGATTCTGAGTACTTTTTGTCCACATAGGAAGAGTTTTCAAATGACTCCATGCAGTTCTTAAGATCTGCACGAACAGATGAATTCCAATATGCTACGCTTTCAGTAACGATGACCATAACCCTTGGACCATACTGGGAAAAGTATTCATCTACCCAGTCATAATACTGAATGACGTAAGAATTATCTGTAGCTAGATTGCGAAGATCTATTCCTTCTTTAACCTGAATGCACCCATAAATGCTGCTACCCAGGTACACAAGATACAAGACCACCACTATCACCTTGGCCCAGCTATGCATAAAGAAGGGACCGTAATGCTTTCTAAAGAATCCATTCATGGGATGTTCAAACTCTGCTCCAGTGGAATGATCAAAAGATCCTCCTACACAGCACATGTTATACATATGGCCCTGAGAATCCTGAGGCTCATTTTTCACTTTCTTGCATATGAGCCAATGTCTATTGTTTTCTTCTCTTTTACCATTTAGAGCAAGAACAGCCCCAAAGAATGTCAGGTTGTATATGTAACAGAAGACAAAGGCTGTTCCTGTATAGATGCAAAATGACTGAACTGACTTGAAGGAAGTTGCAATTCCAATGTAGAAGGCTAAAACATCGGTAAGAGTTGTGATAGTTACTGACACGGCTGCCTCTGCATAGGTGTCAGCCATCCGATCTTTGACTTTGTCCTTCACTTTAGTCTGTTGCCAGCAGGACACCATGATGAACATGTCATCAACACCAACTCCTGAAGCAGATTAAAAAAATGTAACACAATGTCTGATATGAGAAAGGAAATGTATCTGATGAAGTGGACAGTGTCCACTGGAAAACCTATGCCATAATACATGTGTTAGTCTTTAAGGTGCTCAAGATATTTTGTTGTCTTCACTGGAACAGATTATGCAAGCAGAAATTGGGTCCATATTTGGCCTCTATGAATGGATATTTTAAAGGAAATTGTGGTGGAAAACACATGCATGCATACAACCACATGCTTCATAGTTGGTTACGCATACTTAAGTTCAAGAGGTCAAGTGATATTTGACCACAAGGTAACAAGGAAGCTTCCAGTCTTATTAAGGGAAAATGAGTGTAACAAGAGTTACAGGCTAGCCCCCCCCCCCCCAAAGTGCACACTGAGAGTGAAAAAAAGTCATCTGCTTATCCTTCTATTTGAATTCTATACAAAGCAAGATGAACAGAAGACATCAATAAGGAGTCTGAGTTAAGAACAAACTGGTAGTGTGTGTGTGTATGTATCTCAGAGATAAGGAGATTCATAGATAGATTCATAGAAATAGAGTTGGAAGAGGCCTACAAGGCCATCGAGTGCAACCCCCTGCTCAATGCAGGAAACTAGAGGACGGGTCTCCCATCCAAGTAATAACCAGGCCTGACCCTGCTTAGCTGTTCACGCTCAAACAAGCTGAGCAAGATGTATATATGTTATCTCTAATGGTTATTTAGACCAGGGGTGGGCACACATGAGGTTTGCAGAATCTACTTTGTTTTTTCCCTAGAACCCTGAGGTGCAAAATAGTAGTGGCTCGGGCAAATGAACAGAATTAAGGAATGGGGCACCTCTGAACAGATGCTTAGCCCAGAAATTTGTGAGAGCCAGTGTGGCGTAGTGGTGAGCATGTTGGACTGGGACTCGGGAGATCCGGATTCTAGTCCCCACTGTGCCATGAAACTCACTGGGTGACTTAGGGCCAGTCACTGATTCTCAGTCTAACCTACCTCACAGGGTTGTTGTGAGGATAAAATGGAGGAAGAGGAGGAGGATTATGTAAGCCGCCTTGGGTTCCTTGCAGGAAAAAAGGCGGGGTATATATAATAAATAAATAAATCAGTGACCAAAATGTACAGGCCTGTGGCTGACGCTGGCTCAGCTTGTCTGAGCGTGGAAAGGTAAGCAGGGTCAGGCCTAGTTATTACTTGGATGGGATACCCCTCTTCTAGTTTCCTGCATTGAGCAGGGGTTGGACTCCATAGCCTTGTAGGCTCTTTCCAACTCTATGATCTAGGAAATCTATGAAACCAAGCTCACAAGTCCTTTCACTCAAAACTCCACTCCTGGTCTTTTTCCTAACCATTCTTTTTCAGCAACCTAATTTGGGCTGGGGGGGGGAGCTTTTTCGTAGTTTGGGGGTGCTCCTAGACTCCGAACTGTTGCTGGAGACACAGTTGTCGGTGACAAGGAGCGCCTTTTATCAGCTTAGGCTGATTTACCAACTATGACCCTATCTGGACAGGCAGAGCCTAGCAACGGTGATTCACGCCCTGGTAATCTCTCATTTGGACTATTGTAACATGCTCTACGTGGGGCTGCCTTTGAAAACGATCTGGAGACTTCAATTGGTTCGAAATAGAGCAGCGAGGCTGCTAACGGGGACTGGCCGACAAGAACACATTACACCAGTCCTCTATGGTCCGGGCCCGATTCAAAGTGCTAACATTGACATTTAAAGCCCTAAACCGTTTGGGGCCAGGTTATCTGAAGAAACGCCTCGTCCCATACGTGCCTACTCGAACCCTGAGATCCTCTTCGGAGGTCCTTCTCAGAGAGCCCCCTCCAAAAGAGGCTAGGAGGGTGGCTACTAGGGGAAGGGCCTTCTCAGTTGTGGCACCCCATCTCTGGAATCAACTCCCCAAGTTGGCGCCTACCCTTTATTCCTTCAGGCGCCAGGTGAAGACATTTTTATTTACCCAAAATTTTAATGGTTAGATTTTATTCCCATTTTTATTATCACTACTGTACCTCCGGTCTGATTCATCTGGCTGCTTTTGTTTTATTGTATTGTATTATATTGTATTTCTATTTCTATTTTAATGATAATTTTGGTTTTAAGATTATTGTTTTTATCCTGTTTCTCTTGTAAACCGCCCAGGGAGCCTTTTGGCAGATGGGCGGTAAATAAATATATTAAATAAATAAAATGAAAAAAATTCAGTTGTTGCTATTGTTAGTCAATCCTTGTCAATCTACTGCAAATCACTCAGAGAGGTCCAGATCTACCTCCTGCCCACCCTTGATTTAGACATACCCATGTAAAGCCCAAGGAATAAGCACGGAAAATGTCTATGCTTGCACACTTACCAAGTATAAGAAACTGGTGCATTTGCAACGGTGATAACAAATGGCACCCCGCAAAAGAGCAACAATCCAAAGCTGCTGAGCACGGACAAGCCTGCTGACAACACTCCAAATGCTGCAACCCACACTTTTGTTCGTACACAGTCAAATCTATAAAACAGATGGAATTTCATATATACATACATACATATGTAAATATCTATCTATCTATGTGTGTGCATGTGTGCGCGCACGTGTGCTAATTCACTCACCTTGAACAAAACTAAAACAAGACATGCAGCTGTTGCATTTCAAAGGCATTCTCCATAACCAGGAGAAATAGAAATGTCATTATTTTTAGAAACAAAAGCTCTTGAGCTATGCATGTGCCTTGCACTTGTACTTCAGATCATGATTCATTTTAGTTTTTTATTCTGCTGCTGGTTTTAATTTGGTTTTATTTGCTGCTAGTTTTATCTTGGTTTTATTCTGCAGTTTTTATTCCTTGTTTTAATGCCTGAACTTTATGTTTTTAATGTACTGTACACAGCTGCGAGAACTTTAAATAAATATGCCACATCTCCAAAACAATTTCCCTGCATGGGACTGTGGCTTGCTCTGCTGGGTGGTGCACTGTCTCTTGAGTATTGCGACCTCTCTGAATAGTTTACCAATCTGTATAAGGTTATACTACTTACCTACTCCAAGAAGGACTCACATTTCTCACAGGTTTAGGGAGGACAACCTTAACCTCAGCTGAACCAACACTTATCTTGATAAAGGGCCATGCTAGCTTTGCTGCAGGGATGTGATTAGTCCTTACTTTTTCAGACATTTCTAAAAATAATTACATTTCTAATCAGTACAAATCTTTTTAGGATTAGTAAAATGATACGTATTTAAGTAAACAGTTAATAACTACATACATATGCTTAAAACATTTCCTTTGTAGATGTATTCTTTGCTTCAAAACAATGAAAGTTTGCCATTTTCTATATTTTTTGATACAGCTTAGAATACTTTGGACTAACAGAAATGTAATTATGTAATTATCCAAATGTAATTATGGATTTTCTTTGGCAGTTTTGTTAACTAGTGAGAAACACAAACGATCACCTGTTGAATAAAATAATTATTCCCCCACCTGCCACCAAGAATTAAGAAAGAAAAGTTACCTTGAACATGATGTTACTGAAAAGAATATAGTTAAAAAATATGTGATGGAAAACAAAGGGACCACTCCCTTGGTATTTTTTTCAAATTCTTCCTGTCTGGATTCTGAAGTAAAATAAGCTACCTGCAAGGGACGAAGGAAGAGAAATATGACAATATATTAAATAATTTTCTCTCTTAATATGTATCTGGCAATGCAATGCTATGAATATGAATATGAAGTAAGTCCCATTGAGTTCAGTGGGAATTACTCATTTGTAAGAGTGTTGGGATTGCTGCCTAAATACTCTCAGTGGCTTTGAAACACAGGATGTGGAACCTACAAAATGTGATAATAACTTCCTTCTTTAGTGAAACCTGCTGCATGGCAATCTAAAAAAATAAAATAAAATCAGTGTCCAATTATTATCAGAGGAGAAAAAAAGAGAGGGGGAAAACAGAACATTCCACTTTTATCTATTGAGTGATTGCAACAACAACAAAAAAGGCTTTCCCACTGAATACTGTAGCTGAATACATGAACATGATTGTTCCAATTGTTTCTCTGCAAAACTCAGACTGGTTTTTAAATTAGTGAGAGAGACTCAAGTGGAACTAGTCAGTGTACCCTGTGCTTGCATAAGCACTTCTTTGCGAAACTGATTACTGCAATGTGCTTTACATGGGCTGTCCTTGAGGACAACATAGAAGCTGAAACTTCTGCAAAATGTGGCAGCTAGATTGCTGTAGGGAACAGCTTATAGAAATCATATAACTCTGGTTTGAAAGGATCTGCATTGGCTTCCAATATGCTTCCAGTCCAGATTTAAGGTTTTAGTGGTGACATATAACACCCTAAACTGCTTGGGACCTCACCTCAATATTTGAAGGAGCACCTCTCCCTGTATATACCTGCTTGAATACGGATATCTGCCAAGGGTGCTCTCCTCTGCATCCCACTGTTGGGAGCTGTACATTATGTGAAGACATGAGAGAGGGCCTTCTCAGCTGTGATGCCCTGGTTATATGGAATATGCTGCCCACAGAGGCCCAGCTGGCATTGACATTAGTCTCATTTTGGCACGAAGTTAAGGCTGGGCTATTTATCTAAGCTTTGGGATCTTATTGACTGTAGCTTGGTTATTAGTTGTTTCCTTGGCCTGTTGATTAGTATAATGGATTACTTGAGTTGTTTTTATTATTGTACCCCTCTCTGAAATCAATAGATATGGTGGGTGGGTATAGAAATATTTTAAAAATAATAAATAGTGATTTAACTTTAACCTGCAAAGGCAAAAATTATTAGCTATTCTCCTACAGGAGCCTCTCTCCATTTACAATTTAATCAGCCAACAGTCCAATGTTCTGACCTGACTTGCAACATCATCATATGCAATAAAGCCCCGGCTAAGGTTATTCATAACTCTGACTGCAATCCTATATGCACACTCACCTGGGAGTAATGCTAATAGAAGTCAATGGCTGCTTCTTCTGAGTGTGCATGCATATATTTGTGCTCTCCACTTTCAAGTTGCATTGAAAGTAATGAAACTTGAGTTAATTTGGGCTAAATTTGTTCCACTGGATAGGATTTAAAGAACAACACATCAAAGGGTGCTTTGGGATTCCAGTTCTCAAAAATGCCACATGCAAACCACATTTGAAACTAAAAGGCATTTTTGAAAGCAGTTTCTGATACTGCATTGGGGTCCGCAAAGTTTTCTCCTAGAGCACTAATTCAAAGCCGTCTGTCCCAAGCAAAAGACTTTGTGCAGCGATTCATCTTTCCCTCCTTAAAAGATTGTTTTGGGTAAAAAGGAAACAAAAAAACCAATAACCCAGAAGTGGTGGGAAAACACGGGTGGGTTACAAATGGAAGAGGACCTCTTCTGGATCCCAACCCAAAATTCTGTGAAGAGAACAGGGCAATTGTATAATAAAATCTCCAACTAGAGTTGCGGCCCTCCCTTGTTTTTCCACCTCTTCTTCTGTCTTTTTTCTCATACTGCAGAAAATCCATTAAGAAAGAAAAGACAGAACAGCTGCACAGAGCCTGCTCATTGGTAGCGTTAGAGTCCTCTGTCTAGTAGAAGCACTCCACTTACCCGGACAGAGGTGAGGTTCAAGGAGTCCAGCACGGCCGGGATGCGCCCCAGAAAGGCCTTCAGCCAGAGCACGCTGGCCTCCCGGCGCGAAGCTTCATCCTCCTGCAAATAATAGATGAGGCGTAGCGCTTTGGCGGCCCGGACGGGGCGCGCAGACGCAGCTCCAGGCCCCAACGTGACGCCCCCCAGGAAGGAGCCCAGGAAAACACGGCCTTCTTGGAAGAGCGGGAAAGTGAGGGACGGGAGCAGCACCTCTATCCGCGCCGGGTCGCCTTGCACGGCTCCGAGGAGCGGATTGGGACTGCTGCAAGTGCCGTTGTTGCGCGCGCAGAGGTGGTCGTACGAGAACTCGGTGGCGTTGGGGAGGGTAGCGGTGAACCCTCGCACCGCCGCGTCCAGCGCCAGCAGCTCAGTAAAAGCCGCCCTGGTGAGGAGCGAGGCGCTGCCTCCAGAGGCCACGGCTATGAAGGAGACGAAGGCGCCTTCGCCGCTCAGTCTCTCCGCAGAGAAGCGCTCGGCGTCGTCCGTCGGGAAGTGCGTCTGGACAAACAGCCGCTCGCTCTTGGCGGGGCCCCCGACCGGCGTGAACTGGCCCTCGATGTCGTTGGCCTCACGACTGGCGAGAAAGATGAAGCCGGTACCCAAGGCGCCCGAGAGCACCACGGGCAGCACCAGGAAAGGCCAGGGGTGGGCGCCCACCGAGGTGCCGAGGGCCCGGAGCGCGCGCGACAGGGGCTTCTCGACGCAGTCGGTGTGGCAGCTGCAGGCCGGCATCGCTCTCCTTGCCGGCGCCCCTTTCCTGCCTGTTCAGAAAAGTTAGTTCCGTGTAAAAGGGAACAGTTGCACGCAGTTCTGTCTGCACTTATTAGGGAATCCGACCATTGAACTTCGTGGCATTTTCTTCTGTGTAAGCATGGAAAGAAAGGCGTTATTCCTTGCGTCTACTTCGTTAAATACTGTCGCAAAACAATGCAGCTGGGTTCGGTCTCCTCCCCATAGTCGTATCTTAGTTACATCGTGATGTTAAGGAAACAAGTGTAAAACATCAAAAACACCTGTCTCCTTCCTGGAACATGACTACGTGCATAATAAGGAACTTCCCTATATTCCAAACAAGGGGCATATTTATTTTACCACCTGTATATCAAATCACATGTTGTGAGCGCCTTGATGTATAACCAAAAGGCAGATATGACTTGGGTTCTAATGTGAAGTGTGAAAACAACAGTCTGATGCTGCATGATACTGAGTTGGAAGAACAAAGGAGAATCACGGAAATTACTATTAATTAAACAAAGCCACCGTGATCAAAATTACTCAACATTCAACAACTCTTATTTCTTTGTATTAATTACAACTTGTTAAACTCCTTCAAGTATTTATAACAATTTCAAACATACATCAATAAACAATATAATCAAATGAATACAATATACATATATATTGTATATACATATCTTGTATTTTTCAAAAGTCCTGGCCAAGCAGGATCAAGTCCTTCTGTGTCCACCGCTGTTTTTTCTTTAGGATGGAAAACAGAATAAACAACCAAGAGTTGTTGAGTAATTGTGATCACGGTGGCCTTGGCTTTGTTTAATTAATAGATACTGAGTTGGGCCTTGATTCACCAGCTGAAGGATGATGGTTTGTTTTGAACTGGTTACTTGTAGGTAATGTATGTAAATCAGGCAATGCGTGTAAATGGATGGTAATGCATGTAAATTAGTAGCATACCTGGATAATAGGAAAGGATTGTGCGATGACCACTGCTCACCCTATACCCAGGTGGGGTGTTGCCGCCTCACCTAGTGACCGAGGACACCTGTTTCTCCTCAGGATCTGCCCCACCACTCAGGTGCACCTCCCAGATAGCCAGTGCCTATCACCACACTGCTATTGGGATGGCTACCACTGCCGGGCTTTTGTGCCACCCAGCCTGGTAAACTGCTCTTTCCCACTTATTTTCCCCACCTATTGTGGGTTTTATCCTTCAGGTATGCTGCCACCAAACCCCTAAGTAGCGTGTGTCCCTTGTGAGGCATTTGGGGTTATTTATTTATTTATTTATTATATTTATACCCTGCCTTTTTTCTTGCAAGGAACCCAAGGCGGCTTACATAATCCTCCTCCTCTCCATTTTATCCTCACAACAACCCTGTGAGGTAGGTTAGGCTGAGAGTCAGTGACTGGCCCAAAGTCACCCAGTGAGTTTCATGGCCGAGCGGGGACTAGAACCCAGGATCTCCCGAGTCCCAGTCCAACACTCTCACCACTACGCCACACTGGCTCCTAAGCCTTATCTATCAATATAAATAGAAAACAGGCTGTTTACACACAGAAAACCCCCAAGCTATATTTTGGGAGCACAGGTAGGACATCAGGGTCAGGGGACATAAGGGATTCAGGGATCAAATATAGGTTTCAGGCAGCAACAGGTATGTAAATATTTTTCTTTTTATAGCACTGTTTTACTGTTCTAAAAGACTCTAATACCTTCCTATCTCTTTACCTCCCCCCCTTCCAAGTCCCACCCCCTCTCTCACTCCCTGTCTCTCTAACTGCCCTTCCCCCCCCCTTTTAAAATCCAGTCACTCCTTCCCCAGCCAATCACATACAAGCTCCATCTGAACATTCCATTCACTTCAGCTGTCAATCATACACCCCAGGCTCACTATATACAAACCTCAGTATGTATTTCCCCTTTAACTGGAACCAAAATCATCACAGACGGCATGGTAAATGCTGCAGTCACTCAGTGCTAGCAGCCCACCACCCTTCCCCAACCAATGGCTGTGCTGGCTGGGAATGATGGGATCTGTAGTATAACACATCTAAAGGGTACTAGGTTGAGGAAGGCTGTGAGGGGGCGGGGGGCGTTCCTAGCAGGGCTTCTGTATACAAGGCATTTGTTGTGCCACGCTTCTGGTTTGTAGTTTGCAGGTGCTTTACACAACAGTCATCCTCCTCCAGGGCCTCTCCCATGCTTTCCAAGCATTTCCTCCGCTTGTTTTAGAGGGAGGAAAGTGTATTATTTGGAAATGGTGGAATGAACTGGAATGAGAAGCTTGTGTATTTTCGCAATTCTGCTATACCGCAGTGCCACCTTGGGGATGTGTAATGGAACATATAGAAAGGCAGGGAAATACCACCACCACCCCAAATTTGTAAAGGAGCTGATCCTAATCCCACAAAGAATTTGGAAGTAGAAGCCTCAGTAAAGTGGCAGGTTAAAAGTCTCATTTAGAGAAGCCTGCAGTGTCACTGATACTTGGCTTATGAACAAACAAACAACAAACAAACAGGTGATTTAACATGGTAAGTAAAAGAAAGTTGTAGCTATCTAAAGATTGGCACATAACACTAGATTTAGATTGCAACAGTTTTGAGTTATTATTTAAGCTTCCGTGGTTGCCGATTGTGACTTCTACTCCCCAAACCTCAATTCTGTACTTTTCTGTGTTAATCCCCTTGATCTGCTAACACATTATCTGGATGAGGTCTGGCCTAAACAGACTGGACGGAGAGCAGTTGGACTAGTACCTTCTGAGAATTTTAAGATGCAAGCTCTTTCAGAAACACTGGGTGTTCCTTTCTATGTATAAAAAGGTTTACATGAGAAGGGAAGTGATAAAAGATAGAACATTTTCTCCCCCCCCCCCCCATAGCTCTCCTTATCATAAGGAGTTACCATAAATCCAGCACTTATTTGCAGCTGGATCTTCAGTTTTGGCAGGCTCTTTAGTTGCATCTGATATAATGAAGATGCTGTTGGGTGAGCCAGATATGGAAATAACAGTTTTTAAAAGACCATTATAGATTAGCTATACTGGTCAAGCCACACCACTTGACAGGGGCTTGCAGGAGTTGAGTCCCTTTCTCAGCACAGAGAGAGCATTTATTATTTTTAAAGTAGTAGTTTTGAAAAATACAGTAGAAAAATAAATATGTTACCCCATAAGATACAGAAGTAAGAGAGAAATAGACTACAGCATATGTGAAAAATCAGAGGCCAAAAGATTGCTTAGAATAATCTGTGAAGAAGAAAATGACATTTCCACTCATATTTTCTTGATCATACAGCTGAAGATACATTTGGTCAGTATTGTAGGTGTCAGTGCAGCTGTTACCATCTGTGTTGATATACAGCCTTTGTTATGATGTATTTTGACCATCAGGAGTCCTTTATTGATGTACTTGTTGACACAAGCTGCATGCACAAATACACTTGGAGTAATATTCAATGGGAGTGGCACACATCTATCCATATAGCCAAACACTTAGTTCTGTCCTTCTGGCAAATGAACCAGGGTTTTTCATATGGACATTCTATGACTTTGCATCATGGAAGCTTGTCAGCAATCGTTGATCTTCTCATTGAGGAACTCCAATAAGCTTACCCCACAGTTTCCTGGAATAAAGATTGCAAACCACTGCAACAGGTACCGGTATATCTACACACTATCATATTCTACACATATTGCATATGGCAAACTATTGTGTGGGGAGGGGACAAAATATAGCTATTTGAATGCTGAGAAAAAAACTATCTTTGAACTAGCATTGAAAAATGATCCTTCAACGCCAACTTCAGTGGACCGGTCATGTTGTTCGAATGCCTGACTGCCGTCTCCCAAAGCAGTTACTTTACTCCCAACTCAAGGATGGAAAGCGGAATATTGGTGGTCAATATAAGAGGTTTAAAGATTTTCATAAGGCTAATCTAAAAAAATGCAATATAAACATCGAAAACTGGGAAGCTCTGGCCCATGAACGATCTAAATGGAGGTTGGCCTTTCACAAAGGTTCCATGGACTTTGAAGAAGCCCGAATGCAAGGTGAAAGGGAGAAACGTGCTAAGCGAAAAGCACGTCAAATGAATCCTTCACAGGACCATCTTCTATCTGGTAACCTGTGTCCTCACTGTGGGAAGCTGTGTGGATCTAGAATTGGCCTCCACAGTCACTTACGGACCCATCGCTAGAGTCTACACAATCTTCTTTAGAATTTCCTCCTTTTATCCCGGAAGACAATCTTACTCGGTCACGAGTGATCGCCTGATGATGATGATGAGAGAGAGAGAGAGAGAGAAATTCTGGGTGGTTGTAACAAGTGAATTTGTAAAATTTGCATTATGTAGTCCCCGCTCCCCATGAAAGCATCTTTTGTGAATAAAGGCCAGAATTGGCAGCTTTATTGTCAGTGGAGGCTGGTGGCTGCAATGTCATAGGGCCAGCCTCCACTGCTTGTTGCAAATACATGTATTTGCAACAGTGCACAGAGCAGTACACTGCAACACTGCTATAGAGTCAAAGTCTGGATCCTCCTTGGGAAACTGAACTTTAGCAACTGAGCTATATTTTCATTCTGTCAGTTAAATCTTGCTCCATAGTGCCATCTAGTGACCCTTGTGCTGATACACTAACAGTGCAGCCTTCCCTAGCCTGATGCCCTCCAGATGTGTTGGACTACAACTCCCAGCATGGCTAGGGATGCTGGGAGTTGTAGTCCAACACATTGGAAGGTACCAGATTGGGGAACATGGATCTAACACATCCTCCTTTCTGAGAAGGAAAGGTAACACAAAAACTGAACCAAATAAACATAATTAAATAATGAATAGTGTCATATCCTTTGAAGGCCATGGTAGGGTCAGCTTCACGTGGAATTATTCTGCCCTGATGACATTTAGCCTGGTTAAGAACATAAGAGTCCAGGTTCAGTGCTATTAAGCTTGTCGAACATTCCCTTTTGCCAAATCATATATTTATTGTCCTGTTTCCATAATTGATGGGGCAAAGTTTGAACTGAGGGAGCTTGGAATGTGAACTCCCCCAGTTCAAGAAGCCTTACCTCCAGTATGAGGAGAGCATAGCCCAGACCCTTTAAGATCTGCAGTTGTTGACACACTAACAGCCCTTCCACCCCACTCCTTCCCTTCCCTTCCCCTCTCCCAAACATATCTTGTGGTGGGACAGTGATAATGGTGGCAGCAAGCTATCCCTCCCTCTGGTTGTCTAAAGCAACCAGCAGGATCCCAGGCACAAGGACTCCCGGGAAACAAAAGATATTGTAGAGTTGGCAAAAGTGCAGACAAGGACCACCAAAATGATCACGGGGCTGGAGCAACTTTCCTATGAGAAAATGACTTCCCAGAGTCAAGGCAAGAGTCCCAATAAAGCCTTTTATTGCAGTAATTAGTTATTGGCCTTTACAGATGCAATAAAGATCCACGATTTTTTTCTGTGAGCTGCACTCTGAGATTGCCTCTCTGTTGTTATGATGTTCCTGAAATGACTTTCGCCTGGGACTTTGCTGTAGTCTGTTTCTATGGACCTTTATTGCGCCTGTGAAGGCCAATAACTGATTACTGGAATTACTGCTATAAAAAAAGAAAGTGAGAATCATATGCACTTGATGTATTCAGCGTAGTGTGTCGTTTAACCCCACAGACTAAAGCTATATAGAGAAGCAAGAGAAGCTTCTGGGGCCAAACTACACACTACGTCCAATACGACGTCTGCAAGACTCTCTCTTTTTCTTTACCTCCAAGTAAGTGTGTGGGGACCTGATTGGGATCAGAATCACTGCGTGTGGGTAGGGGAGGTTTAAACCTCCCCTGCACAGTGGTTCCAGTCCAGATCAGGGTCCTGAATGCTTACTTGGAGGTAAAAATGAAAGTGAGGATTATCTGTATGCCCTATGATGGTGTGGCAACTATGATACAGGCATACTGGATTTCTTCTCACATCTGCTAAGAATACAAACGGTAAAGGCAGCATAAGGGTGAGACCATTCAGTATCACTGTGAGGTCTCCAGGGGTTCCCTAAGGCCCTGCCCCCTAGAGGTCACTGAGTCCGCCACATACTTGTTTTCAGTGACTTCTCTTCCTCTCTTCTCATCCACACCGTCTCTGATTCTACTCACTAACTTACCATAAGTAACTCTGGGTTCCTCACTGTGTTGGAACCTGGCTTCCTGGAGTCAAGGCAAGAGTCCCAATAAAACCTTTTATCGCAGTAATTCCAGTAATTAGTTATTGGCTTTCATATTTTAAAAAATGCACACGTTCCCTGGGTGGCAAGCTCTCCTCATCTAGCGAGAAAAGACGTTGATCAGATTGTCCATAGGTTCAGGTGTGTTCTAGCATTGTCCCGTATTACTGGATCTTTAGCCTCAACTGGATGTAAAAAGACAGGCTCTTGTGATGGCTGCTTAACATTGAGTCAAACCCACAAATTGGAACTCCATACTGGATTGGGATGTTGGTTTGACACCCAAGCATGCTTCTTATGGTACATGGTGGCAACCTCCATAATTTATGGTGGCCAATTTGTAATGTATGGCATCAGATTAGTTCATTTAATGTGCAATCAGCATTAATTTTTAATATGTTCAGAATCAAAATTGTGTATTTGTCAAAGATGGTTCTTGAAAGACATGAACACAGCCCTATTTGTTTTCATTTGTATACTATATATATATATCTATAATGACTGGTAGTTCAGTCTCTGACTTTTGAGAAGTGATACTTGCACCCTGATCCTATACATGTCCCCTTGATTTCAGTGGAATTTACTCCTATGGAATGTGTTTAGTTGGACTCGATAGCCTTGTAGGCTCCTTGCAACTCTATAATCTATGAAATATATGAAATCTATGAATTCTGGCGCTCAGTCAGATAAATAAAACTAAACTGACCACAGGATGGCACCAAACACTCAGCTTAAAAATGTGTGTTATTCAGGACTGTCAAGGTTGTTTGGTTTCTTCAGTCAGGCTTTAAACTTTCATTTTTCTACAAAGTGTTATTAATTAACAAAGAGAAAAGGAAGGACAAAAATGTGTCACATTGCAGGGACATCACTTAGCACAGCTCTAATCCACACCAACACTCCTAACTTTATAATTTTCATCTTTCCAGTTCTGAAAAACTACCGTAAAAAGGAAATCCTGGTTCAGCTACCCATAATGCTCCAGCCAGTTTCTTGAAACTTTTGGTATTTCACTTCTAAGTTTTGTTGACACACTGTGATGATGCATGATAATTTCTGTATTCCAAGAAAATGTTCCCTATAAACTAAAGCCATAAGTATCCTCATGGTACCTCTGCTGATAACTAGTGGGAAACGGATCAAAGAACTGTCAAATGTAAGATTGCAGGAAGATCTCACAAGTGTCTGAGTACAAAAATGTGATACTCTAGAGCAGCCTTCTCCAACCTTGTGCCTGCCAGATGCATTGGACTACAACTTCCATAATCCCTCAACCATTATACCTAGGTTGGGGGTTATGGGAGTTGTAGTCCAACACATCTGTCGAGTAGCAGGTTGGAGAAGGCTGCTCTAGGCAATTACAGTGTGGCATTCTACTGATGTTTGAAACCTGTTAAAATCACGGCATGTCTATAAACACATATGCAGCAGAATGAGAAGGTAGAATGGGCTGTATAACTCCAGACTGCAGGTGGGGAATTATATTTGGCATCACACGTGCTGGTTGAAATGTATATGTGCACTCATATGTTTAACCCAAACATGTATCAAGGATATTTTAGACTTTGAGTCAATGACCACCACAAAGACTAGGTACCTTATTTAGCAAAATCAAGGAGCCAGAGATGAGGATTTTCAAAAGAAGAAGAATGGTTTATTATAATTGAAACATATAATGTTAAACAATTTATTTAAAGTGTTTACATGAAAAATGATATTACAGGGTTGAAAATACCATTGATATTAATGGTTGCAACTTGCAGCAAGTACAGTTAAAAAATAAGACAGGCCTGTGGCTTACGCTGGCTCAGCTTGTCTGAGCATGGAAAGCTAAGCAGGGTCAGGCCTGGTTATGACTTGGATGGGAGACCCCTCCTCTAGTTTCCTGCATTGAGCAGGGGGTTGGACTCGATCGCCTTGTAGGCTCCTTCCAACTCTATCTATGAAATGGCTTGGGAAGTTTAGACCAGCTTCCCCAACCTGGCTCTCTCCAGATGTGTTGGTCAGTGGGGATGATGGGAGCTGTAGTCCAACCCAACTGGAGGGAGCAAGGTTGGGGAAGGCTGGTCTAGAGAAATGAACCTGCGTGGTGTGATTTTCCTGGCAATCAGGTGTACAGCCTAATATGGAAGAGAAGAAGGCACAAGCGAGATGGGCCATGAGTGGAATCCAGTTGGAGGGTTTGGGGGTGGTGAACTGGTAAATCAGTGGGTTCTTGAGGCCATATGGATAAGGAGTTCAGAGCATGTTTTAGAGTGCAAATAGGTCAAAGATCGCTGCAAGAAGGGGAGTGACGTGGGGGCAAAAGGGGGAGATGTTCCAGGATATGGGTGATGGAATAGGTTGCAGTGAGAAAAGAAGTCAAGCATCCTTTTTTTTTTCTTTTTTAAAGAAAAAAAGGATGCTTGAGCTTGACCATGCCACTCATTCTCAAACAGCCTCTAGAAGGGACAGTAGGTCCCTCAATATTTTGGTGTTCAAGAATGCAGGCCCTCTCCCAGGCATGGATGTGTGTGGTGGGAGGCTTTAAGCAGCCAAAATCTCCCTGGCACCAGCAAATACATGGTTGAATGATAGGAAAACCTGGACTATATTAGGAAGAGAAAGGGGGAGGGGAAGAGTTCCAGCTGGCTACTGGATCACCTGGGAAGAAGTTCGGGATTAGTAAAAGGAGTATATCTGTCCTTAGTCTGTGCAGCTTGAGACCAACGTGTTGTAGGCAAACAGGGAGCCCAGTACCAACGGGGGGGGGGGGGGAGTTAGAAAGGCAGAGGCTCACAAGACTGCAGTGGCTCAGTGGGGATTCTTGGGAGAAAAGATTGCTAAAAGTCAGTGGCTTCTAGCTCACTTTTTATCCCTTCTTGTGGGTTTAGGGCTTCTCTACATGAGGCGCCTACCCCGCTGCTTTTCCAAGGCTGCTGCTTCCGTTTTCTTTGCGTTTTCTTTGCCTCAGTTACACGTGGCTTTTTTCTGGGATTTTTCTTTCTCTGCCTATATATTCTATTAACCAAGCACAAGGTTAATAGAACCTTGTGGTATAGTTGCAGTATACCGGAGTTTTGGCTGTACACGAGGCCTTTTGTTCCAGTTTAAAATTTAAGCAGGGTCAACCCTGGTTATTACTTGGATGGGAGACCCCTCCTCTAGTTTCCTGCATTGAGCAGGGGTTTGGACTCGATAGCCTTGTAGGCTCCTTCCAATAGTGATGGGGAGCGGGGCTTCATTACTGTATAAGCAGAAGCCTTTCCCAATCAAACTGTTTCTTTGGAAGGGCCTTGCCCAGCGCATGTTTAACTTTCAGCAAGCAATATGGGGAATGGCAGTATGCAGAAGATTAAGCAGAGAGATGCAACAAAATTGAAAGCAAGAAGGTGTTGTGTATGTGACTAGGCTGATGCGCGGTTTCTGGACCCTTATAATGGAACCCTGCCTTTCTGAGACTGGAACGGAACCTCCTAGTGCAGGCTCATTCTACCAGTTCTGAAACGGAGGTGGGGTGTGTGCAGGGCCGGATTAAGAGCATTATGGGCCTGGTGCTGAGGATTTTGGTGGGCCTTTTTATGGAAATAAATAAAATGAAGACGCAATTTTATATTAAAACAAATTAAATATTTTAATTACCATTAAAGTGCCAAAACAGAAACATATTGAAAATATTTCTTTTTTTTGTAAACAATAAGCTTGTTAACTCAATAAAACCGTTATAAATAGAACATTCACAACAACCATTTTTAAATAAACATAAACCATATAAACAGGTAATAACCAGGTCAGGCCTGGTTATTACTTGGATGGGAGACCCCTCCTCTAGTTTCCTGCATTGAGCAGGGGGTTGGACTCGATAGCCTTGTAGGCTCCTTCCAACTCTATGATCTATGAATCTATGAGCCAGACCTGCCTTTAATGTCTCTGCCCCCAGCAAGCTCTGCCCCTTTAACTTTAACACATTCTGTGAAGGTTTAAACAGGACCCTACACACATTCAGCAGAATGCTCCAGACCTTCACCAAATACACACAGGTCAGGAGAGGCAAAACCACGTAGGGAATGGGATGTTGGGGGCAGGGCCAGTGCAATGCATGGGTGAGGGACTTCTGAATAGGGTTGTAGTCTAACCTAATAAAGGTTGCAATCCTATGAACACTTATTTCGGAATAAGCCCCAATGGATACAGTTGGGCTTATTTATTTATTTATATTTATTTATTTAATACATTTTTATACCACCCAATAGCCGAAGCTCTCTGGGCGGTTTACAACAGTTAAAACCATAAAATACAATATAAAATAAATATAAAATTTAAAACCACAGATTAAAACAAACAACAAAGCTAGCAGCAACAGTTACAATAACAGAGTTAAAAACAACTACAAAATTAAAATGATTAAGATGATTAAAATGATTTAAATGCCTGGGAGAATAGAAAGGTCTTCACCTGGCGCTGGAAAGAATACAAAGTAGGCGCCAGGCAAACCTCTTTGGGGAGCTCATTCCATAACCGGGGTGCCACAGCAGAAAAGGCCCTCCTCCTGGTAGCGACCTGCCTCATTTCCTTAGACAGGGGCTCTCGGAGAAGGACTGCTGATGCAGATCTTAGTGTCTGGGCAAGTACATATGGGAGGAAACAATCCTTCAGATACCCTGGCCCCAAGCCGTTTAGGGCTTTGAATGTTAGTACCAGCACTTTGAATCGGGCCTGGAAACAGACTGGCAGCCAGTGCAGATGAGAAAGCACTGGCATAATATGTTCTCGTTGGCCAGTCCCCGTTAACAATCTCGCTGCCCTATTCTGGACCAGCTGAAGTTTCCAGACCATTTTCAAAGGCAGCCCCACGTATAACACATTGCAGTAATCCAAACAAGAGGTTACCAGAGCATGGATAACTGTAGCTAGGCTATCTCTGTCCAGATAAGGACATAGTTGGTATATCAGCCTAAGCTGATAAAAGGTGCTCCGTGCCACCGAGTTCACCTGTGCCTCGAGTGACAGTTGTGGATCCTGGAGCACCCCCAAACTACGAACCTGATCCTTCAGGGGGAGTGCAACCCCATCCAGAACTGGTTGAATATCACTTAGCCGGGCAGACAAACCACCCGCTAACAGTACCTCCATTGAGTCTCAGTTTATTAGCCCTCATCCAGTCCATTACCGTGCCCAGGCAGTGATTCAGAACAGCCACTGCCTCACCTTTTATTTCAAAGTAAAGCATGCAAATGGGTGCACTATATATCCACAAAATGCCTCTTTCATTTTAAGGCCATTACAAATTGCAGACAGGATTTTCCATCACACTCAATAATATATATTTTTTTCTCGTCCCCCCCTATATGCCCTTCATTTTGTTTTTGTTTTTGCTTAACATTCATACTGAAAAAGAATTCTGCTGAAGTTTGCACACTACTTTGTGATTTTCAGTTGGTCATAATGAGAAGTCTGGTTTCACCAGCTCTCTGTGGATCTTAATGGTTAATCTAGAACAGGGCTCCCCAACCTCGAGTCCCCAGATGTTGCCAGACTACAGCTCCCAGAATCCCTTGCCATTAGCCATGCTAGCTGGGTATGCTGGGAGCTGTAGGCCAGCAACATCTGGGGACCCAAGGCTGGAGAGCCCTGATCTAGAATGATGAGTGTTTCATTGCTGTATTATGTTAAAATGTAAGCTACCACCCAAAGGGCTCTGTGGGAGCATCATGGCAAGAAAGAAACTGCCGAGTTAAAACAACATCCTTCTTTGCTGGTGCAGCATAGCAGCGAAGAGACTGATCTAAGAATCAGAAAAGAGCAACAGGACATCAACAGGTGCCGCTGCCTTTGAGCATACTCAAGTTTCATTAGGTTGACTGACTGCTGCAACTAAAGCTATCACTCCTCTGCTTTTGCCAGTGGCGGAACTTTTTGATGGCCAAGGGATTGCTACTCCTCAATATCTCGTACCACAGGGAAACGTTTGTTGTTGGACAGAGGATCAGAAACCAGCACATGATCCCAGCACCAAAGCCACCTTCTCCATAACAGACAAGTATGGAGAGTATGTATCTGATGGAAGTGGGCAGTGTCCGTGAAAGCTTATGTCAGAATCAATGTGTTGGTCTTTAGGGTACCACAAGACTCTCTTGTTGTTCTTGCTGCAATAGACTAACACAGCCCACCCCTTCGGGAATTATACAGACTGTTAGACAACAATGTACATGAACCGAGCTCTTACTCAGCTGCCCCCCCCCCACGTGCTGTATGGAGAGAATGCTATTGACCTGCCTTACAGGGTTGATGTAAGGATTACAAGGTTATGGATATGACTCAGTGTTCTCCAACCTTGGGTCCCCAGATGTTTTTGGCCTACAACTCCCAGCATTCCACAGCCAGCTGTGCTGGCTGGGGCATGCTTGGAGTTGTAGGCCAAAAACATCTGGGGACCCAAGGTTGGAGAACACTGGTATTAACAGTAATATTACCGTTGTCCCAAGCTCAGGACTGGTGCAGGGCTGTTTGGCGCCCTAGGCCAAATTATATTTAGCGCCCCCCCTCTCGTGCAGTGGGGGGGCTCCAGAGCAAAGCAGCCCTGCTCTGCAACCCCCCCCCCGCGCCGCCGCCACCACCACCACCTACCTACCCCGCTGCTGGCTGCTGGCTGCTGGCTGCTGCTTGCTGCTGCCGCCTCCTCCTCCGAGGAGAAAGTGACGCAACGGGACCCCCGCGCTTTTTTTTTTTTGCCGGGGAAACCAGGGCAACAGGGCTGTTTAAGCCCTGTTGCCCTGGTTCCTCCCGCCAAAACAACGCCGGCGGGGCTCCGGGACCGGAAGCGACGTGAAGGTAGGTGGCTGGCTGGCGGGCGGGCACGCGCACGGGGGGGGGAGGTGCAGCGGCGGCAGCGGGGGGAGGCGCGGCGGCAGCGGGCGGGAAGGCGCGGCGGAGGCGGCAGGCGGGGCAGGAGCGCGCTGGTGGCAAGGAAGGAGCCTCTTCCGCCACGCGCCCTAGGCAGCCGCCTGCCTTCCATGGCGGCCGCTCGTCCCATCAGCGCGCGCTCTCACACGTCACCCGCTCCGGGCCCCGCCGCTTCCGGCTTCCGGCTTGCCCAAAGGTCCGCTCTTGACGCCCCCCCCCCCGAGCCGGGCTGTCTCGCTCCTGCCTGAACAGCCATTTACGGAATAGAGCAGCCGTGGAGGCGCAGATGCCGAGGACTGCGCGCGTGTGGCTCTCTCTGCGGCTCTCCGCGCCGTGGGTCCAGGCATTGTGGGCCTATTTTGGGGTAGGGGCCTGGAGCTGCAGCTCCAATAGCCCCTATCTTAATTCGGCCCTGGGTGTGTGCATTTGACAACACATTTTTTTAATGCTCCTGCATCCCTGCTAGTAGAATCTAAGCATAGCAGGGAGAATACCAGGAGGAAACATTTCTCCCTGAATTTACTACTTGTGTGTGTGTGTATGTGGGAGAGTGGGCTGATGTTTGTTTTTAATATTAGTTGAGCATTTAAAAATGGTATCTCCTGCCTGAAGTCTGATATGTGCAACTCATTCTACCTCTTCATTTCACTGCATAAATAGATGAGGCAATCAATTTCATCAAGTGTCAAACATCAGTGTAATGCAACATTGTAATTGTCTATACTAGACTTCCCGAGCCCAACACCCTGCCGATGTTTGGTACTACAACTCCCATCATCCCTGACCATGGGCCATGCTGACTGGGACTGTTGGGAGCTGTAGTCCAAACATCTAGAGGACATGAGATCAGGACAGGCTGGTCTAGACAAACCATATTAATGTGCATATTAAATACAGTATTCAGGTTTTGTACTTTGACACTTAGGAAATGTTATTAAAAGATATGAAAAAAATCAGGAGACCTTTGAACTAATGTCTCATGTTCAGGCTGTGGTTGACTAGTTCACAAGACCAGTTTCACATGAAGCTGTTTTGTCTCATGCAGGAGTTGTGCCCACTGCATTTCTTTGCTTTCACTACCAAGGGCCAGCTGAGGGAGAGGGAAAAGCTCAGTTTGCACACTGCAGGTCCTCTATTTGTATAGCAACCTGTGGGACCAATTACATCAGTTTTGTTTATTTATTTGTTACATTCCTGTACCACCCACAGGCCTCATTACAAGGTTAGGGCCCTAAGGCCTGCTTTGTGAGCATCAAATTCTATGTCTTCCTGGGCCACCACTAGCGATGCTGCCAAATTTTATAATTAGTTGGTTCATTGGTTGAAACTCATTCCTTCATAATGCTCACCTTTGTTGAGGGCCTGGATCAATGTATTATGAATTCACTATTAAGTTTGGAATTGATTGCAAGCTTCAGAGCATGCACAGTAACGAAGTACAGTACACAGATCCCCCCCTAAATTGTCAGTTGTCCTACCACCTCAACCCCAAAAAAACTACTTGAAGCAGTCCCATTAGCTGTTTCCCTCATCATCACCATCACCACAGCTCTGGGTATGAGGAAAAGGAGGACAACTCTGCAGGTCCATCTCCATACCGGTGATTAGTGATGA
Organism: Shinisaurus crocodilurus; assembly: GCA_021292165.1. Lineage (NCBI taxonomy): Eukaryota > Metazoa > Chordata > Lepidosauria > Squamata > Shinisauridae > Shinisaurus > Shinisaurus crocodilurus. The sequence goes on along the minus strand of CM037880.1, from coordinate 27,202,804 downwards.
CAAGTAAACATCATATGAGAGCATCATGCAGGCATGTGAAAACAACCGATCAGAAAGGGGGCACCTAACATGGTGACACATGATGTCATGCCACATTATGCGATAACAAGCTACAGTTCCCAAGATGTGCCTTGATGTTGTGTATGCTCAAAACCTTGTATACACAAAACGAGATTGTGTATTAAAGGAGAACTCTTGTCCAAGCTCACATGGACAAATTCTTTACGAGTAAATAACAAATTCACCTGGGGGTAAGTTCGTCCATCATTACACTGGGCAGTGGTAAGTCCTTCTTCTATGACACTCCTTGGCAACGACAACCAGGAATCGTAACATGCACCATTGCACAGTCCATACCTAATGTACATCAACATAAGTAAAGTGTTAACAAAAAGAGTACATTTTGTTAATGAGGGGGAACTTGAATGTATCAAAAACTTGTGATATATTGGCGGAGATGTTTCTTTCTTCCTGAAGAGGTAGCAAGCAGCACCTAATCCAAATGAGTTTATTTTTCATGCATCCAATCCGAGTTATTTTCTTGCAATGTCATCCTGTCCTTCACCCTTTCCTGCCAGAAGAGAACACTCTGCTCCAACTATAGTTGCTCCAGGACTGGAGAACTGAAGGGAAGCCTGCTCCTCCCTTCATCCATCAGCTGGGGTGCTAATATAAGAATCCATTAGCATAAATTGAACATAACTGGGGTTATGTTCCATTATGTAAGTCCCATTGGACCCAGTAGGACTTCCTTCTGTTGAGGATTTGTTGAGGATTTGGCTGCATGTATTTTAGACTTGTGGTCTTTCTTTGGTATTTGAATGTGAGAGGAACAGAAAAAGAGAGGTAGATATGGAAGGTTTTCTTTTTTCTCAGTGACTTGAAAAATGAAAATGGCTTCTCCAGACATTTCCAAAATTCTTGATGTGGTTCCAAAAGTGGGAAGGTATATTGCATTTTACAGCATTTCAGAAGAGAATCTATAATGTGCTGCTGGAAACAAAAAAAAAAGTTACTGCTGAAAACATGTTGACCACTTGAAAAAGGAATTAGGCTGTCAGGTGATTGTTAAATTATCAGATTGGTGAAGGATACCATTGAAAGGGTCACTGGAAATGATGGATTGCACCACTTAGCTATAGCTTAGTGGAGTAGATGGTTAATACTGTATTTTATAATATTCTTTTTATTTCTAATTATTAATTGGCAGGAGATCTGAAACAATAAAGAACAATTGTATCACCAAATAATGTATTCATTGAGTTAAAAAAAATGAAACAAGTTAATGTGTTCATACTATTAGGAAACTACGGTATGTTTTCATTTTATTTGAACAAAAGAGGATTTAAACAAAAATTATTTGGAGATCACAGCCAGTCTGCTTTGCTTGCATAAAACTTTGCATTGTACATAGTTCTCTTTGATAACATCTCTTAAATGTTTCATTAGAGTTAGACAAATCCTGACATTTTTTCATGTCTCTAGGAGGGGATGTATTTTCTTCTTGGAACTCTGATTAGAGTTAATGGAAATTGCTTGTGTGTAAGAATGCATTTGGCAGAATCTGACTTGCCTGTTTAAAGTTCACACTAAGAATTCAAGTCAAAGAAGAATAGTTAAAGAAAATACAGGAGAGTGAAAAAATAAGTCAAACACCCTTGAATTCCAACTTATTCATAAGGATATAAGTATATGAAGATTACAAACTTACAGAGAAATGAGCAAGAGATGTACTGGGAAGAGGAGAGAATTATTTTAATTTAAATTACTTGTGACTACCACTGCTTTAAATTGTGATTAGCCTTGTTTCACTGTAGGGATGGAAATTCTGCTTCCGCTGAGTGAATTACTGTTCAGGGCCAAACGAAATGAGATGCTATTCATGCAATTAGCACTTGTATGATTTTTTTAAAAAAGTAAATAGTAGGGACAGGGGCCAGTCCAGATCAGGAGCCTGGTGTCAGGGAAAGGGGGGATCTTTTAACCTCTTGCCTCCCACTTTGTTCCCAGTCAGACCGTCTATGCCTGCTATTTGCATTGGAAGAAAAGCTTCCATTGGCACAAATGAGAGCTTTCCCTCCAATGCAAATAGGTTCAGGGGCCTCCATTCTGGACTGCAGTGGAGAACAAAGGGTGAAAGCCCCCTGTACTCTCCCCTGGGCCATAATTCAGATCAGGCCCACCAAGGTTGCTATTTACAAATCAAGGTATCACAGTCCCTGATTGGTGGGCTGTGGCAGAGTTTCCAGTTACACCAGTGCTATGTCTGTCATTTCCCCACCATTTTCATGTTTCCTTTTTTAGCATTCCCCCCCCCCCACCTTCATGGGTTGTGCAGGAACAGGATTTGGCACCGGTTTTGCCATCCTATCTCCAGGCCCAGCATAATACAGTAATACCTTGGATTACGAGCATAATTCGTTCCAGAACCATGCTCGTAATCCAAAACACTCGTATATCAAAGCGAGTTGCCTCATAAGAAATAATGGAAACTCAGCAGGGAGCCGTGCCGCACCTCCACGGGGCTCCCTGCCAGGGAGCCGGTTTGCTTTGCCTTTAGAGAGAGTATCTCAAAGCAGCTAATGAAAATTTCAGAGAGAGAGAGAGAGAAAGAAGGGGGAGAGGAGAGAGATGTGGAGGATCAACAACCTGCAGAGTGAGCGGCAGCTCCCTGCCCTGAGGCAAAGCAGTGGGAGGCGCCGGCCGAGCGAGGCGCCCACAGAGCGTGTGGCTCCTGTTGCGAGACTTGCTCATCTTTCAAATTTAAATTTATGCTAAAATTTTGCTCGGCTTACTGAGAAGCTCGCATACCGGGTTACTCGCAATCTGAGGTATTACTGTATGAGTACAGGATTTCTCTGTTAATCTATTTTTTAAATCTCATTTTTAATCTCACCCTTCCTCTAAGCAGCACAGGGCAGTGTACAAGGTTCTCTTCCCTTTTACTTTATCCATACAACAACTCTGTGAAGTAGGTTAGGCTGAAAGATAGTGATTGGCCCAGAGTCACAGAATGAGCTTAACAGCTGAGTGGGGAGTTGTAGGCCAAAAACATCTGGGGACCCAAGGTTGGAGAACACTGTTCTAGCCACTATACCACAGGGGCTGATAGTAATTATATATTACTTTTCAAGGATTACGCAACACTTGCCAGAGAGCTGGGATTTGCTGTAATTCAGTATGAATGTACACTTCGTGGCAAGCACAGGTTTGCTGCCATGTCATGTGAGAGAAGCGGCCCTCGTTCTCCAAAGAAAAGGAATTCCATAGTTGTTGGGAAAGCCCAGAGAATGCCTATGTACCCTTAATGACTGAACTTGACACCCCGGTTATATGGTTAAATGGCATTCTCTTGTCTCATAGATAATAGAATGTAAGAGAGGAGGTGACCACTTAGCTGAAATGGATTTATAATGGTATGAGGCCACCTGAAATACTTTTTCAGGTGCACTAAGAACAGACCTGGTAGCCCTACTGCCCAGGAAGGAACCAGTGTATACAGTCTCATAACCCAAATCAAGTTTATTAAGTTTAGCTGAATATTTGGCCATTCTGTGGTCAGCAAGACATCATGTTCAATAAGCCTACAGTGAATGTGCATTAAAATGTCCTATGACCGGTTGGATAAATAAATGTGGTTGTTGGTTGAAGATTTTTGGCAGATCAATTAGTCACCCAGTTGTTATATAGCCAAGTGTTTTCTGAATACATATTTCATCAAAACAATCCTGTCTTCTCCTTCATGTTGTTGTTTTAATTAAAATTGCTTTGATGCTGTTCATTCAGTCCTTACATTTGTGTTTTTACATTTAAAATGTGCATTCACTTAAGTGGAAGCTTTGAAACTCTCTCTCTCTCTCTCTCTCTCACACACACACACACACACACACTTACTGTTGGATCTTCCCTGCCCATCCCCCTCTGCATAGTACTTTAGTAGTTTAAATCTGAACAGTTGAGCAACACAGGAAAAACAATTGGCAGAGACCATGTATCTGTAGGTGTAATGTTGAACTCGGCTGAACCATAATCTGTTTTCCACAATAATATATGTGAATGTGCTTATGCAGGTAACTGCTTAAACACATCTTATGTCAATTATTTCCTGCTCTCCCTCTTCATATCACATGACACGAGACCTTTAAAAGCCATGTCGTTAGGTGACATCATTCCTCTTATATTTTATCTATTGGACAGCAGTATAGTGTTTTGAAGATTATAGCAGCTGCTTCAGTCGCATATACTAAGTGTTAGAAAACAAAGATGCAGTGTTTGTCCTTAAGGGTAGTGTAATGTGTTTTTCATGTTTAACTATAATCTGATAGGAACTAGAGAATACACTTTTTTAAAGAGAGAGAGAGAGAAATAATATGGAACACATTTTTATATCCATCCAGCTATGCAAAATTATTTCAAGGCAGCAAGTGGACAGGATCTATCCAAAGAACATCTAGATCTTGTAGAAGATGGTGTGGTTGATCCAGCACATAATCCTCCAAGTCATACTGGACTGGATGAATGCCCTACAGACAGCTATAGAAGATAAAGATATTAGGATGATCCAGCCAAAGTGAAGCCCTTTAAGGTATCATGAGACCCAGTAGTGGTGAGAGTGCTGGACTGGGACTCGGGAGATCCGGGTTCTAGTCCCCGTTCGGCCATGAAACTCACTGGGCGACTTTGGGCCAGTCACTGACTCAGCCTAACCTACCTCACAGGGTTGTTGTGAGGATAAAACAGAGGAGGAGGAGGAGGAGAGGAGGAGGAGGAGGATTATTATGTAAGCTGCCTTGGGTTCCTTGCAGGAAAAAAAGGTGGGCTATAAATATAATAAATAAATAAATGTTTTTTTATGGAAGAGACTTAAAACACATGCTCAACTTTCCTATTGAAATCTAAGGATGTAAACATGCCCTCTGTATTTTAAGTAAGCCATAACCCTGAAAAGCTGGCCTCTTAGGATGACTGCTCTTTGAAGGAACATGGGGTCCAACCTAAGACTTGGATGAGTCCTACCTCTAAACTGGGAGCATTTCACATTAAAATCTTACTTCTAGCCATCTTCCTGGCTGCAGCATTCAGAATGGTAGGACGCCTCAACGGTAGCATCCTTTTTTTTTACTGGGATAACAATCAGCAGTGCTTCACCTAGTCACCAGAATTCTGTTCCACCTGCTATCCATTACTCACTACCATCATGGGATGTTTCTCTTGTCTCCCTACTGGCAACCAGGCAGCCATTCAACATGCATAGACTGTAAGCAAGGCTCACAGCAGCAGCAGTGACTGGAGGGGCTGTCATCTTTTTGTTGCAGTGGGGCTCCTGTGCTTTTCGAAAGTGCATGACCAAAAGCAGTGTAATGGTGCAGCTTTATCTAGCATGGGAATGCAATGCAACGATAAGGAAAGCTACACCTGTCGCTCCTCTACTTGACATGCAACTTTCAAAGGCATGGGGCATTTCAAAGGTCCATTCTGTCATTGCAGGGGCATTCTAGGAGATGGAAATGGCAGCAGTCAGCCACTAGCCGCTGGTAAGAGAGTTGCTAAAGAGGCGGCGGTGGCACTAGCGACCAGCAAAAATAATTTTAACGAAGAGCTGTGCAGTTCTAGTAAGCTTTCCTCCAACATTTTATTCTGTTTTCGGAAAGCAAAAAATGAAGGGGGGGGCGGGCATTTCACCACAACCTTTGTCTAGTTTGGTCTGGAGAAGGCCTGAAGAATGTTATCTATATTTCTGTATTTGCATTCATACAGAAGCCAGTAGGTGGCAGTAAAGAATCATTAGGCATATAGCATCACTCCTGTGTTTTGTCAGACTGACAGTAAAACTTTGTGTTTACTACAAAAAGAGTTTGCTGTACAGTTCTTTGCATAACCTCTCCACGGCTATCATTTTTCCAATGGAAACATGTATGGTGCATCTCCTCTCTGCAAACAATCACATCAGTAATTACCTTAATGGAAAATCAGATAGCTACTCATGGCCTTTGTCTGGGTTGAATCCATGGTGGAAGCCATCCAGGAAAATCTATTGGCCACTCTTTCTGCCCTGAGTAGTAGCGTTAGATTTAACTCTCTCCAGAGAGGTCTAAATCTAGACTTGATTCAATAAAAGGCTTTATCTGTGTTACCCTTGTGAAAGAAAAAAAGAAAAAATTCCTGTCAGAAAAAAATGTGTGACGCTGATAAACTGCACCCAGTCCCTCAAATATCTATATTCCCATAATGGAAAGTGAGACTAGCAGCACATAGAGATTACCAAAGGCATATGCGATGTAAGCAAAAACCTCATTAGATGCAAAATTCATTCCACCTCTCCCAACAGACAAAGGCTTTCAAATGCCAAGTCCCCGAACAGGTGTACAAAATACCGACAGTGAAGAAAGAAAAATTCAGCCGTGACTTATTTTCTCTGGGACAAAGAGGAGCTTATTAAAGTCTAAATATAAAATAGTTCTGTTTCAAGACTGTCAGACACGTATTTCTGCATCTGGAACATATTGTGTGCCAGCCTCACGTGTTAAGTGGGGAACCTTAACCGTATATGGGGAAATGGGGCAAGAGGAAAGTAATGCACATAGACACACGCGTGCGCATGCACACCCTATCCACCTGAAAAAAGTAATAAAGGAGGAAGTGAAGAAATAATAAATCATCCCCTTCATTCTTTCCCCACAGGCTATTATTATTATTATTATTATTATTATTATTATTATTATTATAGTTGCATGGACTTTATAGTGTTCCCTCATGCTGCTGCCCAGGGTCGTATTTGCCAGTGGGGGGATCTGTAAGGACCTGCCCCCTAAGGATGACCCAAGTGCCTTCCTTGACATTTCAACTTTCTTTTCTTTTTAAAAGAAGTTTCTAGCCATTTCACTTGTGGCAATGTAAGGGGAAACACGCAGGGAGGTTTTGTGGTGGTGGCAGAATCTTTTTTGATAGTGGAATGGGGATTGGCTTAATGCTCTAGTGCAGTGTTCTCCAACCTTGGGTCCCCAGATGTTTTTGGCCTACAACTCCCAGCATGCCCCAGCCAGCTACGCTGGCTGGGGCATGCTGGGAATTGTAGGCCAAAAACATCTGGGGACCCAAGGTTGGAGAACACTGCTCTAGTGAGAGCGAGCAACGCTGACTCCATATTTTGAAGGGCACATGACAAAATGCCCACCCCAGTGTGGCCCCTTCTAATAGGCTCCTGCTCCCTGTCCACAGCACAGAGGCAGAGAGCAGACAGCAGTGGATGCTGTTGCTCCTCAGTGTCAGAGGACCAAGGTCAGTGATGGGCCCTCCCAGAATACTGGGGCCTACGGAGCTGCCAAAGCAGCTGATGCCAGGCTTGAGAGAGCGTTGTCCCCTCTTAGTCTGAAAAGCAACTCAGCCATAAAGCTCACTGGGCCAATCACTGTCTCTCAGCCTAATTTACATTGCGGGATTGTTGTAAGGATAACATGAGTGCATGTGTGGGTGAGAACCATGTGTGCTATCTTGAGTTCTTTGGAGGAAAGTGTGTGTGGTGGGGGTGTCTTATTTATTTATTTATTTGTTGCATTTCTACCTTGCAACAAATCCCTAGGCAGTTCACAATTAAAGCCATAAAATACAACATTAAAACATACAATATAAAAGTTTAAAATTAATGTAAAATAAAAACAACTGCATCCTTTTATCTAAGCTGATAAAAGGTGCTCCGTGCCACTGAGTCCACCTGTGCCTCTAGTGACAATGCTGGATCCAAGAGCACTGCGAAACTACGAACCTGATTCTTTACGGGGAGTGCAACTGTAAGCGCAACATCACTTAGATGGGCAGATGAACCACTCATTAACAGTACCTCCATCTTGTCTGGATTGAGTCTGTTTATTAGCCCTCATAGAATCATAGAAATCATAGAATCATAGAAAAGTAGAGTTGGAAGGGGCCTACCAGGCCATCGAGTCCAACCCCCTGCTCAATGCAGGAATCCAGGTCAACGTATCCCTGACAGATGGCTGTCCAGCTGCACCTTGAATGCCTCCAGAGTGGGAGAGCTCACCACCTCCCTAGGTAGTTGGTTCCATTGTCTTATTGCTCTGACAGTCAGGAAATATTTCCTGATGTTTAGGTGGAACCTGGGTTCCTGTAACTTGAACCCATTATTCCATGTCCTGCAAACTGGGATGATCGAGAAGAGATCCTGGCCCTCCTCTGTGTGACAACCTTTCAAGTACTGGAAGAGTGCTATCAAATCTCCCCTCAGTCTCCTCTTCTGAAGGCTAAACATGCCCAGTTCTTTCAGTCTCTCCTCATAGGGCCTTGTTTCCAGTCCCTTTATCATCCTTGTTGCCCTCCTCTGAACCCTCTCCAGTTTGTCTACATCTGTCAAGGTTCCGCTACTGCAGACCCCTTAACCTTCCTTTGGGAGATCTCTGCCTCTCCTCAAAGCCCCTCCCGTTCCAGGAGATCAAGTCCTTTTACAGCTTCTAATAGCATGGGTGTAGGCTGTAGACGTGGTGAATAAGTCACTCCAAACTCTCAGGGTAAACAACAACACTTTACTTATAATATTTGGGTATTTAGTTAATGGAGTGGTTATAATTCAAAAGCAAGTATGATAAAATAAAACAAACAAACAAACAATCCACCGTTCCCTAGTTAAACTTCAGACTACCTATTTGCTATGCAGCCAGTTTCTCTTTCTCTCTCTCTCCTTCTCTCTGCTGTTTCTCTGCTTCTGCTTCTAGCTCTCTCTCAGCACTAACTGCTAGCTGACCACACCCCACATATATAGCCTTCCCAGGAATGGAAGGTTATAATCATGTGACCTTGAATAGGAGATCTAGTTCTTAACTTCTATTGGGTAAACTAAAACTCTCAAACTCCTCCTCCCATCCAAGTGTTTGGGCCTTCAGGCTTCAACTATTCGAGGGAAATGTTTGGGCCTTCAGGCTTCAACAAACTCAAGCCTGAGTAGGCCTCAATCCCTCACAACATCCTTCTTAAAGTGTGGTGCCCAGAACTGGACGCAGTACTCAAGATGAAGCCTAATCAGTGCTGAGTAAAGGGGAATTATCACTTCACGTGATTTGGAAGCTATACTTCTAGGAATGCAGCCCAAAATAGCATTTGCCTTCTTTGCAGCCACATCACATTGCTGGCTCATATTGTTTGTGATCTACCACAATTCCAAGATCCTTCTCACTTGTAGTATTGTTGAGCTACGTGTCCCCCATTCTGTAACTCTGCATTTGGTTTCCTCTCCCTAGGTGCATCACTTGGCATTTATCCCTATTAAATTTCATTCTGTTGTTTTCAGCCCAGCACTCCAGCCTATCGAGATCTCTTTGAATTTTGTTTCTGTCTTCCAGAGTATTAGCTGTTCCACCCAACTTTGTGTCATCTGCAAATTTGATAAGCATTCCCTGCACCTCCTCATCCAAGTCATTAATAAAAATGTTGAAGAGCGGTACCCTGCTCGTTACCTCTCCCCAGTTTGAGAAGGAACCATTGATAAGCACTCTTTCAGTCCGATTCTGTAGCCAATTGTGGATCCACCTGACAGTTGTTCCATCTAGCCCACTTTTAGCTAGCTTGCTAATCAGGATATCATGAGGCACTTTGTCGAAAGCTTTGCTGAAGTCCAGATATATTATGTCCACAGCATTCCCACAGTCCACAAGAGAGGTTACCCGATCAAAAAATGAGATCAGATTAGTCTGGCAGGATTTGTTCTTGACAGACCGTGACCGTGCCCAGGCACTGATTCAGAACAGCCACTACCTTACCTGGATTTGATGAAAAGGAGAGATAGAGCTGGGTGTCATCCGCATATTGATGACACCTCAGTCCACACTTCTGGATAACCTCCCCCAGTGGTTTCATGTAGATGTTGAACAACATAGGGGATAGAATAGAGCTCTGTGGAACCCCACAGCAAAGCTGCCAAGGCACAGAGCAATAACCCCCCAGCACCACCTTCTGGAATAGGTCATCCAAATAGGAGTGGAACCACTGCAATGCAGTGCCTCCAGCTCCCAACCCAGACAACTTATCTAGAAAGATACCATGGTTGATGGTACTGAAAGCCGCTGAGAGGTCCAAGACAGTTTCTGTTCCAAAACTAGGTCTGAAGTCTGATTGAAATGGGTCAAGGTAATCAGTTTCATTCAAGAGTGCCTGGAATTGACTGGCAACTACATGCTCAAGCACCTTGCCCAAGAAGGGGATGTTAGCTACTGGCCTATAGTTAACATAATCCAGGTTCAGGTTAGGCTTTTTCAGGAGTGACCTAATTACCACCTCTTTTAAAGAGGCTAGCACCACTCACTCTCTCAAGGAGGAGTTTACAACCTCCTGGACCCAGCTGGATATCCCCTCCCCGTTAGCAGTAATAAGCCATGGAGGGCAAGGGTCAAACACACAGGTGGTCAACCAGACTTGGCCAAGCACCTTGTCTGCATCCTCGAGCCTCAACAACTAAAACTCATCTGATAAACCTGACCCAGATGGTGCTCTGGGTACCTCTACTAATGGAACTGCATTAATTGTGGGTCAAATTTGTGATGGATTTGAGTGGCTTTATCTTCAAAATGCTACACAAGCTTGTCACAGTGTGCTACCGAGGGTTCCACCATCTCTCTCCCTGGCCCAGATTGTAGCAGGCCATGAACCATTTGGAAAAGCTCTGCTGGACAACACTGAGAAGATGCAATGGTGGTGGAAAAGAACTCCCTTTTTGCCACCATCACTGCCACAGAGTAGGCTCGAGAATGAGCTCTAACTTGTGTTCAGTTGGTGGACTCAGCATGAGTTTTCCTCCACCTGTGCTCTAGCCATCTTCCCTCTTGCTTCATTGCCCTCAGCTCAGGTAAATACCAAGGAACTGGCCATGCTCTGCTCAGAGGGAGGTTGCTTTGGGCACAGTTGTGTCAACTGCCTGAGTCATCTCTGCATTCCACAGAGTGACAGGAGCACCAGCCATACCAGCAGGAACCCCCCACCCCACCCAGCCCTCTGGAATCCATTGGAATCCATTAGCCTCCATGGGTGGACCATTTTAATAGATCTCCCACCCGTGCAGAGGAGAAAGGCCACTGAGAGTCTAAACCAGTGTTCTCTAACCTTGGGTCCCCAGATGTTTTTGGCCAAAAACATCTGGGGACCCAAAGTTGGAGACCCAAACACTGGGACCCAAACACTGGTCTAAACCTTAATAGGAAGTGATCTGACCATGACAAGGGGACAGATGTTCATTCCCCCACTTTCAGATCACCGTCCTCCTGCCCAGTCAAGAAAACCAAAACAACTGTGTGTCCTCTTACATGTGTTGGGCCAATGACATGTTTGGATGGACTGTAATACTGCTTAGCAATACTGTCAAACAGCAATTTATTATTTAACCAAACAGGTCAAAATAGTGATACTAACATAAAAAATAAGCAAGAATTGGTTGCACAAGACATTTTGGTAATAGCAGCATAAACAAACAAACATTCATTAATCCATTCATTCATTCATTATTTATTATACTTTTAAACCACCCAATAGCCCATGTTCTCTGGACAGTCTACAATACATTAAAATATAAAATAAACAATAAAACAATGAATAAATACAACACATAATAAAACCAAGATAAAATCAGTCACAAAGAATAAAAACACTCCAGCACATAAATCCAAAGTAAAACCAGCAGCAATAAAAGTACAGTGGACTAAAAGCACTAAAAACAGTTCTTAAAATGCCTGGGAGGATAAAAAGGTGCCCCAAAGACCGCAGTGACCTGGTTCACACAACACGACAACCCACCATTGACAGTGAGCCATAGCTGGTCCTTGTGTCTCCTGAACCCAGCCCGATTTACCCATGGTTGTTGTTGTTGCTTCAAACAAGCCACCCTAAGAACCCATGGGCTGTCCCAGGGGTTGTTTTACCCATGTGGGATATTGTGTTGTCTGAACCCGGATGACTGATCCCACCATGGGTAAAGTCCAGTGGCCAGCGACTTGCTTGGCAAGAGCAGCAAAAAAAACCTTGCCACTCTTCCTGAGTTTGCTCTCCCCACCACAATCAAGAGCCGTTTTTGGTTCCCTGTGGCTTTTTTGCATTTTAAATTTTTTAAAATGGCTGTATATATCCTCATAAAAAAAAAAAGAAACACTTGCCCTGTCAAAACCCCATCCTTTTCCTCAGAAAAAGGGGTGGGGAAGCACTTTTGCACTTTCCCAAGCACCTAGAGTTTCGGGGAAAAGTGAAAAATGTGCACCACCCTGAGGACTGTCAGGGTGGGGTGGGGGGGAAGTTGAGGATGTTGCCGTGAAGGGGGTGTAAATCACACCACCCCCTTTTAATGAGCAAAGATCACTCGCACCTTTGGTTTCTCTTGACAGCTTGCCTTTTGACAGCTGTCAAGAGAAACCAAAGTGGGGGGAATCCTATTTGGAGCAATGCAGAACAGCCAACCCTCTGTGGCTTATTGCCAGGGTGGGTTCTCATGATGTATGAACCCGCCCAATGTAGCTGATGGGCCAGCCACTCTGGGGAGGGCATTCCACAGCTGTCTTGACAGCTGTCAAGAGAAACCAAAGTGGGGGGAATCCTATTTGGAGCAATGTCCAGGATTGGCACCTACTGCACCTTGAAAGCAGGTACCCACTTGGACATTGCCCCAGCTGACACTTCAAATTCCCACACTCACACAACTGCAAACTTCTGCAGTTGTGCAAATGCAGCTAAAGAAATCAAAATAAAAAATAAACTTATTTGCACAATTATTTGTGTGCAAATCTCTTTTTTAAAATCTGGCAGCTACTGACAACCCCTCCAAGGTGCTGCTTGGGCACTTTGAAGGGGCTGTCAGTGGCTGTCAAAGCAGGGATTACAAAATCTCGGGGGGAGGAGTTTAAAATGCAAAAAAGGCACAGGGAGCCAAAAATGGCTCTTCATGACAGGGTGGGGAGAGATGACTTGGTCCTGCCATGGTGTCCCCTGGGATACCGCCTGGAGGATCGAGGGTGAGAGAGGGAGCGAACAACCCACGGTGAGCCCAGTTATCTGTCGAGAATACTATGGGTCATTCACAGAACAGCCAACCCTCTGTGGCTTATTGCCAGGGTGGGTTCTCATGATGTATGAACCCGCCCAATGTAGCTGATGGGCCAGCCACTCTGGGGAGGGCATTCCACAGATAGGGTGCCACCACTGAAAAGGCCCTCTCTCTTGTAGCCACCCATCTTGCATTATGTGGGAGGGGCACCTGGAGGATGGCCTCAGACAATGACCTTAGAGTCTGGGTAGGTAAATATACAAGCATAAAATAAAATCAAAAATATCTAATGACCAAAATCTAATGAGTAAAATCATTTGAAGTCCACATCATTTCAATAACCCTCCTTCTATACTGTGCTTCTAGCAAAATGATTAACATGGGACAAGCAGCCACTTTTAATTATTTTTTTAAACCAGGGAAGCCTGTGCTTTTGGCATCCCAATTTGGTTTTGGGGCAATAATTATTCAGTATGTAGAACTATTATGATGGCCAGGTATATAGGACATCACATGTGGTCTAAATTCAGTGTTGGGGGAGGAGGGCTGATCCCCGCCCCCCACAAATGGTGCTCTCCCCTGTGAAGTGGTCCCTCCCCTACCAACTCATAGATCTATAATGAAACTCGATGAATGTGTGATGGTCTGGAACACACCTTCCAATGTGTGAGGTGCTCACATGAGTACTGCTTGCTCGCTTATTGGCTGGCTTGAGTAGAGGAAAGACTTGATTGCCTTCCTCAGTGACAAGTTACCCAGACTGAGCAAAGGCAAAAGATCTGGGGTTCTGGCACCAGATTGGCCCTCTAGTGTCACTTGACTTTCAAGCCAGGAGAATTGTGGCTTTTCTACGAATGCCCCAGTTGGAACTGCTGGTGGTTCTCTCCTCTGGTCAGCATCCCTGGTGGTGCAGGAAGAAGGGGACACGTGCCTGATTCACAAAGCTTCTTTGGTTCTATTAAAGTGGTTGATCCAGCAGCGACAGCATCTGTCTATCCCCTAAAAGGACTCAGACTTCAAACTCCTACTTGAGGAGGGTGCAGACTGCCTTCCCCCAAGTCATTTTTCAAGGAAGGTGGGGACACACAACATATTTGCAAATGTGTGGTCAGTGGGCCACAGATGGTGTAGCCTTTGTTGCTAGATCTGCAGATTTCCAGCTCTTTTGGTCTATGTACAATAATTATGGCCAAGAATTCTGGCCTAAATGGAGAACAGAAAATTTAAAATGTCTCAGAGTTGTGCAATAAAAGAAGCCATTATTGACACACACAAACACACACACTCATTTTACCTAATAACGACAGTGCATTTCATTCTAGTCGTTTAAAAGGCATCTTTATTTCTGCAGAGGGAAGGCAGGAAATCTTCTAAGATTCTATAATGTAAACATGTGCTGACATTAATTATTGTAATATTTATCTGCAAAACAGATGGTAATGCTTTCCAAAAATGTGTGAGCAGTGATCAGAATGAATTTATGGAGGCATTACAGTTTCTACTGTGTTCTCATCTAGGTGTAGCCTTGGACTCTGGTCCATGCAAAGGGCTGCTTTTTCAGTGAAGTTCTACCAGACAGATGGAAAACATTATTAACTACTGTTTTCCTTTCTTGTCAGAAATGTTTTGTCTAATCATCACATAATTACACATCCATATTGTAGTAAATCACGCTATATAAACATTTCAAACAGAGTGGAACTATTAAGGTGAAATGCAAAATATTCCAGACTTTAAAACAAAACAAATATGAAGTGAACCGTGCTGAGTAAAAAAAAAGCTAAAATCAAGGTCAGACAAAAATATAAGTCTATGCTCTTGGCATTTGGCATTCATAAAGCTACATTCTGTTAACCCACAGACAATAATATCCTGGGTGCTTTGAAATGCTTTCCACCCCACCCTCCCTTTCGATAAAGAAACTGCTATTTCTAGACAGGGCTCTCTTCACAAAAGCAAATGATGGGATTGGATTGGGTCCATCATTCAGAGGGGTGCCATCTTCCCAGCTGAGCGTGAGGTTGGTCTCTGGAATCTAGTTCTCTCTGAAATAGTGCTTCATTGAGCTGATAGTCTTATCATATCCTTTCCCAACCTGGTACCCGCCAGGTATGTGGGACTACAACTTCCATCATACCAGCCCACATAGCAAATGGCCAGGTTGGCAATTCCACAGCAAATGGCTGGGAAAGATATCTGGAGGGTTCCAGGTTGGGGAAGGCTGGTCTGCCAGGTACCCTCCGACATTCCACGGATGCAAATAGCCAGGGACACGCTTGTAACACCAAGGCTCACGCCCTTCCTCATTGCTGGAGATTCTGCTTCTTATTCTGCAGCTGTCAGGGGCTGCTGGGGCTTCAGCTGGGAACCTTTGGATTTGTGGGCAGCTGCCTCACACAGTGAGCCACTGAACTGCATGTTGCAGCAGCAGCCTCTGCATAGGCAATTTAGTAGCCTCAGGCCATGTACTGACCCCACCCACCGAGGCTGGTCATCTAGGATAGGAAGGAGTACAAGAGGACTTCCTGTTTGTTATGCCTTGCTTGAGCAACAAGGACATCCTGAGCTCTGGTGTGTTCCTGTAACTTACAGGCCTTCTTTTTGCCTTGCTCCTTGCTTCTGCCTCTTGGTTTGTCCTTTGGTTCTGGTCTACTCTTTAGTCCTGACTGCTGCTTTGTTGTTCCATGGTTCCTGGTTCTCCAGCTCCTGGCCTAACCTCAGCTGACCATGGCCCAGCCCTGACAGTAACGGGAGGGGGGGGCGGACACACACACCAGTATTTCTGCAAAGTTCCGGAGAGGCGGTTCTGCCTGGGCACAGAGAGAAGCACCAGTGAGAATTCGCTCCCCCCCTTCTTCCTTCAGCCAGGCTAGGTGGGCTGCAGCTGAGGTGGGGTTCCAGGCAGGAAGCCATATTTTAAGCAGGAAGGGGCCAGTCAGTCAGCATTTGTGGAACTTCAGTATGCTGATGATAATGTGGTCTCCGCACATTCAGAGGATGATCTCCAAACTATCCTAAATGCTTTTGCAGAAGCATACGAAAAACTTGGTCTCTCACTTAACATCAAAAAAACCAAAGTGCTTCATCAGCAAGTGCAAGCTAACCCTTTGGTGATGCCATCTATCCAGCTTGGTGGGACAATACTGGAAAATGTCGATCATTTTCTCTATCTTGGCAGCTATCTTTCTGTTACAGCTAACATCGACAGTGAAATCCAGCATCGTCTGAGCTCCGCAAGTGCCGCATTTTCTCGAATGAAACATAGAGTGTTCGAGGATCGGGATATTTGTAAGAAGACCAAAACACTGGTTTATGAAGCCATTGTATTACCAACTTTATTGTATGCCTGCGAAACATGGATTATCTATAAACGTCACTTCCACCTCCTTGAAAGGTTTCATCAACATTGCCTCCGGAAAATCCTGCAAATCACTTGGGAAGATAGGCGAACAAATGTCAGTGTACTGGAAGAAGCAAAGACTACTAGCATTGAAAAAATGATCCTTCAACGCCAACTTCAGTGGACCGGTCATGTTGTTCGAATGCCTGACTGCCGTCTCCCAAAGCAATTACTTTACTCCCAACTCAAGGATGGAAAACGGAATATCGGTGGTCGATATAAGAGGTTTAAAGATGTTCATAAGGCTAATCTAAAAAAATGCAATATAAACATCGAAAACTGGGAAGCTCTGGCCCATGAACGATCTAAATGGAGGTTGGCCTTTCACAAAGGTTCCATGGACTTTGAAGAAGCCCGAGTGCAAGGTGAAAGGGAGAAACGTGCTAAGCGAAAAGCACGTCAAATGAATCCTTTACAGGACCATCTTCTATCTGGTAACCTGTGTCCTCACTGTGGGAAGCTGTGTGGATCTAGAATTGGCCTCCACAGTCACTTACGGACCCATCGCTAGAGTCTACACAATCTTCTTTAGAATTCCCTCCTTTTATCCCGGAAGACAATCTTACTCGGTCACGAGTGATCGCCTGATGATGATGATGGGGGGGGGGGGGAGAGGGACCCTCTTAATGGATGTTTTGGGCTTCCCTTGGTCCTTGGAGATGGATTACTCAGTGTGTGTGTTTGTGCGCGTGCGCGCACACACGCACGCGTACACACACACGCACACACACGCTTCCATCCTTTAGGGCTGCTCCCTCTGGCCACCTCCACCTGGTGATCTTCCTGGGACTGGACCCCTTTGGGATGGATCCGGACTCCATTACACCAACAAGGCCAGACTCTGGCTATGGCCAAGGGCTCTACAAGAGTCAGCAGAGGAAGGAGCCCCCTGGAAGGCCCCCCACCCTGAAGCCTTATGGAAGGGGGTCTCTGTGTGGGGGTCTGCAGGGATTTCTGCTGGGTCTGTTAAGCATTATTATAGATGTATATGTTAGCAGTAAAATGCCTCCACCTAGGCTTTCTCTGGGAGAAATCATTGAAATGCATCTGTGTTTTGTCCCCTTTTATAGGAGTGTGTATTCCCATCACCACCGAACACGAACTTATTATGGTGCGGGGGGGGGGGGGTTCCACACATTCCATGGCAGCAAATGTTTGCAAACAAGAATATATCTGCCAGGTTGCCTCAGCCAATCCTCCTGGCTCTCTGACAAGTGGTTTCAACACATACTCATCTCATTCAGGCATTACACTTTCCAAAACGTAGGCTATGTTGATCAATTTTTGTAGATCATGTAAAACATGGAGGGGCTTAAAAACTCAGAAAATCATCTTCTGAGTATGAATGACAAGCAACCAGCCAAGCCCCTCCCCAAATGTTGTGCTCTCAGGAGGGGCATTGGGTGGGCTGTGCAGAGAAGGGGCCCTGGCCCAGTGGAGCCCTTGAGCAATTGCTCTGCTGAGGAGGAGGACTGGGGGAGCAATCAGTTGGCAACAGAATGCCTTGGCCAAAGGGCGATCTGACATGGCTCCTGCAGCCACCGGCAGGAGAACCTAGAAACCAAACCATCACCAAAGGAGGTGCCAAGGGGCCATTCGTAATTACCCCTTACAAGCCTACCTGATAGACAAGCCTACCTGATGAACAGTAGGCTTCAGCAAAGGGAATTTGTGCCTCACAAACCGCTTAAATAATTTAGGAGTATCATCAGACATATAAATAGGGGTGCTCTAGAGCCAGTGTGGTGTAATGGTTTGAGTGTTTGACTGGGACTTGGGAGATCTGGGTTCTAGTCCCCACTCAGCCATGAAGCTCGCTGGGTGACCTTGGGCCAGTCACTGGCTCTCAGCCTGACCTACCTCACAGGGTTGTTGTGAGGATAACATGGAGAGGAGGAGGACCATGTAAGCTGCCTTGGGTTCCTTGCAGAAAAAAAAAGGTGGGGTATAAATGTAATAATAATAACAACAACAACAACCCAGAAGGCCTTGAAGGCAGGATCCAAAGTTGCACAAGTGACTTCTGCTTGCATGGCAGGGCTTTCTCCCCTTCTCCTCCCCCCTGGAGCCCCTCTCCATACCCCAGAAATCTGCTCTGGAGGGTCTGCCAGTGGAAAACCTTCACTGGATTTAATCCTTGCTCATTTCATGCTCTGAGCCTGTGGCTGCAGGAGTGTGAGCCGTTCAGGGCAGCCTGTGGTGATACCATGCAAGAGATGGCTTTTGCAAAATCAAAAACAAAAGTGATGCCTTCCCTGCCCAGCAACTGATGACCAAGCCAGTGCTGGAGCCTGCGATTGGCACAGCTCAAGTCTCCACTCCAGGAAAGGCCAGGAAAAAGGCAAACCTAGACAAGCACACAAGGGCCGCATCAGGTGACAAGCCGGGCCTGGAAAGTCCCTGGCACAGACCCAGCGTGCAGACACAGGTGGGGTGGGAAGTTCAGGCAGGGCAAGACAAGTCAGGCAGCAACAGACCTGCTTTACCACGCGGACTGGCCCAACACAGTTGCTCCTTCCTCAGGAAAATCAAAATCCTCCTCCACTACTATCACCACCCATCCCATAGTTGTGCATGAGTTTACTGAGGCTACTCCATGGTGAAGTGAATACACTCTGCACATGCTCAGAGGCACATTTGTATTACCACCACACATTTGATCCAGAAGTGAACATTACTACGGAAGGCGGTTGGCGCATATTAAGCCCTGTTCCCTCTTCACAAATGAGCGATGCAGGGAGCAGACCACACAAGCTGGCCGACAGCAGCAGCCAGGCAGGGACCCAGCATAGAAGGGGCTGCAGAGGAGGTGGCTTCCAGGGCGAGAGGTGGCCCAGCCTCACCACTGAACCCAACGGGGGCAAAAAAGGATCACCTGCCAATTGGAACGTCAGAAGCTGCCTGATCCCGAACGAAGCCTCTGGCCCGCCTCGCTCAGGACTGTCTGCACGGACTGGCAGGGGCTCTCCAGGGTCTGGGACCGTGGTCTTGCTCAGCTCTGCCTGGAGATGCTTCCAGGGGCTGAAGCCTTTCCCTTAATGCAGCTGGTGTGCCCCGAGCCACGGTCCTTCCCCTCATCATCAATCAGTGGCTGAAGCCAGAAAGGCGCACGAAAGCTCAGATGCTGGACACGGTGATCCTGGAGCAGTTCCTGGCCGTCCTGCCCCCGGAAATGGAGAGCTGGGTCAGAGAGTGCAGAGCGGAGACCAGTTCCCAACGGGTCATCTCATGAAGATGACTGGTGGGAGCCTCAGCACAGGCAAGAGGAAGGACTCCTTCGCACAGCACAGAGTTCAACAATGGAGTTGGCTACCATGCTGTAGTGATGGCCACCGCTTTCTACGGCTACTAGTCCTCATGGAGGGGCTGTGGCTCAGAGGCAGAACATGGGTGGAAGCGTGCTGTGGCACTCCTGTCCTGCCTGTGGGCTTCCCCTTGGGGCAGCTGGTTGGCCACTGTGGGAACAGAAGCTGGGCTACAGCGGCCCCCTTGGGCCTGATCCAGCATCAGGGGCTCCTCTACTGTTCTCATGTGCCTGCTTCTTCTGGGGCAAATGGGGATTCATCGTGTTGGTTTCCTGATCAGATTAAGGTACCACAACTGGAAAATAAAAGTAAGAAAAGAGAATCCTGGTCTGCCTTTGATCATGTGATGCACAGGCAATGACAAGGCGCAAGGTGTGTGTGTGTGTGTGTGTGTGTTGGGGGGTCAAAGAGCTCTGAGCGGTTCCCCCAAAGCCTTCCCTGAGACGGCCTCCCGTCACCCGCCCACCTCTCTCCTGTTTGCCTGGTGGGCTTTACCTCCATTTTGCAGAAACATCTCAGCCCGTCCGCCCGTCCCTCCTCCCCCTTTGCATCCACTACTAGACCCTTCCAGGATTTCCCCGGGAGTGTCAAGTGGGGAGAGGAAGTGGCGTCCCCAGCTCACACCCCTCTGCCTCTGTAGGAAGGGAGGCGGCGGGCGCAACCCGGGTTCCTTCTCCCTCTTGCCCATCCCTCTTGCCTCGCAGTGAGACTCAATGTAAGGGTGAGAGCGAGAGAGAGGCTTGGTTCCTAGAGGGGCCTCTGGAGATGAAAGGCGGCTTGATGCCACGCACTTCCTGTCCCTCCCCTCTTCCAGTCCTGGGATCTTCCAGGCGACCTTTGTACAACCCGCAGCCCCCTTTCCCTGCGGGGGATCTGGTGAGTGCAACGTGCATTGCGGGGCAGGGATGATGGGAGCGGGTGGGAAGTGCCCGGGCAGGGAGGGGAGAAGCCCAGCCGGGGAACGGAGGCCGCGAAGGGCAGGGAGGCAGCTTTTGGAGGGGGGGGGGGGAAGACAGCGCCTCCCCCCCCGGAGGCTGACCTATTTGGGGCCCCTCCAGAAGACCCACGTCCTAGTCCTTTCCCTCTACCCTCAGTTCAGTCAGGGAATCCTGGACCGGAGGGAAGGACCGGAAAAAGTGAGGCGCAGAAAGGGAAATATACTGGGGAGGGGGGTCACTCCCGGTAGGGAATCGCATCTGTTAGAAGAAAACTGTAAGGGGTCATGTATGCACTGCGTTTGTTTTCTTTTATCTTCCTGTTTTAAATTGAGTTAACAAGTGCCTCTTCTTGATTTTTATTCTCAGTGCCATTTAAAGAAGCCCTGCGTGCTTTTACTTAATACAGTGAGCTTGCTGTTCATAAAAGAGGGTGGAAGCCACGAGCCTTATTCCTGTGGGACGGGGGTTGCAGGGACACGTTTGAAACCGGTCCTGGGCATGAAGTTGGGCACAGCTGTATATACATTTTAATTCCTATAAGGCAGTCGTTGCCTCAAGAGAAATTGGCAGCGAAGCAAGGAGGCCCTTCCTGCTGGCAGCAGTGATGCAGAAGAGAGTGAAGATGGAAGAGCAAAATGTAGCTGCCCCTGAGGCAGGAAAAAGGCCTCGTGTCATCCCAGAAGGGAGCAGTGTGGAGCTCTGGGAAAGAAGAGTGCAGGAGAACCAGGCTGGGAGCAACACCAGCTCAGACGCAGAGCGCCAGCACTTCAGGGAGTTTTGCTACCAAGAGGCCAAGGGCCCCCGAGAGGTTTGCAGCTGGCTTCACCACCTTGGCAGTCAGTGGCTGAAGCCTGAAAGGCGCACGAAAGCTCAGATGCTGGACACGGTGATCCTGGAGCAGTTCCTGGCCGTCCTGCCCCCAGAGATGGAGAGATGGGTCAGAGAGTGCAGAGCGGAGACCAGTTCCCAGGCGGTGGCCCTGGCAGAAGGTTTCCTACTGAGCCAGACAGAGGAGAAAGAGCAGACGCAGGTGAGAACATTTCATCCTGATAACTGCGAGGCACTGAGATCTTAAAACTCCCCATCAGTAGCCCAACTTTTTCTGCATGTCCTCCAAGGAAGGGATGCTCCCATTTCCAGTGCCTCCCTGCCCACCCCAGGATAGTTGTACTCAGTGTGTACATCAGGCCCCCCTCAGAGGACCCTGGAATGGGTTAGTGAAGTTCCAGGAAAGGAGAGGATCCTTTTTCAACTTGTGGCAGAGTCCTCCCAGTGTAATGGGAATAGCATTTGTAGGCACCAAACTGCTGTGCCTACAACGGAAGTTGCTGAATGTCAGGGAATGTCTGGGATCTTCCCCCTCTCCTCCTGATTGGTCTTAGGAGGGTGTTCTAGCCCTTTGCTTATGCCAGGGTTGATCTATTAGCCCCAATGCACAGATGCTCTTGTGCTCCCCTGGTAAAGACGCAACTTAGTATGCTGCAGGGCTTGGGAGGTAGATTAAGTTTAGATGGAGACCAGAATGTAAACAGATTGGGAAACGCTGCCTTGGCCATGACCTGGCCCATTTCTTATCCATTCCTAATCCCTCTTCCCTGCATGGGTTCCTCACCCCTGTTCCAGGTACAGGGGTTGTTGGGCAAAACAGCCACGGATATCCCTGAGGCAGAGAAGGCTCCATCAGGCACCAGGTGGATCATGCAGGAGGGTGATGGAAGTCCCACCTCACAGGGTAAGGATTGGTGGGGCATATTTCAATATGGTCTCACTCTCTCAGTTCTGCCTGGGGTGCATGAGCTGCATTAATGTTCTCCTAGGGCCTCCTTTGGGGCTGGAGGAGACTCTTTTCTCTAGTAGCCTCTCTAAGACATTCAAAAAAGAAGTTTTGTTTAGTAATGTGGACAAAGATTGATTCCACTCAAGCAACTAAAATGTAGAATGCCTTTCAAGCCCAAAATCTCATCCCAACTATTTTGCCCTCTTTGTAGGAAATGGAACGACCTGCAGAGAGAGTGAACTGACACTGGGTGTTCCTTCAAGGACTCTCTCGCTTTGTGGTGGAGAGGAAAAAGCTTCTGTGCAGCCAGAGCAGGTAGGGGGGGGGCGGGTCCTGGGGTCCTCTGTCCCTTGCGCATCTCTCTGGGCCTGGACGAATCAGCCCCTTTTTGCCCCATCTGTCCGTGATGGCTGCTAGGAGGGCTTTGAAAGTCACTCATGGAGCTCTGGATCCTACAGGAGCACCTTCAACCACCTCATGATTTCTTCTTTCAGGGTCTGCTGAGCTTTGAAGAGGTGGCTGTGCATTTCACGGAGGAGGAGTGGGCTCTGCTGGATCCAGGCCAGAGGGCTCTGCACAGGGTTGTCATGGAGGAGAATTATGGGAACCTGGCTTCTCTGGGTAAGGCATGTGGCCCCTCTGGGTAAGGCTTTGCCTTGTTGACAGATCCTGGAAGGTGGAGTTGCGGCTCTTCTTTGTTTTTACTCAGACACAGGATACCAAAAGATAGCTTTACTGAGTGAGTCACGATACAAACTGACTTTCATGCCTGCCTTACAGTAACAGGCGAGTCCTTTTATAGTAATCACTGCAACACTCAAATGAGTCCCCCATACAACACATATCATTACGTCTCCCTTTTTTCCCCCATTCATCATAGCCATATCTCAGAGGTTTTCTTACTATTCTTCCTCTAGATGTAATTACTGGGTTCTCCTCTGGTTCCATTTTTTAAAAATCATTCTGTTCCATATTCACACTTTCACTTTCTTCCTTCTCAATCTCCCTATCATGACTTTCCTCAGGTATCCTTTCAGTCCTGTGCAAGTCCTTTCTATTTCTCCTATAAAATTTTGCATCCTGAGTTTCCACCACATATGATCTAGGAGTTTGATGTTGTTCAATTACTTTTGCATGTTGCCACACTCCCTTTTTTTGAACAGTAACTTTTTCTCCCACTTTCAGTGGTGGCAAAAGCTTAGTCCCTCGATCATAAGAATCTTTCTGTCTTTCCTGTCTCTTTCTTAACTCTTCGTGCACACTACTACTTGAGACACTTCCCGGTTGCAATAATGCTTTTGCTATAGGTAATCTTGTTCTCAAACGTCTTCCCATTTGTAATTGGGCTGCTGACTGTTTATCTAAAAAAGGTGCATTTCTAAAATCTAACAAACAAAGATATGGATCTGTATTATCCAAACTGCTTTTTTAAAAGATCTTCTTAAATGTTTGAATAGTTCTTTCAGCTAATCCATTTGATCTTGTGTAATATGGACTGGATGTAACATGCACAAAATCCCATTCTCTCGCAAACATCCTAAACTCCTTAGAATTAAATTGAGAATCATTATGAATTATTACAGTTTCAGCTATACCATGTCTAGCAAATACAGACTTGCAATGCCTAATCACACATTTACTAGTTAATGTTTCTAACAAACAAACTTCCAAAAAACTTTGAATAATAGTCTACTGACAAAAGATTATCCTTCCCATGAAATTCAAAGAAATCCGTTGCCAATTTCTGCCTTGGTCTTTCTGGTACTTCATGAGGTAACATTGGTTCCTTTTGATTGTTATTTCTGAAAGTTTGACATACCTTAACAAGATTGTATTAACATTTCTATTTGCATACACATACCTGGCCAGAACAACACATCTCAAGCTCTTCTTTTACAAAATTCAATTCCCAAATGACTCATGAATTAATTCCAACATTTCTTTCCTCAACTTTTTAGGTATAATTAGTCTATCATTCTTAAATATTAAACCATCATACACACTCAATTCCTCTCTTTAATTCCAATATGGTTTACCAGTAAGTCCTTCAGGAACTTGTGTTTTCTTTTCTGGCCATCCTGACAAAATAACTGCCTTTAATTCTGGCAAAATGCTATCCTCCAATGTGGCTAATTTAAATTCTATATATTCCAAATCAGAGATGGGTAGACAAGATACTACCAAATTCACAGCAACATCAGCTTCTTCAGTATTCAAATATTCTCCTGTCTACATATAAACCCTTGATAATGCATCTGCTATTTTTACCAGGTTTATATATTACATTCAGATGATATTTCTGTAATATTAATGACCATCTCTGAATTCTTGGAGGAGCATTATATAATGATTTTTTAAAAATAGCTTCCAATGGTTTATGATCAGTTTCAACTGTAATCTCCCTGCCTTGGAATCTAGTGCAACCAAATACTATGGCCAACATTTCTTTTTCTATTTGTGCATATGATTGCTGACATTCATCGCCTTAGAAGCATATGCCACTGGTAAACCTCCATGTAACAAAACCACTCCTAATCCTGTCCCACTAGCATCAACTGATACAACTACAGGTTCTTCAACACTGTAGTATCTCAGCACAGGAGCTTTTGTTAATACCTGTTTTAATTCATGTGCATCCTCATGGACCTTTGTCCATTCAAACTTCACCTCCTGACCTGAAAGTTGTCTCAGATTAGTTGTCAATGTTGCAAGATTTGGAATAAATTTAGCCAAATAATTAACCATGCCCAAGAATCTCTGTTGCTCTCCCTTATTTTGAGGACTTGGCATTTCAACAATTGCTTCAGTTTTAGTTCTATCAGGTTTTATTCCTTCTGCAGTTAAGATATATCCCAAATCAGTGAACATTTGCATTTCTCTCTTCCATTTCAAATTCCTTGTTCTACACCTTTCTAGAACTTGCATAAGTCTTTCAAAATGCTCTTGTTGTGTCCTTCCCCATATCAGTATATTGTCAATAAATCACTTAACTCCTTCTAATCCTTCAAACACTTGTTTTATTGCTCTTTGATATACTTCAGGAACAGATGATATACCAAAAGGCCTAGTAAATCTATATCTGCCAAAAGGTGTATTAAAAGTACATAGTCTGAAACTCTGTTCATCCAGTTGTATTTGCCAGAATCCATTACTAGCATCCAACACAGAAAACAATTTTGCACCTGCCAGCCTGCTAGTAATTTCCTCTACTGCTGGTAACTGAAAGTACTCTCTATGAATGGCTTTATTCATATCTCCTGGATCCAAACAAATTCTTATTTGCTCTTTACCAGGTTTGTTCACAATCACTATTGAATTTACCCATTCAGTAGGTTCTTCCACTTTAACAAGCACACCCATTTGTTCCATTCTTCCAAGTTCTTTTTCTACTTTCTCCCTTAACATAACTGAAATTTTACGAGAAGCATGTACTACTGGTGTTATCTCTGGATCCATTTTAATTACATACTTAATGTTAGTATATAGACATTGGAGACCATGGGTGTTGCACTTACCCAGTTTCCTTGCTGTATTTACCTACAACTACCTCTACCTCCATTGTCTTCCTTTCTCCTTTGACCCTTGTGTTCTTGGCCCAGTAGTTAGTTCTGGACTTTTGCTATCCCCTCCTCAGGATTTCATTTAATGCCCTGTCGATCAGGTTTTCAAGGATTATCCATGAAACCAAGCCTTTTCCAATTACAACATGATCAGTGTCTAGATGAGACTTTGGTGTTTCTGTTGTCATGAATGGATTATTACCTGATCCAGTCCAGTAACCTTCACAAATGTGATGATCTGACCGTGGAGGCTAATGAATCCAGAGAGTTTTCTGTGGTTGCTGGGGGAGTTTCCTGTGGTTCCCTTCCAAGGCCTTAGGCCTTTCATATGATTGCTAAAACACACATGGTGGAAAACACTCTGGAGGCATGACCAAACTTCAATAAGAGCCCATGTATGGACTTGCTATGTGGCAGTGATTGCTGCAAGGAAATCTTACTTTTCTGCCCTTATTGCATATGCATCATGTTGAGGATGTTAGCGATATTTACAGTGGCTCGTGGTCTCCTTGCTGGAGGCGCTGGAGATCAGATTCTGGCATATTCAGAAGCCTGCCTGCTGTGGACACTTTGCTTTTTTTATTTGTGATGAAACCATACAGCAGCACCAAATTCATTTTGAAACATGGGTCTGGTAAAAATTAGCACAACCCAGCAAGATGGTCTAAGAGGATACCATGATTGATGGTGTCAAAAGCTGTTGAGAAAACAAAATCATCCTTCAGGGTTGAACTCCCACTTTCTAGTTCCCAGTTATGTAGTCAGCGAAGACGAACTGGCAGATTTGATCGTTGTTTTTTTACTTACTGTCATGAGACACCATGTAAGAGCCACGTCTGTGTGTGTATGTGTGTGTGTTATATGAATATATAGCCTAGGTATAAGGAAAATGAAAGCTCTGTATGCCACTCTGGTTGACCATCAGCGTCTGTTTACTATATATGGAAGGATGTGTATCCCCATTAAGTATTTTCTATCCTGTAAATCAAACCAGCAAACCAAATCAAACCATTGGACTGGGACTCAGGAGATCCGGGTTCTAGTCCCCGCTCAGCCATGAAACTCACTGGGTGACTTTGGGGCCAGTCACTGACTCTCAGCCTAACCTACCTCACAGGGTTGTTGTGAGGATAAAGTGGGGAGGAGGATTATGTAAGCTGCCTTGGGTTCCTTGCAGGGGGAAAAGGTGGGGTATAAATATAATAAATAAATAAATAAATTTATTCCCTTTCAGGAAGATTTATCTTTTTATTCTTTCAGCTGGTTGCAGGGAGAGCAATAAAAATGACATACACCCGAGAAGGCAAACTGAAGATGAAGAGATGTGGGGAAACAAATCCATTTCTTTTAAAGGGTCTGACTGCCGTGAAATTCCAATATTGAAAGAGCCTTTTGAAGGAACTAAAAGGAATATTCACAATGGGGAGAGACAGTGGAAATGGTCCAAGTATATAAAGAGTGAGCAGATACACCTTACCAAAAGTCAAAGAATTCACGAAGAAGGGAAAATATTTAAATGCTTGGAGTATGAAAAGCAATTCAGCAACAGCTCAGACCTTAACTTGCATCAAAGAATTCACACAGGGAAGAAGCCCTATAAATGCTCAGAGTGTGGAAAGAGCTTTAATCGGAGTGCAAACCTTAAAAATCATGTAAGGATTCACACAGGGGAGAAGCCCTACAAATGCTCAGAGTGTGGAAAGAACTTTAATCAGAGCACGGACCATAAAGTTCATAAAAGAATCCACACAGGGGAGAAGCCCTATAAATGCTCAGGGTGTTGTAAGTGCTTTGCTCACAGCACACATCATAACTCGCATGAAAGAATCCATACAGGGGAGAAGCCCTATAAATGCTCAGAGTGTGGAAAGAGCTTTAATCAGAGCACAACCCTTAAAAATCATGAAAGGATTCACACAGGAGAGAAGCCCTATAAATGCTCAGAGTGTGGAAAGAGCTTTAATTGGAGCACAACCCTTAAATGCCATGAAAGGATTCACACAGGGGAGAAGCCCTATAAATGCTCAGTGTGTGGAAAGAACTTTAATCAGAGCACAACCCTTAAACATCATGAAAGGATTCACACAGGAGAGAAGCCCTATAAATGCTCAGTGTGTGGAAAGAGCTTTAAGCACAGCACAACCTTTAAATGCCATGAAAGGATTCACACAGGAGAGAAGCCCTATAAATGCTCAGAGTGTGGAAAGAGCTTTAATCAGAGCACAACCCTTAAACATCATGAAAGGATTCACACGGGGGAGAAGCCCTATAAATGCTCAGTGTGTGGAAAGAGCTTTAAGCACAGCACAACCTTTAAATGCCATGAAAGGATTCACACAGGAGAGAAGCCCTATAAATGCTCAGTGTGTGGAAAGAGCTTTAAGCACAGCACAACCTTTAAATGCCATGAAAGGATTCACACAGGAGAGAAGCCCTATAAATGCTCAGTGTGTGGAAAGAGCTTTAAGCACAACACAACCCTTAAAAATCATGAAAGGATTCACACAGAGGAGCTGTATAAATGCTCAGAGTGTGGAAAGTGCTTTGCTTGCAGCACACAACTTAACTCGCATAAAAGAATTCACACAGGGGGGAAGCCCTATAAATGCTCAGAGTGTGGAAAGAGCTTTAATAAGAGCGGACACCTTAAAAATCATAGAAGGATTCACACAGGGAAGAAGGCTTATAAATGCTCAGAGTGTGGAAAGAGCTTTTATCAGAGCACAGACCTTACAGTTCATACAAGAATCCACACAGGGGAGAAGCCCTATAAATGCTCAGTGTGTGGAAAGAGCTTTAATCATAGCATAACCCTTAAACGCCATGAAATGATTCACACAGGGGAGAAGCCCTATAAATGCTCAGAGTGTGGAAAGAGCTTTAATCAGAGCACAACCCTTAAAAATCATGAAAGGATTCACACAGGGGAGAAGCCCTATAAATGCTCAGAGTGTGGAAAGGGCTTTAATCAGAGCGCAGCCCTTAAAAATCATAAAAGGATTCACACAGGGGAGAAGCCCTATAAATGCTCAGAGTGTGGAAAGAGCTTTAATCAGAGTGAACAACTTAAAGTTCATACAAGAATCCACACAGGGGAGGAGCCCTATAAATGCTCAGAGTGTGGAAAGTGCTTTCCTCGCAGCAATCAGCTTAACTTACATAAAAGAATTCACACAGGAGAGAAGCCCTATAAATGCTCAGAGTGTGGAAAGAGCTTTAATCGGAGCGAACACCTTAAAGTTCATACAAGAATCCACACAGGGGAGAAGCCCTATAAATGCTCAGTGTGTGGAAAGAGCTTTTATCAGAGCACAACCCTTAAACGCCATGAAAGGATTCACACAGGGAAGAAGCCCTATAAATGCTCAGAATGTGGAACGAGCTTTTATCAGAGCACAGACCTTAAAGTTCATACAAGAATCCACACAGGGGAGAAGCCCTATAAATGCTCAGAGTGTGGAAAGAGTTTTAATCGGAGCAAAGCCCTTAAAAATCATAAAAGGATTCACACAGGGGAGAAGCCCTATAAATGCTCAGAGTGTGGAAAGAGCTTTAATCAGAGCACAACCCTTAAAAATCATGAAAGGATTCACACAGGGGAGAAGCCCTATAAATGCTCAGAGTGTGGAAAGAGCTTTAATCAGAGCACAACCCTTAAATGCCATGAAAGGATTCACACAGGAGGAGCCCTATAAATGCTCAGAGTGTGGAAATAACTTTAATCAGAGCACAACCCTTAAACATCATGAAAGGATTCATACAAGGGAGGAGCCTTTTAAATGCTCAGAGTGTGGAAAGGGCTTTCCTCGCAGCAATCAGCTTAACTTACATTAAATAATTCACACAGGAGAGAAGCCCTACAAATGCTCAGAGTGTGGAAAGAGCTTTAATCAGAGCACAGCCCTTAAGCATGAAAGGATTCACACAGGAGAGAAGTCCTACAAATGCTCAGAGTGTGGAAAGAGCTTTAATCAGAGCACAGCCCTTAAACATCATGAAAGGATTCACACAGGAAAGAAGCCCTATAAATGCTCAGAGTGTGGAAAGAGCTTTAATCAGAGCACAAACCTTACAAGTCATAAAAGAATTCACACAGGGGAGAAGCCCTATAAATGCTCAGAATGCGGAAAGAGCTTCAGTCAAAGCATAAGCCTTAAATCACATCAAATACTTCATACAGGGGAGAAGCTCAAGAGTGTGGAATGAGCTTCCATCGTAACAAAAGCATGAAATCTCATCAAAGAGCAGCCATACAGAGGAATCCGGTAAATCCTAGTAATGAGTGGAATGTGGGGAAATTCCTTCATTTTCAGAGTCACATCCAGGAGAAAGAGTATAAATAATTAGAATAGAATATTTGACCAATCAAGCTTTAATGACCAATAGAGGATTCACACAAGGACCAAGTGTATCAGTGCTCAAAATGTGGCAGAAATATTGAACGTGAGTGGGAGCAAGGAATGTTTCCTGGGGCCTGAGGGTGCCTGGAGCTCTGGGCAGCCAGCTGTCTTTTGCTACAGCCTCCCACCATCCATTTGAAAGGAAGCAGGAAGAGGCTGTTGGGAGGCTAGTCAGCAGCTTCTCCTGAAGGTGTGGCCCCTGTGCCTGGAAGTGTCTCTTTTGGTTGCTTTTATCTGGCTCTTCTGAATCCTGCTGGTCCATTTGGCTGCTTGTCCTTCACTTCCCTCCTTGACCCTGCTCTGAGCAAGTGGGATTAGCCTGGATCTGTTGTAAATGCGATGGGCATAAGCAGAAATGTGTGCTTGCTGAAAGGCTTCGTTTCACTCCTGCTCTGGAATGGGCTGCTGTGCCTCTTACTTGCTCACCTAATGGTGTGAAGCATCTTCATTATCGTGCTTCAGAAGAGGACTTGAAAATTGTCACACTGCTCCCCTCATACGGCCTCAAGCTTGCCCTCTTTTTTTACTTTAAATTTTTAAAGCTTCTGAAACTATTTGAAGATTTTGGAAACAAAATGGATTTTTTGAGAAAAGAATGGAGGAGAGGCTTGTTAAACTAAACATAAATGTGGAAAGGATGGAAGAAGATAAGAAGTTGGACAGTTTTATTAAGCAAACATCTGGAGAGGTAGAACAAATTAATGAGAAGGTTGAAATTATAAAGGAAGAAGCTGAAGCGTCAACTAGAGAGTTTGATATGGGAAACCTTTTGGACTGAGAGGAAATCAAATAGGACAAGGTTCACAGAATAAATTCTGCATATCTTAGAACAGGGCTCTCCAACCTTGGGTCCCCAGATGTTGCTGTACTACAGCTCCCAGAATCCCTTCCTATTAACCATGCTGGCTGGGTATGCTGGGAGCTGTAGGCCAGCAACATCTGGGGACCCAAGGTTGGAGAGCACTGTCTTAGAAAGAAAACAATAGATCAAATCCTGCAGCAATTTTTTCCCCCCTGGAATAGAGCTGGATGACATGGATATGACTGTTTTGAAGGAGATGCAATCTGGGATTTGCAAGAGAAGAGTTTGCC
Organism: Shinisaurus crocodilurus; assembly: GCA_021292165.1. Classification (NCBI taxonomy): domain Eukaryota; kingdom Metazoa; phylum Chordata; class Lepidosauria; order Squamata; family Shinisauridae; genus Shinisaurus; species Shinisaurus crocodilurus. Next base: position 27,171,305 of record CM037880.1, on the reverse strand, counting down.
CCCATTATTCTAAAGCTGAAACAGAAAAAGATTGTTTTTGACAGATGAAGAGCAAGTGAAAGACTTTAACAAGAGGAATTGAAAGGCTTAAAGTAGTAAAAATGCTTTAAAATGCATAAGTATTTGGTTAGAAGGCTTGAATTTATATTAAGCTCCAGTTTTATAGAGAATGTTTATAAGATAATGTATTGTTTGATATATGTTTCTGGGGAAATTGGCAAAAATGTATAAATGCACTTCAGGTGCCTGTGGGAAATCTGAATAATAAGAAGCTAGATTGTATTTTGATTGAAATTACAGTCTTTTCTTTTGTGACTAATGGACATTCAGTTGGAAAGTAGCCATGGAATTCTATTAATGTATTTGAGTGAAAATGCCCAATATTGTTTATAATGGAAGAACAGTCTGTGAAGATGTGGGGCTGCAGAGATGACTAAGCTTTCATCACTATTTTAGAGAAAAGTTAACATTTATGATGATGGCTGAGCAGAAACCTCTAATAGATCTTTTGTGGAAATCAGAAAAAATGATCTGTGTATTTGTGGGACTGATAAATAAGAAATGATTTGTTTATTTGTGGATTGGATGAATAAGAAGAATAATTTCGGACAGTAGAAAAAAGTGAATTCTTTTTGTAATAATGGAGTAAGAGAAAGTCTTGGTTCTTATATTTGTTGTAGGGAAAGTCAGAAGTCCATTTTAGATTGTAGTTTCTGTTAATTATATTGTTTTTGTAGTGTTTGGTTGTTTGTTTTTATCTTTAATAAAAATTTAAAGTCAAAGCTTGCCCTCCTTTTTGGAGCTATGGGTGCGCTTACGTAAGGTTGGGGGTTTCTCTTTCTCTAACCCTTACCCCTCTCACACTGACTTTGGGATGTCTATTATCCCTACCTGATGTTAGGTTTTTGGTATGGTGTGCAGAAAGAGGGTGGTGTGCACAAAGTCTCCTGATATGGAGAATATCTCCTGATGTGGTCCCAAGGGGTCTATGAGTCAGAATCATGGGACAGTTTGGAGACAACATGTTATGTACAACAGGTTATATAAGTGTTGCACAATTGGTGAGTAATATCCTATGTATAGGTACAGGGACAGTTTGGAGACAACATGTTATGTACAACAGGTTATATAAGTGTTGCACAATTGGTGAGTAATATCCTATGTATAGGTACAGGGTTTCTTCCTATAAAGATGGACACTTGTTGACTGGGCACACTTCACTTCTCACTTGTACTTAGAACTTGAGACCTGCTTGGGTCTTGGACTTGGGGTCTTCACTTGTCTGGACAACTTTGCCTCCAATGATGTAATGAGACAGAATCATCTCTTCTGCGTAAGAGATGCCTGCATTGCTTGCCTTAATCCCATGTATTTGGGTCCTAAAAAATAAACTCTTTAATCTTTACAAACTACTCTCTCCTCTTTCCGTCTGTGGTACTGGGAGTCTCTTGCTGGGTAGGCTTTGATTCCCAGTCAAACTCTCACACCTTATACTTATTTGCCTGAGTCAAACTAATTTGAGAGAAGATCTCTATTTAAAAACACACACCTTAGTTTACTTCTTCAAAAATTGAACTATTTACAGGATAACATGATGCAGAGTGAGAGCATAGGAAAAATCCAGGTATTAAGGGACGAGAAGCATAAAACATTCCAAAGATTGCTAAGAGTATCCGAGCTGTTCGCTTCCCTTATGAAATCAAATATTTCTTACCCAAATGATCTTTCTAAGCTTTCACAAATGAGAAGAGAAGTCGGGAAAAGGTGGTAACCCAAGAGCAGGGGGGTCTGATGGAAGAACCTGGCTGCTGTTTGAATTTCCTATATATTTATGCGCTAAAATGTCACTAGTTGTAGAAATTAAACTAGAAAAATATATCTTCTAAACAATGATCTCAGATTCAGTTTGTAATTTGAAAAGAATGTTTATCATTTCCTTTTGTTTAGGCAGATACTAAAACCATTTTTGTTTCGAATGACTTTTCCTTCCCATTGAGGCTGCTAGCAACCACTACCACCAGAGTGGATAATGAATTTATTCCATTAACAAAGAACAAAGAAACCTTTCCGGTTAACATGCTGCATTGAGGGCTTTCCATCTTCACTCAAGCCCACTCAAGTGCCAGGAGATGGGAGCCGTTAAGGGCCAGGCTCTTAACAGATGTGTTATCTGGGCAATATGAACATGGTTTGGTATCCTGTGCAACGGTTAGTTCTAGCTTTAGCACTTCCTTTTACCTCAAAATTGCTAGGCCTCAATGTTAAGTGAACAGGCTTAATTGTCCTCTCAGACACATGAGTTACACCACTCGGGCATCATGGCTTCCCTTTATTTTCAAGATATTTTCAAGACAATTCTTCTCTTGGGGGTGGGGGCAGATTTCTCCAGCCCTGGCAGACACCCTTCTCAGCTATTTCTGGGGCCAGAGATTAAAAAGGCTGGTGGCACTGACTAGCCACACCGGTTCATTGCCCCACGGTTCACTCCCCCATTGTGCTCTTGCACGATGGCTCCAGGCACCACTTGGGCCTTCTGGATTTTGTGAAACCACAGTTCTCTTTGTTCATATTATTGCTAGAAGCTTTACTCCAAGCTCACCTACCAGGCCTCAAAGAAACAGACTGCAGTGCTGCCTGTTTCGGGGCATGTGGCCAAACTGGAACTTGGGAGTCTCGATTTTAGCTGTGTTTTAGCCGTTTTCAACAAAAAAAGAAGAAAAGAATACCAGTTGAATAATAATTACTTTCTGGAGAGAACTGAATTTGGGAAAGACTCCCTATTACAAAAAGCAACCCCCAAGCCAATAATAGCCAGACTATGTAGAAAAGAATAAGGAACTGAGTGTGAGCACCCCACTGTAAGCTTTGGCAATCTCAGATCATGGACTGACACAATCTGGAGAGTGTCCTATATGTTTAATGAGTGTTTAATCACATCCATCCCAAAGCTTCATTTGGGCACAGGACATTGTCAAGTGGGGCAGCTCTATGTCAATAATAGCCAAAAGGTATAGAAAAGTGTAAGGAACTGGTTGTGTGCCCCCACAATAAGATCTGGCCCAACCTTCCTAACCAGCCACGGTTTTATTGATAACGGTTTTATTGCTGGTATTTTTAGCATTGTTTTATTCTTTTACTTGTTTTATCTTTAATTGTTCACCACGCTGAAATCTCCATGCTGGAATATGGAGTGGTATATAAATCTTGTATATATATATATATATATATATATAGGCTATGGATTGTATTTTTGTATGTACCGGTATATACATACTTGTATATCGATTAATACAATAGAATCTCTAACAGAGCAATCCTATGGCCACTAGACAGCATCTAGACCAGCGTTCTCCAACCTTGGGTCCCCAGATGTTTTTGGTCTACAACTCCCAACACGCCCCAGCCAGCTACCAAGGTTGGAGAACACTGATCTAGACAGCCATAGGATTGCTTGGATCCCCAGCTATGAGGTTGGAAATTCTCTCCGACCTCGTAGCGGGAAATCCATGATTGGATCCCCTACACACACACACACACACACACCCTCTCAGCCGGCATGGAGAGAACAGTATCAAGATACTTGACACCACCAAGGAGCCCCAGCAGGCTCCTTCCCTCTAGCTCCAAAGCGGCACACTTTGGCAGCTGAAAATGGCCATCTGCTTTGCAGGGCAGGAGGAGCACTTCCATGCTCCTCCCACCCTCCATAGGATGCCCGTAATCCTCCCAAGTTCAGAGGTTTATGGGCATCTTTATTGGATTGTGCCCTAACTGTATTTATTGACTGATTTGATTTGTACCATGCCTTTTCCTACCAAACAAATGGCACGCAAGGCAGCTTACAATCATAAACAAGACTTGATTAAAACAATAATAAAACAAATGCATTAAAACACAATTAAAAACACAACAATAACAGAATTAAGACAAGCATCCAATCCAACGGAGCCATTCAGATGCCAAAGGCCTGTTTGAATTAAAAGATTTTTGCCTGCCTACAGAAGCACAGCAGAGGAGGAGCCAACCTCGCCTCCTTCGGCAGGGAGCTCCACAGCCTGGAAGCTGCCATTGAGAAGGCCTCTCATGTCACCACCAAATGCACCTCTTAAGGTGGTTGTATTGAAAGAAGGGCATCTAGTGGTTCTGCAAAGCAGGATGGAGCCGCGCCATAATGCTGCCTTAGGCTGCATTAGCAAAACCATAGTGTCCAGGTCACAAGAAGTAACAGTTCTACTCTACTCTCTGTTAGGCAGGCCATACAGTATATGAAGTACCGGGTGCAGTTCTGGGTGCCACATGAAAAAGGACTTCAACAAACTGGAGCACGTCCAGAGAACAGCAGCCAGGATGGTGTGGGAGTGGGACAACAAGTCATGTGATGGGTGGGTGATTAGGCTGGAGAAGAGAAATTAAGGGGAGAAATAATAGTGGCCTTCATATATCTGAATTAAGTGTGCTATGCAGAAGATGGAGGAGACATGTCCCCCATTGAACCATAGGGTAGGACTAAGGGCAGAAAATGCCTGGAGCAGATTTTAGCTAAATATTAGGAGAAACTTCCTAACTGTAGAGCTGTTTGGCAGTGGAACAGATTGCCTCAGGAGGCGGTGGGCTCTCCTTTGCTGGAAGTATTTAAGCAGAGGCTGGACAGCCATCTGTCAGGGTCAGGGATGCTGTAGCTCAGTGTTCTCCAACCTTGGGTCCCCAGATGTTTTTGGCCTACAACTCCCAGCATACCCCAGCCGTATGCTGGGAATTGTAGGCCAAAAACATCTGGGGACCCAAGGTTGGAGAACACTGCTGTAGCTGCACCCTGCATTGCAGAACCTGCACTGTGCAGGGGGGTGGACTAGCTCAGGAGTCTCCAACCTTTTCGGACATGTGGGAACATTTGGGAATTTGAGAAACTGCTGTGGGCACCACCACCACAAAATGCATAATCAGTGGATCATCACCTTGCTATCTACCAGTCACATCTATAGATCTTAGGCTGCATCTTGTTCAGCAAAAAACCCTTTTGTTTCATGGCTACTGGACACTGCAACATCTCTTTAATAAGGCATCGTCCAATTCAGCTAATTGCTGGTGGTGCAAGGCAGCTAATGCTTCTCTTCAACATATTGGTATGTCTTGGCAATGTCCAGTAGTTGCTTCTTTTCGGGAGGAGGTTGTTATACAGATAAATTTTGTACTGGAGCAGTCTTTAATATTCACTGATGTACACACTCTTTTAATTTATTTACCCACTTCATGGAAATTAACAAATGGAAGGGGAAATGGATTCTCTGCACCCTTTTGATAGCTAAAAGATCAATGTTACAAAACTGGAAGGATAAACACCCACCTCCTATAATGCAATGGATTGAAGACTTTACAACACTTCTGATACAGTAAAACCTTGGATTGCAAGTAACTTGGTCTGCAAGTGTTTTGCAAGACAAGCACATTTTTAAAATTTTAACTTGATAAACGAGAGACGTCTTGCAATACAAGTACTGTAGTACGGCCAAGAAAAATGAAGACTTTACACTATCATTCTTTATTGCAGCTTAAATTAAAAATGTGTACAAATTTCTTATGGGGAATTTCGCTTTGATATACAAGTGCTTTGGATTACAAGCACGTTTCCGGAACGAATTATGCTTGGAATCCAAGGTTTTATTGTATATGAATAGGTGCCAACTTCAAATAGATACTTATTTGGATATTTCATCCACTTTTGTTAAAGCCTAGATGTACAATTACCAGAAAGTTGTATGCATTTCATACAAATCCATGTACGCATATTAAAAAAGCAGGAAAAAATAAAACAATTCAGGTGCCCACAGACAGCACATTGGGGACCCCTTTGTGGGTGCCATTGAAATTGCCTGCAGGGACCACGGCACCTGCAGGTGCTGTGTTGGGGATCCCTGGATCTCGCTGGGTTGCCTTTGGGCAAGTCAGTCTTCCACAACCTACAGAAGACAGACATCAGTCCCCCACAGCCCAGCTCTATACCTGAAGCTGCCTCCAGCAGCTGCCTCCTGTGTTGGATGCTTCCTTCTGAGAGTGTTAGGCTGGTATGGGGTGAGCCCACAGGCTGCATGAACTCATTGAGAGTATACAGTTAACATGTGGACACACCACTCTTTGATGGAAGAAACATGAGACCATTTTTCCTTGGACAATGAACATAGAGTGGATCCAACAACAAAAAACACGATGAGTTTGGGAAATGAAGAGCAATGACTCCCACTGCCACAGTAATGAAGTGTTCGCACTCCGTTTCTCTCAGTGGTGTGACTCGGTGGAAGGAAGCTTCATGTGTCCATAGTCTTCAAGACTAACTGATCCATGTTTTGCAATTTAGTCTTGATCCTGACTGTCGTGACGGGATCTCTACAGTACAGGCCAGATCAAGCACTCCCTGCCCTTTCACTGAAACCCCAAACAGACATCACTTTGCCTAGAAGCGATGTCTTTTCTCTCTCTTCATTTTTTACCCTACAGAAGGTGCAGTGATCAGAACTCTAGCAAGGGGCCTGCCCCCCCCCCAAAGTAATTAAAGTAGTGTCTGTTTTGACCCTGATCCATGTCCGAATATGGAGCCACATTGGTGAGTTCTCACAAACATGTTTTTCTCCAGCTACGCTGGCTGGGGCATGCTGGGAGTTGTAGGCCAAAAACATCTGGGGACCCAAGGTTGGAGAACACTGGCCTATTCTATGCAGTCTCGCCTTTTCAATTTCCTTGTATGTTACCTACTGCACTTTGCTCCCTTTGACAGCTGAAACTTAGAAGGACATTGACAAGGCAAGGCTACATATATCGGACAGCACTTGCGCGCTTGTGAAAGTTGAATAACAACAACAACAGCAACAACGAAGACATTTGTGCAATTTTCTGAGGCTGAAAATGTAATTGAAAAAAGAAAAGAAAACCCCATTTGCATACTCCCAAGGCACTTAAAAATATTTTTTTTAAAAAAGGTGGCAAATGAAAAGGGGTCATGATCAGAGCAGGAAGGGGGCTAAGAGAAGGAGACACAGGTTCTGCTGAGAAGGACACTGGAATATGGGCTGGAAGACTAAGGGGGAAGGAGGGGGAGAACAAGCCACGGTAAGCCCACTCGTCTGTCGGGCCTACCAACCCACACTGCATAGTTTAGGCACAGGGTGGCTTACCGTAATGTGCAAACACAGCCAGTGACTTACCAGTAACAGTTAAATGTCTGGAGTGTATGCTATCAGATTGCTCTATCATTCTGATATGGCCCACAATGGGTCTGAGGATGGCCTTATCCCACCTTAGATATCTCATTTCCTGTGCGAACTGCAGGTTTTGGACACACTAAATCAGTGTGGCTGACACTCAAAAAAACCTCTGCCAGGAAATGACTCTAGCTCTGTATTCAGCAGTGTCCTCCATCTTAAGTTCAAACTCCTTTTATGATCACTAGGGAGAAATAGTCTCTCCCACTCTCAGTTTGATGGAGACAGGCTGTGGTCTGGATTTGCAATGGGTCTGGGGTGGAAACGAAAGAATTATCGACAAGAATTTTAAAACGATCTACCCAAAAAACAACAACCAAAAAAAGCCAGTCTACAGCTAGACCAATTCAGTATGTAGGAAACAATTTATGAACCTATAATGTTCCCATCTTTAGCAGAAAGTGAACTCTGGCTGTCCGGACAAATCTCTTATTTCACCCACACAAACAGACCTCTTGCTGTGCTGAAAGGCGATGCACTAAACAGAAGGCCTGCAGACTTGCAAAAAAAAAAAAAAAAAAGGAGACGGGGAAATTATTTAAGCAGAGAGCACCTTGTTTACAAAGGGCAAGTCCCAGAGTTTGAGTTAGAAGTGGAATTCATAACACAGAATAGAGCTATATAGCACCAAAGTGAGTTTTTCAATTGGAATCCACTTTGAAGCCCAAACCAATATAGTTTCAGAAGTTGGATATTAAAAACCATATATCTACAGTAAGATTTCTCTGTTAAAATGGGAAAACATAGTCTAGGGGATCCAGATATAGCAGCTGAAATTTGTATCTTACTCTGAAGTCTGATTATATTGCTTTTGGTATATGAATTTTGGATGGAAAATCATGATTTTGGACCATAAAAATACCGTAGACACATGGCAAATGTCCATCTAGCCAGAAGGTCTAAAGTCATAAGTATATAGGAAGAGTCATACTGGATCAGACCATGAGTCTATCTAATCCAGCACCCTGTTCTCCACAGTGGCTAACCAGATAATTCTGGGAAGCCCAAAGGCAGGACAGGATGATAACAGAAGTTGCCTCACTGCAGACTTCTCCAACTCCAGATGTGTTGGACTGCAACTCCCATCATGTTAACTCAAGGTTTATTTAATCCATGGTTAACTCATGGCTTGTTGCCCTATGTAGGGTTTCCCTGGCACACGAGCAAACCAACTGTAGTTTGTTTCTCAATCCCTGGGTTGCTTGTTTCCCTCCTCCTTCACCCGCTCCATCCCTATCACAAATGCCTTTGTGCCACTGTAGAACAGCTGGTTCTCATGTAGGAGAGCTGATATTTTTTTTAACCACTCTTGCCTGCCTCCTATGTAGCCTGGTGAAACAGCCCATGAACAACCCACAGTTCTGGATTCACACATAATGACAACCCATGGTTTAAACAACCCAGAATTCACAACCCAACAACAAACCGTGGGTTCTTTTTCTGGGCTGTTTGTGGTTAACAAACCATGGTTTGTTAGCACAGCCTTATTCACACATCACGACAATCCAGAATTCAACAACACACACCATGGGTTAGTGTTATGTGTGAATCAGGTCTTTGAGTATTATCATTAATTTGTGATTAAATCTGAACTAAATGTACTATAGAACTTCTTTCCAAAATGTTACTTGACACACTCAGGGCCTTTTCCAGATCTGTTTCTCATAGGGGTGACATTACTTTTGATAGAACTTTACTAGCATCATCCAAGATCCCTGTTCCCATTCCTTTGGAGTAGAAAGAAACAGGGCTAGCCCTTCTGGTAGGGGATAGCTCATCCATGAGGTGGGGTAGACTTTCAAAAATCTTTCAACAGAGCTATGCACTTGATACTGGACAGTGCAACTGCTCAGCCTCCAAAGGAAAAAATAACAAGCAAGGATAAGCCATTTCCGGCCCTGATGATACCACAACCTAGTATATCGTAAAAACATTCTCTAGTTCAGGGCTGGGGAATGTGTGGCCCTGCAGATGTTGTAAAACTACAACTCCCATCATCCTTCACCATTGGCTAGACTGGCTGGGGCTGATGGAAATGGGAGTCCAACAACATCTGGAGGGCCACACATTCCCTGGCCCTGAGCTAGAGAATGTTTTTACGATGTACTAGGTTGTGGTATCATCAGGGCTGGATCCACTTTGGTTGAATTGTGCCCAGTATCCTAAACACCTGGTCATCATGAAAGTTATTGAGGTGGTTTGTTTTCATGAAATTGGTAAAATTAGCATTTTACATGATTAAAACCATAGCCTTTTCTTACATCCTGAATTAATCTCAGTTGGATTAGAAGCTATTGATTATATAATTCCTTGGATCTTTATACTGGTGTGCAGCTTTATTCAGTTTGATAAAATAGGCTAATTCAGGCACAATCCAACACAGAGTTAAGTACACTTATATCCACTGGTTTCTATGTGCTTGTGACAGAAAACACCTATATTGGCTCAATTTCTGAAAAGTTTAGAAATAATTTAACCTGTTCTGCTCTTCTAAAGTGCCAAATTTCCCCTCCTCTCAGGGCCAAATGAGATAGTGCCATTAAATGTGTCTTTGCAATTAACATACATGTTTTTTTTAAAAGGCAAATTGCATCAGTTGTGGGGGGGGGGGAGATAATTAATGGGACCAGTGAGGCATAGAGGGGAAATTTAGCCCTTTCTTTCCCTGCTGCGGTCCTAAGGAAAATCCCTCTTTGAAGTTGGTGTTTGCTTTGGGGGGGGGATCTCCCATTGATGCCAAGAGGGTTTTCCTCAGGACCGCAGCACCGGAGGAAAGGATTAAATGCTCCGTCTGCCTGCTCTGATCTTTTTATGAGAGGTTCTTTTTATAAGAAGATGTCAAGCCTACCGACCTACTTAAACATTAGATGGTGACAGTGAGAAGGATCCAATGGTCTTTGGCCACTAGGGCTATCGATGTTGCTTTAGCAGAAGCCTGTTGCCCTAGCGAGTGCTATTGTTGTACGCTAGCACCATGTCAATAGCATTAGCAGCTAGTCACCATTGGATCCTTCCAAATGTACCAAGGTTTTTAGAAAGTTTGACCCCGGGGGGAGGGGAACCAGGTAAATGGGCTGGGTGTAGGGCAGAAAATAAAGAGAGAACTCTGCATCCATCACAGGGCTTAAATGTGTTCAACTCTGTGTGGGATTTCAGTCTTCATGTTTTCAGGGATAGAACATATCCTGCTGGTGATGGTGAGGCTGTAGCATAGTGGTAGAGCACCTGCTTTGCATGCAGAAGGTCCCAGGTTCAATCCCCGGCATCTCCAGGTAGGGCTGGAAAAACTCCTGCCTGAAACCCTGGAGCAGGGATGGGGACTCGGACTCGAGGACTCGACTCGTGAGTCGGACTGAGTCCCCCCTCTAACTCGACTCGGACTCGAACCCCAAATGGGACTCGAGACTCGACTCGGGACTCGAGACCAAGGACTCTTCAACATCCCTGGGCTGTGCCAGAAGGAGTGGAGAGGAGCGTGATTGCCGGCGAAGAGCGCATGGAAGCGAGGTGTGCCGCTGCTCGGCCACTATGGACAGCTACCAGGAGTGCAGCCCCAACAGTGTGTCAAGATTTATTTTGATTGATGTGTTGCGTACTTGGGAGAGGCAGAAGAAGGACCTGAGATTACTCTGTGTGGCTGCTCTGAGTGTGTTTCTGGTTCCAGCAAGTTCATCACCAGTGGAGCGGGTGTTCAGTGAGGGTGGAATTGTGATGAGATCTCACCGTTCCAGAATGGGGGCCAAACATTTAGAAAAAATCATGTTCCTCAAATGCAACATGGATAAGTTTTAGGAAGTACAGCAAGTTTATTTTTTAAAATCATTTTCCTAAAATGCAACCTTTCAGACATTTTGGGTTTGGCTGCCTCTGCCTACCTGCTTTGGGGTTCCCTGCCTCCTCTGCCTGCCTGGTTATTTTGGGTTTGTCTGCCTGGTCTGTTCTTTGCAAAATCAGTTGCAGAGTTATGAGATAAAAAGGCACACTTGTGCCTAGAATTTATTTAAACCACACATCTGAAGTAGCCTTATTTTGTTGGGAAAACCCCCCATTGATTTTAATAGGGACTCGTGGAGTCAGCTTTGGGAGTGACTCGTGACTCGTGACTCGTGAGTCACCATTTTGGACCAAGGACTCGGACTCGAGACTCGGGTCCAAAGACTCGTGACTCGACTCGTGACTCGAGACCAAGGACTCTTCAACATCCCTGCCCTGGAGAGCCATTGCTGCCAATCAGTGTCGGCAGTACTGGGCTAGATGGACCAAGGGTCTGACTTGGTATAAGGCAGCTTCCTACGTTCCTTCCTATGGTGGTGATACCTCCATTCTGTGTTGCATGCTTTTAAAATACATTACATTCAAATGTTGGTGTTTTTTTTAAAGTATCACTTGTGAAATCCTCTTAAGGGCTGATTCAGATTTTTGCAGATGTGGGAGTTGTTTCTAAGCCCCTAAACAGAAGTAAATGTGAATTGGCAAGAAGTGGCTCTTCCTCATGCCCTGACTTTTGTAACCCAAAACCCATTTGAAGATATTGTGCTTCAAGGGTTGTTGTGGTAGCAAGTCAGCTCAGTTTGTTATCATTCAGATACATAACATATGACATTGATACTAGTTTCATTGAAATCAATTAGAATTGCACCCATGTGACGTGTAGGTGTGTTGAATGCAATCCTATACCCACTGACTATATATTTAAAAGAATGACCTCTTTTGTGTATAGAAGTCTTAACTACACAGTTCGCAATACTGAAGGATACATGAAACATGGACATATTTAAGAGGTGGAAGAACAATGGATGATTGTGAAGAAAATGAAAGTATCGGTCATCACAATATCAGGCATATGTTATTTTGCTGCTCTAAACACAGCATAGCTGGCCATCTTGTTTCCTTTACTTACTTCAACGGCAGCTGGACATCTGGAAATAGTATGACTTGTGGCAAGCATTAATAAAGATTCAAAAATGCCATTAAAGTAACAGTCTGCCAGAAAAAAAAATTAAGGAAAATTAGCTGAAACTAATAAAAAACACATACTACTGAAATAGTAGATTGCCAATGGAAAATTCTGGGAACACACTTATTATGATAGAATAGGAATATGTATTTACACATTTGTGAATATTAGTCAAGCTGTATTGTATTACCTAGAAGTATATAAGGAAACCATTTGGATGAAAAAAGGGAGAAGATTGTTAAAAGGTTAGAGAAGGCAGGAAATGATTCATAATTCAATACTAGGGAACACAGAATCATTCCCATCAGCAAATGCAGTGCATATTATAATGAAATGAAGAGATGATTTAAACATAAAATGTCTCGTTAAAACAATCGCTAATGCTACAGACATGCAATATCTCTAGAAATTAGGAATCCAATGAAACTGAGATCTGCTAAGGTGCTTGCGCAGTTCAATATGCTGTAAAACAGAGGTGAGGTATGTAGCTTGAATGACAAAGTATAATGTTCACAGAAACTACGTGGGATGATTTGTGCAAAGAGAGGGATAAGGGGAGTGTGACCCTATTGATTCACTTGGACATCTCAAAGACTTTCAGTACCATTGACCATGGTATCCTTCTGGATAGGCTGTCTGAGTTAGGTGTTGATTCACTTGGACTTCTCAAAGGCTTTCGATACCATTGACCATGGTGTCCTTCTGGATAGGCTATCTGGGCTGGGTGTTGGAGCTACTGTGTTGCAGAGGTTCCATTCCAACTTGGATGGCTGATTCGAGAAGGTGGTGCTTCAGGTTATCAATCTGTTCCTTGGCAGTTCTGCTATGGGGTGCCACAGGACTCTCTTTTGTCCCCCATGCCATTCAACATCTACAAAAAACTGCTGGAGGAAGCTATCCAGAGATGTGGACTGAGGATGACACCAACATGAGTTACAGGCCTGTGGCTCACACTGGCTCAGCTTGTCTGAGTGTGGAAAGCTAAGCAGGGTCAGGCCTGGTTATTACTTGGATGGGAGACCCTTCCTCTAGTTTCCTGCATTGAGCAGGGGGTTGGACTCGATGGCCTTGTAGGCCCCTTCCAACTCTATAATCTATGAAATCTATGCAGATGACACCCAGCTCTATCTCTTCTTTTCATCAAGTCCAGGTGAGGTAGTGGCTGTTCTGAATCAGTGCCTGGGTGTGGTAATGGACTGGAAGACGGCCAGTAAACTGAGACTCAGTCCAGATAAGATAGAGCTACTATTAGAGGGCAGGGGTGGTGCTAGTTACCAAAAAGATCCGGGCTCAGGCCCACAGGACCAACAACAACAACACACACAAATTTGCATATGCTAATTTACATATGCTCTACAGTCTCTCTCTCTCTCTCTCTCTGTGTTAAAGGACCCTGTCTCCTAAGGACATGCCTATTTGTAAAAAGAGATGTATGGACAGGGGAAAGGAGAGGAGGAGGGCATTTGATTTCAGAAAAAAACCTCAGGCAGAAAGATTCAAGGGTGGGGACAGCAGGAGATGAAGCACATGTGGGCAAAAGCCAGCTAATTCTGGGGGATCAGATGCAACAGAGATCATCAGGATCCCTGTACCTTTATTTCAGCAAGTGCCCATGGACAGCAGGGCTGAGGGGCAGATGGTCTCCCAGAGATTAGAGACTCCAGATGAAAGATATGGGGCTCCAGCCTTAGCGTGCCACCCACTTAATACTGCCTCTGTTAGTGAGTGGTTCTTCTGCCCGGCTGGGTGGTATTCAACCTGTTCTGGAGGGGATTGCATTTCTCCTAAAGCAGGGGTATGCAAAAAGTAGATCTCCAGATGTTTTTGACTTCAACTCCCCGCATTCCTGACCATGGCCATGCTGGCAGGGACTTCTGGGAGTTTAAGTCCCAATCATCTGGAGATCTACCTTCTGCCAGCCCCTGCCTTAAAGGATCAGGTTCATAGTTTGGAGGTGCTCTTGGATCCACAGTTTGGTAATCCATGGTCTGATAATCTAACATTTGGATTACTGTAATGTGTTTTGTGTGAGGCTGCCTTTGAAAAGAGTTAGGAAACTTCAGCTGATCCAAAATAGATCAACAAGACTGTTAACAGGGACTGGCTGATTTGAGTATATTACACCAGTGCTTTCTGATCTGCCAGTCCATTTCTGGGCCCAATTCAAAGTGCTGGGATTAACCTACAAAGCCCTAAACAGCTTGGGGCCAGGTTACCTGAGGGATCATGATCCCCTCCCAAATATACCTGGAATGTAGGAAGCTGCCTTATATTGAGTCAGACCATCGGCCCATGTAACCCAGTATTGTCTGCACTGACTGGCAGCAATGGCTCTCCAGGGTTTCAGGCAGGAGTTTTTCCAGCCCTACCTGAAGATGCTGGGGATCGAACCTAGGACCTTCTGCATGCCCAGCATGTGCTCTCCCACTGGGCTGCAGCCCTTCCCTTACTGCCTGTCTCAGTGGTGACACCCTGGCTGTGGAATGCCCTTCCCAGAGAGCATTCTCACCTGGCACCTATGTTATGGTCTTTTCGGAGCCAGCTGAAGACGTTTTTATTTTCCCAAGCCTTTTAGTCCTTCAGTAAAACATATGCTTCCCACAGGGTGGCTTGTTTGAAGGCAACAAGCCACCCTGACAACCCATGGCTTGTTCTTGGTGTTGTTGAACCCACGATGGGTTGTCGTGTCGTCTGAACCCAGGTGACTGACCCCATTGTGGGTACAGGGAAGCAGCAGCTACCCCACCGATGCCCAAGTGACATGGTGGAGCAACCATCACTGGCTTGGTGTCCCCCACTGCGATTGTGAGCCGTTTTTTCCTCATCGTGGCTTTCCCCCCATTTTACCACTTTTCATGATCTATATCATGATCTCCAGTGGTACACTGGAGGGGCTTTCCCTGGTTTGCCACACCCTTTAAAAAAAATTGAGTGCAAGATAATGGCAAAGAAAAAATAATTAAATTCGTTATTTATGTTTTAATTAGTCAGACTTAAGCAAGTGCGGAGGTGCACACTTGTGGGAGTCTGAAATCTGAAACCTTGCCTGGGCAATGTCCTGGGAGGTGTCTGCTGTCAAAGTGCAGAGGCTGCAAACAGGTCCATTTTTTACTTTGCACTCTCTTGACAGCCGTCAAAAGGCAAGCTGTCAAGGGAAAACAAAGCTGCAAGTGAAACGGGGTGGCCAGTAGATCACTCCCTTCGTGGCGAGATCCTCTAGTTTTTTGGTTGGACCTGACTCTTCTCAGTGTCCTCGCACTTTCCCACCCTTTCCCAAGACTCTAGGTACTTGGGAAAGTGCGAGCCACCCCATTTATGGGAGCATGGAGTCTTCACAGCTGTCAAAGCTCAGGCTAATCAGGGTTTTTGTGACAGGGAAATATGCACACGCACGCATGCATGCACGCACGCACACACACACACACACACACACACACACGTCTGTCTGTCTGTCTGTCTGTCAAAAAAAAACAAAAACCCTGAGTGAAAAAGGGCCTGCAATCGCAGCGGGAAGAGGAGACAAACAGACCTTTCTGTTCTCCCACGCATTTTAATCATTTTAATCTTGTAATTGTTTTTAATTCCGTTATTGTAACTGCTGCTGCTAGCTCTGCTGTTTGTTTTTAATCTGTGGTTTAAAATTTTATATTTTATATTGTATTTTATGATTTTAACTGTTGTAAACCGCCCAGAGAGCTTCGGCTATTGGGCGGTATAAAAATGTATTAAATAAATAAATAAATGTGGCTTTAGCCGCCAAGTCCCCTGGGATATCGGCTGGAGGACCAGGGGGAAGGGAGGGAGGGACAACACATGGTGAGCCTGATCATCTGTTGGGCACACCGTGGGTTGTTTTGTGAATAACCAGCCCACCATTGGTTGTTTGAAGTCGGCTTAGTGTGACGTGGGAACACAGCCATAGATTTTGTGGAGAAGAAGGAAGACTTCCCAAAGATTCAGTAATGAATCTAACACCCTGCCTCCCCTGTATCTGAATTTTAGTTACCAGATGGTACAAACATTAGGCAAGAAAGATAGACTGAACTGCTAAAATCAAAGAACCAAGGTGAAGCAGAATTGGCTGTAATGCAGGAAATCCAGTGGAGTGGAGTGCCTGCAGAAGCAGCGCAGAACGCTGTACAACTCTCTAACTCTCTTGCTTGCAAGAATAATCCTGTTCAAGCTCCTGCCCCAGAAAGACACCTTTTCCTTTGCAAGTGTTGTAGCTCGAATGATTTCATCATGAGAAGGGTGGGGGGTGGGGGAAGGCTGTTTACTGAAGTGGCTTAACCAACCTCCATCCCATTTAGGTGCCAGATTTGGAGCAGCAGTTGAGATGGCTGTTTGCTCTGATACTCCCAGAGCCTAACTAGGAATGACAGAGCATGGATAGATGCTGCTGACTCTTGTCTCCCACATACATCTCTCTAGTAGTGTCTAGTAAGAAATGCACAATGAGCCGCCACCAGCCTGTTCAGCATTTCTCTGCCCCTTGCAAATGGCAGCCATGAATTCTTTCACTAAGCATTAGCAGGGAAACATGGGGGGGGCGGGGGCGGCCTGGCTCAGTGGCAGACAACAAAACATGTAGTGGGGCCCTCAGCTGTTTTTGAATACATGTGGGAGGCAGAGCATGGATGTACAGTAATACCTTGGATTGCAAGTAACTTGGTTTGAGAGCAACTTGCAAGACAAGCAAATTTTTAAATATTTATTAATTTTCTTTGACTTGATATACAAGCGACGTCTTGCAATACAAGTACTGTAGTACGGCTTAAATTAAAAATCTCTGTACAATTTTTTTGGGGGGGATTTCGTTTTGATAAAAGAGTGTTCTGGATTACAAGCACGTTTCCGGAACGAATTATGCTCTCAATCCAAGGCATGACTGTATGTATGCTGCTATGACCATCATGCCAGCGGAGAGAGCATTTGCCATATATCATCTAGGCCAGAGGGTGCTTCACTCTGTTCTTGTAACACCTGGGACTGAATGAGGATTGCCCCGCCCCACCTTCAGCTGCAGCCCTTTAAAAGAGCTTATTCTGCTGCTGGCACCTCCTAGGTCAGAGGTTGTTTTTCTCTCATTGGGTTGGATCCAGATTTAGGCATGTGCAACTGGTCTGGCAGAAGCAGACTTATCTGCTGCCTCCTCCACACAACAGCCCCTCTAGCTCTCTGAAAATGCCACACAGAGCATCGAGGGACCCTGTTGAATAGAGTGGGGAGTGGGGAGTGGGGAGTAGGGAGTGGGGAGGGACCCCCCAAAAATCAGGCAAAGGCACCTTCCATGAGCAGAGCCCTTCCATCCACAGAAGGCAGATCCTGGATCCAACCTTATGTTAGTAAGGAATTATGAATGAATTGTTTTGATATTGATATTTTTTTATTATGTACGTATCTATTATGAAACTGGCTTGAATTGTCTTTTATAGGGAGATGCTATGGATAATGTATTGATAATCATACAATCATAGCAAGCTTCTTTATGCTGAGTCAAACCATTGGTCCTTCTAGCCCTGTATTAACAACTCTGATTGGCTGGGGCTTTCCAGGGTTTCAGGCAGAAGTTTTCCCAGTCCCATGTGGAGATGGAATGGATTGAACCGGGGACCTATCGCATGCAAAGCATGTGCTCTACCACTGAGCTACTGCCCCTCCCCTTTTATATATGTATATGCTTTATTGTGAACCACTTTTAAGTGTAGCGTATACCAGGGATGTTGAAGAGCCCTTGGCTTCGAGTCACGAGTCTTTGGACCCGAGTCGAGTCTTGAGTCTGAGGTCCAAAATAGTGACTTGAGTCCCGACTCCCGAGTCACTCCCAAAGCGGTGGCCCATGGAGGGAGCAGGAGGGTCTCTGCGAGAGGAAGAAGAGCTGCCCTTCCTCCCGCGGAGATCCTCCCGCTCCCTCCATGGGCTGCCACCACTTACCGCCGGGCAGGGATGTATTACGAGCCCTCCCTGGGCTCGTTGTTCTTGCTCGCTCTTCTGAGCGGCGCGGAGCGTTCTCCGTGCCGCTCGAGTCGCCGCCGCCCGCGCCGCCGCTCACCTCACCACCGCCGCCTCACCATTGCACGCCGCCTCGTCACCGCCAGCACACCGCTGCCGCTCACCTCACCACCACCGCCACTGCCGCCTTGCCATTGCATGTGCCTCGCCGCCGCATGCACGCCACCACCGCCGCTCACCTCACCACTGCCGCCTCGCCATTACACGCCGCTTCGCCGCCACCCCCACGCCGCCGCCGCCGCTCAACTCACCGCCGCCTCGCCATTGCACGCTGCTGCACCTCCCGCGCTGGTCCCGTCGCGTCACTTCCGCCGTGCCGGCAGTGGTGAGGTGAGCGGCGGAAGTGACGCGACGGCAGTGGTGAGGTGAGCGGCAGCGGCGGGCGGGCGGCGTCGAGGCGGCGTGCAATGGCGAGGCGGTGGTGGTGAGGTGAGCGGCAGTGGCGGCGGGCGGGCGGCGGTGACGGAGTCCTTGGTGTCGAGTCCCGAGTCGAGTCTCGAGTCCCATTAAAAATAATGGGACTCGAGTCTGACTCGAGTCAGAGGGGGGACTCAGTCCGACTCACGAGTCGAGTCCTCGAGTCCAAGTCTCCATCCCTGGCATATACAGAAAAGCAGTATACAAATGCAGCAACTGTAACTATGGTTGGCAATGTTAGACTGTATCCACTGGTGTCCTTGCACCAGCGGGAGGGAGCCACAGGCAGAGATTTCCCTCTCCCTGCTGCATAGAAAGGGTTTCTCTGTTGGAGAAAGGGCTTCTAATGAGCACACACACTTCTCTGAATTGAGACCCTTAAAAATCAGAACTCTGGATTTTGATCATGCAATCTTTATGAGCATCCATATCCAAATGTTATCACTGATTTGTAGATATTGGAGTGGATGGGTTTGGCAATCAATAAACCAATACCTCTCCCTATCCTAAAAAGGCTTCAATGCATGGTGCACATTACCATATTTATATTCTGTTATTGTATTTATATCTTAATATGCGCTCCACCTTGAGAAGGACGATCAAGAAGAACTCATAAAATACGGTATTTTTTTTTCTTTTACATTTACCTCACATGTGATAGCATCTCCCGCTTTGCTTAAGTCCTTCAGCTCTTAGTTTTATTTATTTATTTATTTATTTATTTATTATATTTATATCCCACCTTTTTTCCTGCAAGGAACCCAAGGCGGCGTACACAATCCTCCTCCTCCTCCTCTCCATTTTATCCTCACAACAACCCTGTGAGGTAGGTGAGGCTGAGAGTCAGTGACCGGCCCAAAGTCACCCAGTGAGCTTCATGGCCGAGCGGGGAATAGAACCCGGATCTCCTGAGTCCTAGTCCAACACTCTCACCACTACACCACACTGGCTCTTATTATTATGGGATTTACCATTAAAGCATCAACATTATTATGGGATGTATCACTCTTGCATTAACCTTGTTTCACATTTTGCTATTGGTGCCTGTTTAAACAAGGTACGTGTCACCAGTGCTTTTTTTCTGGAGAAAAAGGTACCGGAACTCTTGGATTATGTTTCCTCGGGAGTAGATGGTGATTAAATTGTAATGAAATTAATAGAAGAAAAGGTGCTGGAACTCAGTTCCGGTGAGTTCCACCAGAAAAAAAGCCCTGCGTGTCACCATTATTTCATATAACATAATTATTGTTATTGTGCTTCTGCTGTGCAGCCATTGGTAATTACATTCCCCCTTGAGCAAAACAAGGCTGAGCTTCATCTTAGGAAAAGAGAGACTTCAGGAAGTGTTATGAATCAACACATGTAGCTGTCCACACAGAGCAGGTCATTGTGTTTTTCCTACTGATGCATAGATTCTATGGCATACGAGGCTTTCAAGAAAAATGGAGTTATTTCCCTGTGAGGATTCATTCTGAGGAACTCTTTTTGATGTGGGAAAAAACTACAGTCCCAAGGAATGAACTTTCTTACCCCTGTCTGACTTTTGGCAAACATGCCAGATGTCATTCATTAGATCTGTCAACAAATGAACAACTGAAAGCCTTAGATTTTTGACACATGTTGCCATGTGAGAGTCCAGACATGAGGAGTCTGTTAAGTGAGCCAGAGAACTCTAGCATGAGTCTGAGAGCCAAATCTATGCCTGATATATGTGGGTGCAATCTCAGCTATGTAGGCTGGCTTTGGGGGCTAGTCTAGGATTTAAACCTGTAGGGAGGGTTTTTCAATGTAGTGAAATTAATTATATTCTGTATCAGGAAATGTAATTTTTACCTTCCCTAGGTTGCCACCTTGCTCTTCTGAACAATAGTCTGTAAAACAGACACACACACACACACACACACACACACACACACACACAGAGTGTCAGCCAAACTTTTATTGCTTATGGCTAAAGGCCTTTGCAAAAATTCAAACACACTAAATGAAGAAGGAACAACAAATCACATTTGCAAATACAATTACTAGAAATGCCATAGCTATAAAACACAGTGAATAAAAATCAGAGTGAAGAGAATCAAATTAGCAGTAAAATAAAACTTAAAAGAAAACAATATAAGTAATAAAATCATCATTAAGGGCGCAATCCTATGGCCCTCCGACCTTGCCTATGTTGGAGGATGTGGGAAGGAGTCAGTCCTATACTGGTTAGGACGAAGCAGAGTTTTCCCCCTTATGCGCAGCCCGGTTATTGAAACTGGTTATCAACACGTGGGTTGCTAAACCCTGCTAAAAGGCTCTTAAAAGGAAACGGGATGTCCAAACAAGGTTTACAACCAATAAAGACATTTATTAGTTTTACTTACAGTCCATTTATTCATATATGCAGGATGCATACAGGTAGATTAGGCAGGGGTTCCCAGCCTGGGGCCATATGGCCCCCAGGATATTCCAAGGGGGCCACAGGTGAAAATCACATAAAAGGGGGGGGGCACAGCACGAGATTAGGGGGGCACAGAGAGAAGTGAAGAAAACAGAGAAGTGACAGAGAAAAGAAAAGAAAACAGGAAGGAAACAAGGTCGGAAGGGGGCCACATTCAGAACAAGGTTGAGAAACACTGGATTAGAGTCTTTGGTGTTAAGAGTCTGCTTCATTGGAGATCACTGGCTGGAAGCCAGCTCAGACCGTGCGTCCATCAGGTTGGAGAGAGAGAGAGAGAGGGTTGCTGGCCACAAAGAGGCGGGAAGTAGGGAAGAGGGGTTACAAAACATGCACCCTGGGGATTGTTCAATTAACCCTTTCCTCCCTCTTTAACTAGTGGTTACATTATCTTGTTGATTTAAGCAGGCAATATTACAATTTCCATCAGCCAGGTGGGGGCATAGGAGGTCAGACTCCCCACGGTGACCTCAGAAATCCCTTCCTATGTAAGGCCATTTCCTGTTAGTGTCCTTCTCCTCTTTGCCTCAGATCAGGTGCATGATTCAATAACAGAGAGGGCTGGGAGCCTGAGGCTGAGGCAAGGAAGAGGAGGAATTTCCTGCAGTGGAAATCCATTCCCTGCCGGCACCCCCAGCATTCTCCCTCCAACTCTTGTCACCGCTTCACTCCTGCTTCTCCTACCCTCTACCATGGGAATACGCCCTTGCCCTCTGTGGAAAGGAGATTTAGATCGGGCCTCCAGTTTTCATACCCATATTTCTTAAATAAAAAGTAAGCAGATGCCAGTAACACAATTCTATGTTCTAAGCTGCATCATCAAAAAATAATACTTTTTCTTGTTTTGTTTTTGGTTTGATCAAGATACCTGTAGTAATTCTGGTTTCTGGCTTACAGAGTCATGGAAGTCACCGCAAGAGATGTCAAAATGTAATGTGCAGTGATGCTCTGATTTTATTATTTATATATTTATTTGAAATATTTTTATGCTGCTCCTCAGCCAAAAAGGCTCCCAGAGTGGCTTACATATAACCAATTAAACAAGACAGTCCCTGCCTGCAGGCTTGCAATCTAAAAAAGACATGACACACAAGGAAAAAGGAATGGGGAGGGAAGAGGGAGGAATTCATCAATTCTTCTGGCAGGGCTGGTGGAATGGCCCTGCGCTCCCTCTCATCTCCCTCTGTACAGCTGCTCCTGGTGACAGTTGAGGGAGGAGGAGACAGCAGCATGAAAATGATTCCATTCATTTGTCCAGATACTGCTCATTATGGAGAACACACACTGTACAGATAACGCTAACAGGAAATGGCCTTACATACTGCAAAACCTTGCAAAGTTTGGGAGCAGAACCAGCTCCACATTTTTTCAAACAGTAGCTTCCTCCACCTATCTGCACAAGACTATTTGGTTATGACTATCATGGACATCAGGTCCCGTCCCCCCGTCCCCCCGAAACAAACTCTGAATACAACAGCTCCTGCAAGACACATATTATACTTTATTCATTGCCAAAAATGGTACTGTGAGATCAAGGCTTCAGAGTCCAGCTCTGAAGTGGTGGCGTTCTTACAGCCCAGATCAACTGTCTGGAGGAGGGGACCTTTCTCGGGGTGTGTGTGTGGGGGGGGGGAATGATGGCCTTCTGCCCAGTGTAAGGCACCAAACTTGGGAATCTGGCAACATGGCCCAGGCACTCTGTCCTCTGTACCACTGGAGCAGCTCTCAGGCAGAGAGAACTATAGTATTGGCCTGATTCTTGCTGCTCTGCAGCAACACCTGGATAATGGTCAGAAAGGAGTACTGCAGCTCATCAGCCCTCAGACAGACCTGGTGATCTTGGGTGTGTGTGTGTGTGGCCTGGGGCGCCTTTGAGTCCAACCCACTGCCTCCCCTCCTTGGATCTGCTTAGGAAGAAAGGTTCCATTTGAGCAAATGGGATCTCTTTCCTAAGTCTAATTACCGTAATTACCAAGCCAGGGGGGATTTTCAGGGGAATGGCAGCAAATGGGACCTCTTTTTTTTTTTTTTATATATTTTTTATTCTTTTTTTTTTTTAAACAATACAAAGAAAATAACATACACACATAACTAATATTGTGCTCCCATCACCATGGGACCAAACAATCCAATAACTCTATAATTGTTCATTATTCCAAAAATACATTATATCTTGACAGGGTAAACTCCCTTTCCCCCTTTTAAACACATATTCCAAAAATAAACCCCAAATATCCTTAAAATTATTTTTCTTTAATTGACCCCTTTTGCATTTAATATTACAAGTCAACATATCATTCAAAGCCATATCCCATACTTCCTTATACCATTCAGTAATAGTGAAAACTTGCTGGATTTTCCATTTCCTTGCTATCATTAGTCTACCTGCCGTTAACAAATTTATGATTAATTCTTTAACATTTTGTGAACCGATCACCTTTTCCGTTATTGTTAGCAAAGCTAGTTTAGGGCATACCTCTAAATCAACTCCAACAATTTCTGATATTTCCTCAAAAATCATTTTCCAAAAATCCATTACATTTTTACAACTCCACCACATATGAGCATATGTACCCAATTCCTGACATCCTCGCCAACACATTGGAGAACATTTATTATCTATTCTATTTAATCTCACTGGGGTCAAATACCATCTCCAAATCAGCTTATAAAAATTCTCTTTAATTCTTACAGACATATTTTTCAATATTCGCCTATCCCAAATCTTATTCCACTCATCCTTTGATATTTCCTCTTCAAACTCTGTATCCCAAACTATTTTAAGATTTTCTGCTTGCTCTTCTGATTTCTGCAACATTTTATATAACATCTTTGTAAGACCCCTAGCTGATGCATTTCCTTCTACAAGTTCTCTAGACATAACCACCTGCTCAAATGCAGTGAAATCCCTTTCATGCTCATGTCTTCTCTTCCATTTCTTACCCCATTGTACTAATTGAATTAAATTTAACCAAGAAATTCTTCCTGCCCCAACCCTATCAATTATTTGCTGTCTTGTCTCCATTTTTTCCAGCCAATCCATTAAAGTTATCACCTTTTTCTCTCTAAAAATTCGTTCTAAATGTCTAACATTCTCGGGAAAATCTTCCATAACCACCACTGGAGTAAGCGGGGATATACCTGGTAAAAATATTTCCTTATTTCTACCCCAAATTTCTAACATATTTTTTAAAAAGGGATTTTCTAATCTTTTTGTCATAATATGTCCTTGTTTTGTAAATAAGAATTTATCCACCCTATTACCCAATTCAAATGCTTCTATTTCCCACCACATAAAATCTTTTCTAACAATAATATCCATGATATATCTAAGTTGATTAGCTATATAATACCATTTTAAATTAGGGAGACCAAGTCCCCCTATTTTTTGAGCTTTATACCATCTATTCTTAGTAATCCTTGATTTTTTCCCCCCATTACAATAGCTATTTAACATTACTTGCCACTCTTTAATTTCTTTCTCTGATATCTTATATGGTATCATTCTAAATAAAAAATTAAACTTCGGTAAAATCTTCATTTTAATCAAAGCTATCCTACCAAACCACGATAATCCCACTTTTTTATAATCCTCTATTTGATTTTTAACTTCATCTTTTAGTTTTTTAAAATTACATTCCCCTATTTTATCCAAATCTTTTAATATATCAATACCTAAATATTTAATTATATTTTTTATCTTTATATCCACTCCCCTTTGTTTAAATCCCCTTTCCTCCAGTTTACTATAATTAAATGTCATTATCTCCAATTTATCCCAATTAACTTTTAACCCTGTTACTTCTCTAAATTCATCTAAATGTTTCTCTATCCAATCCCAATTTTCTATAGGCCGTTCTAATGTTAACAAGATATCATCTGCAAAAAGGTTTATCTTACATTTGGTCTCTATTCCTATCCCCAATAATTTCTTCTCCTGTCTTATCGAATTCGCTAACAATTCCATAACTAACACAAATAATACTGGGGAAAGGGGACAACCCTGTCTAGTTCCCCGGCCTAGGCTAATAGTTTCTGTTATTCCATCGTTTACAATTACCGACGTGACATTATGAGTATATAATTGGTTAGTAATACCTATAAATTTTTCTCCAAACCCCATAGTTTTTATTAACATCTTTAATGCAGGCCATTCCACACAATCAAAGGCTTTAAAAATATCCAATGCAAGAACCCCCGCTTTCAAATTATTTTTCTTTATTAAATAAATTATATTCAGAACCCTTCTTGTTAAATCTGCCATTTGTCTTCCTTGAATAAACCCACATTGATCTATCCCTATATACTTATTTAGAAAACTATTCATTCTTCTAGCTAAAATTGCTGTCAATAGTTTAGCATCTTGATTAATTAATGATATTGGTCTATAAGAACCTGGTTCTGCTAAATCCTTCCTTGGTTTCGGGATTAAAATGGTCAAGGACTGTTTCCATGACGGGGGGCTCTCTCCCCCCTGTAAAATATCATTAAACAACCGTTTTAACTTTGGAATTAACATTTTTTTAAAGACTTTATAATATTCCGCCCCCAGACCATCCAGTCCTGGCGTTTTCCCCTGTTTTAATTTATTTATAGCACTTTCTATTTCAATTTCTGTGAATGGTTGCTCCATTTTCTCTCTATCTTCATCCTGGATTTTTATTTTTAAATTTTTCTCGATATATCTTCTACTCTCAGCTTCCGACCATTTTCCTGCCTTATATAACTCTGTGTAATATTCATGAAAAATTTTCAATTTATCCTTTACTAGATTATATTCTTTACCCCTCTTATCCTTAATCATCCCCACTAAACTTTTTTCTTTTTTTTTTTGTGCTAATCTAGCCAACATTTTAGAGTTTTTATTACTATTCTCAAAATACTCCCTTTTTGTGTAAATCAAATTCCTTTGTACCCTGTCCAGTTCTTTATTCTCCAATTCTTTCCTTTTACCCTGTAATTCTGCAAAAATCTTTTTATCCCTCTTCTCTAAATACTTCTTTTCCAAATCCCTAATCTCCCCCTCTAGCTTTTGATAAAAAACTTCTTGTTGTTTCCTCAAATTTATTGCCTCTCTCAATCCTATTCCTCTCATTACACTCTTCATTGTATCCCATATTATCGCTTCAGTACATTCTTCTGTTTGATTAAATTCCCAAATTTCCCTCAATTCCTTCTCTATTTTCTCTGTTAAATGTTTATAACGAAAAATATTACAATTCAATCTCCATCTTTTCGCTTCTCTATAATCCTTATGTATCTTCAAATCCATGTTAACCAAAGCATGATCTGTAACTTTTATCACTCCTATCTCTGTGCCCAGGACCCTTGAAAACAGTGTCCTGGACACAAAAATAAAATCTATCCTAGAATAATTCTTATTTGCTGATGAGTAAAATGTATATCTTTCCTCATTCCCCTTGACCCCTCTCCAAACATCTAGCAACCCTTCCTTACTAATTAACTTATTCAAGATCGTTAGATTATTTCTCTGATCTTCTCTCGTCGGATTGGATTTGTCTTTTCTTCTATCCAATACCATGTTAAAGTCCCCAGCCATAATAACCCTTTGATTTTGAAAATTACCCATTTCTTTAAACACATGTTGATAAAATTCTCCTTGATTTTGATTGGGAGCATAAACATTAACAATAACATATTCTTCCCCTCCCAAGGTCCCATACATTATAATATATCTACCTGTATCATCCTTTTTCACCTTTAGAACATTAAAACCACAATTCTTTGAAATTATAATTGCTACTCCTCGCGATTTAGATGATCCACATGCTATCTCATATATTCTAGACCACCTCAATTTCAATTCATTGACTCCTTTCCTTGCCTGGTGCGTTTCTTGCAAGAATATAATATCTGCCTTATCCTTTTTAAGAAG
The DNA here is from genome assembly GCA_021292165.1 of Shinisaurus crocodilurus. Classification (NCBI taxonomy): domain Eukaryota; kingdom Metazoa; phylum Chordata; class Lepidosauria; order Squamata; family Shinisauridae; genus Shinisaurus; species Shinisaurus crocodilurus. The sequence continues at coordinate 27,144,330 of CM037880.1, read as the reverse complement.
TGCTTCTATTCGCCTTCTCTTAGTAACTGACCCTAGCCCCTTAACATTTAAAGTTGAAATTCTTAACTTATAATCCATCTATTAACAACATTTTTTCTTTTTTGGTCCCCAAAAGTGAAAATAATACACAATAACATACCCCTTAACCCACCCCCACATTCATCTAAACTATCCCCCCTGCTTAGCCAGGGCAACTTGCCCCACCCTAAACCTACCCACCTATCCCAGGGGGGGGGGAAGGACCCATCACCAGCCCGAACAGCAGCCCCTCATTCCCTCCCGGATAACTTCTTTATAAAACATTTTCTATTTCTTTTTTCTTCTCGTGTTGAAACGACCTCTTATACAATTCCTCCACTGGCTCCTTCTTCTTCCAGTTGACCCATCGATTCTGGACCCTCCGCATCATCATGAAGCCCCAACTCTCCCAGCAGGCCCATGCCTTGATCACATGATGAAATCTTGTATCTCTTACTGTTCCACACAAAAGTAAGAAAAACTGGGTAACCCCAATTGTATTGTAATCCCTTTCTGATCAAGACTGCTGTACACGGTTTAACACTTCGCCTCCACTTTATTGTTTGCTGACAAAGATCATTGTAGATTTGCAAAGTAGCCCCCTTGAAAGCTACTTGACCTTTCTTTCTAATCTCTTTCATGAAGACATCCTTCTTGTATAAATTTGCAAATTTCAGTACAACATCTCTGGATGTCATACCACGCCTTAATGCTCCCACTCTATGCACAATCTCAATGTCCATATCATCCCAAAAAATTGTTTCTCCAGAGACAGCTTCATTCATCCATTCCAAAATACTGCCTCTTAACTTATATCCAGTCTCCCCCATCTCCATGGGGAAGCCTCTGATCCGAATGTTGGAACGACGTTGCCTGTCTTGCATGTTAATCATCTGTATTTCCATCTCATTAAATTTCATTTCATACTTTTCAAAACTTTTTTCATCCTTCACCTGGAGTTTTTCCACCTTATCCACTCTAGCTTGCAGCTCTTTAACTTGAACCCCTAATTGATCTATGGAATTTCGCATTTGCTTCATATCCTCTTGATGCAGATTTTGAAATTTCTCAATTGCTTCTATTTGTTTCTGCTGGCCTGCTTCCATAGAGCTTTGAAACTGTGATAGAATTTTCTCCCAATCTGGTGCTGCCCCTTTAAGCTTGGCTGGAGATATTGACTTTGGCTTGGCACCAGCAGGGAATTTGCCAGCTGAATCCGCCATTTTTCCGCCCTTCCCCCTCGCTGTCTCGAAACTTTCACTACCTCGTGGGTTCTTATCAGGACCCTGTTGCACAGTTTGATAAGAACATTCAATATCTTTAGTATCAAGGATCCTAATTAGCCTTTTCAAACTGTTATCCGAGGGATGCGCCCGATCGCGTTTCCAAAGAGGGGGTAGGGACTTTTTCACCCGTCTGGAGCTCATAAACAATCCAGAGCGAAGCACATCAAAAGAAAGCTATTCTTGTTATTTCTTTATTAGCTCTATATCTGCATACTTTCCAGAAAGCAAACAGCAAAGGAATTTAAACTCACGCTTTGTCTCTCCTGTGTATTTGCAGATGTTTTCAAATCATTCCGGGAGCTCAGCAGAAAAGCTACTGCTCCATAGCCAGCGCAGGCTCCTCCCCAAAAATGGGACCTCTTTAAAATACAACAACAAACCTAATTGCTGCATGGAAGGATTTTCCAGGGATGGCAGCTGAGGAGAGAAGGGAGCGTTCTTTGAGTTAGACCCACTGAAATCAAGTGTTTATCAAGTCTACTCTAAGTATAATTAAACTTGAATCCAATGAAAAGGATCATACAATACAAAAGCTTCAAGAACAGAAGTTATTTCCTTAAAGCAAGGGTGGGGAAAACAAAGGTGTTGTTGGATTACAACTCCCATAATACCCAACGTTTGGCCATGCAGATAGGGGTTGGAGTTCAACAGTATCAGAGGGCCACAAGTTGCCCACACCTGCCTTAAAGGCTACACTGCTCACGTCACTTCAACCTTACATGTATCATGATAGATACAAATGACTGCACACTGTGCGGTGCTCTAAACCAGGCATGGGCAGGTAGGTCTGGATCTACTGGGCGATCTTTGGGTGATTTGTAGATCAGATTGTTAGTGTGTAAAGCAAAATAGCTTGCTGTGTCGCTTCTGTTTTGGTTTGCTGCTTATCTGGGAACTTTCCCAGACAGGATGAAAACACAACATGGCTGTCTGTGTTTACGAAGCTATTCTTGTCTGCGGCCTTGCTAGGCATGGGAAAGCTAAGCGTGGGACAGAAATGTCATGTGGTCGTGTAAATATGCCAATGACGTGTAGTGGCCAGGCTTCGGTCATATGTATCATGCTTGTATGATTCTGAGCTGCACATGCTTGCACTTGCTTTTTGCTGAGCTGGATGTACCTTCAAGGCTTTGTACTCTGCACATGGACTCTGTACATGGAATGTAAAGTAATCTGTAGTGATACTTTGTGATAAGTTAATAAAACAGTTAGAATAGAACTGTTTTGACTACAGTGTGATTCCTGAGTCCTGTATGGAATGCTGCTGGGAAGGCTGGAGCTGGTTGCTGCGTAGGGAAAGAATCTGCTGCTGTGTGTGGACAGCCAGGGCTTCATTTAGCTGGCTAGCACACAGACCAATTTGTCACTCCAACCCCAACAGAGATTTCTGACTCCCCATTGTTTAACAATAGCAGCAATGAGATGACACCCCACCCCTGTGACCTAAATTTTACTGCTGAAATGAAGAAATCTTGGGGTTTTTGTGTGGAAATACTGTGAGCTGTTAGTCCTGATAGTCAAAACAAATTCCTGGGTTCAGAATTCTTTAATTCTGCCTGGTGGGTTTAGGGCAGCTTTCCCCAAATCTGCTGGACCACAATGCCCATCACCCCCCTGCATTGCTGGTTGGGAATGGCGGTAGTTGCAGCCCAATACATCAGGAAGGCACCGGGGCTGACCTAGGGGTTCTAGCAAAAAGTAGATTCCTGCAAGCCTGAAGTCCTCCCACCCCTAGTCTAAGCATTCAAAACATACCAACCAACAAACCCTCGGACACAAGCAAAATCAAGTAAAGAAAATGCTTTTTAAAAAGAAAAATCTGAATAACTGATTATTACTTTTTTCAGGCTATACACCATGTACTTGTATTATGGGTAGCTGTTTTTAGCTGCTGCCCTCGGGGCTCCATGACACATGACAACGTGCAGCACAATGTTTGAAACATGCTTACTCAGAAGGAAATCCCAACAGCTTCTACCAGGGCTTACAGCCAATTGCTTATAAGAACATAAGAAGAGCCATGCTGGATCAGACCAAGGGTCCATCTAGTCCAGCATTGTTCACACAGTGGCCAACCCATTTGCCCATGGGAAACCCACAAGCAGGATGAGTGCAGCAGCACCCTCCCACCCATGTTCCCCATCATAGTACATAGGCATACTGCCTCTTATTCTGGAGGCAGCAATATAGCCATCAGGACTAGTAGCCACTGATAGCCTTATCCTTCATGAATTTGCCCAATCTCCTTTTAAAGTCATCCAAAGTGGTGGCCATCACATCTCGTGTTCAGCATGCTATTTAAATGCCAACTGCTGATGGGCAACAGTTAAGAACATGAGAAGAGCAATACTGGATCAGACCAAGGGTCCATCTAGTCCAGCATTCGTTCACACAGTGGCCAATCAGCTCCCACAGGAAACCCACAAGCAGGACATGAGTGCAACAACACTCTCCTGCCCATATTCCCCAGCAACTGCTGTATGTAGCCATACTGCCTCTGATACTGGAAGTAGCATATCGCCATCAAGACTAATAGCCTTATTCTCCATGAGCTTTGCCGCCTCACAAAGGGGGACGGGACCTAGAAGATCCTGGTGTGCGCCTGCGCTGGACCCGCCCACCGACCGGCTCGCGACACAACACCTGGGAAGGGGCGGAGTGAAGATCAGAACGCGGAAGGCTTTTCGGGCGCATGCGCGCAACGGCGCCTGGGCAGGAGCGAGACGGGAGGGAGCGCATGCGCAGAAGACGTGGCAGCCTGCGTAGGGACTGAGCCGCTGCCTGTGTTGGGTTGGTCGGGTCGGGCATCTTGCTTGTCGGGATGGACGAGGATATTTTGACCACGCTGAAGATCCTCATCATCGGCGAGAGCGGCGTCGGCAAGTCTAGGTAGGTCTCCTCTCTGTGGCCGGGGGCTTGTCATGGCCGCGCCTGCTCCCTTTTTATCGCTTGGCCTTTCTCGCCCCACCCCGGGTAGGCCTTGTCCGGCAGTCCTCCTTGGCATGGAGGCGGCCCCGCCGCCCGCCCGCCCGGCGGCGGCGGCGGAGTAACCAGCCCTCCCTCCTAGTAACTTGCAACATCATCCTGCCCATATTTACTCGGGAATAACTTCCACTGACTCCAGTGGGGCTTACTCTCGACTGAGTGTGCGGCGGACCGGGTCCTTAATTCTGGAGGTTGTGGGGGAAGAGAGGCACCGGAGCTCAAGCTTGTCTAGGAGCCACGCCCCCTAACTTTGGCATCTATTCCCGAAACTACTTCTTCCTCCTCCTCCCCCCCCCCCGGCCGATGGGTAGATATTTTGAAGCCTTTCCTTCCCATTGTTTAGCAGCGAGGGAGTGGCACCCTTTGCACATGCTCAGAGGCACTGCGTCCTTTGTCGTTGCGTGGCTTGACTTGATAATGGGAACTGGTTCCGGAGTTGAGCCTAGATTCGAATTAGTTGCTTCTGGGCTTGGGCAGGAGGAAAATGGCACCACTTTTGCTCCGCCTTCTGATGTTGCCCTTGTAACATCTGAGGTATGTGGGTCACTGTTACACTTGCCTTTATAGGTGGGGAGCTGGACGGCTTGCCTGGGTCCATATGCTAAGTTTATGGTCGAGGTGGTTTCCCTGATCCAGGTCTAGCACTCGTCTGCTTTCTCCCCTATCTTCTTAGCTCCCTCCCTAGTAATTTTCCAGCCTTCAGTTTGCTGTCAGAAGTAAATGATTCTCCTTACTCCCTTTTCTAAAGCTGCTCTTCTGTCTTGCTTATCTTCTGTTTATAGTTGAAAACAACAAAGAGTCTTGTGGCACCTTAAAGACAAACACATTTATTTTGGCATAAGCTTTCATGAGCTATAGCCCACTTCAAAAGATGTAGGAAGTGTAACTGAGTTTCAGGTTTTATATGGCACATATGGTGGGTGGGTAGGAGAATTGTAAACAGTGAGGTCAGAAGGAAATTAAATGCAGACATGCCAAAATAAACTTGTTAGTCTTTAAGGTGCCACAAGGCTTGTTGTTGTTTCTGCTACAATAGATTTAAGACAGCTTCCCTCTGGAAATTGTTCATACATGGGGTCCTTCTCATTTCTTACTCACAGTAACCTTTGCCTTGTCCACGGGGTGCATCATAAATTACCAACTAGATGCCACATACTCCCCTTGATATCAATGAAGAAATTTGGTGATGGAGTAATTTCCTTAGAGGGATGACATAATGTGGCCTAGCCTTTCTGCTGTAGGTTGTAAATTGAACTCATTCTTCATAATATGAGTTCATATGCTATCTGGCTACCCTCTGGGATGCTAAGTAAAATATATAGTAAAGGTGTGCAGTGGGGAGCAACCCTATATTTTAAAGACTTATTCATGATTTGAAAGAGCACTTCCATAACTAAGTTATCTGACTTGTACATCTGAGTTATTTCTCATGTGACTTGTCTGCACAAATGTCAGGCACTTGCCTGTCGTCATGTTTTGGACTCTGCCTTGTGGCAAGACAGAGTCCAAAATAATGCTTCGTATAACACTGTGCAAGTGTGCTTGTATATGCTACTTGAGTATTTTTAATAACTGACAGAGCAATCCTATGGCCCCCTAGGCAGCATCTCGAGGGCCATAGGATTATTCGGAGACCCAGCTCCCCAGTTTGGAAAACAACTCCAACGTTGGAGCTGGGACTCCGAGCTTGGAGCGGCTTCCCGCCCTCCGGCCTTGCATCCGGCGTGGAAAGAAGCATGCCACCTGCTTCTCCAAGGTCATAAGAGCAACCTCAGAGAAGAGATTTAGGGGGCATTCCAGGGGATGGGGAAGGGGGGAGACAGGCGCTGCCAAGATACAAAGTATCCTGGTGGCGCCTCAGCCTCCTTCCCACCTGCTACGAAGCACTGCAGTTACATTGGCTGTCTAACTGCTTTGCAGAGTGGGAGCACTCTTCCTGCCCTGCATAGGATGCCTGTAATCCTCCAATTTTGGAGGTGTACAAGCAGCCTCACTGGATTGTACAGATTCCGCAAATCTGAATGTACAAAATTGGAGAAGAGGAAAAGGTTGGCAAACATGTAATGTGACAAGACATACGTATCACCATACTTGTCTTCCCCCCCCCCCCCGCTTTTTAGTACAGTCATGCCTTGGATTGAGAGCATAATTCGTTCCAGAAACGTGCTTGTAATCCAAAACACTCTTATATAAAAACGAAATCCCCCCCAAAAAATGTGTACAGAGATTTTTAATTTAAGCTGTACTACAGTACTTGTATTGCAAGACGTCGCTTGTATATCAAGTAAAAAAATATTAAATAAATATTTAAAAATTTGCTTGTCTTGCAAAACGCTCTCAAACCAAGTTACTTGCAATCCAAGGTATTACTGTATATGAATCTGTAAGATGTTGCAAGCACTCAGTGCTGGCAGGCATGATTTGGTAATTTTTTTGGGATTACGGTAGGTCATCTCCAAGTGTATGACCTTAGGAAGCTTCACATTTTTTACAGCTGACTGCTTACCTGTATTTATTTATTTATTTATTTATTATCTTAGCAATATTTACATACCACTTCTCAATTGAAACAAATGAATAAAACAAACAAAGAAAAGAAACCAGACATGCACACACAATCTATTTATTCTTAGACTCCAAACTAACAATCAAACCACTGGAATAATCACAGTTGTTTGGAAAGCAAGTGGAGGCTGCGTTAACTGCATAGCCAAGACACTTTTTCAAACCTTTCGTTTCCAGGGTGTGAGACTGGCAGGGTGGAAGGAAAGGGGAGAGGCAAGAGTGATGCATTTTATATGGACAATCTGTCCCAGCCAACATGGCCAATGGTCGGGGGTTATGACAGTTGTAGTCCAAAAGATCTGGAGGGCACCAGGTTGCCTACGCCAACTTAACTTGCCAGTTATATAGTGTGAGAGTATGTGTAAAGTGCTTTCCATATATTACTTCAGGAATGCCTATAGCAGTTGTATAAAGTTGGCCAGTATTAGCCACCTATCTGCAGTATTGGGAGGTTGAGAGAGTAGTGTTTTGCTTAAGACCACCTAGTGGGTTTGTAGTTCAGATTTCAAGCAGGGACTAGTTCCCAGCTCATTCTTAACCATTATAGCAATTTGAATATTTGGTCTCTGTCTAGTTCAGTAACATGGATTTATTTTGCTACCTGTGTGCTTTGGTTTATAATCTTCTGTCTCAATGACCGGATTTGCACAATTGCCACGGTTTGTTGTGGCTTATTTAAGCCAAGGTGCCCATGGGCTCTATTCTGAATATTCAAGCAGTGACTGTGACTTGTCATGATGTCTGAATTTGGGGACCATGGGTTATGTGAGGGTTGTTAAACAGACAACAGGACAAGCCGGGGGCTGCAGCTTGAATATTCAGAATGGCCACTGGCACATGCCACAACTGTTTGATCATGTTTCTTTTTCATTGCTTAGTTTGCTCATTCTGTTTGTTTGTTTGTTTTTAAGACTTGTGAGATAGGAGACTAATTCTGAAGCTTACAAAACTTCTGAATTTTTAGTCCATAATTTTGGCTGCAAATTTTTAAATACTCTTGTTTAACCTGATATGGAGCACATTTCATATAAACTTTACTTGATAACTTAAGTGCACAAGTTCTAGAAAATGAATTCTGTGATACTGTCTTGGTCAATACTTGGGCGATACTCAGGGGAATAGCAAGTTCTAGTGTGCAGAAGGTTTAATCAGTGCTGAAAGACTATCAACTCCTCCTCCTTCTGGAGCAGGATTAGATTGTCCTGAAAGAATGTCTGGTGGAGAGGAGATTGAGTTCCCTGTTATAACCATGTATCTTGGCAAATCTGAAATCTGTGACAAATGTCTCTGGTAGGATAGTCACATTTCTGAAATAACTCATAGAATGCCTATTTCCCCCTTCTCTCCTCCCATCCCCCTTTGTACAGCCTTCTGTTACGATTTACAGATGATACATTTGATCCAGAACTTGCAGCAACAATTGGTAAGTTTGCATTGCCTGTACTACTTTGATCAAATATTCCATAGTTTCAAGGCACCACCTACTTTTGTAGAAGAATTCTTAAAACTCTGGACTCAACCCATCCTTTGAGCGCATGAACATAGTGAATAACTGCAAGTTGTGTACTTCGTTCTTAGATCAGTTTACAAAGCATATAATCCTTTTACAATCCAATCCTATGCATGTTTACTTGGAAGTAAATATCTGCAAATTCAGTCAACCTTACTCAGAAGTAAATGTGCATAGAATTGCAGCCTTAATGGCTACAAAATGAGGAGAGGCAAAATCTGACTGTAACACAAATAAAAGGGGTTGATTCCACACTTCTGAGTGCACTGTGTTATTCTGATGATGTGTTTCCCACTGAAATGAGATTAATTTGACACATGCAGTATTGTGTCTTAAAGAGACAATTTATATGCAAGCTGTTCAATTGCAGCTAAAATAGCAGACATCTTTATGTAGTTACTACCCCATGCTTGGAATTGACAGTTTTAAAAAGCTGCTGGTCAGGAGGAGTTCATAGAATCATAGAATAGTAGAGTTGGAAGGGGCCTACCAGGCCATCGAGTCCAACCCCTTGCTCAATGCAGGAATCCAAGTCAAAGCATCCCTGACAGATGACTGTCCAGCTGCATCTTGACTGCCTCCAGTGTGGGTGAGCCCACCACCTACCTAGGTAGTTGGTTCCATTGTCTTATTGCTCTAACAGGAAGTTTTTCCTGATGTCCAGGCGGAATCTGGCTTCCAGTAACTTGAGCCCATTATCCCATGTCCTGCAATCTGGAATGATTGAGAAGAGATCCTGGCCCTCCTCTCTGTGACAACCTTTCAAGTACTTGAAGAGCGCTATCATATCTCTCCTCAGTCTTCTCTTCTGAAGGCTAAATATGCCCAGTTCTCCTTCAGTCTCTCCTCATGGGGCTTTGTTTCCAGTCCCCTAATCATCTTTGTTGCCCTCCTCTGAACCCTTTGTGCTAAATATAGTCATGACATTTGCACTGTCCTAGCAATGTATGAATAATATGCATGTGAGCACAAAATCAGAGACCATTACGTTGCTTCTGGAGGAACGTCTTCATCTTCTTTCTTTCCAAAGTCAGTACTGTCTTGTAAGTTTTTAGCATTTTTTAAAGTGGACATTCCTCCAGAAGCACTGTAATGGCTCTGTTTTCGTGCATATTATGCATACATCGCTAGGACAGTGCAAATGCCATGGCTATATTTAGCGCATGGGTTTGTTTGGGGGTAGATGTTAATAGCTTTGAATTGTGAAGCTTGTGTGGTTCAGCTGTGCCAAGGTCTAATAGATCAAAGGAGGAAGTAGGGCCACACATGTAAACTTTTGAAAGTATGGCATCCAAGAGGGAGGGAATCCTTAAGAGGAAAAGATGCCACTGAGGGAATCCCATCACAATCATTCAGCAGAAGGGGTTGACAGCTGCCACTTAACAGGTTTTGATGAGGAGGAATAGCAGGTCCACATACAATCAAGTTGCATGCAAAATAAGGTGGTGTAGAGAGAATCTTACATTTTTCTGTAAAGGCGACTCCCTTACACCCTGAGAACTGGTTCTATAACTGATTCTCTGTGTGAAGAAAGTTTCTCTAAGTAGGTGCGTGCTTCCCTAACATGACCTCTTCTCTGTTGCCTTTCTCATTCCATTTTGAATGCATGTCCTTATTTGATTGTGAGGCAGATACTACGCGGCTACCTTCCCCTTAGCTGAGGACTGTGGGGGACAGCAGCACAGTCACAACTTTGTTCCTCTGCATGCATGTGGCTCTTAACCCCTTCATCTATCTGCTCTCACAGAGATAGCAAAACGAACAGGGGTCCATTTGTCAGATTTCTGCCACCTCTGTTTTGTGAATGAATTCTGCTAGCAAGGCAGTGCAGAGATGGGAAACTTATTTTAGAGGCTGTCTTAGGTTCATTCTTCAGGCAGATTCTTACAAAATTAATTTGCTACACAAATGGGCCCCTTGGTTCTGGATCTCCTTGCAATAGCTTGCCTTCAACATTGAATTTCTCTTGTGTCGGTGTATTCTTAAGCTAAATTTAATAGCACAGTCAACAGTTAAAATATCTTTCCCACCAACACCTTTCCATATTCTACAATCTTGTAGCTTATCCGAATGCATAAAATGTTGTGAAAGGACTGAATATTTATCTTGCCCAAATCATTGCACCAGAATAAGGGAGTGGGGAGAAGTAAAGTGCTCCAGGAAGAGCCTATTTTCAGAATAAGTATGTAACAAGTTCTCTGTCTTTCACTTGGCTGTGTTGTGCTCTGTTGTTCCAAACTTGTGTCTGAGAGAGCACTAAATGCTCTTTGTCTTTTAGGTGTTGACTTCAAAGTGAAAACAATCTCAGTTGATGGAAATAAGGCTAAGCTAGCAATCTGGGTAAGTCCTAATAAGAAAACATGTGACTCTTTTCTTTATTGTTGGGCGATTCTGAAATTGTTGTTAGTATCTGGAAGTTTTTTCAGTGTTAATCAAAGGAAGTGCTGGCAAGTGACAATGTATTTTTGTATTGGATAAGTGAGATTTCAGTAGGCTGCAACATGGCTGGAGTTTCTCTTGCTCCTGTGGAGGCTAAGCTGAAAATGTAGATGGTTTAAAAACTTTTGCCATCTTCCCACTTCCCAATTTAACCAAAACTTTAAAATGTGATTGCATTAAGTGGTATGGATATTCAAAATGTCATACTTTAAGATTCGTAGGGCACAATCCTATGCATGTTTAGACAGAATAAAGCCCTACAACTCCTAGCATTCCCCAGCCAGCATGGGAGTTGTAGGACTTTTTTCTGTCTAAACATGCATAGGATTGTGCCCTTAATTGATTTTGCTCTTTGCTTCCAGCCCTGTCTAGGATAGAGATTATAAACAGAACAAGGAGATTTCATACATTTCATAGATCATAGAGTTGGAAGGAGCCTACAAGACTATTGAGTCCAATCCCCTGCTCAATGCACGAAACTAGAGGAGGGGTCCCCCATCCAAGTAATAACCAGGCTTGACCCTGCTTAGCTTTCCACGCTCAGACAAGCTGAGCCAGCATAAGCCTACCGGTATTTATATACAGGGAAGACAATAAAGGCTCACTGTCGCACTTTGTTCTAAGCCTGTCGTATTTATTTTTTTTATAGACAGATACTTCTAAATTGTTTATAGTTAACATGTATTAAGTTGAAAAATCTTTGGGATTGCCTGATGTTGATGTCTTCCACTACATGAAAAAACCTGCTAATGTGACTTGGAGTTGTTGCTGTTGACATGAATAGGCTTTGTGTAATATTAAACACAGTATCAAAATATAGGGTGCTGGGGAAGCAGGCAGGCTTTAAATTCTTTAGGGTTAATTTCTTCAGCTGGATTTTAAAGCTAACTAGAAGGAATGGAAAATTGCTGAATCGGGGCCTTCTAGTATATACAGTAATACCTTGGATTGCAAGTAACTTGGTTTGAGAGCGTTTTGCAAGACAAGCACATTTTTAAATATTTATTTAATTTTTTAAAACTTGATATACAAGCGACGTCTTGCAATACAAGTACTGTAGTATGGCTTAAATTAAAAATCTCTGTACAAATTTTTTTGGGGGATTTTGTTTTGATATAAGAGTGTTTTGGATTACAAGCACATTTCCGGAACGAATTATGCTCTCAATCCAAGGCATGACTGTACTAAGACAGAGAAATATAGGTCTTTGCCACAGACTTTGAACACTTGGGGTGAAATCCTGTGCATGTTTAGACAGAAAAACATCCTACAACTCCCAGCATCCCTCAGCCAGCCATCTCCCTTTAGAACAGTGTTCTCCAACCTTGGGTCCCCAGATGTGTTTGGCCTACAACTCCCAGCATGCCCCAGCCAGCGTACGCTGGCTGGGGCATGCTGGGAGTTGTAGGCCAAACACATCTGGGGACCCAAGGTTGGAGAACACTGCTTTAGAATGAAGGGGGGGGGGAATCTTCTGCGGTTTTACCAAGGGAACAAACTGGGTGAATTGTGTAAAGCTGAACCCAGGTATAGGGAGAACCCATCTTCTTGCATACAGTGTTTGGGGGGCTTTGGGGGATTTTTTTTTGAATTGGAACATTTTCCTATGCAAATTAGGTTAATTTTCATGGAAAAGTTTTCAGTTTGCATCTGAACATTTTTGGGGCATGATCAAATTTAGCACATTTATTTTACTTGTATTTCGTAAATGACAAAGCTAAAACAAAAGTACCCCATTTTAATATTTTTGTCCCAATGCACCACAAGTTCTTGACCTGAAACATTTGGGGCGGGGGGGATTAAAGCACACTTAATGTGCTTTAAATTTTCAATTATATAAGAATTATTACTGGAATACTTGTAGAGCTTTGAAGACAATGCCATGTACTTCCCTTACACTGTTTACATTTAAGAAAGCGGGAAAAACCCCCAAAGATACTTAAAACTGTTGACACACTAATTTTAGCAACCCAAATAACTGTGCATGATATACTGACAACCACTCATCTATTTCAACAGAGTTCAACTCTCTTCCACTAAGGTTATTGGAGCACTTTCCGTTTTGCTGTCACTACTTATTAGTTCCATTTCACAATAAGGCATATATGTATTTCAGTATTTTCTCTCATACTTGCTAGGGATAATCACCTGAAAAATATGAATTACAACCTTGAAACTACCACCTTGAAACCTGCCCAAAATTGTACCAGCAATTGGCATCCATTCATTGTTATTAATGAACTTACAAAATGGAAAATTTTCTGCAGGAAAATTAACGACTGGAAAATTTTCTGTCCCACATCACTGCTTGTGTAAGTCTGTATGGGCAGACTCCTGCCTCTATTGCAGTGTTCTCCAACCTTGGGTCCCCATACGTTTTTGGTCTACAACTCCCAGCATGCATGCTGGGAGTTGTAGGCCAAAAACATATGGGGACCCAAGGTTGGAAAACACTGCTCTATTGGCATCTCACACAGTCATTCTCCTGACTACAGTAAAGAACTGCTGAACTCTGTACATGGTACCTGGCCTTGGCCCGAAGGAGTTCATAGTAAATGCGCAAATCAGGAAACTCTTGCAAGACAGAAAATACCTTTTATTAGGACATGTACTGCCTGTTCTGAGGGATGACTTCATTCCGTGAGGTAAGGGGCAGGAAAATGTTTAACTATATCAAGGTACAGACACTTAAAACTTTCTGAATTCTCTAGGACACTGCAGGTCAGGAACGGTTCAGAACTCTGACTCCCAGCTATTACAGAGGAGCTCAGGGTGTTATATTAGGTAAGCCTGCAACTGGTTACTGCTTATCTGAAAATGTGCTAGTCTGTATAGAAACAAAGTTCTGAACTCTTGGCCGTAGTGTTTGTCACAAGGCTGACTGCAATTACTCTGATTTAAGGAATGCTTTGACAAATGGGGTAAGCAGTTAGAAACCAGTATTTTGGGAATTCCCAGGGGGTGAAACTACATATTATGTGTAGTTCATGATTCTTCTCTCTCTTCCCCACCCCACTCTTATTAGGTAAAGCAGCTGCAGGTGGCTTCAGATTGGGCAGGGGTGGTACTGTGTTTGGCCTGCTCCAAGTCCCTCCCCCATCTGCTTTTCTCCCCAAGAGATAAAAGATGCATTTTGTCTCTCAGAGAAAAACAGATGGAGGGGAGAGGATTTTGAGCAGGCCAAAGGTCAGGAAGGAAAGGGTTAAAGAGCCTCCTCCATGCCTGATTGCTCTCTGCTTAATGTGAAGCTGCAGGCAACTTCATTACCTAATAAGAGAGCCACCAGGCAGGGGGGATATTGCAGCCTCACAGGCATGTAGTTCTGTTCGGAATTAACTATTTCATAGGTCAAGTAGGACTATTCCTCCAGGTAATCTTTGAGAGGTGCTTGCTTGAGAATCATATCCAATGTGGTGTGATAGGCATTTTAATAGGTCCCTCAGTCCCCCTTTCAGTTGTCTGCCCAACCTCCTAAAGTTTATGAACTGGAACCTTGGTAAATCTGGTGGTGCAGTTGAGTTGGAATCTCAGCAAGGCAATGCCATCTGTTTGCGGACCTGAGCCATTGTGCCAGCCTTCTTTGTCTAAAGACAGTACCTGGGCATGGCTCCATATTATGAGGTTATGCATAATATGTCAACAGCTATTTAGCTTTGCTCAGGCAGCACCTAACAGTTCAGAGGAATCTCAGATTTGCAAGTTGGAACTTTTGACTTTGTTATAATAACTAATTGCAGAAGCGTTTTGGGTGCTCTAGTGTTGAATGAATGAAGCACCAAAGTGCAGTATGTTAACTTTACTCAGTCGGACTGGTACCATGGCTTTGACTGATGGCGGTCCACTTCCTAAACTTTATTGCTATAACCCAGGGATGGGCAACGTGCGGGGCTGCATTTGGCTCTTGGTGATGTTTTGTGTCCGTCTCCTCCCGGTGTTCCCCTGCTGGTGAATTGCCACCGAAAAATGCTGCAGTGCTGTTTACTTCCTTTCTGAGTAAAACCATGGCTGTTATCACAGCTGAAATCACAGCTGCTGCTTTACTTCCTCTCCAGTGCTTCCCCCTCCCCCAAGCAAACTGGTGTTTTTCAGCTGCTTCTGCCTCCTTCTATATGCCACCTTCCCTGTCCCCCCATCCCAAAGCTAGCAGCCAGAGTTCAGCTGTGAAGGGGGCACGCTCTGGAGCAGGAGAGTGGAATAGTAACATTTATGTTTGGTATGTTCCCTGCACTCTTCTAGTAAAACATCAATTAAAATGTGGGTTAAAGGCACTGTACCAACTTTCCCCAACCTGACACCCTCCAGATGTGTTGGACTACAACTCCCAGGATCCCCTAGCCAGCATAGGGGGTGAGCTGGTTAGGGGAGTTGTATTCCAATGCATCTGGAGGGTGCCTGCTTGGGGAAGGCTGCACTATAGGGTTTTGAAGATGGCTGAAAGCAATAATCGGACACTCTGCTTATTTTTGCTTCTGGGTAGGCATAGAGGGGCTTGGTATTTGGGATGCTATTTGCAAGTTCTACTTCATGATTCAGTCCTGTTTACTTTTGTGTAAACATGCAGAGGCTTCCCCTTTTGCTCTGGCTCCACCCCTGTTTGGATGTGGTTGCCCAGTGTCGAACGTGGCCCTCAACCCAAAGAAAGTTGCCCACCCCTGCTATAACTAAATGACCACATAGGGTGGAGGGGCAGGGCGAGGGTACTGCAGCAGAGATTTGGAAGTGAAATTCTTATTGTGTTCGCCAACTTAAAATGCATGTTTCACTGACCACTGCTAATCTTGATTTCAGTTTATGATGTCACAAGAAGAGACACTTTTGCTAAACTAGACAACTGGCTAACTGAATTGGAAACATACTGCACAAGAAATGATATAGTTAAAATGTTAGTGGGAAACAAAATTGATAAGGTATGTCTCTTTAAAGGTACCAATTTCCTGTGGCTTATACACCTGTTTTTTGTGGACAACTAACAGTTCTGATCCTTGTTATAGGAAAACAGAGAAGTTGACAGAAATGAGGGTCTCAAGTTTGCCCGAAAACATTCCATGTTGTTCATAGGTAAGTTCTTGAGAAGAGGCGTAAATGTACGGTGACGTGATCCGTGATGTCACTCAATTTCTTAATTCAACTAGGTATATCTAGGTGTAATGGCTGAGGTTGTGGTGTTGCATGGTAGAATTTTACAGTAGCAGTATTAATGCAAGCTAAGTAGAATTAAGGCACAATCCTATCCAAGTTTAGACAGAAAAAAGGCCTACAACTCCCAGCCAGCATCCCAGCATTCCTGACCACTGGCACTGTTGGCTGGGGTTAATGGGAGTTGAAGCCCAAACGTTCTGGAGTGCACCAAGTTTATTTTATTTTGTTTCTTCAAAATAACTTGAATAGTTTCTTCAAAATATTTCTTGGCCGCCTTTCAGGGCAGAAGCCCTGAAGGTTGGGGAAGGCTGCACTAGACTCTTGCTGTGAGAGTCCCTTTTATTTCAGTGAGGATTGTGCACAATTCTTCTGCACAGGTCCTGCAAAATTGTGTGGAGGCGGAGAAGCAGCAGCAACTCATTTGATTGAAATACAGTTGAGTTATATGTGTGGCTTGATATTAAGATTCTTCCATTTCATGCAGAGCCCTGTGGTAACAGACGTAAAAGCAATCCTGCTTCTCTTTGCCCCCGCCCCCCCCAAGGGAGAATGCCGTTTCAAAGAAGGAAGGTGCCAGGTGCTGAAATAGCTCCTGTTGGGGTTTCGGTGTACAGCCGAACATGTATTGCTGCTATTCCCTCCTCCAGGCACTGACTTGTTCCTTTCTTCTGATGGGACTTCAATAAGCAATCTGTTTCTCTCCCAGAAGGCATGAGATCATGTTTATTGGTTGCAGCATGACAAAATGAGTTGGATCATTCTGGTGAAGGTTGAACTTGGGTGAAAAATGAAACACTAAATTGTCACTTTGGCTTAATCATGGTACAAAGGAGGATCTGAAACTTTCCCATGGCTTATTACAGAAGCCTCGTGGCCACAGTAGACCGCTTTGTAGCATCTATCTAGTAATGCATGTTGTTCAAAGCAGCAAATTCTTTGGCACCAGTTCAAACCCTTTTTGTTTGCCTAGGCAATTTAATTGGTTATCTTTTGTCTGTTTTATTGTATATTTGCTGCCTTGTTATGAAATAGTTTTACTATTTTTTATCATATCGTGTATCTTGATTATACTTGTACTGCACCCTGATAAGGATGAAGGGTGATTTAAAAATGGTTTAATATGGAAATAAAATAACTAGCAGGGTTTCCTCAGTGGGAAGATTGATAGCAGCTTTCAAGGCAACTTGTCTGTCAGTTTATCTTCTATTGATCTTGAATATATAGCCAACAGAGTGTGGTATTCAAACTCATATTCTTGGCTCTCACAAGTTATGATGGGTTCTGAAAGGCCTGGCTAATGCCCTGATAAACTGAGAGAGTACCTTGGAGCATGCTGCTTCTCCAATGCAATGGGGTCCCATGGCAAATGAGTCTGTTCCCTGAGGACAGATAATTATTGCATTGGCTTTCTATGTTGGGATAATGGGAATACTGCTGTCCATATATAGCACTCTGCATAACTTGTTGAACTAGGGAATAAGGAGTATCTTCCACTAGGAGATAGTTTTAAAGTTTCGGTTCATTAAGCTGTTGAAGCGCTTGCTTTAATAGGAGTCACTACATTAAAACTCACTAAGCTTCACACGATCATGGTGCGGGAAACAAGCCATGGTCGGTTATTCCCCTGCTGTGTATGCCAGACAGATTTCCTTAATTTCCCTCACCAGCACGGGTTGTGCGTCATGCTAACCCGGGTGACCTGGCTTGTTGGAGTGGGCAGCACCACTCAAATAAGACATGGGCTATTGTTGGCTTGCTGCCTACTCCCAACAAGCCATGCTACCCTGGGTTCACAGGACACGGCAACCCGTGGGCACCATGCAGAAGTGGCACCAGCAGGCACTCTGCATGACACGACAGCACCCATGGCTAAATTAAGCCACGGTGGGCTGTTGTGTCTTGTGAACCAGCCCACGGTGTGGAGTACAAACAAAAAGTCTTTATTTTTGTATTCCATAGTCTAGTTTTATGAAGCATAGTGAAAGGTTTTTTTAAAAGTTTTTAATTTTTTTAAAAAATCTGGTCACTCCTTAGGACTTAGGCAACTCTTGGTGTAATTCAAATATATTTTGGAAAACGTTTGTATCGAATAGAAGTCGTCCTCCCCCCCCCCCAAATGTATTTGAATCCCACTAAGAGCTGTCTTGCGGCAGTCTGTTAATTCTCTGCCACTAGGGGGGCGGTGGTGCAGTCCTGGGAGGCAGCATAACTCCCCTGAGATAGGAAGTTGGGGCAATGTACACTGACACTTGACTAACACTTCAACTGTTCCTCTCCTTCTCTCCCCCCCCCCCCCCGCAGAGGCAAGTGCAAAAACATGTGATGGTGTACAGTGTGCCTTTGAAGAACTTGTTGAGAAAATAATTCAGACGCCTGGACTGTGGGAAAGTGAGAACCAAAACAGAGGTGTAAAGTTGTCAAATGACGAAGAGGGCTATAGAGGTGGCTGTGGTGGCTACTGTTCTGTGTTATAATCTCTGGAAGACTTGTCCTTTTGCGTATTTAAATGGATAGTGATGTCCTCTGTACATAAACTCATATCGGCTATTTTAGGGACCTTGCAGTTTGCACATATTTGTGTATCATAGCAGTGAACATTTTTCTAGGAAAATGTGTTCTGCAGCTTTTCCAGTTGAGAAGTGTTATGGTAAGCATGCCTAATTTGCAACTTTCAGGTTCTTTTTATATGTAGCATAAGATAACTTGTTACAGGAACAAATGCACTCAAATTTCATACTCTTTATCATGGAACTATCTGGGAAACTTTCAAATACGTGTTGGCTGCATTCTGTCTGATTGGTTGTTAACTCAAGATACAGCACTACACGAGAAATACAAAACTCAGACAATGCAAACAGATACATGTAACATCTGCGCATTTTATTGGCAAATGCTTTTTCTTACCAGTTTAACAGCATGAATATACAATTCCTTTTTAGCTGTAAGTGACACCTTTTCTAGCTTGTAACTCATCCCAGTTAAACTCTGCACCTCTTCGAAGAGGTGCTTCTAAAATTACCGGGGGGCGGGGGCATTTTTTTAAATGGTCACTTTGGATGAATAATCTGTTTAATTGGAGTTTTAACCCTAAGAGATTTAGGGCGCAATCCTATGCATGTTTAGGCAGATGGAAGTCCTACAACTCCATGCTGGGAGTTGTAGGACTTTCGTCTGTCTAAGCCTACATAGGATTGCACTCTTAGAATGTCACTCTTGCATCATAGCTTTTATGATGTCGTGTGCTGTGGACCTGTAGGAGAATTCTTCTTTTTGGTTACGGGCTTAATGGGGTCTCATTGTGAATCACTTTGCCAAACTTTGATGAATGCTTCTAAATGTTAGTATTGTAATTTGGTTTCAGTAACTCAAAAACTGTTCTCTCTTTGCGGCTGTGAAGGCTGAATTGGATGACTGCTCTATTTGTGGCTATTGGTTCTGAAGCTTAAATAATGTTAAAACTGTGTCCTCGGGGTGTGTTTGTGTAAGGAATGTGCTATTTTGCTTGGGTTTGCTGTAACAAAATGGCCAGTGGCTTGCTTGTTTCAGAGAACTTGTATAGACTAATAAATTTTTTTCCACAGTATTCAATTTTTTCTAACATCTTCCTCTTGTACAGGTGAATTTTGTAAGAAACAATTCAAGCGTTCTTGGACTGTTGGTCCTGTAATAGACAACACTAATGACTTCAAATACTACAGGGTACTAATCTGTGTAGGAGTATGAGCTACTCTGCAATTTCCTGTAAATATATAAACTGAAATAACTTTATAATGTTTCTTTTTTGTACACTTCAGTGCTGCATACTATCATTGGTCTTATACAAGTATATTGGCTGTTGCCACTTGAATGTGCTTCACTTAAAATCTTTCCTTTCAACTTTTACACTTGTTAGGAAACTTTATCAAAGTTTTGAAAGTTGTTCTATAGCCAGACATTGTAAGTAAAATAGCTCCTGTTGTTTTGTTCACACACTTTACACTATACAACATTTTCCGATGTATATTGCCATTTTAATTGACAGCACATTTGCTAAACAGGTTATTGATCTGTTGAAAGATGGCCATGTATCTCTTGAATGCATCCCTGAAGGTAGGACAGGATCAAATTTTATTGCAGAGAAGTGTGTTTCTAACATTCGAATAAAGATTGTGAAGCAGGCACATCTGCCATTTTCTTTTTATCACAGGATCCGTGCTTATGTCTTGTGTGGTGTCTTGTTCTCTGATGTTTCTCTGGCCCACTTGCTTTGTTTGGGTTAAACTCAGGCCTGGGGATATTTAAAAATACCCACATGTTTTGGACCAAGATAATTCAAATTTTGTGCTAAGAAAAGCTTGGCTCCGTGACCTATAGAAATGATAAAACAAGCAGAACTCTGCTTCCTATAGTACAGTGGTGGGACAGAAAAACTTTCCAGTTCATTGAAGCCCACCCCCAGCCTGTAGAAATGTACTTTAAAAACAAACAAACCCTGAAAACACAGTTTATTTCTGTACTAGTACTCGGCACCTTTTTTCTGTTCTTGCTTGGCATCATATCATACATGGAGCCTAAGCTATACAGATGTTACAGATTGCCATAAATAGACTGTGTGGTGGTTAATATGTTAAACAACTAACTAGGAATACCTTGTCAACTTAGAACACTAGGAGTATTTGCTGGAGTTTAAAGCAGAGCACTCAACTTTTGATACTCTGGCCCCAGAAAGGACTTCTATTATATTGGTAAACTACTGTAGGTTGAGACCTACAGTAGTTTACCAATATAATAGAAGTCCTTTCTGGGGCCAGAGTATCAAAAGTTGAGTGCTCTGCTTTAAACTTATGACACAAGTCATAAGGAAGGAAAGAAGGCAACAGAACTTCCAAGCTTTCGGAACGTGAATGGGCTTGACCTCTTAAGCCAATTGTCGCTTCTAGCCACAGAGCCCCACTACCTCAGATTTCAGTAATAACAGGTGTAAGTAATGTAATTTGTTAACTCCCATCACTTAGGTCATCACCTGTACCTTTGCTGGTATGGTTGCAGCTGAAAATGACTCGCATTCCTGCTTGTGGAAACACTTGTATTGGCTTTTCGCACAGGTTATCTGAACCATGGGGGCAAATACCCATGCTAGAGTCACTTCTCCCTGGGAAGTGGCTATGCTAGAGATGATACTTACTGCACATTTCAGTACCAAAGTTTCTGGAGCTATGTGGAGCCTCAGCCATGTGGAGTAGTTCTCGTGGGCACCCATGCCCTTACAGGTATGTATGGATTGTTCTTCAGACTGGTACCATCTATGGACTCATGTTGGCGATTTGATCATAGCAGAGCCCTGTTTGGGTGTTTGTTCATAAGTGAAGAATAAATGCCTTCATATCTGGCTCAGCTTGTCTGAGTGTGGAAAGCTAAGCAGGGTCAGGCTGGTTATTGCTTGGATGGGAGACCCCTCTAGCTTCTTGCGTTGAGCAGGGGGTTGGACTCGATGGCCTTGTAGGCCCCTTCCAACTCTATAATCCTATGATATCCTAGAGTAGGGTCCCCTACTACTGGAAATTAGTTTATAGGAAATACCTAGGAGTAGCTGGGGCGTGATACCGAGCCAACTACACACCAGTTGGTGATTTTACACTCGGGTGAGCAGTGTAGTGTTAAAAAAAGCTGTTTACAGAAGGTCACAGCAGCTGCTTCTGTGATCAGTGTGCTAACCAAGTAGGTTTTAAAAGCTGGAGTAGCCCGAGATCTTTTGTGAGCTTCTCCTTAAACTCTACAGTGCTTATACCAGTAAACAGCTCATGCTATTTACACCCCTTAAAATATTGTCAGATGACACACACACACACACCCATATGTTCATAGAATGCATTAGTGGAGGTTGCAGGGCTGTGTGTGCTAACCTTGCCCCCTGCCACAGATGCACTCAGCGGCCATGCTCCTGGGCACCCATGTGTTTGGACAAGGGCCAATCCAGGCCCGATCAGGATCCTGCTCTCACATGGAGAAACTACATGTGTGAAGCCCCTTTTTGATGCACCCTGAATATGCAGGTGTGTGTGTGTCTGAATCCTTCCAACTTAATTTCCTTCTGCATCATTTAATTTCATTTGGGCTTCTATTGATGAGTAATGTTACACACTCCAAACTTCCCTGAGGCCAGAGCCTAGTATAAAGTGTTAATTTCCTTGAATGTGAGGGAAAGAGCATGGGAGACTTGCAATGTTGAAAATATCTACTTACAAACAGAGCATATTGAAAGCAAGCAAACTCCTAAAAGTAAGCAGCATGGCTGCTAATCCTGCATTATTCACTTACAGTATTTGTATACCATTCTATATCTAAGCAGATTCCAGAGCGACTCACAAAGAAGCAGCAAGGACACATGCAACTCTCAAGGCTGCCGCTGGTCTAGGTGAACTCGCAGCTCCCCCCCCCCTCTCTGGGTCTGCCCAAATTCGAACTCTTGTTTTTCTGACCTGTTCCAGTAGCTGAAGTCTAAAATGTTCCCTGTAGTTTCTTGGAAGCTTATGAGGGAAAGAGAAATCCTTGCCTTGGAAAGAGAAATCATTGTAGACAGCTACCTGAAAAACAACTATCTGTAGACATCTAAGATGTACACTGTCAAACTGAGAAAGCACTGTAGATAATATCCTGGAATCTTTTGTTTTGTACTGGGATTTTGTAACACACAACGATACATTAAAAACTGGGTTCCCTGAAGGCCAAAAGACTGAAAATGCTGACCTGTCTTTTTGATCTTCTAAGAGCGAGAAAAAAAGAGTGCCCATACAGAACTACAAATCACATACATGTGTTCAAGCTGTCTGCCTTTTTTCTTTTTTTTGCCAGAGTTCAGAATTTTCTAATGCATCAACAGTTACTGTAGCCAATTAGAACAGAAACTATTGATCAATATGAAAATACATTATGGGAAAACACAACTTGGCACCATGTAGAAATGCATTTAGAGAAATAAAAAAAGCAGCCGACTACATAATTTCTCTGGCAGATGTTGGGTTGAATGACTAGATTTAAAAAAAAAAATCCCGAGTGAACATGTCATTTTATTTTAAAGTTTAGTTTGAAGGAATCTTCCATTTGTTTTGTGCTTTTCTTATTTCTCATCTGACAGGAAAATCTGCCCTCCTAATTTGACAAATTTTTACCTTTCAAGATTTTTGTCCTGTTCGCCCTATACATCAAAATCATATTAAGAAGGGTTGCTAAAAATATATTGTAGGCCACATGTGAGCTATTGGCATTAGTACAGTTTTTAGCATAGTTAACTGTCACTACCAGCAGCCATTCCAGCAGGCTGAGAGGAGGGAGAAGAGAGGGAGTGCAGGGCCATTCCACCAGCCCTGCCAAGAGTATTCATTAATACCCTTCTTCCCTCCCCATTCCTTTTTCCTTGTGTGTCGTGTCTTTTTAGATTGTAAGCCCGTGGGCAGGAACTGTCTTGTTAATTGTTGTAAACCGCCCAGAGAGCTTCGGCTATTTGGGTGGTATAAAAAATAAATAAATAGTTGGTGAAAGGTTCCATGTCTAACTTGAAATAGCAGTTATTATCTGGCTGATCAGCCTATGAATCCACAGGAGACACAAGCTATGGTTGGTGTCATGGGCAGTGACTGTTGCATTAAGAGCAGAAGAAGAGCCCTGCTGGGTCACACCAAGGGTCCATCTAGTCCAGCATTCTGTTCACACAGTGGCCAGCCACCTGCCCACAGGAAACCTACAAGCAGGAATGAGTGCCACAGCACCCTCTCGTCCATGTTCCCCAGCAACTGGTGCACAGAGGCATGCTGCCTCTGATACTGGAGGTAGCACTGAAACATCAGGACTAGTAGCCATTGCTCGCCTTCTCCCATCAGTTTGTCCAATCCCTTTAAAGCCATCCAAATTGGTGGCCATCACTACATCTTGTGGGAGTGAATTCCATAATTTAGCTGTGCGCTGTGTGAAGAAGTACGGTACTTCCTTTTATCCAGTGGCGGCTGGCGGCTCCCATGTCAGTGGGGCGGTGTATCCACATCGCAGAACTCTCTGCGCTGCACAGTGAAGAAAGGCAGTGTCTCTGTCCTGTTTTGAATCTTGTAGCCCCTCATTTTGCTTTTAACATACATAAATCATCCAAAGCATTTTAAAACACGCACCCGCCTCAAACCAACTTCTTAAAAAACAAACATAGCTAATAAAATATAATTTTAGTATTAGTTCAGGTTTTAGCCTGAACTTTTAATGAGCTAGCTATGGTGCTGAACCCCCAAGCCCCAAAATAGGCTCAGCGCCACAGTTAGCTCCTTTAAAGTTGAGACTGGCACTGGGAGTGGATGCACTGCCCCACTGATATTGGAGCCACCAGCCACGGCTGCGTTTATCTGTCTGACGTATGCAGCTTGTTCAAACTTTTGCCAAGATTGTGAATGACGTCAGACAGTCCATTGTCCAATATTTACATTTATGTACCCCCAGAGATAGGAACAGAGGACTCTGCCTTATGGCAAGTCAAAGCTTTGGTCCATGTAGCTTAGTATTACACTGACTTCTAGTGGCGCTCTAGGGATTCAGACAGGAGTTTTACTAGATGCCAAGGATAGAGCCTGCCTGGGAACTTCTGCCTGCAAAGCATGCTCCACGGATGAGGTATGGCTGTAAGGTTCTTCATGTAGAATTCATCTATTTGTTGAAAGAGTGCACACAGGTTGAAAAGAGGAAATTCAGCCCATCTTCCTGCATGACCCTCTACTTTTTTTTTAAAGCTGGATTTCTGCACACATGAAACTGCATTTCAGTCATGCACATGTGTGCAAATAGCATGGCCCTTTTGGTGTCACCATTTGTAAAAAAAAAAAACACCTCAAAATGAATTAGATCTAGGCTGAATCTGTCAGTTTCTTTCTCCTGCATTCGTTTTTTAAAAATTAAAAAATAAATCTCAAGTTCTTTCCATCCTGGTTTATGAAGAAATTTGTGAATTTTGGTTAATTCTGATTTAATGATCCAAAATGAAATTCTCACCCATTGGAACCAATCAAATTCAATAGGTACAGCTATTCCCATATCTCTGTTAAAGATGGGGAGCCTGTCAGAACAAAAGAGTAGGACACCCTAATTCAGCACCACAAACATGGCTGAAGACACAGGGATTCAAACCCAGACTTTTATCAGGTTAGGACTCAAAGCCCTAGGCCTAGATAGACAAATCTGTTTCAGTTTCTCCCATATTCAGTTTTTTAAAATCTCCACTTCTTCCTGTCCCATTTATGAAGAAATTTGTGCATTTGGGTACATTCTTATCAACAAGCAAGCAGATCAAATTCTCACCCATCTCTAGACTTAGATCTGCGAGCTTGGTTTGAACTTGTCTGACCTGGGCTTTGTGTGGGCCTCTCTTGGGCTTTGTGTGCTACCTTCAACTCATCTTTGAAATCTAGTCCACAGATGTCGGGAATGTAACGATATGAAGGAACTACTGCAGGGATCCCCAAACTTGTTGGATCCATGGGCACATTTGAGAAACTACTGTGGGCGCCACCACAAAATGCCTAATCAGCTGATTGCCAGTTTTTGTCATCTATATGTCATGTCTACGGAACTTAGGCAACATTTTATTCAGCAAAAACTTTTGTTTCGTGTCTATTACACAGGAACGTCTCTTTAATAAGTGATTGTCAAATTCAGCTAATTCCTGGTGGTATAATATGGCTAATGCTTCTTTTAAACCTAGTTTGGGCAATGTCTAGTAGTTGCTTCTTTTTGGGAGGAGGTTATTACACAGATAAATTTTGTACTGGAACAGTCTTTAAAATATTCACTGATGTACACACTCTTTTAAATTATTTACCTGCCTTATGGAAATTAAAAATGGATGGGGAAATGGATTCTCTCCACTGTTTTGACAGCTAAAAGACTGATATTACTAAAGTGGAAGGATAAACACTCACCTCCTATAATGCAATGGATCGAGTACCTTACAATGCTTTTGATATATGAATGGGTAGCATATAGAGGCCAACTTCAAATGGATACTTATTTGGATATTTAGTTTGCTTTTGTTGAAGCCTATGTATAATTGCTGGAATGCTGTATGCTTTCCGTACAAATCCATGTATGTATATTTAAAAAAGGGGGGGGGATAATTTTAAAATGTTCAGGTGCCTGCAGGTGCTGCACTGGGGACCTCTGAACTCCTGGGTTAAGCCTGAATGGGTTGTGCTTCCTGGGAGAAACCAGGAAGTAGTTAAGGGCAGTACCCAGTGCTTCTGGCCTGAGGAGAGAGAGGCCGCAGGCTGAGAGAGCTCTGTAGAAAAGCTTCTTGTTTAAAACTTAAAAGTTTGTTTATAAATCAGAGTGTCTGATTCTATAAGGTGCAATTCACCAACTTCGAAACAGGGAGCAGCCCAGTAGGGCTGGCATTTTATAGGCCTCTATTATGTATGGGCATTTGCACGTTATAGACCAGGGGTCCTCAAACTTTTTAAACAGGGGGCCAGTTCATTGTCCCTCAGACTGTTGGGGGGCCGGACTATAGTTTGAAAAAAAATATGAACGAATGGATCAAGTAAAGAAAAAGGACCCGGGTCCTTTTTTTTAAACCTGATTAAATGGAAAGTTATTATAAATTAATTATAAATTAATTTGCTGTCTAAAATTGAAATACATTAAATTTTAAAAAGGCATAGAAAGGCTTGATTTGCATACTGCACAAATCTTATTTATTTGTAGTGCAAAAAAAAAACCAGGAAAAAACAATACAATATTTAAAATGAAGAACAATTTTGATCAACATAAGCTTATTATTATTTCAATGGGAAGTATGGGCCTGCTTTTGGCTAATGAGATGGTCAATGTCTGGTTCCATATTTGTCACTGCTAGTCGTAACAAGTGATGCAGGGCGGGCAGCAGCGCCGCGGACAGCGTCTCCTCCGGTGGAGGAGGCGCGGCTGAGCTGGCGGTGGCGGGCACGAGCCTCCCGGAGCCTGCAGGGCGGGCAGCAGCGCCGTGGCCAGTGTGTCCTCCGGTGGAGGAGTCACGGCTGAGGTGGCGGCGGCGGGCGCGAGTCTCCCGGAGCCCTGCAAGGCGGGCATCAGTGACTAAATCAGTGACTCTAGACTAAATCGGCTGCCGGGCCAGATGAAAGGACACATTGGGACGGATGTGTCCCGCGGGCCGTAGTTTGAAGACCCCTGTTATAGACAAACTTATTCATGTAGTGTTTAAAGTAGCTCTGGGAGGCCTCTGTTTGCATATGCTTTGCGCTTTCTAGCCCCATGCCTCAGCAAACTTTCATACCAGCTTAGCACCGGCCATTGAGGCTTGCTAGAAGTCCTTGCCTCTTTTCATGCTTTTATCTTTTAAAGGAAACAAATGAAAACATACCTCTGTGTCTGTGTAGCACTGAATTTTTTTTTATATAGTTCTGTCAAATCTTTTAATCCCATTTTGGTGCTCTGGGGCAATTTATTTCTTCCCCCAAATCTCCCTTTTCATGTCTGCCAAAGAAAACACTGGGCACTGTGAAGCCCATTTTAAAATGAAGTTGTTCTTCAGAGGAATCTGCTGGTAGTAAAGTTACAAAGGACAAAGTCAACCTGTTTTTCCTATATACACACATGCACACGCACACACACACACACACACACACATACACATACAAGGACCTCGATTTGTAATGCTCTGATTACAAAGCCTAGGTGGAGCTTAAAGCTGAAATTGGTTTCCTTACTGAAATATTATACTGCCTTTTTAATACAGGGCCTGGCATTTGCTGGAACTGTGTTGTTTTTTAATAATCAATATTGAACACTATCGTAAAATGCTGGCAGACATGAATATGCTGTTAAGTGCATCTAGATGACTTGTGAGAGGGTAACACGGAGTCTGTCCTCTTAAAGATTCAAAAGAGCTACTTCCACGGCTTAGGAAAGAACATCTGGTTCAAAATTTGTGGAAGGAAATGATTGATAATCCAGATGGTGAGATGCGACGTGTGTGTACCTGCCAGCATTTTAAAATCCACAAAGAAGTAACATTTGACACTTGTGTCTTCATTATGGCACCCCTAGACTCATGCTGAAGAGAATGTGTATCTCCACCACAAGGACACTTTGCTCTGGAAAGCTGTCACCTCTGCAAAACTCTCTGTGCTGTACAGCGAAGAAAGGCCCAGGGACTCTGTCCTATTTTTTAATCTCTCATAGCCCTTCATTTTGCTTTTAACATACATAAATAATCCAAAGCATTTTAAAACACACACACCCTCAAACCAACTAAAAAACCCCCAAGCATAATAAAATATAATTTCTGTCCTTAAAATCCACTAGGCACTTTGTCATTGATTTATGACTTTGTCATATTGTTATCCAGAATTATCCAGAAAGGTAGATAAACGTGCAGAGCAAGGCTGTTTTTGTTAAGAAGACTGTTTTTCAAAGTCTCTTCCATAAGATGGCAGCAATTCTTTAGGTGAATTCAAGAGACAGGAGGACGCATGAAGATGTCATAGGGAGGGTAGTCATTTTTTAGAAGCACCAAAAAAGAGGCATTTCATTTTCATGGGCTTTACTTTCATTTGCTCTGTGACTTTCCTGCCATCAATCAGTCAAGGTATCTGACTTTTTAAATTTCATTTCTTTCCAATCACATCTCTCTCACTCACTCTCTTTCTCTATGCAGTTAAAGAGCCAGATGTTTGTAACGTACTGCTTTTATCATCTGTTTATCAGTTACGGGAGCAAGTAAAAGGGCAGACTAATTCAAAATGTTTTATTGTTTTGAGTTAAATTTCTTTAAAGAGAGGAGTACTGCTGCTCTGTATACAAATGCGGTATAAAACTGAAAGCCTCTTCAGTCAGTCTGTTCCCTCTCCCTCACCCAGCACAATTCTATGATAAAATACATTTATTCCTAATTAAAATTTATGTTAAGAGTTAAGGATCTTTAGTGGTGGGATAGACAATTAAACTTTATTTTGTAACCACACAGTATTTAAAGATTCGTTTCCTGATTTCTATTTATTTATTTGTTACTACATCCATTGCTCCCCTCTCCCCAATAATTTGGATAGTTTACCATTTATTTGGATGCCTGTAGTTTCATTACCTTTTCTTATTTATTGAGTTATGTGCTTCCATGAGGCAGGTGGGAAAACTGATATTTGTCTATGATTAGAACAGTGTGCTCATTTTAAATTTATGAAGTACTTGGAGGTCATGATATGAACGAAATTGTATCATTGCAGAGGATAAAACATTCATTGATTTAAGCTAAAAGCTTCCATACACTTGCTTAAGAATAAGTCCCACTGCAGGAGTGTGGGAGATTGAAGGGTGGGAAGGGTATGAAAGTGTTAGCAGCAATCCTTTTGAATTATTCCACTTTTTGAGTTTACTGGCTCATGCTTTAGTTGTCACGTCTGGTTTACAGTGAACCAATCTAGCAAATGCATAGAAATCACATTTAGAAGCTAATTCTGAATGGGAAAAGTCTTGGAGGGGGCACTTAGTGTTTTACAGATTTAACTTCCCCCCCACGCTTCTGTGGGGGGGGGGAGAGTTTGCGCGGGAGGGGGAGTGTAAGACGCGGGGAAAATGAGGTGATTTCACCTCCCAGCTGGGCCCGGGGCAAATTGCTTGTCCCCTGCGATTAGCTCATGGGGTGGGGCACTGAGGCTATATTTAGGCACAGGTGACCCCACCCAATGCCTCTTTTCTTTCAGCTCCCTCCCTCCACGCCCGTTAAGCAGTGTGAGCTCCTCTATATCAGTGGCATTGAAATTAAATTGCTTGTAAATATGTCATAGTTGTGGTTCGGCATATGGGAAGTATAAACTGTTCAATGCTGGTGGTCACGTAATAAACACCTTTATTATTGTTGTTGTTATTGTTATTATTAGAATGATTTAGAAATAAGAGTTTATTGTAAATAAGATTGCAAGGCCTTGCCCCATAGGCTTTCAGGCTAATAGACAAAAAGGTAAGGAAAGGGATGGACACAATAGGGAGGGGGAAACTGTTGTAAAGACAAAACAACCCTACTGTATATTTATTTAAAAAAATTAAAAATGTATGTTACATTCAGATTTGTTGGTTGTCAGAGACTTAAAGGTAAAAAAACATGGATGTAGTGATGATGATGATGCTACTACCCATAGCAAAGATAGAGACTGTGACTTGTTTGAAATTGGAAAATACCTTTGTGTGAATCAGTGGCTAAACAAAGTCTGAAAAAACATGAAATTGGTAAACATAGACCAATTTAGTGCAAGCAAAGTAAGGTATACAGAAGTATGATCAAGATATGATATATGGTTTCATAGATTTTCATAGATCATAGAGCTGGAAGGAGCCTACAAGCCCATCGAGTCCAACCCCCTGCTCAATGCAGGCAACTAGAGGAGGGGTCTCCCATCCAAGTAATAACCAGGCCTGACCCTGCTTAGCTTTCCACGCTCAGACAAGCTGAGCCAGCCTGAGTTAGACAAGATCATATATTTCTTTGAACATGCATACATGGTTGAGGCTTTATGTACTTTGTAAATTTGTAGGTGTGTATTTGAATATGTTAATGTCTATCCTTTGTCCTTGCAGCTTTGTAAAAAAATGATGTTTTGGGGCAGCTCTCTCTTCCAGTCCTGGGGACATTTATAAACAGCTTATCTGTGTGACCCAGGAAGTGCCCTAGAGAATGAAATGGTTCTTTCTACCGCGTGCGTGTGTGTGTGTATGTGTGCGTGCGTGCGTGCATCCTCCTGTTTGAGCAACTCCATTCTGTTCCCCCTCACTCAGTTGTCTGTTTTCCCCATTCGGTAAGCCAGCATTCTGTGCCAATGGGCAGTGTCTTATGTTGCCCACGCAGTAGCGGGATCTACCGCTAGTGCAACAGGAAGCCAGTGGTTCCTGAAGCAATCGGAAACAAGGAGAAATGCTTGTTTTCGGAATGGGGCAGGTCAGCAGAGCTCTCAGAAGGTCCATTGACCTGTCCTCTTACGGAAATGAGTGTTCCTACTCATTTCCAGGGTTGCTTTAGAAAGTGCTAGTTGCTGTTGCACTAGCGGTTGGTTCTGTGGGTGGAACGGAACGAGCAGACAATGGCACTATTGGATACTTCCCACTGAATTATTATGGGGTGCTTTGGGTCATCCCCCCCACTTTTGGGTTCCCCTTGGAGTTTTTCCCCTCAAGTCCCCCACCTGCTTATTTGCAAATGCAAACCTTGAGTAGTGCAGCTTTGGCCCCAGCACCCACAAGCACAGGGAGACTCAAAATGGGATTGGTATGTTTATTTATTTAACAGATTTTCCGCCTGCTATTCAGGGTGCACTGCCATAACAAGGAGGCCTACAAGACTCTGAAACACACAAAAGTACACTTACCATTTCAACATTTCAACCACTTATGTTCTACACAAAATTGTATAGAACATAAACAGAAAAGAGCAGCTAAACATTTTTTCCAAGTCTAGCGCAATTCAACCAAACACAGATGGGAATATGTGTGTCTTCAGAGCTTTTTAAAAACCAGCAGTGTTGAGGTTATACATATCTCCATGGGGAGGGAGTTCCAAAAGTGTGGAGTCACCACTGAGAAATCCCTGTCGCTAGTACCAGCAAGCCTAATGACTCTCACTGGCAGGCCAGGGAGCAGAGCCTCCGATGCTGACCTTAATGCTTGGGCAGGTTCTTGTGGGTGTATAGCATTTCATATGATATAAAACTTTAAAAATTGACACAATCTATCTCCAAAGTTAATGGGAGCGAAAAGCACTTAATTTCAACAGGAAAGTTAAACAAATGCTTAAAATTTCCTCCAGTGAAACAAATGAGAGTTAAAGCAGTTTGGATCATGCTCAATATTTGATGGGTACTACAGGCCTTTATTTAGTGGTTTACCAGTGGCATTTTCCTTGACATCTGCACTTTCATTTTTAAGGGATTTTCCTAATGATATAAGTTACTGAAAGAATAATGGTGCTTTCCTATTTTTTTTTTCTATAGTTCATGGTCTGGTTAGCTTTATGAGGATAAATAGATAAAGCATTTGTACCGCTACAAATTCTTGCTCATAAATGACTCTCAGAAGATAAGCAGCCTACATATCGGATAATATCTCATTCGGTTATGGGATCCATATAGGAGTGGGTGTTCTACTTTTTAGTGTGTTGTTGTGAACAGTTTGATACTTTTTCATAATAGCTGGATGGCATTTTGTAACAGTAATTCCACTGTCTCATTGCATGTAGCTACTAGGTAATGCTGTATTTAGCTGTCTCAGTAATTGCCTCCCATTTTTCGAGGATGACCTCCCTCCTAAGGGACAGCAAAGTTTGATTTAAGATGCCATCCAAAGAACTTGATTGAAACATTCCTGGTATGGGTACCACATGAAACAATGACAAAGCAAGACAGAACTTTATTGGTTTGTCAACAAGTCTTGACATTATAATACTAGAAATAATAGTGACCATGAGAAGGACTGGCCATTTTGAACATATACTCTAATGCTACATCAACTGCACGGGTTACCAGTCAGTTTCTGGGCCCGATTCAACATGTTGATGTGGACCTTTATGTTGGAATATGCGTCGAGAAGATGTAAACTCTGCAGGGAGGCTTTTTAAGTCAACTGCCCATTAAAGGGTTAAGGCAGAGTTGTGTACCGATAGTTTGCTTGAAGGGCAGGGTTCAGGGTTCAGTGAACTGAACCCCTAACTGAATCAGAGGAGGGAATGCTGGACATTGCCTAGCAACAGGTTTTAATTCCATTCTAACGCTCCTCTGACAGTTAGACCAGTCTAGTGTTAACTGACTTAACTGAGGCTTGCTAAACTGATCATTGCTAAACCCTGATGCTTGCTAGGGTTTAGCAATGAAGGAATTGACCTGTGTATGTTTTCCTTACCTCACAGAGTGAATAAAGTTTAAGAAACTGCACTTCTGTAACCATCAAGCTTAGTGCCTGAGTATCTTGTTACAGCTATTTATCTTTTAAAAAGCATCTACTTCAGAAAACAAGTCCTGTACATGTGTTTGTTTGAGAGAAGTCTGCTGCTGCTTTTGTACCCTGCCATCACTTTAAAGCCCGAAATGGTTTAGGACCACTCTTCCTGAAGGAATGCCTTCTCCCATATGTTCTTGTCCAACAGTTAAGATCATCTTCAGAGGCTCTTCTCTGCATGCTGCTATCCACAATGGCACAACAAGTGGCTACCAGGGAAAAGAGCCTTCTCTGCAGTGGCCCCCTGTCTGTGGAATGTCCTTCCCAGGAAGATCCGCCTGGCGTCTATATGGTATACATTTAGATGCCAGGCTAAGACCTTCCTCTTCTGGCAAGCATTTAATCTTTAATTTTATGACTTTATTATCAGTTTTATTTATTTTTATTATCAGTTTTATTTATTTTTATTATCAGTTTTACCGCTGGCTCTTTAACATTTTAAACTGTTACGATTCCTCTTGCTTCCTTCCTAGATGATATTG
The DNA here is from genome assembly GCA_021292165.1 of Shinisaurus crocodilurus. Classification (NCBI taxonomy): domain Eukaryota; kingdom Metazoa; phylum Chordata; class Lepidosauria; order Squamata; family Shinisauridae; genus Shinisaurus; species Shinisaurus crocodilurus. The sequence continues at coordinate 27,110,926 of CM037880.1, read as the reverse complement.
CTACTTTGCATAGTTAATAACAATCATTTTGCACTCTAACCCACTCAAGCGGAATAAATGAGCTTAAGCAAACTATTATTGTACATTGCCACATGTTACTACAATTTCGATTTTGGGGTTCAGGGCAGTTTAGGATTTCATAAGGTCCCATGATTTACGATTGATGACAAGTACTGGGAGACAAAGCTGCATTCAGCACACACACACACACACACACACACACATATATATATGGTGTGCGTGCGCGCACACACTCACACACATGGTTATTTGCTAGATTTTATGCTTAGTCCAAAGTGGTGAATGGAATTGAAAGCTTGAATGTTACCCTGAAAGAATGCATACACATGGTTTAAAGAAAAGAAAAGAAAAGCAGGCCATGGAAATAAAATTTGTAATTTAATGTGATCATAAATGTAGAGCCTCATTATAGGATGCCGCAGCAGCCCTCCACTGTCTCCTGCAAACCTTTTTATAGGGGAAATCCGTACTACAACACACTAACCAAGTATATTTTCTAACAACAGCGAGGGTTTGATTGACGTAGTATTACTTTAATTAAAAAGAAACAGCAGGCATATGGAAGGGATGTCGGTACGAAGTCAAATTTCTTTGGAGGTTATTTGCATCAAGTATGTAAACTGCAAGGGTACTGCTCTTTTTCTTGAGATATAAAGGGGAGGAAGGAGGGAACTTAGTGTCACTATTTATTAGGCCTTTTGTGTGAATGAATCTATTTACAAACAGCATCTGTCGAGACTGTTAGGGACTAAAAATAATAAATATATAGCACCAGTAATGCTAACTTCTTTGTTTCAAACAGAAACAAAATTGTGCAGCACAATGTTATGCATGTTTATTCTGAAGTAAGTCCTACTGTGTTCAATGGGGTTTACTTCAGAGGACCTAAATATGTATAACTGCATTTGTTTTCATGCGTCCCTTGTTAGCCTTGCCTCTCTCTCCTCTCACTTTGTTGCTTCCCCACTCTGCCACGTCTAAATTTAGAGTACATTCTTATGGCAGGGATCTGTCTTGCTCCTGTATTACATTTTCAATATATAGGGTTGACTCCTAACAGATGCAAGTGGAACACCACTCATGAAATGGGCCTTTCCCGTTGCAGACCACTGCACCCCTCAAAAGCCAATCCTAAGGGTTGGGGGACCCTTGAGAATGGCATGAAATGTGGCATAGGGGGCTGCCACTCAAGGGGGATTGGATGATATCACAGATCCCCCTCTTTGTGCGAGCAAAGTTGTGTTCCACTTATGCCAGGGGTGCTTTTGAATCTAACCCAGAATATAACATAAATAATCCTTGTGGAATGGAATACCAAAGAGCACACTCATGCAGTTACCGGTAGTTGTCTTAATATAATCCATCTATTTAGATCAATTGTTCTTCCCCAACTTCCTTTTCTTCACTCTCTATTTCTTGCACATAACTCACCCAAATTTCCTAGTATTTGCATTGTTTAGTTTACATTATGCAAACTTCAACAAGAATGGAAATATATTTAACGTTGTAAGGTTTCCATTTTCTTAATCCTGATAACATCCTTGTCTTGAGTAGTGAAACTGTTCTGAATATATTCTCTTTAAGGCATATATAACTATATCTATCTAAAGTAATATGTTATTCATATTAAGACAATAAAACTAGTAGTGAGAGAGGTTTCGTTTTGTTTTGTTCAGTTACAGTTGTGTACACGAACAAATCACAGAGATTTCCCCCTACTATAAGTACCGGTAACCATGTAGTGTGGGTTGGCAGAGCTCAACTTTTCACAATTGTGCACTTTTACATAAAGGCACCATTTGTGGATGAATACATAGTGATCATTTTGAAATATTGGGACATGTAGTATTGCACATGTGTGTGTATGCATGAACGATTTAAATAATGTTTCTATTTCATTTCATTTCTATACCACCCAACAGCCGAAGCTCTCTGGGTGGTTCACAGCAATTCACAAAATACAAAACGCAGATACAATAAAAATACAGCATAAAATACAGATACAATAAAAATACAGCGTAAAATACAGATACAATAAAAATGCAGCATAAAATACAGATACCATTAAATACAGCATAACATTTCAATATACAAAATTTAAAACGGTTTAAACAGCTAAAACAATTTCAATAATAAAAAACTAGACCTGTTAGAACAGCTGACATGTCTCATCATATGGCATTAAATGTATGATCACAGTTCATAAAATCATTTAATCTCTATGTGTTATACCATGCACAAATAGAAACCTTATTTCAGTAGGCTCTGTACGTATGTGCACACATGTGCAATCCTAAACACCTCAGTAACTTAACATGGCCACTATGTATTAGTCCAGAGATGGAGTAAATCTGGTGCCTTTATGACCAAATGTACAATTATGAGTCATTTGTATTATATCATGCTCAGCAGGCTGTGCATGCATATCCATGTTCAATATCACATGCCTCCATATCTGAGAATGATCAGCATGTAATAGTCCACAAATGATGTACATCTGGTGCTTTTCTAAAAACAAGTGTATGATTGGTTGGCTGTGCTGCTGCACTAATGTCCCATTGATTCATTCATTCTATTTTCATCCCAATCTCCTTTTACAAAACTCAGATTAGCTTACATCAAGCTCGCAGTGGCCTTTTATTCAGGCACTGACAAGGTCCACACCGCCATAGCTTCAACAATGCTACCACAGACTACTGACTGGGCCAATTCATTGATCTGCTGTTTTACTTGAGGCAGTGAATGAATTTGTCATAGATTTGCGTCTCTGATTGTGTTGCTCAGACCTTCCGAGGAAGAGTTCAGGTGTCCATCCACTTCTGAGATTCCCTGCTTACCGTACTTTAATTGGGTTGATCGACTGTTTAAATTGTTGCTGCAGTCTGTTGCATTAAACTAGCTTGTAGTTTAGAAATGTCTTATGGAGATTCTAGCAGAAACATGCAATTTTGGCATGCAGAAGAGAATGTTATGGTTGTTGTTAAAGTGGCAAGATGATAAAGCATTGCATTGAAGCACTGCTAGCAAAGTAATGGGAATACTAGCTACCACTGTTGGACTAACTCCTGTAGGGGAGTAATAATGCTTCTTTCAGTAGTTTTGAAGCGTGAAAAGAACAAGCGAGTTACACAAAATAGAAGGAGTGTGGTGAAAGCTAAGTATATTCATCATGGCTCACATTAGGTGTGAATTCACACCTAATATAGCCACTGTACACCCTGTATTGATAAGTCCACATGTGGTATTCTTTGAACTTCTTCTAGAGTTCTCCACTGTAACAGATTGTATGCAAAGTAGACAGGAGGTTAAATGCATCTTTGCATTTAATATGTAGGTATTTCAAAATGCTAATTGCATCAGCTGGGCATGGGGGGGGGGGATAAGTAACAGGCTCAGAGTAGACATGGAGGAGGAGTTTAACCACTTCATCATCCCCTGCTGTGGTCCTAAGGAAAATCCCTTTTCTGATGCTGGTGTTTGGAGTGGGGAATCCCCCTCTGGCGCCAATGCAAGCTGCTCATTTTGACTTTTAAAGCCCTAATGGCTTGGGGCCAGAATATCTCAAGAATCACCTTCCTCCATATGAACCAGCCTGACAATTTTGTACTTCATCTGAGCCCCTGCCTCAGTTTCCCCCACTGTACTGGCAGGTGGATACCTGAGATGGGGGCTTTTCAGATGTGGCACTCAAGATCTGGAACAGCCTTCCAAAGGAGAGCCAATGTACCCTTCATTGTTCACTTTCTGATAGGTAGCAAAGACTTTTAAAAAAAAGTTCTGTGAGCTTTTGTAGATTATCATCCTTTGATCTATTTTGATCTATATTTTTTTACGCTTTTAGAGCACACTCCTATGCATGTCTACTCAGAAGCAAGCTCCGTTTAATTCGGTTAGACCTATTTGCAAGTACATGTGTTGATGATTGCAGCTTCAGGCAACAATTCTGTACCCTTTTACTTAGGACTGGACTGAGCTCCATTGAACTCAGTGAGACATACTCCTGAGTAGACATGCATAGGATTGCAGTGTTAGTCATTGGTTTTATTGATATATATATTTTAAAAATCATTGTGTATTGTGTTATTTTGATTGTAAACCACCCTGAATATTTGATGAAAAGCCAGGTACAATTTTGAAAAAATTGGGACTCGAGTAGGACTCGAGTCAGAGGGGGGACTCAGTCGGACTCGCGAGTCGAGTTGTCGAGTCCGAGTCCCCATCCCTGCCAGATTCCACCTAAACATCAGGAAAAATTTCCTGACTGTTAGAGCAATAAGACAATGCAACCAACTACCTAGGGAGGTGGTGGGCTCTCCCACTCTGGAGGCATTCAAGGTGCAGCTGGACAGCCATCTGTCAGGGATGCTTTGACCTGGATTCCTGCATTGAGCAGGGGGTTGGACTCGATGGCCTGGTAGGCCCCTTACAACTCTACTTTTCTATGATTCTATGATTCTACTCATCGCAATGGTACAAAGTAGCACTGTTATTTTTAAAAATATATATTATGATTAAGATAGGAGTTCCTTAAGGAATCCACACATATCAATAAAAATCCAATTTATGTACCAGAGATAACTACATATGTTACATAATTAGAATACCTGCAAAGGCTCTCGAAAAGTATCTCGGCCAGGCATGCTTTTAATCTAGTGTCGTCTCTCTCTTCAGATTGTGAAATGAAATGTAGTTCTCTATGCAATGTTATGAGAACATCTGGAGAGGCTGGCAGGCTGCTTAGCTTGAATTTAAGAATACTGCTGGGTGCCTGTTGTGTACCTTTCTCTGATACTTTAATCCATGATAAAGACAGATGGCTCACTTTTGCAGAATTAAAACCATATTTATTAGTGTTTAGCGATAACTTCTCCGAAGGAGGTGGGGCGGAAGAGTAAATCTGAAGCAGAGGAAGCCATTCAAGTGTATTTCCTTTGGAAGGACTGGTATCAGCAGAGTTCACTCAACTACATATGGATAAGATAAGATGGTACAGCTGTCTAATAAATGCATTGGATAGTGGAGCTACTCCAAAATGATACTGATTCAAATAGTAGGGTGATTTATTGCCCCAGTGGGAATTTTGCTTTTCTTTCCTGATATCTGATCAAGATTTAACATATACCGAGGTGTGTGTGTGTGTGTGTGTGTGTGTGTTCCTGTGAGCTTTTGAGGAAGAAAATTTTTCAATTTAACTCAGATAACATGGCGGTCTCCTTAAGATTAATGTTTCTTAAATTAACAGAGCTGGTTCTAATGCAGAGAGATGGGATTTTAAGACTGTCCTTGAAGGGATGGGCAGTGATGGAAAGTATAGTATATTGCTACACAATAGAATGCCGGTAGAAGTCAGAAAACTCCAGGAGTAAAAGAAAATTCATATGCATCACAATTTTTCCTTGTGTCTGGGAGTGGGAAAATCCAGACCTCTATGAACTAAAGCAAGAAACCAGATGCTTAATAAAGAAAGCTGTATTGATAATTAGAGAGCACTTGTAAGCCAATATTCAAAGCCTTTATTTTTCTAGTTCAAAACCTTCCAATGAATCTTTAAATGACATTTGATGTTTTGCATGTGCAAGACAGGGTTTTTAAAAGGTAAATAAATAGGGTTTATTATTTTGGGACGATACTTCAAATACATTTTTAAAAGCTGCGTTCTTCATTTGATCACATATGATTTCTATAAAACTATAAACTAACTTTCTGAAATAGATTATCAGATAGTAAACAATATCAGGTAAAATACTGTTTCTAATTAACACCAAAGGAATCCTTTCTCCAATGATGCTGAGGTGATTTATTTATTCAAACTTCGCAGCATTTTTGCAAGTGACCGAATGAAGTTTAACAAAGAGAAAATCGAGCGTTGAACTGTCAAAAAGGGAGATGCTATTTGCAGTCTTTGGAAATCCCTTGATAGAAAACCTTTCCAGCACATGCAGTTTTCAATTTGTTTGATATCTGTTGGGGTATAGATTATATAAGGAAAGTGCAGAGGTTAGAATGGAGTCCATTCTTTCTTCCTTGGAATATTTTTTGATCTCACTGTGGGTTAACACTAATTTGGAGGTCACTCGTAGAGTATCTAAACTAAGATGCTTCTATTACAGATACAAATTTGGTGCAAATATAGTTCGAAGCAGCCTGATCTGAAAACTAGATAGTTTCCCATGTTTTGCTCAAACTGTGAAGCATGGAATCTACTTCATATAAACTGCTACCCCATCAACAGGAGGCAAGGCAAGCCATTTGTGCAATGGAATGGGAGTTCTCTCATACACTTGAATAATGCTCTGCTTTAGGGAAGGAGATGGGGAGGGGGTACTGGGGGCATCTCTGCTTTCACAGTTAAGGATGGACGAATCAGTCTATATCCAGTCCATGTCAGTTTCACATTTATTTTTGTATTTTTCCTCTAACATGCATTTTCTGCGCAATTTCCCCAAATGTTCACATTTTGTATGCAGTTTTTGAGCCGAGAACTGTGCTGCAAAATTCTGAGAAGTGTAACATCCAAAGGATAACTGTGTTCCAATCCAGGATTAATCCAGGAAGTGAGAATTACGTTGGTCCACTTAAAAATGCGGGCCAGACAAATATTCTCTCCCCTCCCTATTCATAAGGCAAATTCTATTTATTAGTATTAGACCTTTTTCCTAGATATGCTTTATTTGCTACTGAATTATTTTTTTAAAATCATTCTATTCTATTTTATTTTTTATAAGAGAAGGGAGAATATAAATGTTTTAAATACATATGTTAATGGATGTAATTAATCTATTAATTACTTAATCAGATTTAAGGCTCAATCCTATGCATGTTTAGGCAGAAAAACGTCATATAAAAAGACGTCATATATATTTTTTTGAATATAGAATACCGGTAATATCTTATATTTATATATAAATATTTTGGGGGAGAAATATAACCTGGTCCCAAGAGGTGGGGGGGTGCACAATGTTTATGTTGTATTTTTGTTTTATTCATTATTAGTTGTATGAATGGTAAAATTCAATAAAACATAAAAATTAAAAAAAGGATGCAAAAATATGATTAATGTTTTTTGGTTTTTTGTTTGTTTGTTTTTTAAAGAAATCATCACTGTTGCTGCCAATAGTAAACATCTCCCCAAAACCTTTCGGCAATCTCCCCACCCACACTTTTGGGTGGCCCAAATCCCACACAATAAACCTTGAATGTTAAAACTTTCAGCTCAACACTAATAGGGATGTGGGGAACCTCCTCCCCACCCCTTTTCCTTCCTTCAAGTTGTGACCTGATGTTCATCACATCCTGGATATGCATTGAAAACTGAAGTTCTTTGTGATGTAGTAGTGACATAGAATCATAGACTTGGAAAGGACCTTGGAGATCACCCAGTCCAAACCATTGCTCAATGCAGGATTCTTCAGCAGCTACAACATCCCTGACAGATAGCCCCCCCCCCAGTCTCTGCTTAAATACCCCCAGTGAAGGAGAACCCCCCCACCCCCCTAGGCAGTCTATTCCACTGCCCAGCAGCTCTCACTGTTAGGAAGTTTCTCCTAAAGTTTAGCTGAAATCCGCTTCCCTGCAATTTCCACGCCTTGGTTCTAGTCCTGCCCTCTGGAGCAACAGGAAACAACTCTGCTCCATCTTCTGCACGGCAGCCTTTCAGATATTTGAAGACCCGCTATCATGTCTCCCTTTAATCTTCTCTTCTCCAGGCTAAACATACCCAGCTCTTTCCACCATTCCTCATAGGACTTGGTTCCCAGACCACTCACCATCCTGGTTGCTCTTCTCTGGGTGCTCTACATCTTGTTAATGTCCTTCTTAAAATGGAGCACCCAAAACTGGATGCAATACTCCAAATGCAGCCTGAATAAAGCAGAATAGAGTAATACTATTACTTTCATCTTATGAATGAAAGTGTGGAACTTAAAATGATGTGTGTGGGGGAAGTCAACTTGTGATAGCTTCCCAGTGGGCTGAGATACACACAATCATTTTACACTCTTCTAAATTCACCACTAGGTATATGCAACCACATGAGAAGTCAGTAGTCTGTGTAGCATCCAGTCACATGCTAAGATGACTTTTACCATGATTCTACATTTGATGGCATGGAGCCAGATTTAGTCATACTTAGAGTAGACCCATTGAAATAAATGGGATTTGAGCAGTCATTACTAATTTATGTCCCACTGAATTTAAGGGGTCTTCTCTAAGTATGTCAAAATCTGGATCCAACGCATAATTGAGAACATAGGAAATCACCTTATATCAATTCAGACCATTGGCACATCTTGCTCAGAATTGTCTGCATTGAATGCAGAATTGTCTGCATTGACTGATGGCAGCTTTCCAGGCCTCCAGACAGGAATCTTTCCCATCCCTATTTGGAAGTGCCAGAGATTGAACTTGGGGCCTTTTGCATGCAAAGCATGTGCTCTACCATTGTGCTTTGGCCCTTGATTGCTTGCAGGCCTGTGTCATCAGGCGGCAGAACACTACAGAAGACTGGCAGCCTACACAGTTTCATGTACCTCATCACAAGTTCACAGTGGTCACCACCACATTGTAAGTGCTGATCTGCATCTCTCCCATGCTTAAAATGAATGTGACAGAAATGGACTGCGAATCCAAATGAATCTGTCCTACAGTTGCGCTTGGTCTGTCCAGACACTACACATGGCTCATGAAGCATCTTTTAGCCATCCCAGCTGAAGATGAGACAATAGCAGTGGTGGTGAAAAGTGGAGGAGGAGCAGGTGTCCAGAACACAAATAGTTGAACATGTGACAGAAAGAAAAGGATAAATTTCCAGGATATGGAAATGGCAAAGAGAGATCTGGCCATCTTATAACCCTCTCTTTGGTTCCTTTATGGCTCTGGCTGAAAATAATACCACCAGTGCTTTCTACACACCATACAACATTTAAATTTAGTTGTTGACAATTATTGTACTCAACATCTCTGAGGTTTCAGAGCATGACTCTGTATTTTAATTGATGTTGTTCTATGGATTTCCCCCACCCACACACTTGTCAGCTGTTGTGGATTATATAAAATAAATAAGTATTAGATAGATGAAAATATCCTTTGACAATGTACCGGTCTCGAAACATAACCCTTCCCTGGACCCCGTGATTATGAATATAGAGGAAATACTTAGTCTGTGGTGCTGAATGAGCTTATTCAGAAATGCCAGTGTCTTTGATGGTACTTCCAAAGGAATAGAAGACTTCAGGGTCACAGCATAAATATATTTTTTTTAATGTGGTTGTCAAAGGAAATCAGTATCCTAGTGTCAGTGTGTCAGTGTGTTATGGAATGCTCTAGTTCTCCATTAGACACAACCAATAGGAAACCTCAAGATAGCACACCACCGTCTCCCTTTATGCAAGCAAAACTGGTCAATGCACAAGTGGGCCCACTGGACTTCAGTCCTGTTGTCTATCCCTGCTCTATTTTGTGGTTGTAGCTGATATTATTTATCCTGCCAGGATATTTATTTTATTTATTTATTATATTTATACCCCACCTTTTTTCCTTCAAGGAACCCAAGGCAGCTTACATAATCCTCCTGCTCCTCTCCATTTCATTCCTCACAACAACCCTGTGAGGTAGGTTAGGCTGAGAGTCAGTGACTGGCCCAAAGTCACCCAGTGAGTTTCATGGCCGAGCGGGGAATAGAACCCGGATCTCCTGGGTCCCAGTCCAACACTCTCACCACTACGCCACACTGGCTCTCTAGTTTTCAGTGGTTTGCCCTCGTGTGCTCAATACTAGCTGTCTTGATGGCTTTACCAGTGATGGACCTAGGGGTGGGTGAGGCAGGCACTTGCCCTCAGTGCCAAGCTGAAAGGGGTGCCAAGATGAGCTCAGTGACTCTGTGCTTGCATGGTGCACTGTCTGCAGAGAGCTAGGTTGAAAAAAAGCAGTGGGTGTCTTTAATCTTTTTATCCTCTCAGGGTTCTACAGGTTGCTTGAGTGCCAGGTACAAAGCATGTTTCTTTTTCAGTTTGATGTCAATCATGGCTTTAATTTGGGGCAATATTACCAAGCACCATAAGCACTGCAAATATTATAAACACTATAAGCATTCTAATTTTTTTTTTTTTTTTTAAGAAAGCCATAAGCTGATGGGGAAGCACTGAAGGTTCTCTTTGCCCAAGGTGCTTTTTATTTTAAAGCCAGCCCTGGGCTTTACCCCACTGAAATGTATGGATTGGGCACTTTTTGTTGTGATGCTGTATGTTTCCAGTTGGGGTTGATGGTAATTTCTGCAGCATTTGGCAGTAGAGGTTCAAGTGCTTGTAATGTGAGCCCTGGACGTCCAATCCTGAGGAAGCCTTGGCTTGAAGAGATGCAAGGGAGGAACTTACCCATGCAACCGACACTCTCCACAGTCAGACTTTTGTTGCCACTGGACTATATTTAGGGAGGGGAAAGGGAGTATGGTTTGCTAACCTCAAAACCAAGACCTCAGCCTCTGCGTGACTCGGCAGCCCTAACATTTGAAACTGGCTGTCCGGGGCTTTGATATACCTGCAATCCTTCCTGTGGAATGGAGAATGTCTTCCTGTTGTTGCAGGTGCTAAAGAAATGAGGCAGGCCAGGCAGCCATCAACACGGTGTGTTCATTTGGTAGGAATTTGAAAGGGACACGAGATTAATATGGAGTAGCACCATTGTTACTCGAATGCTCCATGTATAATATGGCACTTATGGCACGTACAGCTTATTTATAGGACTGGATATGCCTGTGAAGTATACCTGAACCTCATGGTCCATGCATGCCAGGAGTTTTCAGTCCACATTGGTTGCCTACTTGGACACATGACTGAGTGGTGCCTCCAAGTGCTGAATTCGTTAATGCTGTACAGTCATGGCTGGTTTCCTGCTGTTTGTATGGGGTGCCCTGGGAAGCACCCTAGATCAGTCAGTCAGTAGGGTGCATGTATAAATCCCCATGCTCAGTCCCTGGCATCTCTCCTGGAGGATAAGGCTATCTTCATGCAGGATAAGGCTATCAATGGCTACTAGTCATGATGACTATATATTACCTCCAAATTCAGTGTGCCTCTGAACACCACTTGCTGGGGAGCACGAGTGGAAGGATGCTATTGCACTCATGTCCTGCTTGTGAGCTTCCCATGGGAATCTGGCTGGCCATTGGGGGAACAGAATGTTGGACCAGATAGGCCCTTGGTCCGATCCAGCACAGCTCTTCTTATGTTCTAGTTGAAGGACCTCAGGCAGCAGGGCTGGGAAATGTGGGAAATATATATACCAAGAGATCCAGGGTTAACCCCCCAGGCAGGCAGGAGCAATAGTGGCCAGGCAAAGCTTGACATGCAGTAAAGGAAAGCACTGGATTGGCCAGTCCAGGATGCAGGTGAGTGCCATTTTAAATCACAATATTTTCCCTAGTGTGAGAAGCAGTGAGCTGGACCAATCAGCTTGTGAACTGTGAGCGGTGCACATCCAATGAGGGCACAGGAATGGTTAGAGGCTTGCCCTTGTGCTGCTCCAGGGCTCTGATTGGCTGTGTGCCCCCAAAGCAGTGTCTGATTGGTTTCCAAGGAAATTCATGTGTCTCCCCACCCCACCCCATGAACCCATTTCATGCTGTTCTGGAACTAACAGTAGCATTGGGGGAGGGCACCAAAACTGTATCTCACCTAGGGCACCAAAATACCTTGAGATAGCCCTGAGTACTCCAGTCCACAGATCCTTGCACAATCAATGGACTGCAAAACACACGAAGCTGTGTGCCAGGATTCTGTATGCTTATCTGCCAAGGAAAGGGCTGTTAGTGGATTTCGGAAGCTCAGAAGATACAACAGTGCACTCCCTATACATATCTACTTAAGAGAGCTGAAGGTGTTAAAAGAGAGACATAATTTCCCATAGTGTGTATACATTTTTGGTCTCACTGTTGCCTTTGGTCAAAAAGGTTTGCAGGAGTTGCTGGTCTTTTGGTGGTGGGTGAAAGCCCTATCAATAGATGCAAACTTGTGAACAGAGACGATTGTGGCTTAAGTGTGCAGGCAATGGGCAGCAATGCATTTATCATACCACCTTACACTTTGGGGGCGGGATGTAGCATCTGTTTCCGGCTTTACTTAAATGTCGCTCGTGACAAATCATTTTTATCACTTTTACTTTTACACCAAAATTTTGCCTCTTTGGGATGAAGGCAGCATCCTGACTGTTCATAAACATCAGTGCCCTCGCTCACCCACAACAGCTGGCTGCCACATTGGGCGGAGAGAGGAGGGGGTTTGCACTTGCAGCGTTCGCTGGCGCACATCGAGCCTAGATTTCCCCTGGAAACACTGGCTGTTTCAGTAACCCAAGGATAAACATGGAATCTTCCAGGAGTTGGCAAGCCTTCATGTACTGCTTGTTACTCCCTTTGTCTCTCCAGCTCGACCTGTAATTGAAGACAACTGCTTTGGCCGCTCCTTCTCAGCATCTGTGAGATGAAGTGATACAAAGTGGAGAGTGAATATTTCCAGCAGACATGGCACCTAGTTGCCAGTTTTCTTCTCCCCTCCATGCTGGTGTCTTTTCTTAGCCTTGTATTGGCTGGACAGCAACGGGTATTGCTTTTGAGGCAGCTCTGAAAGCATCATCACTGTGTGTGACCTAGCCTGATCTTGTCGCCTTTCGTTGCATTTATGCAGGGCCCGAATTCCATTTTGGGAAAGCTCTTGGAGGCTGCATTCCAGTGGCAGGTGGGGCTGGAGGCCAAAGGGACGTGGTCAAAAATACCAAAAGATACCAGCATATTTTAGTTTAAAGCTTTTATTGCCAGTAACTAAGCCCTAGGAGAGGCATTTCAACCTTTTAGAAAGGGGAAAAACTGCACAAAAGCCGGGAAACCACCCATTGTTCAGTGGTTGGGGGAAGGGGGTGGAGCCAATAGAAGGGGAGTGGCCTTCTGGGAAGTCCTAGGGGACTGAATTTGGCCCCTGGGTCTGAGGTTCTGCATCTCTGCATTAGGGCCAAATAACTGGGTGCCAGCCGGGGACTGGCTTTGCATCTCTCCCATTCCTCCCTCTCTTTACCCTCAGCTCCTCTTCTCTTCTTATCTGCCCCATTGAAATTTGCCATCCTGACTGGTACTTGCCTGCTTTGCATACAGATGCACGCACACATACAGTGAACCAAAGGAAGCCAGTCATCCCGAAGTCATTCTCATTCATGAGGACTTGAGTTCATTGCTTGCTACTAACCTGTCCTTGTGTGATTTCATGAGACTTTTGCATGACTACCTTTCTCTGGATTGAGGCCACACTGGCTGGTTCCCAGAACAAATGTCCCATCTGTCACATAAATGGATTGGCCCTGGCTGCACTTCTAGCATGAATGCCGAGGAAATTCCCTTGCAATGGTACAGTCATGCCATACCGAGAAACAGCCCAGCTAACTCACTTGCTTATTAGCAAGTGAGTACCATATTCAAAGCTTTTGGTTTATTCCCAGACCTCAAGCCTTGGCATTTGTGTAAAAATCGCTGGGAGCTGGAAGAGCCGGCCGAGCCTCTGCATACAAATGAACAGCTCAAGCATCCTGCCTTTGTTCTGAATCCTCGTGTAGTTTCACCCTGGCATGGGATGGTTTTTATTTGAGCTTTAAATAAAGTAGGGTTGAAACTCCACGTTGATACTTTAGAGACAAGAAGGGATGGTATTTCAAATGGCTTCAGGATGCCACAGAAAAGCTGCAGATGGTTTAATAACAAAATGACAATAATTTAGCTGAAGGGAGAGAGAGAGAGAGAGAGAGAGAGAGAGAGAGAGAGAGAGAGAGAGAGAGCGCACAACACACACACACACACACACACACACACACACACACACACACACAGAGCACCTGGCAGGATAATCTGGAAGTGAGGTTGGTGGTATGGAACTGTGGTAGTCAGCTGGCTATACAGTGACTATGAGTTTTTGCAGAAAATGTAAACACAAGAGCTATTTCTTTGTGTATATGCTGGAGAATTTTCCAAGATAATACAGAGAGAGAGAGAGAGAGAGAGAGAGGTGTTTGGGACATGATCCTGACATGAACACAGAGTCTGAAGTTTGTGGTGCTTTTAAAGATGAACCATATGATGAAAGCGGACAATTTAATATGGAAGGTCTCAGTCTTGCAAAGACTTGTACCTGCGGTGCATTGCAAGTGACTAGAAGGACTGCACAGGACCTTGTGCACAATTGCTCTGGTGAGCACAATTCCCAGGAAATGCAGGCCCTTCACCTGGGCTTGCTGGGGGAATCCATGCCTCAGGAGGGCAACCCAGGCCCTGCTGGCCACTGCTAGGGCCCTGGAGATAGAAGAGCTTCTTGGGTCATGGTGGGGCAAGGATGGGGAACATGTGGATCTCTAGACATTGTTGGACTGCAGCTCCCATCATAACTCACCGTTGGCTTTGGGCTGATGGGAGTTGCAGTCCAACAGCCTCTGGAGGGCCATCCCTGTTGTAGGGAAAGAGGTGGGTTGAGGAGGATGGAGTCTCACCAGCCAAAGTCTGAAAGATGGGGAGAAAGGGTCATGGTGAAGAAAGTGTTTTTCAGGCCCATCAGTAAAGTTCTACTTACCTGGATATTTACCCGACCTGATGGCTGCTCAGTCTACCTTCCTCCTTTTGCTCTGGGATCTGTAGAACTGCCCCCACCATCACCAGGGCTGGAGACATTACATGACCCAAGAACAGTCTGGTGAACTGTCCACAAAGATTCCACTACCCACCATTGGCAGCAGACATTGTATTTTATGGAGTATTCTTTCGCGTGTCTGCAATGTTCATTTGAAGTTCATTATTGCCTTTTTCAGAACAACAACAACAACAGCAATGGAAAGGCTCCCCCCCTTTTTAAAGAAACCTGTTTTTATTTATGCACATGTTTATGCACTTACTAATTACTCAGCCCGCTGATTTATATGCTATTTTGTTGACATGGCCTCATTTGCTGTTGAGAAGGGTGTGTTCGTCTAATGTGTCATTAGCTACTAAACACACAGCGGCATGCCTGTCCACATCATACAACATTTCTAGGCACACTTCATTGTTTTCTAGTAACCAGATTTTCACATTGGAGGATAATGTGGAATATGGTTTGTGAACAATATCTGTGGGCATAGTTTTAGAAAAGAAGAAGAAAAAGCATGCAATCGTCCTGCTTGTTTCAGCAAGGCCTGAGAAAGAGTCAGTGCCTTATGAGATGTTTTCAAACTATTGCTTGCTTAATAAATAATTTTTAAAATGAGATATCCATCATTTGCAGTATCATTACAGAACCAAAAATATACAATTTTGCAACATGTTTGGCATTCCAAACTTGTTCCATGTTTGGCATTCCAAAAAGTAGCAGCAAAAAGTAAAAAGTTACAACCTTCTTCAACCAACTAGAATAAATGCTATTAACAACTGTCACTCAAATTCTTGAATATCTTGAATAATAATAATAATAATAATAATAATAATAATAATAATAGCGTTTGTATATTGCTTTCAAGTGTTCAAAGCAATATAACTGCTTTGAAAGCAATATACATCTTTTACATTAGCTAGTTCAGCCTACCCCAATCAGATCCTATCCAGATGTGTTTAGCTGCAACTTCCATCATTCCCAGCCAGCATGGATCTCTGGGGATGATGGGAGTTGACTTAGGGATGGGTGCTTCAGTTCATTTTTTCAAATATGAATTTACCAAAATTCACAAGTGTCTTCATATTCAGGATGGAAAGAATTTAAGATTGAAAAAAAATATATGAGAGAAACTGAAACTAACCGGTTTGACTGTCCAGGCCTAGGCTTGGAGTGCTTAGCTCTTAAACATCTTGGTTTGAATCTCTATATCAGTGTTCTCCAACCTTGGGTCCCAGATGTTTTTGGCCTACAACTCCCAGCATGCCCAGCTGGCTGGGGCATGCTGGGAGTTGTAGGCCAAAAACATCTGGGGACCCAAGGTTGGAGAACACTGATACGGAGATTCAGCCATGTTTGTGGTGCTGGATGAGGACTGCCACCACTTTTTCTCTGACAGGCTCCTGATTTTTAACAGCTACATGGCAGGTAGGTACACCATGGTCCTCTCTATGCCAGGAATGGCTGTAGCCATTCAATTTGGCCAGTGCAGATGGGTGAGAATTTCATGTCAGTTTGGTTTTGATAAGAATTTACCAAAAAATTTGCATATTTCATCATATTTGTGACAGAAAGAACTTGAGATTTATTTATTTTTTTAAAGAATGTGATAGAAAGCGAAACTGACAGATCCATCCTTTCCTAGTTGCAGTCCAACACATCTGGAAGACACAAGGTTGGGGAATGCTGATCTAATTGTAATCTTTGCAACAAGCTAAATCAGTATTATTATCCCTATGTTGCAGATGGGGCTGGGGAACTGAGGCCGAGAGAGAGTGGCTTGCCTAAGGCAACCTTGTGAGTTCAAGGCAGAGGCAAGATTCAAATTGGGGACTTCCTGAGTCGTACCTTAGTTTCTTCGGGCTTCTCGACATGAGGCATTTAACCCGGCGCTTTACCGAGGCTGCTTCTTCCATTTTCTTTGTGGGAGGATTCACAGAAGGTTCCCCCTCCCGGGGGGGGGGGGTTTCCTCTCTGCCTTTCTATATGTCCCTATATGTTCCATTACACAGCACAAGGTGGTGCTGTGGTATAGAGCGGGATTGTGAAATTACACCTCTGTAGCAAATCATGGCAGTATCCAGGATGTACCGGACTTTCCTTGCTCTAAAAAAAGCTGCAAAAAATGGTTGGAAAACACGGGAGAGGCCCTGGGTGGATGGCGCCGTCATGAAAAGGCCCTGCAAACATCCGTGAGTGAGGGATCACGAGTGCACAATAAATGCCTCAATAGAGAAGCCCTTAGTCCAGTCTTCTCCAACCTTGGGTCCCCAGATGTTTTTGGCCTACAACTCCCAGCATGGCTGGGGCATGCTGGGAGTTGTAGGCCAAAAACATCTGGGGACCCAAGGTTGGAGAACACTGCCTTAGTCACTCTGCTACACCAATTCTTTCTACCTCTGCAATATGTCAAAGTTGAACCAACCATTTCTCCTGTGTGTGTATTGTTCATGGTTTCCAGTGATTTAACAATGAATACAATTTTTGCTGCTGTCAATAAATTCAGAATAAAAGTTTTCTCTTTTGATTTGTATGATTCTTTAAAATAGGCACACCACAACTACCATCGCTCACTGGGCATAAACACAGTTTCCCCACTCCCCACGCCAATCCTGTTAGTCTGCAGAGACTTCCAGTGAAAGGGACTGAGCTAAGCCCCCTTCTTCCACTTGAGCATGTGGTCTGTGGGTAAATGGCTCTCTCATTCACAGTGCCAGGGTTGGCCCTACCATTAGGTGGAATGAAGCAACTGCCTCAGGCAGCAGATACTTAATAGGGGTGGGCAATCTGCTGAGACCTGATCCTCCTCCAGCTTGGCAGATGCCACCGCTGCTCCTGCTGAGCCGGGCCGAAAGCGGGCATGCACCGTGCCACTCACCGGACTTCCAGGTTCCTGGCGGGCCACTGTTTACATAGAATATGCCTTAAAATACATCAGAAGCAGCCGCAATTTCCATAATTTGCACAAATTGCAGCTGCTTTGGATGAATCTTAAGGCATTTTCTATGTAAACAGTGGCCCGCCAGGAGCCTGAAAGTTGCTTCTCCAGCTCAACACAGGAGAACGAGAGTCAAGCTGAGGAAGAGGTAAGCAGGGGCGGAGTTCGGGGGGTGGAGCCTGGCTAGTCTGCCAGATTTCCACCCCTTGAATGAAATCCTCACACATCCCTACTGCTGAACAGTGGTGGCAGTTCCATAGCCATTCCTCCTGAGCCTCCCTGGCTATTCTCATCTCTTGGAGGACAATGCTGCCTGTGCCACACACCAGTCCTGCATCCTCCAAACTAACCTGCTGCCTTCAGGTGTGGTGGAGGATGCTTCCCATTGGCAAAGTTGAAGTCAGCTAAGCTTCTGCAGGTGGCATACAAGGGCGGTGGTGGCATCTTATCCTTTGCCTCAACCAGCAAAATGTCTTGGGCCAACCCTGCATAGAGCCAATCACCCACAAACTACTATGGCCCAGATCCACTGTAGGGATGTTTGAGAAATCCATTTCAGTGTGTTTTTGATCAGGATTTACGAAGTTTGCACTTTCCTGACCAAACACAGACTTGGACGCAACCTGCAGTCGAAGTCTGTACATTTCTGAGCTTGCCATGTGATTTGTGGACCAAAAAGATTGTGTATGCATGTGTGCATGCATACATTTTTAAAAATTGCATGAAAAATGCATACTTTTCACAAATGTGTGCAAATGCACTTTAATCCGTGGGAGGAGAATGCATACATTTCAAAGATGTGCACGATTGATGTGTACATTTGGAAAAATACGTATGAAAATATGCATGGATTTTCATGCAAAAAGAAAAAAAACCAAGGTCACAATCTGATACAGACTCAAGTTGGAATGAGCTTTGAAATGGAATTTGGAGAACTTTGGTGAGCTTGAGTTTTGCTGATTCACATATTCCTAAAGTTAATCACTCTTGTCCCATTGGAATCAATGGGGCAAATTAATTTCTACTAACTTAAAAGTTCCTTTAAGTTCAATCGGACATAAGCATGATTAATTTCCTTTGGTCTGGGGCTTGTATGTCTGGAAGAATCCTTAATATATATTCTCTGTTTTTCTGAGCTTCTCTTCATCAGAACATTTGGGGTGACATCTAGGCCATTCAGTTAAAGGATGTTGTGCAGTGGATTGGAAAGTAGAATTGTGTGACTTTGTATTATCATTTATCTCATATAAAGACCCCAAAGCACACTCCCTAACTAAAATTGTAGAAATACGAACATTCTGTGGACAGCAGCTTAAAATAACATCAAGTTTTCATCTTGAGAGAGAAAGGGACAGAGAACGCTGTTGTGTAGCTCTTCCAATAACATCTTGAATGTGTAATTCTGCAATATAGTCTTTATGCCATTAATGAAATCCTTATTGCAAAAATGGCCTTGAAGTCAAAAAATGGAAGGAAAAGGCAGCTGTAACTGTGATTCCTTGGCTCTGTGGTCTTCATTATGTTCTCTTTTATTTTTGTTTTTCAGGGTATTTTTCTGGTGCAGTTAATCAGGCTCCTTGATGATCAGAGAGGACAGGTTCAACGTCCTGCTCTCTCTCGAAGCATTTCAGGCGTGACCTTGCAACATCTCAGTAGGAGCATAAAAGTGCCTCAGAAATGCAAAGCTTTTTACTGTGTGTATGAGGCAATGTGTGTGGACGAAGCATTTCTGCCACAGATATTTGACTTAGAAGTGCTAAATGGTTTGGAAGAGACTACAAAGAGCCACTTATCGGATTTAGTACTGATGCTGACCTAATGAAAGCTAGCATTTCCTGTGGCTGTTGACTAATTAAACAGGAGAACACAGTCCTCACAGTGCAATGCTATGCATGTATACTCAGAAGTAAGCCCTATTGCGTTCACTAGTGCTTACTCCGAGGTTTAAAGATGTTCTTAAGGCTAATCTAAAAAAATGCAATATAAACATCAAAAACTGGTGACAAAAACCATGAACGATCTAACTGGAAGTTGGCCTTTCACAAAAGTTCTATGGACTTTGAAGAAGCTCGAGTGCAAGGTGAAAGGGAGAAACGTGCTAAGCGAAAAGCACGTCAAATGAATCCTTTACAGGACCATCTTCCATCTGGTAACCTGTGTCCTCACTGTGGGAAGCTGTGTGGATCTAGAATTGGCCTCCTCAGTCACTTACGGACCCATCGCTAGAGTCTACACAATTTTCTTTAGAATTTTCCTCCTCTTAAAATCTCCTTTTTGTAAATTTTCTTTTTTTTTTATCCTGGAAGACAATCTTACTCGGTCACGAGTGATTGCCTGACTGACTGACTGATTCCGAGGTAAGTGCGTGTAAGATTGCAGCCTCTTGGGGTGCTTCCAGATGAGGCTTTTACTATTGTGCAATCACACTGCCTCATTCTCGGAATTTTATGGGGGTTCCAGATGTTGTTGCCTTCAATTTCTAGCCCTCCTGTATTTTCCACTTCCACTTCCATCTTTTTTCTTACCAGGAAAGAAAAAAAACAACAGTTAAGGAAGAAAAGATAGAACCTTTTGATTATTAGTGATGGGAACCCTCTGTCTGGAAGCACCCTTGGTCTGAAATAAATTCCGTTTGTTGAAACAGCTGAGGTGGGATTAGAAAGATATATCTTATTTTAGGCAGAGTTTGTATAGTCATTATCGTCTCCTTTTCCCCATTTTAAAATGGAAACTTTAATTTTTACAGGAATTCTGGACTTTAACACACACACACACACACACGAATATGATTATAAAAATAATACCGTAGGAATTAGAAGACACAATATAAAAATGCCTTTTAGTCCAATAGAGGGATATTGTGACAAAAAGGGAATAGGGTTATAGGGTTATAGAACAAATTGATGGATGAAAAACAGGATAAATTTAGAGAAATGGAAAGTGGTAGATGAAAAAAAAATAGGATAAAATATATTAGAAGTTATATGTTGATTATTATGGGGAAAGACATTAAAAACATTAGTTAGGAAAAAGGAACACAGTCTGCATATGGTTAAAGTATGTAACAGCAGGGGAAAGGGATTTAAAATGTACCATTTTATCGGCTGGAGGAATTATAGGGCTTCTATATGATTGGTGGCTTTTGTTCCAGTCTGAGATAGGTGAGGGGTCTGATTGGACAGTGGAGTTCTGTGGCTGATTTGACAGTTAGAAGAATCGGCTGGAAGTCGGTTAGAGAAAGACCTAGGGAAGTGATGAGAAAGGCACTGCCTAAATAAATGTCTTACATAAGAATGTAAAATTTGTGTTTCATAGGCTGGGGGCTGGGGGAGGACTGATACATCAAATTATTTACAAATAAGATAGAATGTAGCATTTTGTCTACTTTGATTTGTTAACCCACTTAGTTTGATTGATTTCATGTAAGAGTCTTCCAAATTTCTTACAGTGATTAATAACATATATGTTGCTGCCTTTCCAGTGTGGCTTACAAGTATTCGTTTCCCAAGAGGTTGTTTGTCCAAGTTAACAGATTTCACAGGGTGGTCTCTTACTGGGAGACTAGCAACAACCAAGTTACCTCAGAATGAAGGAAAATACCTGAACTGGTGGTTGCTAGTGATGGGTGAACTTACCTCAAATGAATTCGTCATTTACTCAGAAAGTGACAAATTTGTCCATGTCAGCTCAGACAGCTTTGTATTATTATTTTTTTTGTATTTATTATATTTATACCCCGCCTTTTTTCCTGCAAGGAACCCAAGGTGGCTTACATAGTCCTCCTCCTCTCCATTTTATCCTCACAACAACCCTGTGAGGTAAGTTAGGCTGGGAGTCAGTGACTGGCCCAAAGTCACCCAGTGAGTTTCATGGCTGAGCGGGGACTAGAACACGGATCTCCCGAGTCCCAGTTCAACACTCTCACCACTACGCCACACTGGCTCTCCTATGAAGTATAGGAAGTTTAAACTGTTTCTGATCCTTTTGTGATTGGTTGATTTCACATGGCTTACCTACGTGATGATGTCATGTAATGTTTACTTGCTGTCACTGATCATTAGTATCAGGATGGATTCCCAGAGTCGTCCTCCTCCTCATGGAGCTAGAGCTGTGGTGGTGGTGATGACAATGACTGAAAATTTAGGGTGGGGAGATCTCTGTACTGCTTTGCTGCACATGCTCTGAAGCTTGCAATTAATTCCTAATCCTAACTTAATAGTGAATTCATAATATACTGATCCAGGCTCACTAGAAAGGTGAGCATTATGAAATGACAAGTTTTGACCAATAGCCAACTAATTACAAAATTTGGCAGCATCACTAGCGTTAGCAGGTTGATAGACCCAGCAATTGAACTCTCTCTCTCTGAGGAGGTAGTAGTAGCACAGGTGTCACACGTAAAAATTAGAGAATCAACCAGATACGGCATGTATATCAAATCCCATCATCTCCCCTCTACATTCATTTGCCTCAAAGCCAAAAACTGTAGATCATCTCTCTCAAATGCTTATTGATCGGTACCTTATTTATAGTAAAAACGTTTGATGCTTCTTAATATGTATATTAAGCTTGCTTACATGAAGTTACAGTTACTTCTTACATGAAGTTACTGTGGATGACAATTTGAACAAAATCCTTTTAAAAGAAACTCTGAACTATTCTTCACAGAAATTAGCGGTGGGGGAGAAATTCAGTTTGCATTTTAATGTGAACTTAGTTTACTTCACACTTTTGAACAAAGACATGAACTGAAACTCAGTTATCCTTACAGTAATCTTACAGAGGGGAGAGGGAACAGAATGGAGTATCCTGGAAGAAGCTGAACCCTGGAACCCTGAATAGGGACCCTGGACATGAGCACTTCACGCAGCAACACTTCGTTGCTGGCCCCAGTCGGTCCTTTTAATGCTCCCATGTGAAGAAGAAAAAATGGAACTGAGTTTAAAATGGTCAGCTAAACATTGAGGCCAAATAGAACTGCAACAACAACAACATGCCTTCATGTGACAAAAACTGCCGTGCGTGTAAACAGCTCATTGTTGAATTGATCAATTCAACAATGAGTTGAATTGATCAATTCCCCTCTGTAAGAATACTGTAAGGATTGTGTGTCCTGTCTTTTTAGATTGTAAGCCTGCGGGCAGGGACTGTCTTGTTAATTGTTGTAAACTGCCCAGAGAGCTTCGGCTATTGGGCGGTAGAAAAATGAAATAAATAAATAAATTTATTCCAATTCACCCAGTTTATCTTTCTCTCCTTCTGCCACATTAACATTTTACTTTCTTACTATTCTCTGAGTACCTACCAAGTAGATCATTTACACCCCTTGTCCTCCTGCAGTATCCATTATTTCCACGCATGCAGAAGAATGAGGTATTTAAATGTTTGTTTGTTTATTTATTTATTGCATTTATACCCCGCTCTTCAGCCAGAAAAGGCTCCCAGAGTGGCTTACAAAGATTAATAATAAGACAGTCCCTGCCCTCAGGCTTACAATCTAAAAGACATGTTATGGTAATCACTGAACTGCACCTCCATTCTACCAGCTCATTCTCACCTTGTTCTCTTGTATGAACTTGAGTCATAGCTGGTCTCAGGGAAGTGTAGCAGTTGCTTTTACATACCCTCCAACATTTCACAGATGAAAATAGGGACACACATATGAATTTGTAAGAGGTATGCTTAAGCAACATGAAGGTGTGATCAAGAGGGTGTGGCCAGGCAACACGAGGGCGTGGCCAAAGGTATAGCCACCCACCCCAGGATGCTCTAACCATTTAAGGGCTCTGACCACTCTGAAGCCACTTTGATCTCCAGATCCATGATGATGGTGGTGATTGCTGTTGTTGTCATTATTATTATTGTACCATCAATGTGCATGGTGCTTTACCGAGTATAAGAGAACAGTTCCCCGCCCCAAAGAACTTACAATCTAAAATGTAATATAGAGGTGGCAACAAATGGTAGGAAGGGGTAAGCCGGGGAGGAATATGCCATTAGTTCAGTCAAACATAACCTTCAGCCTACTTTCCCCACATTGTGCAGGAAACTTGTTTTAAAATCTCCCTCCCACTTTAAAAATGGATCCCTCCATGGTGGCTTTGTTCTCATTAGTGGTTTGCCAAATAAATAATAATATTTAACATTTAGATATCTCTGAGTGTGCAAAGTGGTTCACAGGCCCACCCTGCAAGCTTCTATTTTCTCCACTCAGAAAAAAACATGTGGGCTCTATTGCACTT
This sequence comes from Shinisaurus crocodilurus, assembly GCA_021292165.1. Classification (NCBI taxonomy): domain Eukaryota; kingdom Metazoa; phylum Chordata; class Lepidosauria; order Squamata; family Shinisauridae; genus Shinisaurus; species Shinisaurus crocodilurus. Next base: position 27,087,077 of record CM037880.1, on the reverse strand, counting down.
CATTTAAAAAAGAAAAAAGAAAAAAAAAAAGAACGACAACACTGTGATTGAACAATAATACCAAATCGGAATGATGATGCTTGTTGCTGCTATTTGAGGTAGTTGGGATTTTTTCTTTCTTTCTCTTGAGAAGGGTGTGTTTTCTGCTAAAATTTTAAATTTGTTAAATTTCTAATGCATTTAAAAAAAACCTACCAATACAAAATCCCTGCAGAATAATCCTAATCATTACTATAGAGAGCTTTCTTCATGGCACTTCAGTATGTCTTAGAAAAAGACTTTCACATGGGGTACACAGGTAGAGCCAAGTAAAATTTGCCACTGCTCTGAAAACAGAGTAACAGTGCAATCCTATGCATGTGTCCTCAGAAGTAAGTCCTATTACATTCAGTGGGACTTACTCACAGGAAAGTGTGTATACATGGGGTGGTGGTCAGTGCTTGCAGGGCAATCCCTTTCTTTTTGTTTTAAAATTGTCAGGATTGGCACAAATTCAACAGGTGAAGTTTACCCACCCCACACCCCCAAACACGGAGCTTCAGAGAGAAGGGAAACTTTCTTGTGTTTCCTTCTGACACTGTAAACTCACCTGTTAGAGGCAAAGAGTCAGCTGGTGCCACCTCCTTTTCTTTTCAGACATGGGCGCGCACGCACACACATACCCTAGCGTCTGTTCCCTCCCTGCTTATTGTTTCTTAAAGGGGCCATTGGCAAAATTGTGGCTAAGCTAAAAGTTTAAAGCAGTTTGAGGGAGGCACGGGAGAATTCGGGACTTTGCATAACAAAGGGAGAAGCCGTGATGGCTTAAGGGTATTCATGAAGGTCCCGGGGATATTCGGGTCAGTTGGAGGGTATGTTTTTATACTGCAACCCGCACCTGCCCCCGGCTCTGCCTAACCGCTGCTCCCATCAGAGGGATGGTCAGACAGCAACGAATGGGCCCATTCTGGGTCCTGTCTTTCTGTACTTTATAAAGTACTAGGAACATAGATGGTGCTATAAAAATAAACAAATAAGCAAGCAAGCTTCCTGGCCATTTTTTTGGCCCATGCTCCCTATGGAAACCGGGCCAGGTCAAAACTGGCCCAACTCTAATTTAAATAGGGATTTTCTCCAACAATTCCCAGCAGGTTTGTCACTTCTTCTTCTTGAACTGACCTGGCTCCTGTGATTTGAACAGCAGCCTGGCACACAAGAAGTTTAGTAAGGTCGAGCCTTTTCTAGCATGTAAATAAGTGGCAGGAAAAGCTCTTCATCTGCTAAATGTAGACATGCTAGCCTGCTGTTAAAGGCATCACAGCATGTCCAGTGCAAAAGCTGACTAGCCTACTTCTTCTCCCAGGTATAGAATTGCACAGAAGTCTAAGCCCGTTTGAAGGATCAGAGGTGTAAACGAATAAGGTATTAGAAATTAGAAGAGGACAGAATTATCCTTAAGATGCATAGGAAGACTTCATCAAAAAGGTTTCTGGTACAGGGTACCAGACTTCAGGAAGAATAACAGCCAAATAGGTGCCTGTCTGTGATTTTCGTTTTCTTTTTGCTTCTCCAGTATATGCTAATCTACGCAAAACCTGCGGTACATTTGCAACTCAGACTGTTTTACTGCACATTAAGGTAAGAATGTTTATTTATGCAACCTCACTTCCAACAAAAGCTGAACTTTACAGCACATTATACAGTGTGCCATAGATGCTGTGTATTGCTGGGTCACACCATAGATCAAACCTGAGCTGCCAAACACCCAGCAAGGAACTTTGAAGTAAACTGTAGTAAGAGGTTGAGAAGAAAATGGAGCCAGAAACAATACAGGTTAGAAAAATGTTTATTTTAGTTAGCAAAAGAAGAAAGAGTTGGATTTATTAGATGTATTTTCCCTACTGTATTAATTCTGGGTTATATTCCTGGAAAGAATGACTGGCTCAGGACTTCCTGGAGTTGACCCAGTTCTGTCCTCGGATTGCTGTGTGCCATTAAAATGGGCTAGTGATTGTATTTGAGGGTCCGTGTCTGGTCTGAACTCCCTCTTCTCCTACTCAGCCAACCCCTATGGCAGGGATGTGGAACTTATGGCCCATGGGCCTAATCCAGCCCATGGATGTTGCGCATTTGGCCCACGGAGCTTCCTTGGGTTCCTCCACGAAGCGCAACTTGGCCTCCAAGTCCCGCCCCCTGGAGGAATATCTACTGTTATCTCCGATTGGAGATTGGAGCAAACAGCAAGGATTACTAGGGGATGACAGGGAATGCAGGCAGCCTGTGGGCGCTCTGCTCATCTCCACAGTTCCTGCGTTAAACAACTGAAGAACTGCCACTGTGGTGGGCTAACCAGGTCAATGAGCCTAGTTCTTTTAGTTGTTCTAGTATTATATTTGCAACACGGAATATCAGGTTCTGTTAATTTTCTTTTCTCTCTCTAGGCTATACATCATTCATGTGCAAAACATGTGCCTTCCACCAATATTGCTGCCATCTCTTCATTGCCACTGATCTCGTCACTGATAGCTAAATCTCTCACTACTAACAGAAGAGCTTTCCATTAATCAAATAAGTATGGTCATCTGCTTTAGCCAGTGAAGGCCAAGTCACATGATCAAAATGAACCACATGTGGTGACCTCATGAGAAGGGAATGTAACTCACATCAGAATACGTGGCAAAGCTGTCTTTTTATCATTTTGTCACTCATGCAGATTACTTTTCCACATGTGATAGAGTTCATTTTTCCGCTCACCTCATTATGCCCTAAACAGCGATCTTAATGGAGAATGGAGCAACCAATGGTGAAAGTGACAGGACCGTATAGGTACAGATTACTGGCAAGACATTATAGGCTTCTGGCAAAACGTTTATAACTGAGTTTCTGGTACAACATTATGGAAGTTCCAGAAAATCCACTTTTGTCATTAAGATCAGTTCTGCCACACAGTTGGCTATAATGCACACTTACTTCCTCTGAGTTTGCCACATGTGGACAGTTATGTTTTGCTCTTTTGCACAGGTCAGATGATCTTTATGTAGTAAGTCTTTATTAGCTCCATCAGATGTGGACCGTGAAGCTAGTCTAGTCTCAAGAATAACATTTTTACCAGTAATTGCAAACATTTTCGTATAGATCTCCTTCAAATATCTCTCTGCTACTCCACGGGTCCACCACTTAATTAGCTACCTTCTTTTTCTTTCTTTTTTGCAACATTTCCAGCTATGGAGTTAACTGTCTTGTTAATGTGGGACAACTTAAGAGGGATTTGAAGTACCCCCTATGTAGGATCTGAATGGAGTTTTCTCTGGTATGTGCTGGCAGATTTTAGAGGCATCTTCTGCCACACAGCTGGCCATGTTTCTGATTGTATCCCCTCCTCTATGGCAAATGGCCCTTTGCTTTTTTGGTCTTGTGGAGAAAGCCTGATCACACGCGGTTGAACCCGGACATAGTTTTCCCCTTTTGCTGACACCCCTCTTCCCCATCTGTCTGCATAATCCCCACCTGTGGGACAGGAGACACAGTTCTGGGCAGACCAGTTGTACACACTACATCTGCATAGCTACATCTGAATACCCTCAATAGGACGCATTTACACCTGCCCTCAAGGAAGAGCAAACATTCTGGGGGGGCAGTCTCAAAGAGCGGCGAAGTACCCCAAAGTATCCAGGAGGTGCCAACATCCAAGAGGCGCCACCACCCTGCGGGGCAGAACCAACCCACCTGTTCATCGAGGGCGGGGAGGGGGCGAAGGAGGGTAGAAAAAGCATGTCCTAAGGAACAAACAGTTGTTGGGAACACGGTGCAGGTGTGCATGGGTTGGGTCTCTGGCTCTGGTCAGGACCAAGCAGCTTCCAACCCCGGAAGCAGTGCCCAGAGACCAGCTACACAGACCGCTACGCTAGATCAGTAAGTCAGAGTCTCTGATGTAAGGTTACTTCTCTGTATTACGCAAAGCCTATACCTCGTATGTGTATTGAAGCTTTCCGCTTCAGTGATTTTTATGAACTCAGTTGTTTATGTTGTGAAATTCCTAGAAGTCTATTAGTTCCCGCTCCATTAAATACCTAGAAAAATAGCCGCTTGTTGTTTCAATACGATTCAGTGTCAATGGTACATCGCGGTTGGGTTTAAAGTTCACGGAAGCTGTGTAAAGGGCATTTCTTCAGTACCAGGTTAACCCTTTAAGTGCCGAACCCACGCGGAAAGACCAGTCCCAGTCCTCCACAGGCCTATACTGGGTAAGACAGTATTTTTCACAAAGATCACCTTTTTTTTTGCCTGTAGTCAATGGACAGTTTTATATACACATGTGGTGATCTCATGGGAAATAACTGTGAGTCACCTCTGAGTATGTGGCCGTTATTCTGGGGTGTTATTCTGGGATGCTTCCTGAAACATAAGATGATATAATAATTTTTTTATTATATCATCTTATAATGATATAATCTTATAATCTTATAATCAAGCACAGTGCATGCTTGATTAACTTTCATTGTTTTCAATGAGTCTACTCGAAGCACGACCAAGTCTGGATCCAACGTTACCCCTACAGGGTTGAATGCCTGGACATAGTGAAATGATGACAGTGCCTCTGAGATGTGTTAAGTGCCTTTGCCTTCCCACAGAGTAGCCACAGCTTGCCATTACACAGGATTGAGGAGGAGCAGGTGTTCCTGGGTAAATGGCATGGCTTATTACTTAATCCTTATTGCCGGTTGCTAGTTAGTGTTAATTCTTTTAATCAAGATTTTAATTAATTAATTAATCCATCAATTAAGAATTGCTGCTATAGTGTCTTGATCTTGCATTGTTTTCTTGGTCTTTGATTTCATACCCGATGATTACATATTTGATTTGTTTTACATTTTTCTGTAAAGTTACCTGTGAGTTTATTTCGTAAGGAAAGGCAGATTACAATTTTTTTTTAAAAAAATAATGAAGTAAAAATAAAAATCTTCTAGTTAGGTCTGAAAAAAAAGCTGCTCAAACCTGAAAGGAAAACTATGGGTGCATTCCTATGGGGATGGATGCCCGTAACCCTCCAAACTTGGAGGATCACAGGCATCCTATGGAGGGCGGGAGGAGCGCGGAGGCAAAGGTTGACTCGGCACTCTTCTTGCTCTGCAAAGCACTTAATGGCTGATTTCAGCCGTCTAAGTGCGGCGCTTCAGAGCGGAAGGGAAGGAGGATGAAGTGTCACCAGGATATGTCGTATCACACTGAGAGCCAGCGTGGCGTAGTGGTGAGGGTACTGGACTGGGACTCAGGAGATCCGGGTTCTAGTCCCCGCTCGGCCATGAAGCTCACTGGGTGACTTTGGGCCAGTCACTGACTCCCAGCCTAACCTACCTCACAGGGTTGTTGTGAGGATAAAATGGAGAGGAGGAGGAGGATTATGTAAGCCGCCTTGGGTTCCCTGCAGGAAAAAAGGAAGGGTATAAATATAATAAATAAATAAATAAATCTTGACGGCACTGGTCTCCTCGCCTCCCCGCCCCCTGGAATGCCCCCAAAAGCCCTTCTCTGAAGTCACGCTTATGACCTCAGAGAAGTAGCTGGTGCAGTTCTTTCCACGCCAGCTGTGGGAGGCGGGGACACCTCATAGCTAGGAATCTGAAAAATCCTATGGCTGTCTAGACACTGTCTAGTGGCCATAGGATTACGCTGCCTGTCTCTTATAAAGAACCATTAAATGACTACTTCAAGCAGAGATCACCTCAGGAAAATAGGTCTTTTTAAACAACAAAACATATGACTCTCAATGGTTTCAGTTAGAACTTAGGGATGGACTTCTTCTTCTCTCATTCCTCTCCTACTGGACATTAGCTGGACATTAGCATGACTAAACACTTAAGATCTGGCCGCTCTAAACAATGATATTGTATTGCCCCCAACTCATCAAGGTTTTTCAGCCAAGATCATCTTCTTCCTACACTTCTTCCCCTATTTATTTTACATTGTATAATCAGCTGCAACAGTCTAGATTTTCCATTTCTCATTATATGACCAAAATATTCTAATTTTCTGCATTTTATGTGTTTTATACTTTCTTAGGGACAGACAGATCAGTCTATTTCTGGTCCATGTCAGTTTCACATGTGTTCATTCACAAGTCAGTTCTCATTTCTGCATCCATCTGCAATCTCTTTTGGGAAAAAAAAATTGGACGAAAATTTATATTTAAATATGTATTTAAACAAATCCATATCTAAATAATATTTTTGAACATATTTCCCCCCCCACAAAATACACATTTCTGAATGTATTTCCCCTAAAATACACAATTTTTGAATGGAGAACTCTATCACAAAATTTGGAGAACTGCGACAGGTCTGAAGGATAACAATATTCCAATAAACATGGATTCATCCTGGAAGTGTGGATCAGGTCGACACTTTGGAATTCACTTTGGATTTGTGGACCAAACAAAATTCTCAAGCATCCCAATCCTGTTCATAGGCAGAGCCTGCTCAGCACCAATAAATTTTCACCCTCTATTTCACTTTTCCATCTGCTTCTTCTGTTCTGCCCTGTTCTGAAGAACAGCATCCCGATCTCATAGTCTCCCTTAGGCTGAGTTCTCACTGCTCTGAACAGAGGGAGTAAAGGTCAGGATGCAGCGGTAAGCTGTGGGCAGGGAGAACTTTGCGAGCGGGGGGGGGAATGAAGAGAGACTCACCTGGCCACTGAGGGGCCACATCAGGTATAACAGGTGGGGCGGCATGGGCCGATATTAGGCCCAGTAGCCCCGCCCACAGCCTCTTTGTCCGTTTGTAGTATTCCTTTTGTATTCCCGAAATGCCTATCACTGACTTTCTCTTATTTATCAAATGTGATGTGTGGAGAAATACATGTCCGCATCATCTTCATCATGGCTGCGTCACAGGGGTTAACGATGGCGTTTCTTCCTCAGTGTTGGCCGTAGATGGAAAGATGCACGTGTGACAGCAAAACTGAATAGAATGCATTTGTGAAGCAATATGGATTCTGGTTTAATAATTTCATACCAGTTTTGTGTCACTTTGGAGTGCTTTTCGTTAAGATGCTGCACACTAAGCAACAGAAGGGCAAATGTTTGCTTAATTCTTGTGACATAGCGTCATCATGAGAAATAGTTTCCGTAATGTTGCTTTTGTTGACCTTTTCACTCTTGGAAATGTCAGGAAAAACCATAATGGTAGGCCTTCCCCCCCCCCTTTTTTCTAGTTCTAATGCTGCAATAACTATAAGTAGCTGCTCAGAAGGAAAACTATTATATGAATTTGGCTGAAACAGTAAAAAAAAAAATACAGGTGTGTCGTTAGACTTTAAGTGACACATTTTCAAGCTCTTGGAGTTGTTCTTGTCAACACTCTTGCTGTGGCAGCTTGCAATATGTTGTCCTTGCCAACAAATTCAGAGTCTGGGCTGGTTAGGACAATTTAAGTTTACTCATGAGAATGGCTCGAGTCAGTTTTTAAAAGCAGCCATTTGGCCACAGTTCACAACCCCAAATATGAGCATCAGTGATTCATCCTTAGCACGAGCAAAATCTGTCCTTGAATTTCAAACATCCACTAACATTTGACTGAGGAATATGTTTACTAAAACAAAGAATGGAGATGCCTCTGGCAAGTGAACAATGGCACATACTGTAGGGGGCAGAGATAAGCAAAACCGGAGCCTTGTGGCCAGTGTCCCAAGGATGAGACAGGGTCACTCTTGTGCACACTGTAGTATATGCCCCCCCCATCTTGGGGTGCTTTCATCTCTAGAGGTGTACAGAATTATGCATGGTGGGAGAAAGTGGGGTGGGAGACATTTGGGGTCAGACATTAGAAGCCAATGGGGTCATTCCATGAAGCTGATTGGTGGGAGATTCAGATAAAAGGAAGTACTTCTTCATACAATGCATAGCTGAACCATTCTTCACACAATGCATAGCTGAACCATGGAATTCACTTCCTCAAAATTGGAGGGCTTTAAAAGGGGATTGGACGAATTCAGGGAGGAGAAGGGCTATCAAGGCTACTAGCCCTGATGGCTATATGCTACTTCCAGTAGCAGAGGCACTATGCCTATGCACACCAGTTGCTGGGGAACATGGGCAGGAGGGTGCTATTGCACTCATATCCTGCTTGTGGACTTCCCATGGGCATCTGATTGGCCACTGTGTGGACAGAATGCTGGACTAGATGGACCCTTCATCTCATCCAGCATGGCTCTTCTTTTGTTATCTAGTCTACCGGGGGAACAGGGAGCAGCACAGCACTAGAACACCTGGCAAGAATGCAACCTGGTTCTGTGCAACATCTAAGCATACAGGTGTCTATCCAAGCAGACCACAAACACCGACTGCCCAGTGCAACTTGTGGCAGATATGTTGCAGGTTGGCCACCCACGATTAGCAGCTGACTAAAATTCACATGAATGCTCTGCACACGCTAAGCAATGTACATAGAAAGATTTGCCTATACACTGACATGGCAAATATGTATTCAGAGTGGCCCTAAGACTTCTCACAAGTCTTTGTCTTTGCGGAGGCATCACTGTGTGCTCTACATGTTGTCACTTAACTGTATTAATTTGGTTGTGACATTTTGTTTTTGGAACATAGGAGCCTGGTCCTAATTGTCAGGTGTTAGTTATTACTTGTAGAGTTTTGGAAAGTCTGTGAAAACTGGCTGCTCATAAGGCTTTCTTTTTCTCCTCCTCCCCGTTTTCTGGCTAAGTTTAAGGCTTATTTTCATATGAGTTGCTCCAAAGAATAGCTTAAAAAGCTTACATTGTGGCATATTTTACTTAGATTTATGAACACAGTAGATCTATTTACACGTGAGTATGTGTCTAGAATATGTATATGACAATTGGATTGTCCTAGTGCTCCGTTCGTATCAATTTGCATGACACAACAGCATTGCTACCTTACAGCTTCCAGATGTGCAGAAACAATAAAGTCGCACGTCATGTAAGTGTATTTAGTTTCAATTTGCAAGCTGTTCAAATGCCAGCCATGATTCTCAAGAAAAAACAAACCCTGAAACAACAACAAAAACCTTATCCATTTCCCTTTTCACCCTGTATGCCTTTCCTAAGACACCACCACCACCACCACCACCATTTTTTTAAAAAGAAAAATGTGTCATCATCTAAACTTTTCTCAGATATTCTTTGGCAATATGTACATATGGAATTCAGCCCTAAGCTTGATCACAGCCAGGAGAAAAGGATTTCTGATCCATCTGGATAGCCAGTTTTCACAGCCTTTGCTTCCCAAGTAATAAATTATACCTGACCATAAACTGCCATGCCTTTTATAGCTTCTAAAGGCGCAATCCTATGCAAATTTAAGACAGAAAAAAAGGCCTACAACTCCCGGCATAGCTGGCTGGGGCATGTTGGGAGTTGTAGGCCTTTTTTTCTGTCTTAAATTTGCATAGGATTGCACTGCACCCCAAGTGATTCATTAGTTTGTACTGTACTGTGCAGAGGTTTAAGATCTGGCTATTTTGACACTGGTTTTATTTGTAAAGAATGCAAACATTTTTGTTTTTGTTTAATGGTATGATCTATGAAATTTTGGCAATATGTATTGCAGTGTTCTCCAACCTTGGGTCCCCAGATGTTTTTGGCCTACAACTCCTAGCATGCCCCAGCCAGCATAGCTGGAAGTTGTAGGCCAAAACATCTGGGGACCCAAGGTTGGAGAACACTGATGTATTGTATTATGATGTCACTTTAAGAAAACATTTCACAGGAATGTGACTAATAGCTCGATCTTTCAATTTTAAATATAGTTTTTATTATTAATATATCAACACACAAATGCAATAAATATAACAGATACATTCTTTGCAGCCATCTTATATATATATATATATATAGAGAGAGAGAGAGAGAGACAGAGAGAGACAGAGAGAGAGAGACCTTTTTGAAAGCATTATGCCAATTCATATAGGACAAATCTATACTAAATTACTATTAGCCATAATAGCTACATGGACCATCCATGATCAGAGCCAGCATCACTCTGAATATCAGATACTGAGGACAAACTACAAGGAAAGGCTAGCACCTTCACGTTGTGTGTGTGTGAGCTCCTAGAAGCATCTCCCTGGATGCTGTTGGAAGTAGAATCCAGGACTACATGGACCTTGCACAATTCTTCTGATGCAAAGGAGCCAGAAGAGGCTGAATCCAAACAGAATGACATTGGCTGGTAGGTCTTGTTAGCTGGAGGAGACATGCATTTGATCTCCCTTTAAGGTCAAAGTATTGGTCTATCACAAGATTCATTGTGGCAGCTGCATCTGGTTATGGTGGTTGCTACAGATACTTTTGACTGCCTCCATGGCCTTGTAACCTCTAAAATACTGTAATGCACTTGACCTGGTAGTCTGCAAACAATTATGGCTCATGACCTTTAAAATGTAGCAATCACTCTCCTGAAACAAGTGGATCCTGAAGGGTACATTATACCAATATTCCAGTGTGCGCAAGCTGATTGCCTTCCTGACTCCTTGGGCCGGTTTGCACAACCCAGGCTGCGGGCGGGGGAGGCACCACGGGGCCACCTGCGGGGTCCGGCGGGGCGCTGCAGACAACCTGCGCCCCATGCGCGTGGGAGGACCCCGCAGTCCCCGCACCACAGTGCGGGCCTCCCGGCGCTAGGGGGCAGGCCCCCAGGATGCCCAGAGGGGCTGTTTGCCCCTACAGGCTGGAGCAGGCGGCCGCTCTGGCCGCTCTGGGCTGCTGCCTCTGTGGGGACCCCGTGGGACGGCCGCCCACTGTTCGCACAGCATGGTGACCACACGTGGTAGGGGCTTAACCCTCTACCGACCATGGTCACTTTGCATGCGTCCCACCCGCGGCTGTCCCACGGGGGCACCCCCGGTCGGCGTTCACACGACACGGGAACCGCGGGGGACTTGTGGTTCCCGTGTCGTGCGAACAAGCCCCTTGTGTTCTCCCTGTCAAAACATCATGATTTAATGATTTGAGTCAAATATATCTCCTCCACCTCCCTTATGTCCCACTGTAATATCTAAGACTGACCAAGGATCCACCCCCTTGGAGTTTACAGTCTGTGTACTATACCTGAACATCAAGGTCAGGAACAGCAGCCACCAAAAATGCTATAGATCGATCAATCAATCATAGAATAATAGAAAAGTAGAGTTGGAAGGGGCCCACAAGGCCATCGAGTCCAACCCCCTGCTCAATGCAGGAATCCAGGTCAAAGCATCCCTGACAGATGATTGTCCAGCTGCACCTTGAATGCCTCCAGCGTGGGAGAGCCCACCACCTCGCTAGGTAGTTGATTCCATTGTCTTATGTCTCTGACAGTCAGGAAATTTTTCCTGATGTTTAGGTGGAATCTGGGTTCCTGTAACTTGAGCCCATTATTCCGTGTCCTGCAAACTGGGATGATCGAGAAGAGATCCTGGCCTTCCTCTGTGTGACATCCCTTCAAGTACTGGAAGAGTGCGATCATATCTCCCCTCAGTCTCCTCTTCTGAAGGCTAAACATGCCCAGTTCTTTCAGTCTCTCCTCATAGGGCCTTGTTTCCAGTCCCTTTATCATCCTTGTCACCCTCCTCTGAACCCTCTATCGATGGATAGATAGATGGATAGACAGATGGATAGACAGATGGATATGATTCACTCAGCCATTTTAGTGGGGCAGGTTTGACATTAAAATAAGCAGGCAAGCAAAGTACAGTTTTATCAAATGCTTTCTTCACTGGTTGAGACTGAATCAAACTGGAGAATATTTCACACATGGTGCTAGGTTAAAAGGCCAGAAGGTCAATCCCTTATGCCAGGCTAAACATGGATATTTTCTGAATCAGAAGTAACTGGCTCACAGAGCAATGTTTATATCCCACCTAACCTCAGATTACTCAGCCACAGCTACTGCCAACTACAACAGCTCAACCGCCTCTTTCCTAAATCAGGAGCTGCCACTCAACCCTGCATCCCTAAACACAATCATGCTCACTGGGATTTTGAGTAAATGAATTTAATACTGAGAGCTGGTGCACACAATCACCCTGTTCATGGCAACTGCAATGTGTGTGTGCGAGCATGCATGCATGTGCCACTGGGTGGCTGCTACTTGTTCTTCGCCATTGGTCTGTTCTTTGAGAACAGGCACATTCACATGCCAAGTCCAACACAGGGTGGAATGTGAGCAAAGATACAGGTCCATGGATGTTAAAAACAACAACAACAACAACCATCACAAACAGGGCAGTTGTGTGCACTTAGCTAGCTCAGTCTCAAATGGCTGTCTCAGGTCCTACATCTGCAGGATTAAAATGGAGTTCAGGGCCCCCTAGGCCTGTCTGTTAAAGACAGGCTTGGAGGAGGTCCCTGAACCTGTTTTGATCTTGAGTTTGGAATCTACCCTTTCCTCTCCAGGTTATTTACATGCCATTGTGCTATAGGCTGCACTGAATAAGAGAGAAGGAATGGACTAGGTGAGAAGTACTCAAGGTGTCTCTCTTGTGCATTTTTAAACTTTTGTCAGGATCATCAGGATCCCATAACTCAGTTATCCCATAACTCTACAACAATCCTTGAAAACGGAGAGGGGACTAAATGCAGTTCTCATCAATTGTCAATCAATAGTGTTGAATTTGTTTTTCACGGTCATTCTGTGTTTCTGTGAAATTTATCCAAGGCCAGAAAACTATTTTCCAACATTAATAAATAGCTTATGTACAATAGTGAATATTCTAGTTCTTGGAGAACGCACAAGAAAATAATCAGGTTTTGAAATAACCGGTTTAAACAATATTGCTTAAAACAATATAGTCCTAGTTATTAGATTACAGACAAAGATTACTTTCACAAGGTTAAAATCAGCGCCAGATTGGCCTAGTGCAGAATCACTTTAAAGACAGATTTGTGCCATGTGGCAATTACATGTCACAATGGTGATCAGGAGAGAGACGCATCATGTTCAGATTTTTGTAAAGCAATTGCCTGGACTCTTCCACCATCCAATTACCATTCTGACTAATTTCCTGCACATGTGATGGGTATATATGATATGAATGGAACCTAGTGTGGTCTTTTTGGTACTGAACCAGGGCAAATTTTGAATATTGTCATCTAAGAAATCTGGGGAAGTTTGCTTACCTGATTAATGCAATCTGGACATGGTTCTGCAAAATGTGTTGGATGGAGTCCTCTGATGGAAACTATTTAGAGGTCTGCAAAGAATTACAATGGAAATCTGTCCTGCTTCATCGGTCCCTCCAATGATGAACTCAGGTGGTTGCATGCCTGTTAGGCTGGAAGCGAAATTATTGGACTACCCCCAAACAAAGACAGTGGCTTCTACATACTTGCGCCTCGGTGCATAAAAGAACACCCTTGAATGACCTGCCTGACAGGAAGCTGTGGGTTTACAGAGTGTCTTACAGACAGAGGTGTGTGTGTGAGTGTGAGTGTGTGTGTGTGTGTGAGGGGGCGGCTTTTAAAGAAATCCAGTGTGGCGTAGTGGTGAGAGTGTTGGACTGGGACTCGGGAGATCCAGGTTCTAGTCCCCGCTCGGCATGAAACTCACTGGGTGACTTTGGGCCAGTCACTGACTCTCAGCCTAACCTACCTCACAGGGTTGTTGTGAGGATAAAATGGAGAGGAGCAGGAGGATCATGTAAGCCGCCTTGGGTTCCTTGCAGGAAAAAAGGCGGGGTATAAATATTAAATATAAATAAATAAATAAACCAGAAAGCAGGCACACCAAGTCTACCAATCAAGTCTATGTCCATGAGCAGTTTGAGACATGGAATATATTTGTGTGCCAATTGAAAACAAATCCAAATTGGGGCAGGGGGGGGAAGGAAAGAAAAATGGGGGAAATGCCTAAGCCCCTGACAGCTTGTATCCTCCAGAAGCGCATGCCGCTCACCACTGCGATCTAGCGATAAAATAGCAATATTTTGTGTTTGGGTCTGGTAGCCCTCTAGCGCTATATAGTGCTGCAGGAGAAGGCATAGTGGTGGGGACAGAAGAAAATGTGTTCTTTATGCCTTCCCCAGTCCTATAAATCATCTCCTCCCCACTAAGAAGGTCTGAACAGTGCCACAAGGCTCCTGTTCGAAAGCCATGTCTAGAGCCATGAACAGGAGCATGGCCCCTGGAGGACTGGGATATACTGCAACGTTTTGTTGCTGGTCCCACGTGTGGATATGAATAGGCATGTGTTGTTTTGTTTTTAAAAGGAAAGAGTTAGCGGCTGAAAAATAATGACAATGACCCTTTTTACTAAGCGCTAAAATACGTATTACAAATATATCATGCAAAGATTCTGAAAGCAGCTGCAAAAGGATGACATGTTGTAGCTATATAATGTTTAGCATCAGCCATTCTGGCATTCTGGTGCAATTTACTAGTACCCTACTAGTGCTATTACTCCCAGAAGCCAGACAGCACCAGCGTGGAAGTTCTCAGTGCAGAACAATGTCGTGGCTGGTGCTACGCATTGTGGCCATGGCAGGAGTAAGTAAGTTGTCACATGGACGCCATTTTTCCATTGGTGTGCATGCATCGTTGGTAATGTGTGCTTTGGCTTTAAATGGACGCCCAGATCCTGTGAGACAATGCACTGAGGAAGTCTGAACAGATGATCCCAGCTCATCCAGCACAAAGATCAGGATGATTCTATATACAGGCCTGTGGCTCACGCTGGCTCAGCTTGTCTGAGTGTGGATTGTGGAAAGCTAAGCAGGGTCAGGCCTGGTTGTTACGTGGATGGGAGACCCCTCCTCTAGTTTCCTGCACTGAGCAGGGGGTTGGACTCGATGGCCCTGTAGGCTCCTTCCAACTTTATGAAATCTATGAAATCTATCATTTACCTCATCTTGCCATGGCCTGCGCAGGGCAGCTACTTGTGTTTACCTGGGGGTGGGGCAAGGATAAGGTGGGGGTTCGCCACGCCATCTTGCATGGTATCATTTCAACTATGTAAAGGAGGGGTTAGGCAGTTTCTAGAATGGGGCAGGGTTCTCCCCTCTTCCCAGGCACGAACTTTGTGTCCAAAGCAAAGTATTACAATAAGGACAACTGCAACTGAAACAAGCAAAGAAACAAAGTCTAAAGATAACTAAGGTAACTATAACTACAGATAGCTAAGCCTCCTGCCAAAGCTGGCTTTTTGCATGAACTCATGTAGGGATGGGGGAGGATTCGTTCAGTTCACATCTTTATGCAAACTTATTCCACCCTTTTGAACCACTCTGCGAACTGAGCCACCCAGTTACCGTTCAGAATTCACACTTCTTCGAATTTTATAATGGAGATCTCCAATTTAAAAAAAATGTGTACAAAAATATATTTGGAAAATAACATTTTAAAATGCATTATATTAGGAAAGTTGATAGCAAAAAATGTGTATATCTGGCAAAAATGCATGTATTTGGAGAAATGAGCACAATAATTCTTACGAATTTTCATGCAAACTTCTTTATTATTAAATCTACAAATGTAATAAATAAATAAATAAATAAAAATCTCAACATTTGTGATGAACTGAACTTAAGACTGGAGAAATTCTCAAAGTTCAAAACAAACCAAGCTTAGTATGAAGCAGTAACTCCAGCTCTTGGCCACTACCTACATCCATGGAAGCTTCTAGCTGGCATCACACACACTCCTTTCTCTCCCCCACCAAACTGTGCTTAACAGGACCATTCTGTCATCAGAGGTTTAGGGTTTCAAGGTAATTCTTGTTTCATTTGAGTCAGTTCCCAGCATCTTACATATTTCAAGATGGTTTTATAATCAGACTTTCCAGTGCTTCACTCAGCTCAAGAGAGTGAGGTAAGGAATGAAAACATTTGGGAGGTCATCGGTGATAAACAGATGATTGGAGAGAGAGGGTGGCCAGGTGACCGGCCAGATAGGCGATTAACAAATATAATAAATAAATAAAAGAGAGAGAGAGAGAGAGAGAGAGAGAGAGAGAGAAGTTGCATGGCTTCTTTTAGCAAATCTCTGGTGGCAGATACCTTATAAAATGTAAGATGTGTCTGGTGCACCCCAATCTGAAAGCATTTCAAAAAATATTCCATTTTGAATATGTAGCAAATGATTTCATCTCCACATCTATGGTTTTAAATAACCTGGACACTGAAATCCTTGTAATCCTTCCTTGGAATAACCTGAGCAACCAACTAGCCAAACTGGTAGTCACAGTATTGTACATACATTCAGGCTTCTAGAAGTCTTGTGTCTTCTCCCCCTCTTGGATCAGCGGCCGCCCAAGTCACTTTCTATTAGCTCAGCAAAGCACAGAAAATCATAACAATAAAAACGTTAAATGTACTGTGGAATTTCATTCTGCTTCTATAATGAGCTTAGCAAACCCCTAAAGCAGAAAATACATACGGTAATCTTAACCAGATTTTAAATAGCATTTTTTGCCTGCTTTCTTGGAAGCCAAGCAAGCCAAGCTGACCAGACTTTTTTCTTCAGAAGCAAAAGCAGCGGCTTTATTGGTCTGATGCAACAAGGCCCCAAGAGCCCCCGATTCCCATTAAAGGTATAGGCAGTCAACACCATTTTGTGCAACTGTATCCAAGGAGAGTAAAAGTTAACAAACAGCATGTGTGCTATTAGTTGTTAGATATAGTGTAATGGTCTGGATTTGGGTGGCAACGAATGGAACTCTTGGTACTCAGACATGGAGACAGAGAACTGGACTTTGTAATAGCACCAACTCCTGTGTTTTTTTTATTGGAGTACCATAATACCCAGCCCAGCAATAACTCCTAATTTCACTAATGTCTCCACCACGTTTCCCTTGATTCTTCTTTAGTAAAAGTCTCTCACTCCCCAGCTTTGATGGAGGCAACTCTTCAACAAATTTCTCTCTAAACTCTTTTTAGAGAGATAAAAGGTGAAGTATTTTAGGTGTACTCTTTTGAGGGATCTGATATGATGTAGCACATCAGCTGGCTTGTAGGACTCTAGGAGTACCTCTGCTTAAGTGGAGCAGAGTAAGACAGAACTTCTGTTGTTTGTGGTGTGTACACTCATTTTTGTCATCTGAAGTTTTCTGAAGGTGAAGTATTTTAGGTGTACTCTTTTGAGGGATCTGATATGATGTAGCACATCAGCTGGCTTGTAGGAGTACCTCTGCTTAAGTGGAGCAAACAGAGACCTGGTTTGCACGTAACGAGAATTCCTGGGTTGTTTAACCCAGGAACTGTTGGGAGCAAGTGAGCATGCTGCTTCCCAGGCACTCCCACTTCCGCTTTCAGTCAACAACCTAGGAACACCCAATTCCTGAGTTGTTATATCATGACATCCAAACCCTAAACTCTGAGATTTAGAGATTAAACAACCCAGAGTTAACCCAGCAATAACCCAAGGGCAATTGTTGGATTGACTCTGAGTTGTTTAACCCCTAAAGAACCCAGAGTTCTGGGTTTGGACATAACAATAACAACCGAGGAACAGGATATTCCTGGGTTGCTGATTGAAAGCAGAATTGACAAGTGTGCAGGAGGCAGGGTGCCCACTCCCTATTGTGCGGTCCTGACAATTCCTGGGTTAATCAACCCAGGAATTGCTGTTATGTGCAAACCAGATTCTGTAATTATATCTTTAGTGCTCTTTCATCCAAAGGAAACTACATCTGGTAACACTGTCCCTACAACCTCTCACCATCCAAACTAATTGGTAATGATTGTTTCTTCTGCTATTCATTTTGAATTTATTTTCCTTCATTGTCAATGTAGATTTATTTGGATATGTTATTTGGACTGATCTAGGGACTTACTGTAAAAACTCAAGGGTGTAGTTTTGTTGTTATATAATAATATATTTTTACATAAATACATTAATAACTAACCTATTTAGTCCTGTTTTATGTTAATTACAGATAAATAAACTTTCTACAGTTATTCCAGTAGAAGTGTGTTCCCCCCCCCTTTTTTGTGTGGTCTAAAAGCGTATGAAGAAAACTCAGCAGCAGAAGCCACATTTTAATCTCCATTGTGAACCAGACCTGCTTTGCTACTACATATCCCACAGCGTCTGGGTTACATATACATGCATAATAGCATGTATAACTGAGTTACCCCTTTTGTCTATTGAGGGCATAAGCTTTCTTGCCCTAGTGATGGTTGCATAATTTGGCAGGAATACTGCAGGGGTGTCAGGGCCACACTGGGAACTTGATACACCACTGGCCAAGCAAAAAGGCAGGAAGTGGGCGGAGCCTCTTTTAGAGGAACATGCTTGGGTGAGGTGGCATCTGCAGCCTGAGAGCCTCATGTTTTTGTTTGTTTAAAATTTTTATTAATTTTTTTACCCAAACAATATATAAAACAACTAAATAACAAACATCTGAGGGCCTCATGTTGTCTGCCCTCTTGTAGATGATTCGGAGTAAGCAGGGCCGGCCCAAGACATTTTGCTGCCTGGGGCAAAGAATAAAATGGCACACACACCCCATTCTAGATATGGACGTCAACCAGAGTGATAGCTTGAATCTTATTTCAACCGTGGTGATGGAACAGCATCCCTCCAGCACACCTGAGGACCGCAAGCTATCTTGGGGGGTGCAGAGCAAGCTGTGCAGTCCTCCCCTACAACACCTCACTGCGGCCCCCACTACATCTGCTGCCTGAGGCAGCCACTTCATTCTGCCTAATGGTAGGGCCTGCCCTGAAAGTAAGGAAGCAACCACCTTCCTTTAGTTTTATACCAGTTCCTTTTTTGCAATTGTAATGTTACTTGTCAATGGGGGTAAGACTGAACCCCGAGTGAGTATATGAATGATTCCAATTAATTTCCACTCCTCCCTTTGCCCCCTAAACACACACATCCTGCTTCTCTCCCTTGACTGCTAGAGTCTTGCCAGCATAGGGGTTACTCTGGCAGTAGTCTCCCACCAACGCAAAAGTACTGCTACACGGGCATTATTATTCTTTCATGCCAGCATAGTGCTGCAGTCCACTGGTGCAAAGGGGCTGAGAAATGCCCCTGCCTGTCCCGTGGGTGTAATCTGAGGATAGAGTCAGTCTCTTGGGAAACTTGGCTAAGCATGTGCTCAGGAATGGCACTGCCAGTGGAGGCCGATGGCTCCAATGTTAGTGGGGCGGTATATTCACTCCAGGCTGTAGCCTGAGCTTTTAAGGAGCTATCCATGGTGCTGAACCTAGTTTTTGGGGTGGGGTGGGGAGATAGGGTTCAGCACCATGGATAGATCTTTTAGAGTTCAGACTGCAACCCGGAGTGAATACACCGCCCCACTGACATTGGAGCCACCGGCCTCCAGTGGGCACTGCCATGCACCTGTTGGGTTTTGCATAGGCAGAACGAGATTACCACCTGACATCGGGATTATCACCTGACCTGGTGGGTGTTACTTGAGTTCAAGTATACAAGGCCTTTGGTCAGGAGACATGGTCTCGAGGTGATGTGACTCAGCAGCCTTGAACAGGTTTGAAGCAGTAAACATGTTGATGAATGGGTTATACACTGGAGTGAGTAATATCCTATTTATAGGTGCAGGGTCTGGGGTATATAAGCTGGCACACTTGCTGATAGCTTTCACATTCCGTTCCGTCATTCCTCATCTCTCTCTGCTGCTTGTTCGTCTCGACATGTATTGTCTTGGACTTCACTTCATCTAGCCTTACCACTGGGGTAGTGGGTTTGAGTCTGCAATGATGTAGTGAGTAGAGATGCATTGATTGCCTTAATCCCATGTAATTGGGTCTTACAAATAAACTCTTTAATCTTTATTAACTGCTGTTATCTCCTCCTTCCGCTTGCGTGACTGGGACTGAGGGTCATTGGCTAGGGGAGCTTTTGAACCCGAGTCAGTCCAACTCTCACATCGGTTATGGGCCCAGATAAGGATCAGATAAGGATCTGATGGTTATCTTAGATGGGCAGATAAGCCACAGAGACGCAGTTTGGAAAAATTCAGCAGTTATAGAGTTAAAGGAATTTGTTTACTATTTGTAAGAACGGTTTGTAAACAAACCGGGGAAGGCGATGCAGTGTTGCTAAAGCTGGGAGCTGATAACAGCGGCTTGGAATGCAGCACAACTGAAAAATGCAGAAACAGAGAGACGGAGGATTTTTCGTTTTGAAAGCAGCTGAAACGGAGGTGCCAGGCTTGGCAAAATCCAAGGCTACAGACTGTGAACGGGGGTGCCGGTTCGGGCAGCTACTAGGCTGAAAAGTGAACAACGCTGGACACAAGGATTTCGTATTCCACAGCTTGCTGGAGTGATTGTCAAGGAGCTGTATCGGGCAAGGAAATAATCTTCAGGAGGCTCTGTGTGTCAACTCGTTTGAGTCAAGGCTACAGGCAGGAGGATCATATTTCATTTGCAGTTTGCTTCTTCACACAGCAGCGGATCAGCTATCTTTTGCATTGTATCAACAAGTGGCTTGGATTACAAATGCGTGGATTACGTCTGACGTGGGTAAAGCGTCTGGAGCGTCATGTCGCAGCAGCAAAGTCACGTGTGACAGGAATGTATCATGGGAAACTTGATACAACAGCGGAGGCTGTATCAAACCAGCGGAGGCGTGGTTTTAAAACGCAGGGGAACAGCGCGGCAGTTTTGAACAGAGAAAGCTGTGCTTAAAATGTGAAGCTGTTCTTCATTTTCTTCATGTGGGATCACAGAAGAAGGAGCTTGAAATCAGCAGGGGTGCTGCTGATGGGACAAACTTTGTGTTTTAATCCAGGACATAACAAAATGGACATTATTTTGTTTGAGCAGAAAACAGTGGATTGTTTAAATGAAGCTTTCTGTGTTGGACATAAATAAACAGGAAGAAGACTATGCAAATGGTCAGGAGTTTAACAGTCATGTTTTTTGAAATGTATTTCTTGAAAGTTTGATAACTTGGAATCAAGAAAGTGTAATATATGCTTTGAAATGTCAGGAAATGTACTGAATGTATATATGACTTGAGTATATTGTGGATTTTTCTGTAGCAAAATGTGAAATACTGAATAATTAGTAGGTATGTTTATATGGCAAAGCTAAGAGATGGATTATTTCTTTCATACTGTAATGATGTAAATAAAGAAATGGAAAGTTGTACTGATGCAACTATAAAAAGGTTAAATGCTTATATGTATGACATGTACATGCATGCATATCACATGAATGTTTGATCATTTAGATTCACAGGCTTGTGAAAGAAAATGCAAACTGTGTTGTGGGGAAAGCATTTGGAAACTGTAATTTTCACATGAAAGGTAATTTTGTGCACATAAACAAGGGATGCTAGCTTCAACAGGTAAACTGGAAGGCAAGCTGAAAAACCAGTTCATTTCATTTCAATTTGTTCTTGGTGATCTTGTGGATACTCTGATGGTTTTTAGAGGAAAGGCACGTTATTTCATGATGTCAATTGATCAATACACGAGGTACAGGTTGTGTACATGTTAGATAGAAAGCTGGAGTATTGAACAGAGTCAAGGTGTTTTGTGCTTGAGTGAGAACAAGCATATTACCCATGTAACCTATTTCTTTTCAGATATGGGGAAGTTCAATTCAGTGCATGCTTTCATGACTTTCTAACAGGATGTGATATTGAACACATGGATTGTGTGGAAGAGTAAACAAACACTCAGAAGAGGTGATACTAATTTGGATAATGAGGTTTGGGTAGAAGCTCTTAAATGTTTTGATTATGTACATGATAGAAGTTTTAGTTCTGTGTGATGAACTGTACACCTTATAGAAAGTAGTGTAGAAGGAGGAATCTTCTGGAGAAACATTTCAGAATCTTGGATCTGATATGTAGGTACATACACCTCAAAGTTAGAAGAAATCTGTAAGGGAGCTTACATGAGATTTTTCTAAAAATGAGAATATTGTGTTTCACATGAACAACACTTGGATAGTGAGATTATCTAGAAGTGTTAAGTATAATGCTAAATGAAAATGTGAGATCATTTTTCAAAATTAATTCTGTTAATGCAGGGGATGCATCAAGTGCAGAGTCAGAATAGAAAAGCATTTGCTGAAAGACAGTCAGGTAAATTTGACAAAAACTGATACACATTTGGTTTAGTGGAGACTAAACAAATGATTGTTCATCATTGGTGCAAATTTATTGGAACAAGAACCTGATAACTGATGAGATAAGGAACAGGTGAGTCAAACAACCTGTGAGATATCAGGATGAATTTGCAGGAAAAACCATTTGAAAACTTCAAAATTTCAAAGAGGTGAAAAATTGTCTGTTAAGGAAGCTGAACCATAGCTTCAGGCTATGCAAGCTGAGTTGAATTCTTTGGATAAAGAACAAAACATGGAAGCTGGGTGAAACAAACAGCAGTCCATGGAACTCATTGTTACCAGATAGATTTTTTAAATGAAAACTAACCAGATTGGAAAAGGTTATATGACAAATAGCAAGATTGGTTGCTTGTGATTTTTTGCTCAGTAAAAGGAGCTGGATAATCATAAGATGAGTGCAACAACAATTTGCTTTGGAAACAGTTAGACTGATGTTTAAGAATATGAAGATGTAAGAATATTTCACAATTGAAATATTGGAACATAAGCATTTTAAATGAGAGGAAGTCTTTGGAAAACTGTCTGTGAGATTTTCTTTAGGAAAGCTAGGAATCAGCTGGAGGCTGGAATTCTGTTTTGAACTCAAACATTGCTGAAGTGAGATTTGCACAGAGAGGCAGATCAATGTTTGTTTGTTAAACAGAAGGAACAGGGACATAGACTGTATGTACTTTGTTTAGATGGATGATCTATTGTTTTTTCTGGACAGATAAAAGCAATATGATATAATTGATCCAGGGTTTGGAATTTCATTGAATTGAAACTGCTTGGTGGTGGATCAGCTGTTTATTTGTAAATAGAAGTTGAAGGAAAACCAAGAGGGCAGTACTTACTGCAACAATCAGAGAAATATCATGGATGTGATTGAGAATTTTGGAGATAGTTAACTCAGTGAGAGACTCCAAATAATTGAGGATTTTCAAGCACATGCTGATGGAAAAGCAGTTTGAATGCTACACAGAAGCATTGGGCTGTTGAGCTTTACTGTACAAGCAACAAGGCCAGGTATTGCTGTCAGTGTAGTGGGCAGACTGTTAGACCAACAGGACATGCTTGGAGAGCTTTTGAAAGGGAGTTGAGTGTTATCTGGAAGGAGCATCACACTTCAGACTAAGAGTTACAAGTCAGAGCACAGGTGGCTTACAGATTCACAGAAATGCCAGTTGTGGTTGTGATAGTAAGAACAACAAGAACACACCTGAAGTTTGTTATTTTTATAATCATACTTTGTTTGATTGATTTTGTAGAAACAATCATTTAGAGGTTAGAGTTCAACTGAAATTGAACTGAATACATTGTATTATGTATTGTGCTATTATGCTATTGTAAAGCTTGAATAGTGAATGCATTTGTTTAAATAGTTTAAATTGTTAAAATGTTTAAATGATGCTGAGATTGATGTGAAAAACCTATTACAGTTTTTTCAGGAAACCAAGGCCAGGATTGCTATGCTGCAGGCAGATAGCAATACACAACGTTTTGGGTTTGCAGATAAAACTGTGTCATAAGGAGGGATACATCAGAAGTGATTTGATGGTGGTTCAAATTTCTGACAGGTAAAGTCATTCCTGCAGAAGTTTTTTTTATCAAAGTCCATAGATGAAAAAACAGCATCAGATGTCAACAAGGCTGTTGCTGTTGTATGAGGTAAATGGCCACGTTCTGGACAAATGCAAAAGCAGGGGGATGTTGGGTTTTGCATAGGCAGAACGAGATTACCACCTGACATCGGGATTATCACCTGACCTGGTGGGTGTTACTTGAGTTCAAGTATACAAGGCCTTTGGTCAGGAGACATGGTCTCGAGGTGATGTGACTCAGCAGCCTTGAACAGGTTTGAAGCAGTAAACATGTTGATGAATGGGTTATACACTGGAGTGAGTAATATCCTATTTATAGGTGCAGGGTCTGGGGTATATAAGCTGGCACACTTGCTGATAGCTTTCACATTCCGTTCCGTCATTCCTCATCTCTCTCTGCTGCTTGTTCGTCTCGACATGTATTGTCTTGGACTTCACTTCATCTAGCCTTACCACTGGGGTAGTGGGTTTGAGTCTGCAATGATGTAGTGAGTAGAGATGCATTGATTGCCTTAATCCCATGTAATTGGGTCTTACAAATAAACTCTTTAATCTTTATTAACTGCTGTTATCTCCTCCTTCCGCTTGCGTGACTGGGACTGAGGGTCATTGGCTAGGGGAGCTTTTGAACCCGAGTCAGTCCAACTCTCACAGCACCAGGGCGAAGGGGCCTGCTTCAGGCTGCACTATGATGGAGAGCCAGTGTGGCGTAGTGGTGAGAGTGTTGGACTGGGACTCCGGAGATCCGGGTTCTAGTCCCCGCTCGGCCATGAAACTCACTGGGTGACTTTGGGCCAGTCACGGACTCTCAGCCTAACCTACCTCGCAGGGTTGTTGTGAGGATAAAATGGAGAGGAGGAGGAGGAGGAGGAGGAGGAGGAGGATTATGTAAGCTGCCTTGGGTTCCTTGCAGGAAAAAAGGCGGGGTATAAAATAAAATAAAAAAATAAATAAATAAGGATAGATGAAGGCAAGAATTGGTGTCTGAATGGTGCAGCAAGACCTTTGACATGTTGGTCCTAGTGTGTGTCAGGGGGAAGTGCTATTTGGGCTCAGTTTCAGGCAGCAAAATCTTGGGTCACGCTACATGTACTGGCAGATATTCATTCAGATGTAAGGTCTTCTTGAAACTTTCTTAAAGTCCAGGCTGTCTCTGCAGCAGGTCTTCCAGTTCCATCCGTAGAAAACTAATTTCAGTTCTCTGTGATTCTGTAGGTGGATATGACTCAAAGCATATCCTGGGTGGCTGACCATCCAAGCAGGCTGAGGTGAACGGCTGCCTCAATTGCCCATTAATTACTACCATTATGCCCCCCACCCCCTTAATGCTCAGGAGATGCAAAGCTACCTCTATTATGGTATATAGAAAACTATTACAGTACAACGTTATATAGCCATCACAGCTTCCGAGCCAGGCCATTCCAATTAAGTGCCCACGGGTGGTCACTCCGAGATTCCCCTTGTTGCTTTTCACCAGCCTTTGGTCTATTTATCTTGCTTATCTTGCCCTGCTTAGTCATTCTGAAACTCGAAATTGTGCAAGCTCCTACTGAGCCTCAGTTCTCTCTGAAAACAGAACCAGATACAACAGAAATAAGCTGCTTCTTTTTGTTTTTAATATCGAGGGTCAAGCTGCGAACGAAACACATGAAGCCACGAGTCTGTTTCATGTGAAAAACTCTTGCCCGAGGAGGGCCTTTCCACTGCTGCTGTTCTGTACAAGGATGACAGATTAATCTCCTTTCCTCCTTTTCACCTTTCACAGTGATGCTGTGCAAACGGCATTGCACTGATGGATAAAGTTATAAATATACTGCGACTGTAGGATCAATGCATTAATCACCTAAATTTAGTAGTTTTAAGATGATAGAATGCCATCCATTAACTGCATAGCTGACAGTTTTGTAACATACCTGAGGGCAGGACTCATCTTCCCCCTTTCGGGCCATCCATTTCTTTCTCCACAGAAACATCTGGTCATTTCAGAACTGTAATTTGCAAACACTTTAGCTCACAATGGAATGTCAAAGAGCTGTTCTGAAAAACTTGGCTCTTTTCTCGTGCCAAGCTAGTTGGCCTAGAGTGAGCAACTGTTGTTATAAATCTGTCTTTTGCTTTCCCAGCCATTCCACAAATGATGAAATCAAATGCTCCACAAGGCCTAGTTAGCGACTGGCACAGGGTATGATGGCAAAAGAGCCTAGAATGTTGACACACCTAGTTTCATGTGCAGAAGCAATTGGGTGGGAGATGACAAGAAGCCAGTTACATTTTCTGTAATCAAAAAGAAGAAGAAGTCGGCAGAAGTGTCTTGGTAGAGCTGCATGAACAGTGCAAAAGCTGTCTCTCAGTAGCATCATCTAGATGGATGGCTTTTACTTAAAAGAAGTCATCTACCAGGCAATTGATGTATAATCTGGTCAAAACAAGACACTCTTCAACAAAGAAAAAGTCTGGATGGGAAAATGGAAACAACATTATCCAGTCTGCTTCCAAATGAAGGGTCCTAGCGCTAAAACTCAAAGGGCATTGTGCAGCTATTCCATCTTTTTTTTTTTAAGAACATAAGAGCCATGCTGGATCAGACCAAGAATTCATCTACTCCAGCATTCTATTCACACACTGGCCAATCAGCTGCGCACGGGAAACCCACAAGCAGAACATGAGTGCAACAGCACCCTCCTGCCCATGTTCCCCAGCAACTGGTGTACATGGGCATACTGTGTCTGATACCAGAGGTAGCATATAACCATCAGGATGAGTAGCCATTGATAGTCCTTCTCCATGAATTTGTCCAATCCCCTTTTAAAGCCATCCAAAATGGTGGCCATCACTACATCTTGTGGAAGTGAATGCCATAGTTTAACTATGTGCTGTGTGAAGAAGTACTTCCTTTTATCTGTCCTGAATCTCCCTCCAATCAGCTTCACGGGATGACCCCGGTTCTAGTATTATAAGAGAGGAAGAAAAATATCTCCCTATCCACTTTCTCCACACCATGCATAATTTTGTACACGTTATCATGTCTCCCCTTACTCGCCTTTTTTCTAAGCTAAACAATCCCAACTGCTGTAACCTTTCTTCACAGGGGAGTTGCTCCAGCCCCTTGATCATTTTAGTTGCCCCTTTCTGCACTTTTTCCAAGTCTACAATATCCTTTTTTAGGTGCAGTGACCAGAACTGTACACAGTATTCTAAGTGTGGTTGCACCATAAATTAATATAAAGGGGAGTATAATACCAGCATATTTCCCCCCTTAATTCATTTTTCTGGTAAGATAAAAGATGGGGAAAGTGGTGGGAAAATATGGGAGGGCTAGAAATGAAAGATAATGTCATCTGGACCTCCCATAATTTTTCGTGAATGAGGCAGTGCGATTGCACAGTAAAACCCTCATTTTGAAGCACCCCCAGACTTGCCCTGTAAGGGCATGGCTCTCTTTGCTATATTGGTGCAAAACTCAAAGGCAGTGGCTGCTTTCTCTTCTCCACACCATGTTATTATTTATTTATTTATTTATTTAAACTGATATTCCCTACTTTTCTGAATAAAAGAAGCTCAATGCAGCTAACAAAACGTTCATAACATACGTAACACACACAGTATAATACATAAAATACACAGTAAAAACAGCACAAATTATGAAAATCAATTTTATACACTAAAAACAGTGGTTTTAGGATAAACAATTCCACATAAGAACAAGGAGGCAGAACTTGAACCCACAATAAAGGTTTGGCAAAATAAAAAAGTCTTACCAGCTTGCCTGAAGCTTGAGAGCTTTTGTACATGAGGCATTTATTGTGCTCTCACCATTCCCTACTCATGGTTGTTTACAGGTTCTTTAGGCAACAATGCAACCCTCTAGTTTCGCTTCTGTGTCTAAACAACATTTTCGGCAAGTTTTTTTTAGAGCAGGAAAAATGTGGTATTTTATTTATTTGTAAAAGCAAAAGAAAATACTTTCTTCACTTGTGTATTTGCGCTATACTGTTATACCACAGTGCCACCTAGAGGTTATATAGTGGGAAAGCAGGAAAGAAAACACTCTTCTCATAGTGTTTGTATCTCAATTCTGCAACAAAACTGAAGGTAGATACAGTGGATTAACAGTCTCATGTAGAAAAGCTCTTAAAGAGAGGGAGCCAAACAAATATCTCAAGGGAGGGACTTCCATAACCTGGATGCTGCAATCAAAAAGGCCCTGTCTTGTGTCCCAACCAATCATGCTTCTGAAAGTAATGGGACACAAAGCAGAGCCTCCAATGTTGAATGCAAGATCATATGGGAGGAGGCAGTCCTTCCAATATTCTGATCCCCAAACCATTTTGGGCTTTGTAGGTAAGAACCAACACTTTGAATTGCAGCCAGAATTAAGTGGAAGCCAGTGCAGATGAAACAAAACTGGGGCAATATGATCAGCAAAGGGGGCTCCAGAAATTGGTTTGGCTGCCATATTTTACACCCACTGTAGTTTCCAAATGCTTTTCAGAGACAGCCCCAAGTAGGGCACATTACTGTAACCCAGTCTAGATGGGATCAGGGCATGTCAGCAGTGGCCAGATTGGATTTATCCAGGAAGCTGCATGACTGGTACATCAGCTGAAGCTGGGCAAAAGCTTCTCCTAGCCACAACTGCTACCTGAACATCTGGGAGCAAGGCCAGGTCCAGAGGCACTCCAATGTGGACCGGGAGTTCAACCCTATCCAGAATAGTACATATCCCCACTCCTGGTTCAGCTTTCCTAATGACCAACAGCACCTCTGGATTAAGTCTTGTCCGGATTAAGACTCATTTTATTAACTCGCATCAAATCCCTCCCTCCCTGGGTACAGGTTCTCATGAAGAAATGTATAAACTAGGCTGACTATATGGCTAAGTTATGGCATGCTGAAATCACAGATATTTTATGGCAGCCTTCTCCAACCTGGTGCGGTCCAGATGTTTTGGACTGCAGCTCCTAGGACTCCTGACCATTGGCCATGATGGCTGGGGTTGATGGGAGTTGAAGTCCAAAACACCTGGAGTGCACCAGGTCGGGGAAGTCTGTTTTGGGGGCTGCTAGTGCTTTCTTCCATGTGAGTTCCCCGTATACTCAGAGCATCCAATGAGTCCCTGTTATGGGAGATTTTGCCTTCTGAATTTAGGCTTGCACCTAAAAAGTGGTGGTCAGGACCAGCATTAATGGTAGGCATAGTTGGGCAACTGCTGAGGGCCCACACATCAGGGACCCACTGCGAAGAGCCCCTGGAGTTGCTGCTCCTCTTCGCCATCACAACCTGCTTGTTCCCCTGCCTCTTGCTCTGGCCCAGACAATGCTGGTGCTAAGAAGGAGGAGCAGTAGATGCCACTGGCTACTTGTTCACTGGCTCCCTGCCTGTCAAGTAAGCAAGCAAGCAAGTGGTAGCAATGATAAGAGTTGAGGAGCAATAGCAGCTGGTGACAATGACAGTGAGAAGGTAGACTCACTGAGGGAGGGGGCCATTGGGAGTGCCTTGCCCATGGGCCCTCCCAAACTTGGAGCTGGAACTGAAGGTGGTGCTCTCATTAAGCAACTCCCTGTTCAGGAGAGTCCACCAGGCTTCATTTCTTTTGACCGTCACAAAGCTGTCAAAGATTCTCTTTTAATTATGTCAAAAGGCCTTTATGGTAATGAGCTGATATGGCTGCGAGAAACAATTATTATGCCACTATTTCTGTTGCTGTGCTCTGCTGTGTATTTAGTGTTTTTGGTTCTGTGCTGGTTGTTGTGTTTTAAACTGATTTTAATTTATTTTATGAAACAAGATTGTAAATTGCCTTGACTATGGCCTGTCTGGGCCAAAAAGTGGAGCATAAGTTTGGAAAAATATATTTTGCTGTAAATTTAGGGAAGATGTTCTTGGTTTTCTGGGAAGTGGTTGTTTCTTTCTTTCTTTTTTTAATGGTCATAAACAATGTTTCATTTTCGTCTATGCCTCTGTTATAAAAGCAGTGCATTCTGCTACTTCCTTGGAGTTAGGGTTGCTAGCCTTCATTCCTTTGGATAAATATGCAGTTTTTGGAGCCAAGACGTACGTTTTCCCCCATCAGACTGCTTCATGAAAAGATTGCATCTGTTGCTAGACTTGAGAAATGAACAAATTACACTTCTGACTGTCTTAAAAGTAGGCTGCTTTATTTCACTAACAGAAAAGATACTCTGGCTTTCTCCCCAGTCATTCTCAGGGCAAAACTTTATTAATCCATGCTGTGCAGACGCTTGTGTCATCCTATGAGCAAATTGCAGATATTTCACCTTTTTTGAACATGTCCTGGTGTGCTGACATTTAAACTAACAGGCCTCAGGAAAGGCAACCGTTTCGCTGTGGAACATCACAGCAAAAATGGATGATTAAAGTTAAGTAGGTCTGATACCACGAGCATAACTGGGAATGGGCAGTTTGGGTTTTCACCCCCAATGTATCTATGTCGATAACCCAGGCAAGAGCTCCTTGAACTGGGCCCAGACATTTACTAGCTTCCATTTACCAGCTCCTTGGAGCATGTTTTAGTTATGTTTTAGAGAGCTTCAGCTATAGAAATGTAATAATACATACATACATACATACATAATATTTCAGCCTGATGATGTAGGTTGAGGTCTGGCTTTTCGGCTGCTTGGCCTATCACCTGTTCCCTAGATTCTTGCCCCATCTGGCTGGTGAAAGCCAGACAAGCGAAACTGACTGGTTTTCTTTCTTTTTTATCATGAAATGTTATTTTATTTCAAACTAAAGTTAACAAAATAAAGGCAACAAAAAGAAGAACACATATAATAATAAATCAAGGTCACCAAAGAAACAAAGGAATTCACTAATTATAATTCTTAGTCTATAACCAATATGCTTGTGGAACATCTACGGTAAAATGGCCTAAGAAGGAGCTCAAATAGTAAAAATACAATTTAGACAGCATATAAAAAGGGTGTGTGAGAGTGTGTGTTATTTTCTGTGTATGGGTGTATTAGTCAGAAAAAATATTGGCAACTGTACTTGGCTGGAATTTAATCAAAAGTTTCCTTCAAGGTAGGAAGTAAATGGACACCATGGTGCCATAATATCGTTCGTAAAGTTAAGATTTCCTACTTGCTGAGTCATAGTCATGGTCTCCCAGATTTTATCAACCCACTGCTCTTTAGTTGGTTGCTTTGGAAACTTCCAGTTACATGCTATACATCACTTTGCAGCTGTATACAATTGTTTAAGAAGGTTTTTATGCAGGAATCCAGGATCATTAGGTAGAAAAAGATAAAGAAGCATAACTTTGGCAGTTACCAGTAGTCCAACGTGCAGAAATTCCTGACAGTAATCAGCAACCATGTTCCAAAACTCCTGCACTGTTGAACATTCCCATCAAAGATGAAAGTATGAATGAATCTGACCACACCCCTTCCAACAATACTGACTATAATAATAATATATTAGGTGAAGCCTTGCAGGAGTAATGTACCACCTACTAAGAACTTTGTATTATGCTTCCTTTATATTAGTGTCAATTGATCAAGATGCAAAAGATGTCCAAATACACTGCCAATCATCTTCTTCCAAGGATTCACCTAAATCAGTCTCTCATGCCCGCACATAAGATGGCTTGTCACCCAATAATGGCATCTGGAGGATTTTATAAATAGATGATATCAAACCTTTATTTGAAGTAACTGCAGCTTCTATAAAAGATCCAAAAGAAGTAAGTGAGTGCTTGGCTGCCTTCTTAATGTGATTCAGACTAAGAAAGTGATGCAGTTGCAGATACCAATAAAAATACAGCATGGTGCTGCAAATTCCAGATGATGTAACATTGACATTAGTGGAGACTGATCAGGAGCCATTTTTTTCTGCCAGTGTTCCCAATAAGTATAGTATCTTTATTCTCTGGATCATCAAAGATGCACGTCTGACCCATATCAAGGCATCAAGAGGGTAGTTGCCCACTGCTTGTTGTTCTATGAGTGTCCACTGGTGCCCTGTAGAGGAATGCATCCATCCTACAAGAAATCTCAGTTGAGCACCAGCATAATATAATTCCAAATTTGGCACTGTAAGGCCTCCTTTTGCCTGGCGTCTGCTAAGAGTTGCTCACTTCAACCTTGGCTTCTGTCCTGACCAGATAAAATCTGACAATAGTTTGTTCCATTTGGCCAGAGTTGGAATAGATAGATGAAGTGTAATTGTTTGAAATCAGAAACGGAGTCTAGGCCAGATATTTATTCTTACTGTAGCTATTCTAGCTGACCATGATAACTTATCCTCACCCCATTTTTGAGTATCAGAGTGAATTTGTATGTACAGTGGCTGATAGTTGAGTTTATAGAGTTCATGTAGTGAGGGAGAGATGTGAACCCCCAAATGTTGCCATGGTTTAGTAACCCACAGAAAAGGACATTTCTTTTCCAGGTTGGCTTGTGTAACTGCAAATACATTGATATTAATAATCTCTGACTTATGTTCGTTTGCTTTGTAACCAAAATTTTGCCAAAACCATCAAGCAGTGAGTTTATTTTTGGTAGGGCTGATACTGTATTTGTTAAATAGACGGTCAAATTATCTGCAAACAAACCCACTTTATGTTCTGTTTGACCAACATGTATGCCTTGAATACCAGTTAGCATGAAAAGCAATGGCAAGAGGTTCAACAGCTAAGGCATACAGTAAAGGAGACAATGGGCAACCTTGCCTTACCCCTCTGTAGCTGAAAAGTCCTTGAATTGTGGTTATTAACAGAGGCAATTGCTTGAGGACTTTGATAATTGGATGTGACAGCCTTAAAAAAAATGTTGGGCCAAAACCCATCTTCAAAAGGTACGGTATTTAAAATAAGACCATTCAACATGATCAAAAGCTTTTTCTGCATCAAGGGACAAAATTGCCATGGGAATTTTCTCCATCTTGTGCTTTATGTATAAGATCTATGATTTGTTGCACATTATCTTACAAATGCCTGCATGGAATGAATCCTGTTTGGTCTGGATGAATATACTGAGTAATTATTGCATTCAGCCTTTGAGTGAGAACCACAGTAAAAATAATTGAATCCTGATTCATTAAAGATATTGGTCTGTAAGATGTTGGAGCAGCTGGATCCTTGTCTGGTTTTGGTATGACTATGTTCTTTGCGTCACAACATCTACTTGGAGTTATGCCTCTTATCATAACATGATTGAACAGATCTGTAAGAGGTGTAAGCAACCAATGCTTGAAAGATTTATAAAACTCTGCTGGAAACCCATCAAGACCAGGAGATTTGCATGTTTTTTTGGTTTTTTATAACTTGGTCTACTGCTTCTGAGATGAACCTTTCCAAATCTGCCCTATGCTTGATGTAATTCTTGGAATAGGCAAAGAATCTAGGAAGACCTTTATTAGGTTGAGATGTGGCCATTGAGACGTGTATAAGTTCTGATAATATTTTGAGAATGCAGAACAGATTTTTATTTATTTGTTTATTTGTGATACTTATATACCACCAAATATAATAAAATCCCTAAGCAGTTCTCATCTTTCCTAGTAGTAAGGGTGTTTGATGAGGTCCTGTGAGTAAGTCTGGCAGGAAAAAGCTGAGCAGAAGGCCAGCAGATTCAAACACTCACTCACTGCCACAAACTGTATGAACAAAAAGGACTTTAATTGTCCTAAACTAAATCCTAATAAAAGATTTTAAAAACTTAGGATATATTAAAGCAAAGCAATTAGGAGCCCGAGGCGACAAACAAATGCTCCTTTGTGGAGGAAGGAACTAGAGGATCGGCTATCCTTGACCTGATTCTAACCAACAGAGACGAGTTAGTGGATAAAGTGGCAGTTTCGGGAACTCTGGGGGAAAGTGACCATGTTATACTTGAGTTCTTGATTCTAACAGAAGCAAAAGCTGAGTGTAGCCAAACACGTACCCTGGATTTTAGGAAAGCCAATTTTAACAAACTCAGAACAATGATTAGTAAGATCCCATGGCAAGTGACTCTCACGAGAAAGGGAGCCCAGGAGGGGTGGGAGTTTTTAAAAAAGGAAATTTTAAAGGCACAATTGCAAACAATTCCCACAAGGAAAAAAGGCAGAGGGCAACAGAAGAAGCCAATGTGGCTTCACAATAAACTCAAAGATGACCTGAAAACAAAAAAGGACACGTATAGGAAGTGGAAGGAAGGACAGGCTACAGGGGAAGAGTACAGGCAGGTAGCACAGAACTGCAGGAATAGTGTCAGGAAGGCTAAAGCTGAGAATGAGCTAAGGTTAGCGAGGAATGCTAAAAGCAACAAAAAAGCTTTCTTCAGATACATGCACAGTAAAAGACAGAAGAAAGAACTGGTGGTTCAACTACGCAATGAGGATGGCAAATTGATAACAGAAGACAAAGAAAAGGCAGAAGTGTTCAATTCCTACTTCGGCTCGGTCTTCTCCCAAAAGAGGGTCTATGACCCCCCTGGCAAACCTGAAGTGCAGACTGAAGGGGCAGAATTGCAGCTTGAGATTGATAGGCAAATGGTCAAGGAGCACCTGATTACTCTGAACAAGTTTAAATCTCCAGGGCCTGATGAGCTGCATCCTAGAGTAATAAAGGAACTGGCAGAAGAACTCTCAGAACCACTGTCTATTATCTTTGAGAAATCATGGAGGACAGGTGAAGTGCCAGACGACTGGAGGAGGGCAAATGTTGTTCCCATCTTCAAAAAGGGCAAGAAGGAGGAACCTGGGAACTATAGGCCAGTCAGTCTGACATCAATCCCCGGGAAGATTTTTGAGCAGATTATAAAGAAGTCAGTCTGCAAGCACCTTGAAAACAATGCAATGATTACTAGAAGCCAGCATGGATTTGTCAAGAACAAATCCTGTCAGACTAATCTGATCTCATTTTTTGATCGGGTAACCTCCCTTGTGGACTGTGGGAATGCTGTGGACATTATATACCTGGACTTCAGCAAAGCTTTCGACAAAGTGCCTCATGATATCCTGATTAGTAAGCTAGCTAAGAGTGGGCTAGATGGAACAACTATCAGGTGGATCCACAATTGGCTAAAGAATCGGACTCAAAGAGTGCTTATCAATGGTTCCTTCTCAAACTGGGGAGAGGTAACGAGCGGGGTACCACAGGGCTCGGTCCTGGGCCCGGTGCTCTTCAACATTTTTATTAATGACTTGGATGAGGAGGTACAGGGAATGCTTATCAAATTTGCAGATGACACAAAGTTGGGTGGAACAGCTAATACTCTGGAAGACAGAAACAAAATTCAAAGTGACCTCGATAGGCTGGAGCGCTGGGCCGAAAACAACAGAATGAAATTTAACAGGGATAAATGCCAAGTGCTGCACCTAGGGAGAGGAAACCAAATGCAGAGTTACAGAATGGGGGACACTTGGCTCAACAATACTACAAGTGAGAAGGATCTTGGAATTGTGGTAGATCACAAACTGAATATGAGCCAGCAATGCGACGTGGCTGCAAAGAAGGCAAATGCAATTTTGGGCTGTATTAATAGAAGTATAGCTTCCAAATCGCGGGAAGTGATAATTCCCCTTTACTCGGCACTGGTTAGGCCTCATCTTGAGTACTGCGTCCAGTTCTGGGCACCTCACTTTAAGAAGGACATAGACAAACTGGAGAGGGTTCAGAGGAGGGCAACAAGGATGATAAAGGGACTGGAAACAAGGCCCTATGAGGAGAGACTGAAAGAACTGGGCATGTTTAGCCTTCAGAAGAGGAGACTGAGGGGAGATATGATCGCACTCTTCCAGTATTTGAAGGGATGTCACACAGAGGAGGGCAAAGATCTCTTCTCGTTCATCCCAGTTTGCAGGACACGGAATAATGGGCTCAAGTTACAGGAACCTAGATTCCACCTAAACATCAGGAAAAATTTCCTGACTGTCAGAGCAATAAGACAATGGAATCAACTACCTAGGGAGGTGGTGGGCTCTCCCAGTCTGGAGGCATTCAAGGTGCGGCTGGACAGACATCTGTCAGAGATGCTTTGACCTGGATTCCTGCATTGAGCAGGGGGTTGGACTCGATGGCCTTGTAGGCCCCTTCCAACTCTACTTTTCTATGATTCTATGATTCTATGATTCAGTCCCCCTTCCTCAAACTGGAGTCAGAAGAAAAGTAAATGGATTTGTTTGTATTCAAAATGAAGCTACTCATAAATGAAATAATATTAATGAATAAATCAAAAGAAATACAAAAAGAGACACCCACCCCCTATAAGCCTCTTCTCTCCAACACCATGAGGCAAACGGCAACTGATCCAAACACACATGGTCAGAGAAATAAAAACGTGGCTCACGCTGGTTCAGCTTGTCTGAGTGTGGAAAACTAAGCAGGGACAGGCCTGGTTATTACTTGGATGGGAGACCCCGCCTGACTGCCTCTAGTTTCCTGCATTGAGCAGGGGGTTGGACTCAATGGCCTGTAGGCCCCTTCCAACTCTATGATCTATGACTCTATCTCCCTTAGCCCTCCTCCAGCCAGCGTCACTAGCTATTGGAGAAGGGCAACTTCCTCATTAGCACCATTGGGTAATGGTGCTGCCAATAATACTCTCCTCCTCCCCCTTCCTCTCCCTCCCCATTCCATTCAGAAAGGAGCTTCCTTCCTGCCTGGCTGCTCACCCAGATCGACATAATCGCCTGGAATCAAATGGAACCAATGGCAGCCAATTACATCCGATCTGGGTGTGGGTCGATCTGATTCGACCGTAATAAAAACGTAACCCGGATCAGGCCGATCCGATTCCGATTTGGGTTCAAGACGCAATTACATGCACAGCCCTACAAATTACTATCCTCTTTTTCAGCAATTCATAAGTGCCCACCCTACTTAGACTGGCCATGTCTTTGTTTTTTAAAAATAGACATGCTACCGCCAGCCTGGATCAGCACTGCGGCGGCGGTGAACCCTTTCCGCTTACGCCATTTCCCCAGCAGAATTCACCCCTGCTGGGCTACTTACCCTGATTCCATTTTGGGGGGAAATCAGAGCAAATGGCAACAGGGGATTTTTGGTGCAAAAATGGCATGGTAGGGAAAAGGGACTCTGCGGCTGCTTTTTGTAAATAAAGGCAGTCTAAGCACATTCTTGAACACATACTTAAAGTCGCATCTACTTGACTAACTTCCCACTCCTGGGCATGATTTTATTTATTAAATGTATATCTTACCTTTTAGAACAGGGGGTGGACACAGGCCTCTTGTCCTCCAGTGCAGCCCCCACTGCCAATGTCCCCACTGCCGAAATTCAGTAGGATGGTGGCAGGGGAAAAAATGGCAGTTAGCCACCAAATTTCAGTGGCAAACCACTAGGGAGGCTTCAAAAGGACACACGAAGGGCACAGTCCTATGGTCCTGGGAGAGCATCCCAGGGACATCGGATTTTTTGGATTCCCTCTCCCTAGGCCATAGACACTGCCACATTCTAGGGAGGGGGACTCTGTGTTCCGACACCCGCACACACCCACAGCTGCTGCAGAAAGAGCCATGCCAGCTGCTTCCTGAGGTCGCCACAACAACCTCAGGCAACCTTGTAAAGGTTGAAAAGGGGGCGTTACAGTGGGTGAGGAAGGGAGGGGGAGAAGAGAGGCCAAGTTCTGCAGAATTGTATGGCCTCTCCGTCACCCGTCCCTGCTCACCGTTGCTAGGGAGATGCTGACGCTGGCAAGTCCAGCTCGTTTGAGCTTGACGACTTCCTGCTTGCTTCCGATCCAATGATCGGAAGTGGGCTGAGTTGGGCTTTCCCCCACAGACTTCTGTCTCTAAGGAAATTTGTGCAGATTGCGCAATTTGCACAATTTACGTAAGTTTACACAACTTACATAAATAACTTCACACAAATTGCGTAAATTGAGGTAGTTTGCATGTTTTGCACAAATCAGCACCTGGAAAGTACATGGATTTGTTTAAATTTGGCTGGTTTGTGCAAATGGCACTAGATCCATGTGCTTTTCAGATGCTGATTTGCACAAAACATGCAAAGTACCATGATTTAATCAATTTGCATAAATAGCACCATTTGCACAAATTTCCTTAGCATTTTTTTTAAATGCAGTCCATCTTAGAGACAGAAGTCTGTGAACTGGCTTGACTCACATCATAGTGAGTCGGCGCCAGCATAGGGCTGGTGAACCAGAATCCGGGGGACTGAATCATGAGAATCCATCGGATTTTCACCCGCTATCGGATTCCTCACACATCCCTAAGCTAGACAGACTTAGAGGCCCGTCTAGCTGGGGTGTTTATTGGAGGAGGCTGCTCCTCCTGCGCTACCAGCAACAGCCCAGCAGGCAAGAGGATTTTCAGAACCCTCCGAGCTCAGAGGCTTCTGTTCAACAGGCAGCAATCCCATAGGATTGCACCTTTAGCTTGTTGTGGTGAGTGCCTACTAAATAAGTATTAGCAAGTTTGAAATGCTTGAAGAAATAAAGCTCACCAATCAGAGAAAGGCAAAAGAAACAAACCTTTCTTATTGGTTTGTCTTCAGCAGCCAAAATGGTTCAGTAGCTGCCATGGCTATTACTCCTTCCCCCCCCCCCCCGGTGACATCTATAAAAGGCGATATTTTAACATTTTGCTGTACCTCGTGCAGACTTGTGGATGGGAAGCACAAGTGCAAACAGATGTGGCCAGACAGCCGAGTGGAGAACCAGATGTGTGGATTGCTTTCAAACAAGGGGAAAATTCACCCACCCATAAATTTTCACACAGTCATTGAAAACAGAAAGAAGTAAAAACTATCAGGTGCATTTTGTGTTGATTCAGACATACATTTAAGCAGTGGTTAAGTTTACTGGGGCTTATTTTCTCATTTTATTGCTTAAAAGGTAAGATGCAGCTTATATTACGGAGTGGGATGCGGGAGAAAAATGTCCTGCAACACACATACAGAACAGATCAGCTAAGAAGGGAAGACGCCACCTGTCTGAAAAAAAAATGCATTAGAAATGCCAAGACAAGGAACACCTCTAGCCAAACAAAGCAGCCTGAAATGTAGAGCAAACTTTTCCCCATCTCCACCACTTTGGTAATCATATATCTTGGGTCATATCCAGCATGCTTTAATGAAGTGAGTGAGCCAATGTAAAGTTTTCTCCTATGTGCTACTAATGGTGACACACGTCAAATGCAACTGAAGAATGACGATATATGAGAAGAAGGAGAAGATCATTGTAGTAGTAGTAGCAGTGATGATGAGGATGATGGTGATGAGGATGTTTCCAAAGCATTCTGGCCCTTAGGACATAACGTGGAATCCAGACATTCTTTTTACCTGTAACTGTTTCATGAATAGCTCCTTGGGTTTCCCTCATCTTTATAGCACTATATGCTGTGCTTGGACACAAATAAACAGCAGGTAAAACTTATGGCATGTCTGACATAGCCATGAGGTGGCTAGGGGCTGATCTGGCCCTATTCTTTCTTGTTTCCCATCTATTTGGGACGTGTATCTGCATGAACAGTTTATGCACACACAAAAATGCTTCATTGGCCTCAAGTCACCACTAGGCCTATGGTGGGCCTATGGTGGTGGCGGCAGTTCAAGTTGAGAGACTGAATAAACGTGGCCTGAACTTTCCCAGCTCTATGCCTCCTTTACCATGTTGCATCGGGCGCATCATCAGAAGTGAGATCTTCTCCTACAATGAGATACGCTTGGGAAGCTAAGGCAGGCTGGGTTGGTTTATTCCTGGCCAGCTTCAGGTACTGAAGCATTGAAACAATTAGCACACTCAGGAAAGAAAATGAAGGTTTTGCATTCTTTCATTTGGCTATGATCAATTCCGGGAAGGCACAAGAGAGGAATTGATTGGGTGTTGAGTTTAAACCAGCCTCCCCCAACCTGGTGCCCTCCAGATGTTTTAGACTACAACTCCCAGCATTCCTGACCATTGGCCAGTCTGGCTGGGTCTGATGGGAGTTGAAGTCCAAAACATCTGGAAGGCACGAGGTTGGGGGAGGCTGGTTTAAGTCGACTATAAAATCTGCAAGTGAGTTGATTTGCCTTGGGATTGAAGACTCAAGACATTTCACATCACACCTTCCTACCATCTTTTCTCCATGTACAGAATACACATGGTGAACAACTTCCAGAAGGAAATCTTTTTACAGAGGTCTACACTGGTATGTGCCTGGATTAATTAAAAATGACAGACAAGTGAGATTTCTAGATAAAGCAGATTCTAGGGCAAAGCAGATTTTACTTGCAGACTCTGGGCACAATTGTGGCTCACGCTGGCTCAGCTTGTCTGAGTGTGGAAAGCTAAGCAGGGTCAGGCCTGGTTATTACTTGGATGGGAGACCCCTCCTCTAGTTTCCTGCACTGAGCAGGTGGTTGGACTCGATAGCCTTGTAGGCTCCTTCCAACTCTATGATCTATGAATCTATGATCCAGAGTTAGGCACTTTTAAGGCTACAATCTTATGCACACTTACTTTCAATTCAGATTGTATATACATAGGACCAGGATGCATATTTCACTGAGTTAAGCATAGGGGGTTGGATCCAGACTTAGTCATACTTAGAATAGATCCACTGAAGTCAAAGGGACAAGTAAGTCATGACTAACTTAACTCTAAGCATGACTAAATCTGGATACAACCCAGGTGTTTTATTTTGCTTCTTCATATGTAACTGCCAACCAGTCCAGCATAACATGAGGAGAAAGCAGGTAGGCAGCAGTAGCTGGAGACCATTTTACTGGGTGACTTTGGATATCTTTCATCCCCACAAGATTGTGGCAATGGTAAAGTGTAATATGCCCGTTCCTGGTGCCTGGTGTATACAACCAGTTATAGGAGACACATAAAAGGTCACTTCAAATGGGGCATTTGATACTGTTTTTATACTGATGAGCCTTCCCCAACCTGGCACTCTCCAGATGTGTTGGACTAAATCCCCATGCTGGCCGGGCATGATGGGATTTGTAGTCTGACACATCTGGAGGGCACCAGGTTAGAGAAGACTGTGCTAAGATAACATATGTATTTAGATAACTTGCAGCAACTATGAGTTAACAGTCATTTGGTTTACAAGTAATAAAGTTCCTTTGTCTTGTCCTAAGAGCTGTTATCCTATGAGTGGACTGGTTTTACTAGGACTGTTATGTGGCAAAACAGAAGTGAGTTAGTGGTTGGCTATACGATGAAAAGATGTGAACTCTGCAGGGAGGGTTTTTAAGTTGACTGCCCAGTAAATGGTTAAGATAGACTGTTATAGTCTAGTTGAAGGGCAAAGGCAGAAACCAAGCTTCTCTGAAGTCTGAAAAGACAGGGAGTAGGGTTCAGTGGAGCAAACCACTTGATTGAAGCGGGGGAGGGAATTCCGGACATTGCCTAGCAACAGGTTAGACTTAGAGTTCCTGTCTATAATTCTCTGACAGCTAGGCCATTCTAACAGTTAACAGACTTAACTGACGCTTGCTAGGGTTTAGCAAAAGAGGCTTGACCTGTGTTTTCCTTTCCTCACAGTATGAGTAATGTTTAAGAAACTGCACTTACACAGTCTGTAACCATCAAGCTTATAGTACCTAAGGAATTGTATGTTATTGTTATTTACGTACTTTAAAAGCATCTACTTAGAAACAAGCCCTGTGTGTGCGCGTGTGTTTGTTGAGTGAAGCCTGCTGCTGCTATTGTGCTAAATACTTCATATTTACCATTTTAAAAGAATGAAATACCAATGTCCCCTGTTAGGGTGCCTTAGGTTACATTCGTTCCAAATTTCAGCTCTGTAAGTGATGTGAAATTACCGTCATCATCGGAGAGTATGCTTCATGTGACAATTTGCCATTGCTGGGGCTGACCCAAGACATTTTGCTGCCTGAGGCAAAGGACAAGATGGCACCCCCTTCCCCAGTCCATGTACAGAAGCTGACTGAATTGGCAGTTGAATCGTACTTCAACGCTGGTAACGGGATAGCATTCACCACCACAGGCTACATTTAGGGGGTCCAAGAAAGGTGGTCTCCCTTACACCACTCTGTTCTCCAGCAGAAGGGAACAGCCAGAGCGTTTATGAGAAGAGCCGGGAGGGTGCCACTGCTGCCACTTAGCATCTGCCACCTAAGTGCCACCTAAGGCGATCACCTCACTCTGCCTAATGGAAGGCCATTGTTTCATGGTGCCCAAAATCTGACGGACTGACAGTAGAGCTGGGCCGGCCTTGCCCCTCGCTAACCAAGGCAGATGAAGCTCTGGGTTGTCTCTAATGTTAGTTCTACTTAGAGTAGACCCACTGAAATGAATGGGGATTATGTCAGACTAACACTGGATGCAACCCTCGGTCAATGAATGGTACTCTCTCTGTTTCTTCAGGGAACTCCTGGTTCACGAAACACTTCTGCAGTAAGGAGGGGAAGGAAATACACTGTGGAAAGAGTTTGAATATATGGTAAACATCAAGTGACTTATATTCTTACCAAGGCGCTCCTTTTCTAACAGTAGATATATATATATATATATATATATGTATGTATATAAAGATGTATTATCAAGTGCAGTAAATTGAATTCACGCTTTACTACAGAAAAACTCAGGTAGCTTAAGAAAACACTTTTTTTCTTGGATGTATTTCTTGTCATTACTGGTTTCTATAATTAGGGTCAAACCAAGGGGTGGAGTGGGGGGTTGCCAGGTGTAGAAATTAGATGAATGTGTTTTACTAGACTCCCCCCTCCTTTAAAGGCTATTGAAAACATAGCTCTGCAGTGAAATAATTCTACCTTCTTAGCGTAAAGCTTCACA
Source organism: Shinisaurus crocodilurus (assembly GCA_021292165.1). Lineage (NCBI taxonomy): Eukaryota > Metazoa > Chordata > Lepidosauria > Squamata > Shinisauridae > Shinisaurus > Shinisaurus crocodilurus. The sequence goes on along the minus strand of CM037880.1, from coordinate 27,044,714 downwards.
AGATCCACACTTCCTTATTTTTTAACAGGGACTCTGTGGTAATTATTGCTTCTGACTGAGCCGTTGGTTTGAAAGGCTTGACAAAGGCCAGCAGATTTATGCTTCCAGGGAGCAAGCAATTCTGCAGAGAATGAGACTCAAAAGTTTATAAAAGCAAAGTTTATATGCTCCAGCTCCCAAAAGATTTCTAACAAAAAAAAGTAATGTAATGCTAACTAATGTAAACAAATTGGAGCACCTGTTGCATTTCAGCAATGAGCAGGGCAACGTTTTGTGGCGTAGTGGTGAGAGTGTTGGACTGGGACTTGGGAGATCTGGGTTCAAATCCCCGCTCGGCCATGAAACTCACTGGGTGACTTTGGGCCAGTCACTGACTCTCAGCCTAACCTACCTCACAGGGTTGTTGTGAGGGTAAAATGGAGAGGAGGAGGAGGAGGATTATGTAAGCCGCCTTGGGTTCCTTTCAGGAAAAAAGGCGGGGTATAAATATAATAATAAATATTGTGCCTAAGTAAACAGGCTCTCAGTTCTTTGCTTCAGTATCATGCAGCTAGGGATGTTCAGACGTTGTAAAATCCATTCTATGTTTCACAGATTGTCAGGCACCTTTCGTTCCGTCATCTGTTCATTGACATTTGTACACATTTGCGCAAATTCGGACTCGTTCAAATTCACATTCCCAAACATACACAAATCCCCCCAAATACACAAATCCCTGAAAAATACGTATTTTCACGCTTTAGCCTATGGGGGAGATGTGCATTTTTGGTCAGTGTTTTTTTATTTACGTATTTTTCTACAACTAAATTTGCAGGAAATTATTAAAAAAATATACATTAAAAAATATACTGTACATTAATATATATATATATATATATATATATATTTTAATGGTCAGCAAGTCTGTGGAATCTGCATGACATGGGAAAAGGCAGTCTACTGTGGAATCCACAGGTTGAATTCTTAGAAATTCAAACTCATTTGAGTCCATTGCAGATTTCTCCCACATCCCTACCTGTAGTAGCCATTTGCAGAGCCATAACTTGAGGTTCCTGTGTCTCAGGTAAGCCACAATTTTAGCCCCCAATTTTTTTTTCTATTTGTTGTTCTTGATGAGGCAGCTGCACCCTGGCTGGCCTGTGCTTCCCAGTCCCAATTATACTTATGCTCCATTTGTTAAACCTTAGAACCCTTTGTGATTTAAGTTGCCCCAAACGCGTTGGGAATGAACAGAAAGTGTGGCAAGCTCTGGGACAGCGGCGTGCAACCTCTTTTAGCCTGAGAGGGCTGGATTCCATTTTGGAAAAGCACACGGAGGCCACATTCCAGTGGTGGGCGGGGTGAAAGACAAAAGGGGTGGGGTCAAAGACAAAAGGGGTGGGGCCAAAGACAAAAGGGGTGCGGGCCCCAATACCAAAAATACCAACATATTTTAGCTTAGAGCTATTACTGCAAATAACTAAGCCTTAGTTAGGAGATGCATTTCAATCTTTCAGAATGGGAGGAAACTGCACAAAAGTCAGGAAACAATCAAACCATCAGTGGTTGGGGGAAAGGCGGTGGGGCCAGGGGCATAGCCTTCTGCAGAACCCCAGAGGGCTGGATTGGGACCCCCAGGGGTTGGATAGGGCCCCCCAGCCTGAGGGTCTACACCCCTGTTCTAGGAACTGATGGAGGCTTCAAACATCCCAATATAACTGATCTACGCATTCAAAAGACTTCAAAAAGTATTCTTAGGATTATACCATTTCAGAATACAGGTGGGGAACACGAGTTAATGCCCTACCATGTCCTAATCTCCCTGTACATGGAACATGAATGCATCCAAGAAAAAGGTTCTAGTCTAGCATTCTCTGTGGCATGCAGGGTATTTTAATGTTGGGGAGCATTCAAACATATGACCTGCCTACCTGCAGCAGTCTGAAGTAGCCCAGTGCTGGAAGGAGTGAGTATACACCAAGCTCCTTTTGAAGATGAAGATTGGCTCTTAGTCCCTCTGACGACACAGTACTTCTGCACTTTTCTCTGTGTATGTGTGTGCTGCTGGTCTCCAGTTTGGGGCTTCTCTACATGAGGCTTTTAACCTGCCCCTTCACTGAGGCTTCTGCTTCCAGATTCTTTGCGGGATTAAGATCAGCTCCTAGACATGTGTTTGTTTTTCCTGGGTTTCCGTCTTTTTCTGCCTTTCCATATGTTACATTACACAACCACAAGGTGGTGCTGCAGTATAGCGGAATTGCGAAAATACACAAGCTTCTCATTCCGGTTCATTCTGCCATTTTCATAGAATGCCAGGCTTTCCTTGCTCTAAAAAAAAGTGGTGGAAATGCTTGGAAAGCTCGGGAGAGGCCCTGGAGGATGACAACATGGTCGTGTAAAGCACCCGCAAACTACCATGAGTGAGGAATCACGAGCACTCAATAAATGCCTTGTGCAGAGAAGCCCTAGGTACTGGAGATCACACCTAAACCAGAGGAGGGAAATCACACCCTTCTTATAATCTTGCTTGTATCCACTTGCCACTTGATCAGTACATATAAAACACCCTTGTTGCTCTTCAGCTATTCAGGCCTGAATACTTTGGGCATCAGAGAGTTGCTTTACCACCAGGGCTGGCCCAAGACATTTTGCTGCCTAAGATGAAATACAAGATGGCACCTCCCCCCACCCTTCTGCCATATAAACACTGATGAGATTGGCAAGTGAATCTTAGTTCAACACTGGCCATGGGACAGTGTCCTTCACTGCGCCCGAGGGCAGCAGGCTAACTTAGGGGGCACAGGACAAGCCACACACTGTTCTGTGTGTTCTCTGAACCTGAGCATCTGCTGCCTGAGGCAGCTGCATCACTCTGCCTCATGGTAAGGCTGGCCCTGTTTACCACAGCCTGAGATTTTTGCTTATCTCACAAACACATGTGCCAAGGGAACAGCAAGTGAGTTTACCCCTACCTTGCACAGGTACAAATGATTACACAAGGTGCAAGGCGACGGAACCCCTTTCATATGGTGAAGCATGAAGGATCTGCTGAAAAGGTAGTAGATGGAATTTCCCAGTGGGAGAGAATAATGGAAAGACGATGAAAGAAGTGTGAATGAAATCCATGCGCTCTGTAAAGCTTTGGCTATAAGCTATCAAATGAGGAGATGCTTAATTTCTTAAACAGCTTTACTTGGGCAGGGGGTTATTTACAATATAAGGAGGGTCAATTGCCAGTAGAGAAATAGAAGAAAGCTTGGGTGGTTATAGAAAGGGTTTGGCTCCCATACAACATATTCCAAAAGATCAAGGAGCTTATAGTTTATGGGTTGCTAACGGCTATGGAAATATTCAAGGCAAGGGACTGGTTTGTCTCAGAGATGGTGCTGCCATCTTGTTGGCTTTTCCAGGGGCTGATGGGGAATGAAGTCGTGATCTTGGTCCCAGACTGCCAGCAAATGTGGTAGTTTCTGTTCTGGTAACATTGGCAGAGCAGCAAAGGAATGGATAGATCAGCAAGGCACCAACCGCTAAAGCTACCCAGCATGTTGTACCTCTTCTGCAGTTCGAGGCATGTCCACAAAGTAATCTTCTGCAATATCAATTTAGGAACATAACATTAAACTATGAGTATCCTTCCTTGCTACAGTTATCCACGCTCTATGTGGCATGTGGGGCTGCCTTTGAATACGTTCTGGAAACTTCAGGTAGTCCAAAATAGGGCAGCAAGATTGGTAAGAGGGAATGGACAGTATGATAATATTAGGTCTGTGCTTTGTCATCTGCACTGGCTTCCCATCTGTTTCGAGGCCCAGTTGAAATGCTGGTTTTAAACTTTAAAGCCCAAAAGGGCCTGTGGCCAGATTACCTAAAGGATCATTTTCTGTATGTCTACTGCAGGACTTGAAAGTGCATTGAATGCTCTTCTAAGCCATTTGGAAAGTAAAACAATGTGTGATGTGTCCACAGCTTTCAGGATTTAGTTCAGGGCTTATTCATACTGGATTCGCTTTTGAGCGGTAAGCAACCCATATACTCCATTAGTTTTGCTTAAGAATAGTGCCCCTGTGTTCAGCTTGTCTGCATTTGGAAAAGTGAAGTTCACACAATCTTTTTATGTGAAGCCACCCACAAGTTGTTATTTGGATTTTTATGTGATGACCAGACTTCCAAATCTACAATATATAACAATTGTGGCATATCATATCTTGGAAAGCCTTCCATATATTGCATCAGTTGGCAAGTACATTGGTTGGAGATGCCATGCTGGGGCAGTGCAAGCTTCAAGCTCCTTCCAGCAATTCATCCCTTCAACCTTTGCATCCTCCAAGTAGTACTCACATTGTGATCCTTCTCTGTCACAGCAGTCATCCAAAGAAGTACTGGGAATGGTTACCTAATAGCAACTCCTAATAATTCATCAGTTCCAGACTGTGCAGAAGCGATGGAGAAATTTCTCATGTCCCCACATCAACTTTTCCTGGAAGATGCCATTGGTGAAGGAGACAGGAATACACAGGAGTGGGAGTAGGCAGCCACCCAGGGAAGTAGCAGCTGGTGCATTCTGGGCCTGGATTTGGCCCATGGACCTCCCACTGCTGACCGCTGCAACATGGGTTGCAGTAAGAGGCAGTAGGTAGTGGTTTTGACCTGTCTTGGAACATTAGAGACAAGGCTACCGTGTGTAAAAGCCAACAGGAATTTCATCGGATTACCACTCTAATTGAACTTTCCCATTGCCACAAGTGGGAATGAACCCTTAAAGAGTGGTTGATATGGTGAGCCTCATGTACACACACACACACACACACACACACAGTGAGAAACCTGGGGAAAGCAAGCTTTTCTCTGAACCTTTACTTTTAAATTAAAATGGAATGGAATGAGACCAGCAGCTAACACCTTATGCTTTAATATTATTCCTAATTCTTTCCCTCATAAATTGATAGAGATTAGTTTTTTTTTTTATGAGTTTCTTGTGTGTGGTGGCAGTGAGGAATGATAGTTATCACCTAAAATATTCCACCTCAAAGGTGTCAAATTAATGGAGGAGAGGAACTCTTCAGTCCAACCACATGTGATAGCTATGAAAACAAACCTAGGGGGATGCACAGCCATCCACCTGTAGCAGTTAATTAGGCAAGAGGTCTTCTGGGCCAGTTCTAGGCAGGGAATGCTATTTTTGCTCTTAGCCAGGGTGGGATTTTGATCTAACTGCTGGAATCCTCCACTGCTTTTGGGTGATTTGCCATAGAGGCTGCTGCCAGCTGGAATGGCCCCCTCTTCTTGCCATAGAAATATCCTCATCAGTCATTTATAGTGTTGAGTGAAGCAAGGACCCTATGTAATACAGATGGCCTTTCTAAAAAGAGGAGGAGGAGGGATGGATGGAGGCCCATTTTCTCTGGAGTGTATAGACATGGTGATACTCATAGGTGCTCTCAAGGCATAAGAGTTTTGAACATATTGGCTCTTGAACTTTGAAAGCAAGGGAGGAGAAACATCATTACAATATTTATCTTGGTTTACACTGTGATCATTTGGTAGACCTGGCCAAATATGACTGAACAGTAAGTACTCCTACTCCTGTAAGGACCTTTCTGGTCTTTAACATCAATGGCAGAGGTCCTGAGTTTAACCTGTCCAGTCATGAAATTTGATGGATGGTTACAAGAGACAGGGTCTTTTCTGTGGCAGCACAAAGATTTAATTAGGTATGTGTTTGTTTATTTATTTATTTCATTTATGTCCCATCTTTTTTCCTCCAAGGAACCCAAAGTAGCTTACATGATCCTCCTCCATTTTATCCTCACAAGAACCCTGTGAGGTAGGTTAGGCTGAGAGTCAGTGACTGGCCCAAAGTCACCCAGTGAGCTTCATGGCTGAGCGGGGATTAGAACCCGGATCTCCCAAGTCCCAGTCCAGCACTCTCACCACTATACCACACTGGCTCTTAGGTTGACACTAGGCAATCTTTGCCTCTAAAACTCCACTGCATTCCATCTCTGAGTATTTTTAGTTGTTTGCTAAAGACTTTTGTTTTGTTTTGTTCTAAACAGCTTTTAGAACTTGATACTGCTTTTAATTTGCTGCTGCTGGCTTTTAAGTTTTTATAGCTGTCTGATTATATTGGTCTGCTTTTAATACCTGTTCTGTGCTTTTCTGTTTTATTGACTTGTTTTAATTGTTTTAATCCTGATTTCATTTTCATGATGTGTTTTAACTTTATATAATCCTCTTTGGATAGTCTGCATAAAAATGTGGGATAAAAAGTAAGAAAGAAACGGAAAGGAACTAAATAAACAAAGAGCATATTCTCAGGCCCAGCTTACATATTATTTGGAACCAAATGGTTGTCACATTCTCCTTGGTTAGTCCCACTCCATTCTGGGCAACATCTGCATCAGGGGTATGTTTTAGATTACAACTCCCATCAGCCCTAGCCAGAATGGCCAATGGTAAGGGATTATGGGAATTGTAGTCCAAAACATCTGGAGGGCACCAGGTCACCTACCCCTAATCTACTTCTTCTGCCCACATAATTAGGGAAGGTTTATTCATTTATTTATCTATTTACAGTATTTGTATACCGCTCCATATCTAAGCAGATTCTGGAGCAGTGAACAATAAAAAGATAAAAACAGATAAAAGAAACAAACAAACAAAATACATTGGAAACAAGGTATCATTAAATGGTGGTTGGACAGCAGGGAATGCTTCCCAGAACAGGGAGATCTTCAGCAGGAGCTGAAAGCAACACAATGTCGGAGCCTGCCTGACCTCCAGAGGCAGGGAGTTCCATAGAAAGGGGGCCACCACACTGAAGGCCCTTCTCCTGGTGGACTCCAATCGGACCATAGGTCCCCACATAGAGTGCATTACAGTAATCCAGTCTTGAGGTTACTGGCGCCTGTATCACTGTGGCCAAGCTATCCCTGTCCAGGAGAGGCGGTAGCTGGCAAACCAATTGAAGATGGTAAAAGGCACTTGGAGCTGCTGCAGTCACTTGGGACTCCAGTGACAATGATGAATCTAGGGCAGTGTTCTCCAACCTTGGGTCCCCAGATGTTTTTGGTCTACAACTCCCAGCATGCCCCAGCCAGCGTAGCTGGCTGGGGCATGCTGGGAGTTGTAGGCCAAAAACATCTGGGGATCCAAGGTTGGAGAACACTGCTATATACAAACCTCAGTAGGTATTTCCCCTTCACACAGAACCAGAATCGTCACAGAGCCCATCTCCCGGAATGTGCTGTTATGTATCATGCTGTTGACACAACAACCCTTAATGGAGAGGGCATTGCCAGCATGGAATCTAACCTCACAGCCCACCCCAGAGATGTGGGCAAAAGGTATACACATTACCTGAACTGGAATGGTAGTCGTAACCACAAAGGTGACAGTAACTACAGCACTCAAGGTAATGTGTAAAGCTGACAGGTGATCTGATTGACACATTAGCTAGAGTGGTGTAGTTACTGCCACCTTTGTGACCACAGAGTATATGCATGTGATCCTTTATTTGCACGTCTGGTGTCATGTGTGAATGTGGAATTGGAACATTTGCTCCCATAGAGATGTGACAAGCATTTAAACTGTGTTTCCATTTGTTGTGTAGAGATGTCTCATGTGGAATGGGAAAAATAGGATCTACCATTTTCTGGAATAGCTCTCCAGACTGACCATGTTACATTGGCCAAGACCCAAACCTTATGCCTGGACCTCTAGTACCATAAGATGAGACACCCTTTTAGAAGTAAGAGCACCAAGCTAAGCACACTGTTACAGCTATTATGTAACTATTCTTCAGAATTCCCTTGTTTTTGTGTTAACATTCTCTCTATGTTGTTCTTTATTTGTTTACCTAAAAGGACTATTGAGAAGTGAGATTAAAAAAACACACACATTGGCACTTCTTTGTGTACTTACTGTTTTAAAAATAAATGATGGTCTGCTTTTCTCCAATGATGTGTCTGGGAAGCGCATAGATGTACTGCCCATAATATGCCTTCAGACTATGTAATAATTTCCACACAATTCATCAACACCTCTAATCTAAATGACTATGTACAGGATTCAGTGCAACATGTGTTTTCCATGTGTGTAGTGTTCCAAACAACGTGTTTTAACTTGTCGTAATATAATCAAAGGTCTTGCTAATTACTTCAGTGTGCAGGCAGACTACAGTACCCCTGGCTCATCATATAACCACTCTGAAATAATTTTATTAGGGAGCAAAGCGGCTCAATAACACTAATTAATTGTGTTTCTTGGACCACTGAAAATGTGTAAGTGGAAAGAGTAGTTCTGGTACATTTCCCACCAAACTGACTTTTGCACCTTTGAAACATGCTTCTCAGTCATGGTCATTACAGCAGTCAGGAGGAGGAGAGAGCTGGAAAGGTGCAATAGGAGAGCATTCCTCACTTATGATTTGAGACTGGAGCTGGTGCATATGCACAGTGCTGGTCAGACATCCACACTCTGGCAAATACCTTAAGTCTTTCTAGGCTGTTTGCCCACTAAGTTCCAAAAGGAGGGGAAAAGACAGCCTTTAAAAATGCCAATATTTATGTACCAATATATGATTCAGTTGTTCCTTTGGTGTGTGTGTGGGGGGGTATAGAAAGAGAGCACGCACATATTAACCATACATGAATGTTGATGTAACCCTGGTGTTTGGGCCAGGCCCAGTATGTCTAAACCAGTGTTCTCCAACCTTGGGTCCCCAGATGTTTTTGGCCTACAACTCCCAGCATGCCCCAGCAACTCCCAGCATACTCCCAGCATAGAATCATAGAATCATAGAAAAGTAGAGTTGGAAGGGGCCTACAAGGCCATCAAGTCCAACCCCCTGCTCAATGCAGGAATCCAGGTCAAAGCATCTCTGACAGATGTCTGTCCAGCCGCACCTTGAATGCCTCCAGACTGGGAGAGCCCACCACCTCCCTAGGTAGTTGATTCCATTGTCTTATTGCTCTGACAGTCAGGAAATTTTTCCTGATGTTTAGGTGGAATCTAGGTTCCTGTAACTTGAGCCCATTATTCCGTGTCCTGCAAACTGGGATGAACGAGAAGAGATCTTTGCCCTCCTCTGTGTGACATCCCTTCAAATACTGGAAGAGTGAGATCATATCTCCCCTCAGTCTCCTCTTCTGAAGGCTAAACATGCCCAGTTCTTTCAGTCTCTCCTCATAGGGCCTTGTTTCCAGTCCCTTTATCATCCTTGTTGCCCTCCTCTGAACCCTCTCCAGTTTGTCTATGTCCTTCTTAAAGTGAGGTGCCCAGAACTGGACGCAGTACTCAAGATGAGGCCTAACCAGTGCCGAGTAAAGGGGAATTATCACTTCCCGCGATTTGGAAGCTATACTTCTATTAATACAGCCCAAAATTGCATTTGCCTTCTTTGCAGCCACATCGCATTGCTGGCTCATATTCAGTTTGTGATCTACCACAATTCCAAGATCCTTCTCACTTGTAGTATTGTTGAGCCAAGTGTCCCCCATTCTGTAATTCTGCATTTGGTTTCCTCTCCCTAGGTGCAGCACTTGGCATTTATCCCTGTTAAATTTCATTCTGTTGTTTTCGGCCCAGCGCTCCAGCCTATCGAGGTCACTTTGAATTTTGTTTCTGTCTTCCAGAGTATTAGCTGTTCCACCCAACTTTGTGTCATCTGCAAATTTGATAAGCATTCCCTGTACCTCCTCATCCAAGTCATTAATAAAAATGTTGAAGAGCACCGGGCCCAGGACCGAGCCCTGTGGTACCCCACTCGTTACCTCTCCCCAGTTTGAGAAGGAACCATTGATAAGCACTCTTTGAGTCCGATTCTTTAGCCAATTGTGGATCCACCTGATAGTTGTTCCATCTAGCCCACTCTTAGCTAGCTTACTAATCAGGATATCATGAGGCACTTTGTCGAAAGCTTTGCTGAAGTCCAGGTATATAATGTCCACAGCATTCCCACAGTCCACAAGGGAGGTTACCCGATCAAAAAATGAGATCAGATTAGTCTGACAGGATTTGTTCTTGACAAATCCATGCTGGCTTCTAGTAATCACTGCATTGTTTTCAAGGTGCTTGCAGACTGACTTCTTTATAATCTGCTCCAAAATCTTCCCGGGGATTGATGTCAGACTGACTGGCCTATAGTTCCCAGGTTCCTCCTTCTTGCCCTTTTTGAAGATGGGAACAACATTTGCCCTCCTCCAGTCGTCTGGCACTTCACCTGTCCTCCATGATTTCTCAAAGATAATAGACAGTGGTTCTGAGAGTTCTTCTGCCAGTTCCTTTATTACTCTAGGATGCAGCTCATCAGGCCCTGGAGATTTAAACTCGTTCAGAGTAATCAGGTGCTCCTTGACCATTTGCCTATCAATCTCAAGCTGCAATTCTGCCCCTTCAGTCTGCACTTCAGGTTTGCCAGGGGGGTCATAGACCCTCTTTTGGGAGAAGACCGAGCCGAAGTAGGAATTGAACACTTCTGCCTTTTCTTTGTCTTCTGTTATCAATTTGCCATCCTCACTGCGTAGTTGAACCACCAGTTCTTTCTTCTGTCTTTTACTGTGCATGTATCTGAAGAAAGCTTTTTTGTTGCTTTTAGCATTCCTCGCTAACCTTAGCTCATTCTCAGCTTTAGCCTTCCTGACACTATTCCTGCAGTTCTGTGCTACCTGCCTGTACTCTTCCCCTGTAGCCTGTCCTTCCTTCCACTTCCTATACATGTCCTTTTTGTTTTCAGGTCATCTTTGAGTTTATTGTGAAGCCACATTGGCTTTTTCTGTTGCCCTCTGCCTTTTTTCCTTCTGGGAATTGTTTGCAATTGTGCCTTTAAAATTTCCTTTTTTAAAAACTCCCACCCCTCCTGGGCTCCCTTTCTCGTGAGAGTCACTTGCCATGGGATCTTACTAATCATTGTTCTGAGTTTGTTAAAATTGGCTTTCCTAAAATCCAGGGTACGTGTTTGGCTACACTCAGCTTTTGCTTCTGTTAGAATCAAGAACTCAAGTATAACATGGTCACTTTCCCCCAGAGTTCCCGAAACTGCCACTTTATCCACTAACTCGTCTCTGTTGGTTAGAATCAGGTCAAGGATAGCCGATCCTCTAGTTCCTTCCTCCACTTTCTGTAGGAGGAAGTTATCAGCAGCACAGCTCAGGAATTTCTTGGAGGGGCCATGTTTGGCTGAATAAGTCTCCCAACAGATATCAGGGAAATTGAAGTCTCCCATTACTACCACATCGTGCCTCCTTGAAACACTGGCAATTTGCTTTTCAAAAGTTCCATCCTCGTCTTCTCCTTGATTGGGTGGTCGGTAGTACATGCTCAGCATGCCCCATCTGGGAGTTGTAGGCCAAAAACATCTGGGGACCCAAGGTTGGAGAACACTGGTCTAAACAAACCAAATGTCTGTGCCAGTATATCTACTTGGAATATACAAAACCTGCCTGAGTTATTTCAATGAAACTCTTTTAGCTTCACTCAGAATCCCTCAGATGTTTCACCTGAGGAGGAATGTCAAAATCCCTTTTGAATTATGCTTCAGGTGAAACATGTGATCGCAGATCTACTCTCTGCTTCCGAGTCAGATGGGGATGCTGAGCCACCACCCAGGCCCCAAGAACGCCGGCGCCTGAAGGTACAGCCTCAGACCATGGCCAGGCAAAGGGGTGCCTGCATGTAGAAAAGGCTTCCCCAGGAGCAAGGCCCTCCTCATGAATAGGACTTTTGCCAGCGGGCCTGTAACAAACAGCAGCTGACTAGGTGGGGCTCAGGAAGTTCTGGCAATATAAGCCTTCAGTATCAGTCTAGCTGTTGCTGGAAACAATGTCTTTCACCGGCTCCAGTGCTTTGTACCTTTGCTTGAACCTTTGTGCTACTGACCTTGGACTCCTGTTTGACTCTGCTTCTTGGACTTTGTATTGTTTCTGACTGTTTATCTGTGTTTGGACCTTGACTGCTCCTCAGACCTCTTTCTTGGAACTCTTCCTCTTGCCTGGTAAAACTATACCTCTGACCATTGCTTTCAGATTGCTCCTTAGATTAACCTAACACTGAGCATCATCCAGCCACTGCAGGACATTGAGCCTTGGGGCATAAGCAGCAAATGTGGTATGTCTGCTTGATCGACATTACATTTCCAACACCTGAATGTGTTCACACAAAAAATCCCATACACATTCTGAGGAGCAAGTTACTGTTTATACAATAATCTGCATTGAGTCTTGAGAACTAATTTCTCCATGTGCTGCACACACACTCCACATGTGATGTACAAGAACTTAACTTATGCTTGCAAATCATGCAAACATGCTGCTTGCAACCCTAAATGTAGGTGCGAGCAGGAGAATGTTTTCTTAAAAAATGTTTGCAAATTCTAGAACATGGGCTTGCATTTGGAAAATGTGCATTTTTAAAGAATGCACATTTTTAGAAGAGTGCTTTAAAAAATTTTTTTAAAAAAGCACATCGCCACACTTGCTCATTTTGCGCAATATCCCCATTCACGCAAAATGATAGATATCGTAAACAAATGGGGTAAATGAGGAGAGATGAATGTCAAGCTGATGTTCAGAGAATCTGGGCAAACGCGAACATCGTTCGTTCACCCATCCCTACGCGGCGGGGTCTGCTCAGATCTGCAAATATTAAGACTTTGTATTGAATGAACTTCACTTTCAAGAATAAACACACCTTTGAGTTAATGAGAACATTTCATTAGAACAAAAAGGTAGTCAAATTTCAGTTATACGCAAACCCATTATTTAATTAGGATATCTACTTTAATAGGTAACTACATTAATCACAAATGTAAATTACCTATCTGCTTTAATAGGTAAATACATTAATCACAAATGTGCAGTCATATTCACTACATCAAGAAGAAGGGGACTATTGACTATAAAAATTATTCAAAGTACCAAGATCTCTGTTCAGCCAGAAGAGAGCAATTCTATTGGGGAGGTACCGTAACTCAGTGGTAGAACATAGGCTTTGCTTGCATGCAAATGTCCCAGGTTCAGTCCCTGGTATCTCTAGTTAAAAGAATGAGATAGCAGGTGATGTGAAAGTTCTTTGCTCGATTGAGTCCCTAGAGAGGTTCTTCCAGTCAGAATTGATGATTCTGGACTTGATGGACAAACAGTTTGATCTGGTATAAAGCTTGTTCCTAACCTATCCCTTTGTTTGCATTTGAAAATTTGGCATAGCAATAGTAGATGCGGAACATAGGCCCGGTCACACTTTTGTATTTTGGGGATATAGTATGAGAGTGGGTTGGCACTGGGTAGACTCTTTCACGAACTCTGGTTGGATCCCTGTGGAAAACAGCGAGCCCAGGAAGTTCATTAGTATTTTATGAACCTTTAGTAACTAGTAGAATGTCATGGGGATTCTTCTTGGTACTGTGGAAGTCAGTGGTGAAACTTCCACTGAATGAATTCAAGGAGAACAGGACCAGTACATATACTGAGGATTTGTTTTCATTTCATTTAGTACATTTATATCCCGCCTTTCTTTCATCATGGAACTGCCAAAATGTTATTTATTACCCCTACATTTAGAGCTGCTGCAGTACTTGGTGTTCTTTGCAGAGAAGCTGAATATTAACCTATGAAGGAAGCAAACCACTTGGATGTTTCTTATTAAGATATGTGGCAGTTAGTCAGCCAGGCTCCTCACTAGGCTGTTTTCTTGCCATTCCATTAAAACAGGCTCAAATGCTATACTTGGCACATGATTTCTGTACTGCCATTTTGTTGCTGTTATGGGAAGGCAGCAAAGGGTAGCTAAGTATAAATTTACCTAATAATGTTTCCACATGCCCATGTTTAATGTCCAGTTGTAAATCCCTGTCCCACTAAATGCCATTTTCATGCTGGTACGTGTCATGGTGAAATAGATACTGGGGCATGTTTCATAATATAAACTGTAGATTGAATTCCCACCTCCGTCGCCTGTGAGGAAATTGTAAAAAGAAGACTGTTGCCTGTATTTTTGTCTCTGAAAGGCCCCCAAATAGTGCTGCTAAAAGTACTTCTAATGTTGAGTTTTATTTATGACTGACAATGTGGTAAAGGCTTTATTTAAGCTGTTGTAGTAAAGATAGCATTAGTAGAGAAAAACTCCCCCCCCCCCCGAAAGCTGAGACCATAACGGAAGAAAAGATTCTATTTAAATGGCAATCCATGGTGTGTAAACAATCTGTATTTAACAGCTTAACCATGTTAACCCTTTCAAATGAAGTGATGAGAACTCTGAACAGTTTCAGTACAACAGGAAGTTCTAAAATGGCCACACAGGCCTTCCTACAAGGAGGTCTTTTTAAAATTATTTGTGTTTGTTAACCCCCCTTCTACTACAAATGCATCTTATTTAATAAGTCTCAGTGTCAAAATACATGTGACTATGTAGGCTACTCTTTCTCTTCATCCCTATTTTTTCCTGTAATGTGCATTTTAGAAAGATTTAAAATGTGTTTTTGGAGTCTCCTGTGCAAGCTGGGATAAATATATTGCCACCTAGGTCTTTGTGGTTATCATTATGCCACTTACAAGGGTGAGCTCCACGTTTCTGTGGGGCCTGGGCAATAAACTTCCAGTGGATATATTTGCCTTGCCCCTATCCTTTAGGGTGGCCAGATAACTTCACCAAAAAAGAGGACACCAATTTGGGTAAAATGTGCACAGGGATATATATATGCATGCAAATTTGAAATAAATACTGTAATTTAAATAGACATACAACATGTAGGTGTCCAGTCAAAACCTCACGCCATATATGGGTGCATGATATAATTGGGACACAGAGTCTCTGCCTCCTAGACAAGACACTCTGTGGACATTACCCAGACCTCCTCCGGGGCAGGATGTGGGCGTAGCCAGTGCGTTCTCTTCCTGCCCGGGAACAGTCTGAGCATGAACTTGTGAGTGTAGCATGTCTGAAGATGTAGCTGAGAGAAGCAGTTCTGAACTTTTCCCAAGTTCAGAACAGGTCGACTACCAAATGATTCCTGCACAGCTGTAAATACTTTCTTAAGCCTGCCTGTATCCAATCTGCAAGATCTGAGTGAGTAAACTCTGTTTTTAACCTCCAAAAGACTGTTTGTCTTATTGGTAGTATAAAGGGGGGAAACCAGGTAAAGATCCAGTCTGCACACAAGGGCAGCCTGTAATTGCCAAATGCTATTGCCGCTTTAACCAGCAGCTCCACACGCTCACGTTTTTCTGCTGTAGTTGGGGTCAGCTCTGCTGTACTTGCAAACGCAAGAAGGGAGAGATAATAACTCTTTAATATCCTCTCCCAGCTCTTTTAGCAATCCCCAACACAACACATCTCATCATAGCGGGGAAGGCTGTGACTAGGTGACCTGCGTGCCTGCTCAGTCTAGTGTCCAGTTGATGGGCAACCACAAAGCTGTAGCTGTCCCTTTTTATGGTTCTTTATCTTTAAACCAGATTTGGACTGGCTAGCCCAGGGCTCTCCAACCTTGGGTCCCCAGATGTTGCTGGCCTACAGCTCCCAGCATACCCAGCCAGCATGACTAAGGGCAAGGGATTCTGGGAGCTGTAGTCCAGCAACATCTGGGGACCCAAAGTTGGAGAGCCCTGGGCTAGCCCTTCAAATAGAGAGGACTGTTGTCTGTAAAATAGGACACATGATCACACTGCTGTCCCTACAGCTACTCTTTATCTCTTGCCTCACTGCTGCCAATTGCTCCATGCAGGCCTGGTGTCAAGGGTCGGCATGATTGGGCCCTCCCAAGGGCCCACACGCCAGCAGGGGCCCACTGAGAAGAGCTCCCTGGGCGTGCTCCTTTTCGCCATTACAACTTGCTTGTTCACCTGCCTCTCACTCTGCCTGGACAATGCGGGTGGTGGGGGTGAGGAGGAGGTGCCACGGCCTCCTCCTCTCTGCCTGTCAAGCAAACAAGTGGCCGCAATGATGGGAAAGAGAAGGAGGAGCAATAGCAGCCAGCAAAGGTGGTTAGAAGGTAGCTCTCTCTGAGGGAGGGGCCCCATTAAAAGTCTTGCCCAAGAGCTCTCAAGAACCTGGAGCTGGCACTGGCTCATGCCACCACCTGCCAACATGTCTGTTCTCCCTACACACACAGAGGCATTCACAAAACACACGGGGGGGTGGGGGTGGGGGAGAAGCCATACGAGCTCACTCTTTTCTTGCCCTGCCTTGGGGCCCTTAGGACAGGATAAAGAAGGTAGCAACCTCGACAAGGTGAGTGGTGGCAGCACCCTCACATCAAAACTATTACTCCCCGTTGATCTGAGGTTATGCAGCCCTGGGCACATTTCAGAGCATGTATACAAGATGAAACAAAATAGTGCCTACTGGCACTGTGGGGTCTTTGGTCAGTGGTGAGTGAGCCCTCTGATGGCTGTGCTCAGTGGAGTTCTTAGCATATGCACACATGCGTGCACATGCGCGTGCAGGCACGCACATACACACACACACCTTTTGAAGGCCCCCTCTCTTTTAAAACTAGGTTGCTGTTCTGTGCTGCCCATTAAGAAGCAAGCCCAGAAGGCTTCAGTGTTAGCAGCCCTGCCATATGAGAAGAACAGAAGGGAATGCTTTCACTTTTGGGCAGAACCTAGTAGGAACCGTTGGGCCTGCATAATGTCCTGAGAAGCCAAGACAATCCTGGGCCTATATGACTGTTCAGTTAAGCTGTTTATGCAAGTCAAAGAAGGGTGCTCTATGTTTCTGTAAATTATAACTGTTGCGACTGAAGACATATGCCCTCCAACATTTCACAGAGGAAAATAGGGACACACGTGTGAATTTGTAAGAGGTATGGTTAAGCAACATGAAGGTATGATCAAGAGGGTGTGGCCAGGCAACATGAGGGCGTGATCAAGGGTATGGCCAGGCAACCAAAGGGCATGGTCAAGTACAAAAGTTATTAGAGGAAACACACAAAATCTTATATAATTATTACATTATTATATTATATATTATTTTATAATATTTTATTAGTGGCTTTTGTAAAAAAATTTTTACCTTACTTAAACCCTTAATTGTGGATATCTGGTGTTTTTCAGGGGAGGGTGTCAGTGCTTGCAGGGCAATCTCTTTCTTTTTGTTTTAAAATTGTCAGGATTGGCACAAATTCAACAGGTGAAGCTTACCCACCCACCCCACACCCCGAAACATGGAGCTTCAGAGATAAGGGGAAGTTTCTTGCATTTCCTTCTGACACTGTAAACTCACCTGTTAGAGGCACGGAGTCAGCTCTGTTAGGAAATAAAATCTTTGGCAATATAAAGATAGGAATCATGTGTTAAATTCCCTCATTCACCTCTCCCTCTGTGTGCGTGCATACAGATCTTCGGGTCTGTTTCTTCCCTGCTCTCTTTCTTTCCATGGGCAGCCCTTTGAGCCTAAGCAGAGCTATCTTAAAGGGACCATGGGCTGAATTGTAGCTAAGCTAAAAGTTTTAGCTTAGCTGCAATTTTGCCCATGGCCCCTTTAAGCAGCTTGCAGTTGCAGGAGGCAGGGGAATTAGGGACTCTGCATAACAAGGTGAGAAGCCATGATGGCTTAAGGGTTTTCAGGACAGTTTTGGGGCAGTTGGAGACTATGAAGACATGTGGTATGTACTGCTGTTTCCCATGTACAAAAATGGCTATGTGGCCATTGTAGCTAATAGCCGCTGAGTGATATGTCCCTCCTCAAATTTAAACTTTCTTCTAAACTGACTTCTGAATACACATGCAGAGGACTGAGTTCTGCACGTTATGATATTGCAGGAGTACACTTGGCTTTGCCTTCCCTGTTACTTATGTGAGTTCGTTTTCCCCCTACCAAACTTTTAATGAAGAACAATGCAAATGACAATGCTGATTTGTGTAGCTTGTATTTCCTAGGCTTACGGTAATCCCCCCCCCCCGCCGCCGCCGCCGCCCCCGGCTTACCCTATAATATTCCCTGGGCAACTGAAACTTTTCTTGGAACAACAACAACAAGCAACAATGATTAATTAAAGCACATGCCAGGCAGTGCTGCTTTTGGATATCGTCCCACAAATATTTCAATCCCCCATGGAAATCTTTGCCATGCAGCAAACACAATAGGGTAATTTAACCCCAAGAATGTATATGGGCACTGCATATTCCATCTCTGGAGTGCATAAGGAACTTACACCTAAACTATGTTCATTCCAAGATAATCCAAGGAAGACTTGTACATTTGTCCTGGATGAGTAGAATGCAAACCTGAGATGGGAAAGGGAAATTTTCCTGAGGGCACAGCTGCTGATGACCGCAAGGAGGCATCCTGAGTTGTCCTTGTGCCTCCATAAAATCCTGACATTGCCAAATGATCCAAGCAGTGCTGATTTCTCTTCATCTGATCTCCTCAGCCCTTCATTGCAGCAGCATAAATATTTAAGTTTGGGGAAGGGCCATAGCTAATGGTGACTTTGCATGCAGAAACCTTCTGGTTGTGCATGTAGCAAGGGGAATCCTTGGCATCTCCAGACAGGGCTAGGAAAGATTTCTGTCTGATACCCTGGAAATCAGTGTAGAAAATACTGAGGTGGACCTGTGGTCTGATTCGGTATAAGGGGGCTTCTTACTTAGATTGGCATAGGTGGCAGGGCCAGGACATCTACCCAGTTGTGCTGGTGAAATGTACGTGGTTGGGTTCCGGCAGCTCTGCTAATGCAAGAGGTGGTGGTTCTGTTCATGACACGAGCGAGCATCCCTCCTCCTCATGTATCAGCCGCTTTTGGAGGATTACGCAGCTGTTTTGTGACCCCGATAATAAAGTATTTGACATTCAGGAAGCTCCCAAAGCTCAGCTCAATGGCCAGGGATAGGCATTTGATTTCATTAAACTAAGATCCAGGTTTCTCGTCATCATCCTACTGGCAACGTCTACTATGCGTTTGAAAAAATTGCCAGAGTTACTCCATCCTTGTATGTTCTGTTTTCTACATTACTATCCTTGGACATGTTTATGAACATTGCTAATAAGAAATATGGAAGAAGAAAGGGGGAAATGTGCACATACTTGACAGCAGCTCATTCCTGCCTCCTAGGCCCTGACGCAGTCTACTAAGCATTAAGTAATATTGCTGTTGGTTGGCAAATAAGGTCAAAATTGCTATTGGCAACTAATGTACACTTACATTTTTGCTGTTGTCACCTCTAGGCTGCTATTACAAAAGACATGAGTACTTTATTATTTTAGGACCAAAAACGTTCTTAAATTCATCGATTGTGGATGAGAATATGCAGCAAGCTGTATCTTAATTGGTGTGCATCCCATTGCTCAAACCATTTTGCATGAATCTTGTGCAACCCAAATGGTCCATCCTCATCATAAGCATCGTCTATAACAGTGATGGCAAACCTTTTTGAGCCCGAGTGCCCAAACTGCAACACAAAACCAACTTATTTATTTCAAAGTGCCAACACTGCAATTAAACCTGAATACTGGGGTTTTAGTTTAGTAAAAACTCATACAGTTGTCTGAACTAATTAACATCTTTTGTCTTAAAAGAAAAACACAATAACAGGGCTTTTTCAATGATACAAACAGTTTTTTATTGAAAAAAACATCAACTCAAAATTTTAAAATAGTACTACATTGTACACATAGCCTGAAGGTAATTTAGATACGTTTGGGGGAAAGAGGGGGGGGGATTGTGAAGAAGCCAGGGAGAATGTGAGGAAAGGAGGAGACCTCAAGCGTTTGGGGGAAAGAGGGGGGGATTGTGAAGAAGCCAGGGAGAATGTGGGGAAAGGAGGAGGAGGTGCTGGCTAGGAGGGAATGAGGTGGCTGGGGGGCAAGAATGAGGCGGCTGCATGGGAACGCGCGGCAGGGATGTAATACGAGCTTTACCTGGCCTCCTCCGATCGTTCCTGCGGCAGTGGCGGCCCGATCTCACTCTTCTGAGCGGCGCGGAGCATTCTCCGCGCCGCTCAAGCTGCTGCTGCCGCTGCCACCCATCGCTCTTCTGAGCGGCGCGGAGCATCCTCCGCGCTGCTCAAACTGCTGCTCAAGCTGCTGCTGCCGCCTGTCGCTCTTCTGAGTGGCGCGGAGCGTTCTCT
This sequence comes from Shinisaurus crocodilurus, assembly GCA_021292165.1. Taxonomy (NCBI): domain Eukaryota; kingdom Metazoa; phylum Chordata; class Lepidosauria; order Squamata; family Shinisauridae; genus Shinisaurus; species Shinisaurus crocodilurus. Next base: position 27,024,666 of record CM037880.1, on the reverse strand, counting down.
GCGCCGCTGAAGCCGCCGCCGCCTCTGGACCCGCCGTTGCAGCCCGTCGCGTCATGTCCTGCGCGCTGGATCCCCGCGCTCTGTTTTTGGCGGGGGGGGGACCAGGGCAACAGGGCTTAAACAGCCCTGTTGCCCTGGTTCCCCCCCCGCCAAAAACAGAGCGCGGGGATCCAGCGCGCAGGACATGACGCGACGGGCGGCGGATCTGGTGCGCAGGACATGACGCGACGGGCGGCAGCGGGTCCAGTGCGGCCGGCGCGGAGGCAGCAGGTAGGCCCGTCGGCCCCACCCACCACATCATGGCCTGAGCCCCGGCACGCAGCATGACGCTGCCTCACGCCGCCGCTGGTGACCTATGGCTGGTGGTGACCTATGGCTTGCGTGTCAGCAGAGTGGTCCACACGTGCCACCTGTGGCACGCATGCCATAGGTTCGCCATCACTGGTCTATAACTTTCTAATGGGCCCTTAGATATTCCTGGTTTTCACTTGTTATTTTAGGTACTGGTCAACAGAAAAGACTAGAATGGATTTCTGCGCAGGGGCAAGGATTCAAGGGCTTTTATATATCGTAGTTTGTGGCCCCAGCAGCTATGCTGGATAACCTAATAGGAAAATCCTTGTGGTTTGGCAAACTTCACAGCATTCAGGAAGCTAAAAAAGCCATCGCACAGGCCAAATGTTCAGAACTTCTGGATCACTGACCCCACAGCATTTCAGTCTTCCTATTTTTAGGAGCCTCAGCTTGTGAGGAGCCCAATCTCTACGTACTGCATACCACAAAGACTTTAACAATAAAATAAAATAAATAAAAGCACTTTGCATAGCTGCACCAGAAGTTCATAATAGAACCAGGAATAAATTCCAGAACCCTGTGAGAAGCCTATCCTTCCTCCCCCACAAAATAATGTAACATTGTGTTACCATAAAGGAAAGAGATGTCCCTTATTTGTGGTTCTTTACGGCATCGTAAATCAAGCATGTACCATCAAATGCCAATGAAAATTGTTTAAAAATCAGCCTTAAATAGCTAAACTCTCAGCAGCAGCTCATAAAACGAGTCTTGGCAGGTCTTAGGTAGTTATGGTTAGAATGACAGTCCTTTAGGGAGTTAAGATAGCCAAAAGCAGTAGTAGTTAAGTACAGAGTGATAGATGAGGGAGTCTGCCGGTGGAGGCGATTTTGCCGCAATGAACACACTTGAGGTCTTTGCACCTTGAGAACTGTGTTGTTTGTCAAGTCCAGCAACAAAGTGCTTGACATGGGAGCTGGAAATAAGAAATAAACACTGTCACCTGTTACATCCCTCTCTTTTGCTATGAGGGAATGGTAGTGAAAAAGAAAATACATCTCTACCGAGGTAAGAAAAAAAAAAAAGGAACCCACGGAGATGGAATAGAGCAGCATATCACAAGGAGGGTGAAGACAGATACACATTTTAAAAGTAGTCGCTGTGAAACCTTCACTGGAGGTGTGAGTCTGTCTTTGCAATTTGCCTTTCACGCAGGCATTTCAACAAGTCAACTGCTGGTTTGGTGTTCAGTCTTACGTCCCTTCATGCTTCATCTGAGCTGTCTGCCTTTTAAGAAATATTTATATATTTAGGCGTACCTACTTCATTCTTCTTCTTCTCCTAGTTATAAAAATGCCTTGTGATGTCACATGTGCTAGCCTACAAGCACTCTCCAGAACTGTGTTTTTTTCCTAGTTCAACTGAACCACACTAAAAAAAATAATTGCAGAGCTTGTGCTTCTACACTTGACCTGTGACAATGTTGGTACTGAACATGGTGGAGATGTTTTCAAACTGACCTCACTGCTCTTAAAATGATATAACTGCTTTCACACTGAGACGAAAGAAGACAATTGATGAACAGGAGATGCTACTGTCAAGGTTCCACTTCTGCCGGGACCCCTTGATCCACTCTTTGAAGATCTCTGTCTCTTTCAAAAAGCCCCTCCTGTTCCAGGAGACCGATCCTCTGCCTGTTTACCTCCTGACCCCAGTACCGTGGGATTAGGCCTTAGGCATGGTGAATAAGTCGCTCCAACAACTTGTGGTAACCAACAACAGTTATTGAATTAGGGTGTTTACATAATAGAGCAGTAATAATTCAAAAAAACAGTATAAGGAAAATAAACAGACAAATAACGCAAGGCTCTCTAACTTAGCTACTGTGTCACTGGTAAGCTTCTGTTCAGAGATCTTTTCTCTAGTCTGTCTAGCTAGCCCTGGCCTCTCAGGCTGGCTGCCTCTCTCTTCTGCAGTCCAGTCTAGCTCTCTCTAGCTGGCCACGCCCCACCTCCTTATAAAGCCTTCCCAGGAGTGGAGAGTTATACCCATGTGACCTTGAACTGGAGAAATAATACTTAAATTCCATTGGGTGAACTGAAACTCACAAATGCCCCCTCCCACCATGAAATGTTTGGGCCTTCAGGCTCCAACTAATTTAGGGAAGTGTTTGGGCCTACAGGCTTCAACCAACCTAAGCCTGTGTAGGCCTCAATCCTTCACAGCTACTAATAACTGTTATGTGGTAAAACTGGACAGAATGATAATATCTGGCCTAAAAGAATCTGTGTTACTCTCCAGGAAAGAGGGGGGGGGGGAAATGAAGTGGGATAGAGGAATCATATCCAAAACTAAAGGCTGAACAGGAAAGTAAAAATACCTGCAGAAGGAACCAACAAGACAAATAAAAGAGAACATCCATTAAAAAACCAGACTTCAGCTGCTTAAAAAGTCAGGTGTGTGAGTTATAGCTGTCTTGAGCCAGGCCTAACATCCACTGCCAACAACCCAAGTCACTGCCAATAACCCAAGCTGACATAACAGTTGCATTAAAATAGTTTGGGGAGGGGTGACTGAGGATGGGGAAGGTGACAACAGGTCTCTGAAGCGAGCCTGTCTTTAGCTATGGGAGTGCTTGATGCGGCAGCTGTAGTGCTAGCTCGGGGTGTTCAGTGCCGTGCAGGGCCAGCTTTTTCAAACACTGGATGATGAAACTGGGCTGACAGTGATCTTCTGAAAGCAAACAGTACGTTATCTAGCTAGAACCAAACACATGAAACGTGAAGGTCAGAATGCAAAGCATATGTGCTTATGATGCTTTTAAGCAGCCAAAGGATCTGGTGTAGTGTTCCTAATATATCATAATACTAAGTATCCTCTTTTTTAAACACTTCAGCACAGATCATCAGATGTGGTTTTGCTACGCACATCTGTTATCACAACGATACAGTCGGCTGCTCTGTGCCAGGTTACTGCTGTGAGCCACTACCTCCCATTCCCTGTATACATTCTGTATCACTTTCTACATAAACATCTGGGCCACAATCCAACACAAGAGTTAAGTGTGATTAAACCCATTGAAATCAGTGGGCTCACGCGTGCTTAACTTTCTCTTGGATTGTAGCCCTGCCATTGAGCAACAACTTAATGTGAACAGAACATGCATATGAAATCTAGGGCCCAAGGAATGAACGCTTATTTCCAAAATGGCAAGATCTCTCTTTTTTAAAAACAGTTACTTATTTTATTAAAATGGTTACATATGTTGAAACAAAGACCAGCAATTCTAATGATGTTTGGTTTTCTACATCATAAATAGCTGAGACTCTGTTAGTTATTGGCTTAGCACTGAGCTTGCTTCTTCTTGTATTTTTAAGACGACGTTTAAATCTCTGTTTCCAGAAACAATGTATGCAGCAACAAGAAGGCTAAATTAAAGGAAAGATGTAACAAAAAACCAAGACAAATGTTAACAAACCAATGTTTGTTAAGTTTAAAACCTGAGTGTTTAATTGAATTTTTGTTAGATGGAAAATGGAAATTCTTTACTTGCCTGTGAATTTGTTTTCTTTGAGAGAAGGAAGCCAGCTAGCTTGCGGTGATCTACCTTTCTCCTCTGCCATTTTTTTGGGGGGGGTAGTCTCCCATGGGGGAGACAGAGAGGAATCTGCCTCTTGCGGTGAGGCAGGAAGTCTAACTGGAGGCCCCGCCTCCTCTGGAACTCATTGAAAGGGGGCTGCACCTGACCCTGGAGGCAGGGCCTACCCCAAGCTAGCTTCAGGATCCTGGGCCTATGTGCGTTCAAGCTTCAGAGTCCTCTTTGGGCATAGAAGGGACCGGGTACATACAGGGACATTGCTAAGCCTGTTCCTGAATTTATTTCCTAGGGCCCCAGATCTATTCCCCAGAGTCTTGAGTGTCTTTCATTGATGCCAGTGAAAGATTGATTTCTTAGCTAAACTGCCACGTAGTGGGTGATTTTTAAAGGTGATTGGAGGGAGGGAGGGAGGGTTAATCATCCCCTCTCCACATGCTGAAACACACACACACACACACACCGCCCCCATGGCATGGCAATTAAGCTTAGAAGAAAAACTTCCACTGATGTCAATGGAAGCTTTTCTTCTAAGTTTAATTGCGTGAGGTGGGGACAATTTTCCTCCAGGAGGGAAAGAGAGAAGTGGGGTGGCAGAGGAGGGGTGGGGAAGAAGGGACAACAAGAGATTGCGAATTAATTGTAATTGAAGAGAAACTACTGATTTGGGATGACCTGGGGTGGGATGCAAATTAATTGAAGAATGTATTTGTTTTTTACATCTCTATTTAACCCACCTTTCTTCCATCGTGGAACTCAAGGTGGCGAATGTGGTTCTCAAGTGGTCTCCCCTCCAAGCACTGACCAGACCCAGACCTGCTTAGCTTCATCACGGTGGCTGCCTCATGTGCCTTCAGGCCATGCCTGGGGAATTCATTCTGAGTGGGTTTGTATGAGAAATGAATTAGCTTTGCCTTCTGTGAAATTTAAATAAATCCTAGTAATTATTTCTAAATTTTCATATATAGATCTAAATTAGCATATGTAAATTTTATGCAGATCTGTGTTCTGTGAGCCTGGGCTCTGAAACTTTTAAATGTCTAGCAATGCATAAAACATGAGCCCTTGCTTCACAGACCCTTTGGACTGGCCAGGCCTGGTATAGATAATATGAACTTAACCATTCGTGGTCAAAGAACAGAACACTGTCAGGATTGTCCAAAATATTTGCCATCCAAGCAGCTGCACTGCACAGTCCAAGAGGAGTGCCTCATAATCCCTTGAAAAACATTGCAGAAGACTCTGGGGTGCACTTCTCAGATGACATGATTTTTCATTGTTGCCCCTAAAAAAAATTGTGATACAACCCCCCGCCCCCAAGAAACATTTTATTCCTGTCAAGCCTGGTTCCTCCTACAGCATTTGTTTACTCTCTTTGTTTACTCACCCAAATGAAAAACACAGAGACTATATCTTACAGAAGAGTTTGACAAGACAGTTTATTGTCACAAAATAGTTAATACCAGAATAACTTATAATAGTATGAACTAAAGTGAAGTGTTTACTCTCTGTTTTTATTTAAAAACTCACATTGTTATGACAAAATCCAGTAGATCAGGTCTCAAAGGCCATTGTTGTGGGGAGACCTCTTTTGCATAAAGATGCAAGTCAATCAAAAGTATACTTCAACTGTTCATACAGTCGTAACATAAATTTCCTGCTTTTATGTCAATGCAAAACAGCCCTTCTTAAAAAAAAAGAAGTAAAAATATATATATTTATGTACAAAATATTTTTCATATCAAATCATTTTAATTATACACTTTAAAAACAACCACCACAAAATGCTATGTTACATCAAGACGCATTCTGCAAGTTACATCAAGGTTGATATCTGCTTCTAGATTATATTAGTGCAATTGGAACTGGCTATGCTTGAGGAACATTTTGCATACCTGAAAAGTCAGCTTCACCAAAAGTTTGATCCTCCTCTCTATAAGATTGATTGCCATACATGTCCAGGAAAGTAGGAATGGACAAATTAGGCTGTAATCCTATGTCCATGTACCTGGGAGTAAGCCCAATTGAACTCAATGGGGCTTGCTTCTAAGTAGACATGTTTAGGATTGCACTATTAGAACTGCAGAGAGCCTTATTAAAAGCAGAGGTTTTGGAGTAAAAATCCAGTAGGTTACCCAGACAAAAAAGACCCAGTTCAGACTTAACATGGAAACCTGGTTTATTTTGATCTGGCTGTATTACTGGTGACTGTAATACAAGCAATCAAGCAAATATACATGGGAATCCCGCCCTGTGCTGCATCCTGTGCTGTTCTATGCATGAAAGTTTCTTAATGCAGGAGAACATTGGCAGTTCTGGAAAAGCTATGTTCATGGAAAGACTGAATATACCCATATGTAGGGAGGTGGACTGGATCAGGACCTCGGCTTTTTGCTCGATGAACAGAGCTGTGACTCTCCTTTGCCCACCTCAGCTAGGGTTCATTCAATTTTTTACATGGACAAAACTGGGCCCAGTGAAACAGAAGTCAGCAGCTTTCCTAGACTGAGAACCCATTTACAAACGAGACTCTCAAACTAGATGCACAAATTTAATCTGGATACCGGTATTCGGATGTAACGTTCAACCCGATTTAAGGAAAATAAACTAGGTTTCAACTTTCCCCTGAACTGGACCATAGACAATCAACTCTTTTTCCAGTTTTCTTTTACCAACTCAATATAAACTATATTTGGCTTTACTGTTGTTTATTCAAGAGGGTGAACCTGATTAGAATATTTTTGTATGGTTGAAGAAAAATCCTGTATACCTCCATAAAAACCTATTTTATACAACTCACTTTACTAAATGGCAGTCAAATCCAGGGGTTTAAAATGTAGCTTTTAATGCCCAATTTAGCATCTACTTTGACTTTAAATTGAGTCAGTGCCACAATTGTTTGGTGTTTGGTGTGCCCCATATGTTTTTAATTCGAGCTTTTCACTTTATATAATATATAGATTTCATTATGCCTTCTTCCCACCCCGTCCCCCTTTCATTGAAATGGGGATTGTCTTTGTTTGATACATTCCGTACCAAAATAAAAACATTTTGGACGCATTAAGGCAATAACAGTTTCCGTCGTGGAAACTTATTGAGCTCCAGTATAAATAACAAACTGAAGCATAGGTTGATTTGGTACCAAAAAAGTGATCTGCTTTGTTTACTTACATAACAGTTTCAATAAGTCAAAAGGAGAGCTTTGAAAGGAAGGAATCCAAACGGGATTTACAGACGGTTTCATTGTGACAAGGACTTAAACTTTCACAATGAGTGTTTTTATAAACATTTGAACACTGTGTAAAGTTAAGAATCAGGGCATTTTTATACTTGAGGCTTAAATCCCTTTTGCTATTTACCTCTGATCAGTGTCAACCTGGAAGACAAATCTGATGTGAATGACAATTCTGGTCAATGTATCTTTTGTTTGTTTTCATTTACATTACAATGCAATTGAAACAAGAGCTGCTTTAAGTCTCATGTAAATACCCTAATGTAAAATAATCAGGATGTTCCTTTTTTAAAAAAATAAAAAATGAGTTTTTCCCCCCTACAGTATTGCACTTATCAAAAATATTTATTTTGGTATCTTAACATACTTCAAATGCAGGCAGAAAAAACAAGACATGCATAGCAAATTCTTTTTCACTTGGGCAAGAAAAACTGTACACTACTTGCTAACATAGTGGACTTTTCCTTTATAAGATGGAGCAATTGCATTGCTGAGATTTCTAATTCATACAAGGCAAATGCTGAAGGGCTTTTTAAAAGAAAGAAAAAAAATCATCCTTTCTGAGCTCAGATTTAAATTGGTTAGGATTTAGAATTACATGCAAAGATTAAGCATTATGGTGTTGACACTTTGAGGCACAGTTGACTTGAGCTATGCCCACGTTCTAGCTTATTGTAAGAAAGCAAGGCACTTATTGTTATAGCAATGCAGACGCTTAATGTGCAGTTTGATTAATACAATAAAATAAGTTAATAGTTTGACTTAAAAAAACTTGGGAGGGTTCCCCCCCCCATAATTTACATGACCTTTAAAGAATTGATTTTACATTTTATTTAACAATAACAACAACAAAATACTTTTAGCCTGAGAGAGCATTGGTTTATTGCCATAATTGAGCACAATTTATTGAGAAGTTCTCCTGCACAAGCACCACTGAAATGAATGGGAGCCACCCGAGAACGTGACCGAGCTCTTGTGAGGCTCCCATCCATTTTGATGATGCTTGTGCCGATGAGCTTTCCAGTGGGCTGTGCCCATTATTAAGTTTACTGACCATTATATAAAAGGAACCTGTTTTTCAGTCCTTGCTTCAGACCTCTTGTTTTGATTCTATGGGAAAACCAATGGCATGAAAAATGTCCACTTGCTGGGGGGGGGGGGGACATTAACAACTCTCTTTAAAACGGCGGTACTAGTGGCACTTTGACAGTCTTTACTTCTGATATATGTGATGATTTCTGAATGATACAGCTGGTTGTTCCTTGCAGTTTGTCCTTCCCTTGCGCAAGGTTTGTTAAGGCCATTGCTGCATTGATCTCCTTCCAATACGTCTCGTCTTTGTTTGATCTCTTTCTGTTAGCTGCACTAGAATCAAGCAACAAGAAATGTTTCTGTGTCTGATTATCATTATTACTGTCATGCACTTAGAAAATGATATGCAGCATATTACAATTACAAACGTGTTGTTTTTAAAAGAAGAGTCTCTCTGCCAAAATATGACAGATGTGTTGGACTGGCTGAGCATGATGGGAGTTGTAGTCAACACATCTGGAGGACAACAAGTTGGGGAAGGCTGAGATAAGGCTGAACTTCAGTGACTGAGGGTGCAATCTTATGCATGCTTAGACAGAAAAAAGTCCTACAACTCCAGCATTCCCCAGCCAGCCATGCTAGCTGGGGAATGCTGGGAGTTGTAGGGCTTCTTTCTGTCTAAACATGCTTAGGATTGCACCCTGAGCTAACTAAAAGGGCAGACTATAATGTTAGTTATTTTAAAAAACAAACAAACCCCCAAACCTATGATAGTTACATGGATTTCCTTTATTAATGTTTTTAGTAGCCCTGAGACTAACATTCCACAGCAAACCTTTTTTTGACATGAAAGGGGGTCTTGGGGTGTGTGTCACAATATACCCAGACACTACGCTCAACATCTGGGGCCTTCCTCCAACTGCCACCTCCGAGGGAGGCTCGGAGGGCGGCAACAAGGGGGAAGGCCTTTTCTGTGGTAGTCCCCCAAATGTGGAACAAGCTCCCCGCTGAGGTCCGCCTGGCGCCAACTCTACTATCTTTTCGGCACCAGCTTAAGACTGCCCTCTATGCTGAGGCAGTTAACAACTCTGAATAGTACATGGTGGGGTGGTTATTTAAACTTTTTTACAGATTGTGTTGTATTAACTTGTTTTAGTTATTTGAGTTGTTTTTAAATTTGGTTTTAATTTTTTAATAATGTTTTCATTGTGTATGGTATATTTTATATTGTATTTTATTGTATTTTTAATTGATTGTTGTAAACTGCCCAGAGAGCTTCGGCTATTGGGTGGTACAGAAATAAAATTAATGATAATGATAATTGGGGGAAGGTAAGATGTTTCCCAAAAGCTCTCCTTCTTCCCCACCTGCTCATGGTCCTGGTGGCGGCGGCAAATTCATTGCCCACTACTGTTCACCTTCAGCACCATTTTTTGAGCACCGAGCCAGAGTGAGGGCAAATAGGGATGGGCGAGCTGCCTAAGGCTCCCCATAGACTGACTAGTTAATAATTATCCTATCTTCTCCCAGAAACTGGGAAAATTCTTGAGCCAATCCAAGAGGCTCAGAAAAAATATTCACCGCCCTTCCCTGCCAGTTCCCCACCCCCTGAAACACCCCCCCTTCATTGTAAAATGAGGTTGGCACGGTGGTGCAGGTGAGCAGTGGCTAGTGGAATGGGGGGCACACCAGGGAATGGGAGCCTGGTGGCTGATGGAAGATAAAACCCCAGAATGCCGGAGGAAGGACGGGAGGGGAACATCCCACTCTCCGTCACTGCTCCTCACACTTCTGCACCAATCACTTTTTTTCCCCAAAAAAAGAAAGGAGTGGGGAGGGTGTTTTGAGTGGCAGGGCAGTGGGGATGAAGGTACGGCAAAAGGAATGGATGGATGAGAAGCTGGAAGGGAACTGTTCTCCAGCTCAGATTTTGATTCAAGCTAGAGAAGAGTTTGGCGGTTTTAAAAGCTGAACTCTCCTTTATTTATTTACTTATTTATTTACTTATTTATTATATTTATACCCTGCCTTTTTTCCTGCAAGGAACCCAGGGCAGCTTACATAATCCTCCTCCTCTCCATTTTATCCTCCCAACAACCTTGTGAGGTAGGTTAGGCTGAGAGTCAGTGACTGTCCCAAAGTCACCCAGTGAGTTTCATGGCCTTTGAGTTGACCATACATGGAGTAGACCCATTGAAATGTTTGTTACTGAGTCTGGCTTTCCCCCCTCTTCCCTCCCAATCCTTTTTCCTTTTGTGTTGTGTCTTTTCAGTTGTAAGCCTGAGGGCAGGGACTATCTTATTAATATTTGAAAGCCAGTCTGGGAGCCTGTTTTGGCTGAAGAAAGGGGTCAAACTCCTATAAATAAATACATCAGAAACCTGGCATCAGGACATGCAAAAAAAGAGAGAAAACAAATGGTCTTGAGCAACAGCAGGGAGCATAGTCACACACACACCCTGCTATGCTGTGTGAACATTTCCGTCCCACTCACAGCCCCTAGCAATCATCAAAAGGGGAGAAAGAAATGCAGAAGAACAAAGAATTCATTATAACAAATTATTTATTGAAAACTTGAGGCCAGCGGAAATTTTAATTGGGGCTAGAAATGTTAAATGAAATGAAAACCTGCCCACACACTTACTATAAAGGTTCTGTGACAGACACACGCATACTCCCACCCACCCCTCAAAAGCCAGTGCGGGTCGGTGGCTCCAATGTGAGCGGGGCTGTATATCCACTCCGAACTTTTAAGGAGCTATCCATGGCGCCGAACCTATTTTGGGGATAAAGTTCAGCACCATGGATAGCTCCTGTAAAGTTCAGACTAAAATCTGGAGTGGATATACAGCCCCACTGACACTGGAGCCACGGTTCCTGGAGCAAAGTGGTAAGTGACCAAGCAGATAGTTATGCTGGGAAGCCGACCGGCAATCAGCCAGGCAGACGGGCAGGCTGGGAGCATCTCAGTCTGGTACTTGAGCAACCATTTGGTCAGACGAAGGAGCCAGGCAAGAACCGGAAGCTTTGTGGATCGGGTCTTTTGGCCCCTTGCACCCCCTGATCCCACCTCTGCCCAGCCACACTGGCTGCATGCAAAGCACCAGGCTGAGCCTGCCAGATTGGGATGGGGCAAGGATCCGAGGCAGGGCTGCTCAAAAGGCCAGGAGCAGAATCGCGGCGGCCGCAGCCCGCCTCACGCACGCTCACGCCTTGCTTTCCGCTTGCACCCGGAGCCCTCCACAGCTGCTATTCCCTCCCCTTTCCCAACAACTAAAAGAACTCACCACGGCAAGGGGGGGGATGACGCAGTAGCTTGAAAGGGACTAAAAGAGCCAGTGTGGCTGTAGTGGTGAGAGTGTTGGACTGGGACTCGGGAGATCCGGGTTCAAATCCCCACTCAGCCATGAAACTCACTGGGTGACTTTGGGCCAGTCACTGACTCTCAGCCTAACCTACCTCACAGGGTTGTTGTGAGGGTAAAATGGAGAGGAGGAGGAGCATTATGTAATTCCGCCTTGGGTTCCTTGCAGGAAAAAAGGCGGGGTATAAATATAATAAATAAATAAAATAAATAAATAATAAAAAAGAAGAAGAAAGTAGATGGCCTCAAAGCATTCCTCTTCCATGCAGTCCAATGGAGACATTTTCCTCCATGGGTCTGCATGGGTGGGTGGGGTGGGGTGGGGTGGGGGGCTGCTTTCAAGAGCTGCACTTGGGAACGCTGCTGCTCGGGCAACAGCCCCCCCCTCCTGGGGGGATCCATGAGGTAAGAGGGTCAGCTGTGGGGCTGGGCTTTCCCCCTCCCCTGGAGCAGTTCCCCCACCCCTGGAGCAGTTCCCCCATGTGCAGCCCTCCAATGCAGCCGCAATGCAAACCAAGAGAGAAACCGGGGTGGGGTGGGGTGTTTGAGAAGATGCACACAGGAAAAACTGCTGCTATGGGCAAAAGGGAGGCAACATTCCTTGTGTCAGCAACATTTCCCCAGGTGTAGCCTGTGAGATGGCGTCTGCACTGGTTATCCTCCCAGTCCCACCACCACCACGTTCCAAGCAAAAGTAAGGGGCTTGTACCCCCCTCCCCTGCTCCTCCTCTTACCTTAGCTTGCAAAGGGAGCAGGAGTGAACATAGAAATCAACTGTTTCGGGAGGATTCTTTTTTGAGTGCTTGCAAAAGCCCCTGAGGCTCTGCAAACACCTTTGCATGTTTTGCAAGTATTCAGCTTCAAGGAGAACACTTGTCAGACAGCTTATATTCACATCTGAAATATGCAACTGGCAAAGGCAACTTTTACTCACCTTTCACACTTGTTAGGTCCATTCTCCAGAGTATCTGAAAGGAGAGAATAATCCAGTTGATTTCTATTTTCATCGAATTATTTTTAATGTTATAGAAACAAAAAAAGTATGCTTATTGGACAATAAGCTTTTAAAAGAATTTTTAAAACAAGGGTCTGTGGAACATGGGACCCTGATGTAAGGTTGTGAGAGGGATCCAGATTTGACCATACATGGACCCATTGAAATCAACATTTGCATCAGAAAAATCCCTGGTTGCCACACACCTAACCTAAGAGAGCAGGGCACCCAAAGAAGGGGTCTCAGAGGATGATGCTAACTTTTGGGAGGTTTGTGTGGGGAGTAGGCAGTCCTTTAGATACTTGGTTCCTAAGCCTCATAGGTCAACACCAGCAGTCAGTGAAGCTGTTTATGAATTGGTGAGATATGTTCCATATTGCTGGTCCTGCACGACAGTCAAACAGCTGTATTTTGGACCAGTTGAAGGTTCTGGATAGGCAGTTCCACTGGGATGGGTGAGAATTTTGTTTGGTTTGGGGTTTTTTTAATAAGAACTTACCAAAATGTGTATTATTTCCCCTCCTTGCCATCCACCATAAACTGGACAGAAAGAACTTAAGATTGACAAAATTTGAATGTGGGAGAAAGTGAAACGGACAGATTTCTTCATCTAGGCAAAGGGTTTTTGAGCTTTAACAGTCTGGCATTGAATCCCTGTTTGTGGTGCTGAATTGGGTTTACCACCTCTTTTGCCAAATTATTTTGGCACTTAAGACAGAAAATCCCACAAAAGCCTCTCCCTGAGAGTAAAAATACAAGAATAATACATTAAATAATGAACAATTCACTGCCTTTTCATGATACCAAAAAATCAGCCGGCTAAGGTGGCTGCCTTGCTCTGCCTAATAGTAGGGCTGGCCCCATTTGATGTGGTTATAATTTTTTTCCTGTGGTACTCATGGCTGCTGTTCCCTGCCTATAGTTGTAGGGATGGGTGAGAAATCCATTAGGTTCTCAATGTAATGAGAACTTACCAAATTCACATTCCTATACGTACACATGAACCAGAATGCAGATATATGGCAATATCTGCACTTTCCCAGATGTGCATATTAGGGAAAATCACTTGTGAAGATGAGTAAGTTTGGAAAAGTGCATACAAATGTGCATATATTAGGAGAAAGTTGCAGAAAAACACGTATGAATTTCGTACAGACTTTTTAGAAAAAACAATTGCAGACCGATGCGGAAACAGCATGGAACAAAGTTAATGTCGGAAAATGACAAACTGAGTGGAATCCAGCTTGGCAGCTTTGTCCATCCCTGGTGGTAAGTCGGGCCACTTTTTCATTTGCCAGTAGGCAGAACCTGCAATTTTACACGGCTCTCCAGTAAATCCACACTGAGGAGGTTATTCTACTCAAGGCAAATATTCCAGAAGACCCATTCAATATGAACAGGGAGCAGCCACCGTAGATGCAAACTGGAAAGCCAACACAATGTACCACATTACTCACCCCCCTGCCATGCAATATTTATTTATTTATTACATTTATACTCCACCTTTTTTCCTGCAAGGAACTCAAGGCAGCTTACATAATCCTCATCCTCCTCTCCATTTTATCCTCACAACAACCCTGCGAGGTAGGTTAGGCTGAGAGGCAGTGACTGGCCCAAAGTCTCCCAGTGAGTTTCATGGCCGAGCAGGGACTAGAACCCAGATCTCCCGAGTCCCAGCCCAACACTCTCACCACTATGCCACACCGGCTCTCCTGTTTTGGCTGCACATTCCCTAAGACCACAGAAGTCCTCAGTTCAATCATACCTCAGCCATAAACTCACTAGATAGGAGAATAATACTGACTGAATTTACTGAGGTATTATAAGGATTACTAAGATAATGCATGTGAAACAGTCTGCTAATTTAGTTCATTTTATTTTTTTCATTTGTACCCTGCCTTTCTACCAAGAAAATGGCACTCAAGGCGGCTAAGGGTATATAGTCACCTCTCACTCTTTCTCTTGCCAGTGATCCCATGGTGGATCTGTATTTGCATCTCAATCATGATTCAGCATGCAGTGAAATTCCAAACTAAGACTTCTGCAAGATTCCGGGCAGAAGCAGGGGTCAGTCTGACAGGCATGCCTGGTACTGTAACCACAATGTACATTGAACCATATACAAGACCAAAATGCACCTTAATATGCCCAACAAGGCGAGACCAAAAAGTCAGCTTGTCTGAGCGTGGAAAGCTAAGCAGGGTCAGGCCTGGTTATTACTTGGATGGGAGACCCTTCCTCTAGTTTCCTGCATTCAGCAGGGGGTTGGACTCGATAGTCTTGTAGGCTCCTTCCAACTCTATGATCTATGAATCTATGAATCCTCTGTGTTGATAGGAAAAAAAAATATGATTTTGATTCATCCTTAATATTCCCCATTTACAGGTATGTGTGGGGAAATCTGATCTCTGTACTATTTGAAGGATTCAGATAGGAATTCTTATGCTGTGCTGAGGATACAAACAACTCACGAGCTGTTATTCAAGCAAGCTACATGACTAGATCTTTCTTTGCTGTTTCAGAGCTGAATTTCCCATCCTCTTTAAGCTTGCTAGTCCACTCCCACAGTGTGAGAGACTGTTAGCAATAGCATACCCATGTGGCAGAAACTGTCCACAAAATTTTGAAATATACAGTTCAAAAAGTGCTCTTTCCTGCAGGTATGGAATTTTTATTTTTATTTTTTGCATTGCAGTACTAACAATCTGTGTTCCTGCAGTATTATCACAACATAATCTTGCTTCTCATATTTTTCCAGTAGAGAGAATGGTTTTGTATGTATGCATATGCTTCATGTAGGGGTGCAATGTTAAACAATTAATCAGTCCTATTAATCAGTTAAAAACATTATATCAACTATAAAAGTGTCATGATTAATTGGTCAGATTTCTATTCTGTTCTAAAAAAAACCCAAACCCAAACATTGTTTTTTTTAAATACAAGTACTTCTAAGAAGTGCAGATGACAAGCACTATCTTAAGAGAGGCATCTCTGCTCCCTTAAAAGAGTCACTACCCTCTTCAAGACTATGCCCACTGTGACACACATGTGGCTAATCTAAAACAAAGGAAGCATGATTTTGGTGCAGAAATATTGTTTCTATTCGTATGCAATGTTAATCACTTAATTGCCATAAAATGCATGCAATTTATTGACTTAAGAGTTCTTTAATTTGGTGCCAGCCCTAATTTCATACATACTTTTGTTCACAAAATATTACACCATACCTCTGATCTGTACGAAGCTGAAAACACATGGCTCAATGTGTAACATTAAAATTGAGGCTCAGTTAAGGTGAGGGAAATTTGGTTTTCAAAGAAGAGTCTGGAAGAATGCATCCTGGTCCAAAAACCAAATTTCTGCTACTTGAGTAATAGGAACAGCTAGATAATCTAGCAAGAGATGAGAACTGTGGAAGGAATTTTATTTATAAAATTGGAATTCACTGGTCTGAGAAGAATCTTATCAAAACACATTCTCCCAGATCCAGATGAATCAGACTGCACTAGTCAGAATCACTTGGTAGAATCAAGAACGGTTGGAGTAAATTGGATGCACATCTGAATTGGCATCCAAATTCTTGCACCTATGCACAACTAGAGCTGGGTTGGCCCAATTGGGTTGTACATCTCTTTATGAATGTATCCTCTTACTTGGTACCAACTAGCTCAAGGCTTGCTTCTCTCTCTTTCTTGTTAAGAACTTACGGAAGTGTAGTTGGTCATCTGCTGTGTGACATGCATATCACAGTTTTTCAGTGAGTTCAATCCAGTTCTCAATTCACTGTCATAAAAGCACGATGTTTCTTTATTTAAAGGGTGGAATAAGCTATAAAAGAAAAGCAGTAAGTGGAAAAAGCTAGACCAAATTATAGATTGCAGCACAGGAAATATATGCTAAGGCCATTGGAGGATGCATGAGAGGTTGCATACTCTCATCAGAATTCAATATGCACCACTAAAGCTATGAAATCTACCACTGAAGAAACTGGGCATTGTCCAGACCAAAAGTATGCAGTTGGAGGTGCAACAGTTAGTTGATGAATTGATTTTTCTAGGAGTCGGCTGCATTCATGTCACATTGACTTCGATGAAGTTCTGAGTGTCCAATGCACTGCAGGATACAACCTCTTTGAAAGACAGAGCGGTCAATTCTTCAAGGCCATTCATCGTTGATGGATGAAGTGATCTGTTCCTAAAATCCTTGAGGATGAAAGACACTCTTATGCAGCAACTAAAAAAACACACACCCAAAGCTGTTGGCTGAGGAACCTCACCATTTCATTAACATCAGGGGAGTGCTACTTTCTGGTTGGTTAGGCAAGCCTCATCCCATTTCCACCATTTTCCTAAAGACTTAAATGCCTGTCCCTGCTGGTTCCGAGAGGATTATGAATCTCTTACTATTGGAATTCTACACACTGTTAGTACGCATTTTGAGTGTGCAACAATATTAAAACAGTAGCATTCATTGTCAAGTTATTAATCTTTGCTCAATACTAGCTCTGTGTTGCAACATGCTGTTTTTCAGTACCACATATGTATTGAATGCTTCTATTTTTGTGTTTTGTGTTATGCTGTAAATTGGAAGGGTGTTTTTAATTGTTAAATCATTGAGTTCATTGTAGGCCACCTAGAACTCTGCGGAGATAAGGCAGAGTATAAATGTATTAAAGTGATTTAATACATGCCCAGATTCACTCTGAATGCTGCATAAGCACACTAAAGTTACAATACTGCTCTCATAAGCAGAGTAAATCAGGCAAAAACAGTGGCAGAGGCCAATTTAAAGAGGCACCTTATAAAGACAGATGAACCATGTCATCTCCAGCTTAGAAATAATGTTGGCTTCTGTGTTATTTTCCCAAATGGTTGCTAGATGTCTCCAAATCCAGATTATTTCTGGAACAAGGCTAGGCCTCCTTAGGCTAGGAGTGAGACATAGCATCTTGACAAGGACTGATGAGGTAAATGACCTGCTTTGACATTTCAGGCCTTGGCTGACCTCGTAAGTCCTTGATGGGGGACGGGCTTTCAAAGTCCAGTAAGCCCCCTGAAGAACCAGTTCAGGGGTACTGCCAGATTTTATTGTGCAATCGCCCTACCTCATTCACAGAATTTCACAGACAACATTGTCTTCTAAGAACGTAAGAGGAGCCCTGCTGGAGCAAGGGTCCATATAGTCCAGCATTCTGTTCCCATAGTAGCCAACTAGCTGCCCATGGGAAACCCACAAGCAGGACATGAGTACAACAGCACCCTCCTGCCCATGTTCCCCAGCAACTGGTGTACAAAAACATACTGCCTCTGATACTGGAGGTAGCATATAGCCATCAGGACTAGTAGCCATTGATAGCCTTCTCCTCCATACATTTGTCCAATCCCCCTTTAAAACTGTCCAAATTGCTGGCCATCACTACATCTTGTGGAAGTGAATTCCATAGTCTTAACTATGTGCTGTATGAAGAAGTACTTCCCTTTATCTGTCCTGAATCTCCTACTAATCAGCTTCATGGGATGACCCCAGATTCTAGTATTATATGAGAGGGAGAAAAATGTAAGCTGTTTGTAACCTTCCCATATTTTCCACCACTTCTTCCACCTTTTTTCTTGCAAGAGAAAATCCATGCAGGAGGGAAAGACATAAGAGCTGCACAATGTTGTCCATCTGGGAGCACCCCTGATCTCTAGAGGGAGCTTCCAGAATCTGCCACTGAAATCTGGATTGTTTTGATTTTGTGATTGTATGTGAGAGCCAGCTGAAAGTCTTTCGGTCACTCTTCATGAATTACAGTTTTATGTTTCACGTTTTAAAACATTCTCCTTTTCCTAGTTATTGTGTGAAAGATCCTCCCAAAGAGAGGGAAATGAAGAGCTCAGCTGTACCGGAGGACTAGGAAGCAACTCTACACATAACAGCCTCTTTTTGTACAAAGGACAGCAGAAGGGGCAGAGGAAAGAGAGAGTTCTTTTTCTGATAACTTTCCAGTAAATTTCCTTCAGCAAATAGCAAGACCAAGACTTATCACTCATTATGTCTCCTGGGGTTACAACAGAGTGCTTATTTTGAGAGTTTTATGCATGGCACACCACTCCAAGGAACATTAATTGTGTACAAAGAAACAGTGGAATTTTGCAAAAATTTAAACAATGGAATAATGCTGTGTTGAATTATACCACAGCTGGGTTAAATAATGCAAGTGTTAAATAAGTCACTCATCCACAAAATTGTACATCTCTTGGTGTACATTAGGCTTGCCAGATGTGCCTTATTCTGTGGTGGTGGTGTTTTTTTAAAATCCTGTAAAGGACAGTGCTTTGTAACAGTACAGGGTATAGCTTGCTGGGTTGCCCTAACTCCACATCACCAGAACATCTCTCTATAGCCAGGGTGGCGTAGTGGTGAGAGTGTTGGACTGGGACTCAGGAGATCCGGGTTCTAGTCCCCGTTCGGCCATGAAACTCACTGGGTGACTTTGGGCCAGTCACTGACTCTCAGCCTAACCTACCTCACAGGGTTGTTGTGAGGGTAAAATTGAGAGGAGGAGGAGGAGGATTATGTAAGCCGCCTTGGGTTCCTTGGAGGAAAAAAGGCGGGGTATAAATATAATAAATAAATAAATAATATTATATATATATATATATATATATACACACACACACACACACACACACATACACATACATAAACTGAACTGACTTCCAATTTTCCTCAGGCACAGTTCAAAATGACGTATACACACGCTGCCATGTTATTGGTGCCATGTTATTTGAAGAACCACCTCTCCCATATGCAGCTGCCCACCCCCTCTAATCTTCAGGGGCCCTACTATGGTTGCCCCTGCCTTTAGAGATTAGGCAGGTGGCAATCTGAGAAAAGGTGATGATACCCTCAGTTGTGGAGGACCTCTCCCTGCCAGACACATGCATGGTACCAACCTCATTGACCAGATGGGGAGGACTGTGGCTCAGTGGTAGAGCACTTGGTTTGCATGCAGAAAGGCCAAGGTTACATCTCTTGATAGGGTTGGAAAAACTCCTGCCTGAAACCCTGGAGAGCTAGTGCCAGTCAGTGACTGGGTCCAGACAACACAATAACCCACATTCAAGGATTGAGTATGGGTTGAGTGTGGGTTCTCATTGAACCGTGGGTTATCATGTTGTCCAAACCCAGCTGCACTAACAAGCCATAGCTTGTTAACCATGAACAAGCCATGAAGAGAGCCCATGGTTTGTTGTTGGTTTGTGAACTGTGGGTTGTTCACCATGGTTTGTTATCTCAGCTGGGTTCAGACAACATGATAACCCACGTTTCAACAACCCATGGTTCAATGACAACCCACACTGACTCAACCATATTCAACCTTGAGTGTGGGTTATTGTGTTGTCTGAACCCAGCCAGTGTCAGGGTGATACTGGGCTAGATGGACCAATGGTCTGACTTGGTATAAGGCAGCTTCTCCTATGCAGTTCAGGACAAGTTTATTCTCCCAGGTTTTTTACTGTCTATCCTTACTGCTGGCGCAGCAATTTGACTTGACATGACTTTTATTGTTGGAAATTGTTTCATTGTTTTAATGCAGCCTTCCCCAACCTGGTGCCCTCTAGATGTTTTGGATGTCAATTCCTATCATTTCCACCCCGCCCCATTGAGCACTGCAACTTACATCCAAGTAAACATGCATTGGACTCCACCATAAAACCCAAGGAAAAAGATGCAAAGGACTTATTCTGTTCCTTTTTGTTTGTTTGCACCACACAAGAAAAGACCTAGATTGTGTCAGTGAGCCTAGAATATGGCCTGTAATGTAGATTTTAAGGGTACTTCCAGACAGAGGGCTCCTAGTGATACCAGTCAAAAAGACATTGTGCAGTTTATTCCATTTCCCCTCCTTAATGGATTTTCTGTAGTAAGAAAAAAGGGAGAAGAAATGGTAGGAAAACATGGGAGAGTCCCAAATGGGAGACGACAACATCTAGATACCCTATAAGATTCCATGAATGAGGCAGGTTAATTGCACAATAAAAATTAATTTTGTACTCCTGAAAAGTTCAGGGTTTTCTCAAACATAGCGATACTCCACTCTTGTTTTGTTGTGGCCTTATTTTGGCAACAATTCTGGTGGCATTCACCACTAAGCGATGCCAATGAAACTCAAAATGAGCAAATTTGTAAGCTGAATCTGGCATGTTTGTAATTCTCAAATGTATAATATGTCCTGGCCTAGATCTATCATCATCATCATCATCATCATGTAATTATATTTTCTGTACCTGATTTGCATGGTCTTCATGTTGGATGGGATGGGATGTAAAAGCCTTTCTGAGAGACTAGGAAGTGTAGCTCCTGGTACACACGTTCAAAAATGGGCAAATAATACTACATGACCATGTAACATTGTTCCAGGACCTGTATGGAATTTTTAAAATATATATTCCATACAGCCCCTGGAAATAATGTTATGTGATCACATAGCACCATTTCCAGGGATAATTCCACCCCCAGTTCCAAAGCCAGTGGCAGAAACTGCACTTCCTACCATCCTGGAGGGGCCTCTATCTTTAAAAATAAAGAAAATAAAGAAGAAAACTATTTAAAAGGCCTCAGACCATCTTGTATTACTACACGTTTAAGGTTCATTATTACTTTGAATACTTGTAATAAGCAAATAATTTTCAACTGAGCAAATCACATAAGAATGTAAGAAGAGCCCTGCTGGATCAGACCAAGGGCCCATCTAGTCCAGCATTCTGTACACACAGTGGCCAACCAGCTGCCCACGGGAACCCCACAAGCAGGACATGAGGGCAACAGCACCTTCCTGCCCATGTTCTCCCAGCAACTGGTGTACATAGGCATACTGCCTCTGATACGGGAAGTAGTAGTAGTGACTAGTAACCCTTGATAGCCCTTCTCCTCCATGAATTTGTTCAATCCCCTTTTAAAGCCATCCGAATAATGAATTATGACAGAGTCGGTTCTCCTATCATGATTCAGTTATCATGATATCTCCTATCATGATTCAGTAGCTCAGTTCACTATTGGAGGGTGTTACTCTCCTATTTTAAATGGCTCCTTCTTCTGCTCCCTTCTCATTTTAGTTCTCTTCCCCCACCCCAAATTTGTTACATTTGCCTAATCCCACGCTTTGTAATTGTGAGTGTGTTGGTGCAGGGGCGGCAGCCGGGAGACACACACTTTTAAAAAATGGTGGCAGTTATGGCTAAAACCTGTACCAAAATCCTGGTCTCCTCCAAACAAAGCTTGCTCATGAAAGCAGCATTGGAAAGACAGAAAAGACCCCATACAGGTTGCCGGCCAGATGGGCGATAAATAAATGTTAATAATAATAATAATAATAATAATAATGATGATGATGATGATGATGATGAACTTCTCAGACAGCTTCAGCTACTGGCTGACATAGAAATGTAATAAAATAAATAAATGAAGAATTAATTTCCCACTTACACTTTGATCCCATAGTCCAGCTCTCCTCTACTAGAATGACTACAATTAGGCTCAAGAATCTAATGCTGATGCAGTGCCCAAACTTGTACCTGCACCTTGTCTTTACACACACTACCAATATGGAACATAGTAACCTGCCTTATATTGAGTCAGACCATTGGTCCATCTAGCCCAGTATTGTCGACACTGGCTGGCAGCAGCTCTCCAGGGTTTCAGGTAGGAATTTTTCCAGCCCTACCTGGAGATGCCAGGGATTGAACCTAGGATCTTCTGTATCCAAAGCAGGTGCTCTACCACTGAGTCATGGCCCCTCCCTAAATATGGTTCAAATATGGTTCAATATGATTGTGTTGGACCATGGGACCACACCACCAAGGACGGGAAGGTGGCATGACTAGGAGTGGTGTGGGAGAAGAATGGGTAAAGAACAAAGCCCTGATATGGCACTCTTCTGGATAGTTTGGAGTAGCAGTGGCTTCCACAACCCTGCACTAGCTTCTTCTACAAGAAGCTGAAACAAGAACTCTAGCTCGGAAGAAAGACAAAGTAAAGTACATATTATATGTTTGGCAATGCACTGAGCAACTCTGATTTTCATATCAAATCTGGCATGAGCACACTCAACTGTTTCTCTTCCCATCTCGTGTGAACTGGCTTTTGTTACTTTTGGAGATGGATGTGTTGACCCAGTCTTTCCAAATAATCTAAAGTAGGAAAGAGTGGGAAGAAGAAAATAGCAGGACATGGCTGAATGACACACACATATGTGATTTAGTGGTGATTTCGTGTAATTTGCTAGGTTACTCACAGTTCTCTCAAACCACAGTTTACAAGCAGACATGAGGTATGCAGCATAAAGATTTGCAGGGTTACAGCAAAAGGCAAGCTGAGTTAACTAGAGTTCATACAATCATATTGTTTTAGAAGAACTGACAGGAATGTTCACAGGGAAGACACATGTGTCTGTGGATATATATATATATTTTAAGCCAAAGTCTACATGGAATGTTACCAAAAGATAATATAGCTAAAATCATTTCAATGACTGACTAAATGAACATTTCAGTGAATGACCAGATGATCTAAACATTTCAATGAATGATGGGAAATGACTAAATGATCTTTCTTTGTTTATTATAGTCCCATTTTAGGTAGCCGGTTTTGAAAAATGCCTAGACTCAGTATCTGGCAGGGCATTGCAGGTGCAACCGCTGAGAATGCATCCCATATGCCCTTGTGATCCTAAATCAATAGTGGGTTAAAAGCATCCCCAGTATTAGAGATGGTCTGTCTGGGCTTCAGGCATGATGCAATTAGTGATAGGCAAACTCCCCATGGCTTGATTTGAAACTGGGCTCGGCCAATCGAGCTATTTCCCAAGTAAGCAAGTAAACAAACCTCAGAATATAACTCAGTTTTTTCCACGCCTGATTCTAAAATTCAGACCCTGCCATGTACCCAGTGACATCACTGGGGGCACAATGGATTCAGAAAGCCTTCCTTCCCTGGCTCTGGGCCCTGCTCCTTGCTTTGTCCTCTCCTTTCTCTTCCCCCTTCTCTGAGAGCAGAGATGTAGTGAGGCCTCCCTCACTCCCGGGCACCTTGAACCCTGCTTATGGCAACTTCCCAAGTACCGAGGATGCTGGGACATGTTATTTTCCAGGGCACCTGAATCCTTGGTATAGATATCAGGCACCCTGAAAACAACATGTCCTGGGGTGCCTTGTGCCTGGACCACTGTCATGAGCATACACAGCAGCATCCCAGGTGCACGGAGCCCTGGGACATGTAGTTTCCAGGGCACTTGATGTCCATATTAAGGACTCAGGCAGCTTGAGAAAAAACTACATGCTCAGACTGCATTCCAATCTTGACAAGAAATCTGGAGGAGACACTTCACTTACGGTATTCATAATGTGACCAAGCAATGCGAGCTAAAGAAGTTCATATATCAGGCCAGATCATTATGAATTTGCACAACACTGCCTGCTTTCTAGGTCATAATACTGAAAGAAACATATCAAGAAAGACATTTTCTTGAGACTTGCTACCATTTCATAGCAAATGAATCCAAATAAGTGAGGGCTGATTCTGACATAACGTCTGACGTTACGATCATGTCAGAATGCGTTATCCATAACTTGTTGGCCACAAACAAGTTCACAAGCAAGGTCCTAGGTCCCTTGTCCCTCTGCCAGATCTGAGCAGAAAAGTCACATGGGCAAGCAGTTCCTACTGAAGTGCAGGGTGATTCAAGGGCTTGCTGATCCTTGGGCCCTGTGCGCACGGGCTATTTGCAGCAAAAACAGGGGCTGAGCCACACAGGACCCAAGGATTAGTGTGCTGCTGGATTACCCTATCCCAAGGGTGCAGAACTGTTTTCTGGGGGAGGGGGATGTCCTGCCAGGGGTATGGCCCCACCCCCTGACCTCATCCCCCCCTTCCCCCCCTCCATGCTGGAAGGAGGCATGGAACTGTGCCTCCTCCCAGTATGGCGAAAGGGACCCAGGCCTCTCCGCAGCTCCCGCGTATTTATTTATTATATTTTTAATCCGTCCAATAAACCAATGTTCTCTGAGCGGATTACAAACAGTTAAAACATTAAGATGCCATACAGTTAGAAACATAAAATACAATACATATATTTAAAAGAATGCAATAAAACAAAACAAAACACAACAAAAAGCACAGGAATCAACAAGATAGCCATAAAAATGTAAAACTATGTCTCTAAAATGCCTGAGAGAAAAGAAAGGTCTTTGCCTGGTGCTGAAAAGATAACAACATAGGTGTCAGGTGAACCTCTCTGGAGAGGTCGTTCCATAAGTGGGGTGCCACCACTGAGAAGGCCCCTCTTGTAGCCACCTGCCTAGATTCCTTTGGTGGGGGCACCCAGAGGAGGGCAGGGGAATCCCTGCTGTTAACTCCGATGTCAGAGCAGATATAGCAGTGAGGGGATGCCCTTTGAGGGAATTCCTTCAGGGGGCAAGGCCTGGAACCAGATTGGGGTGCCCTGTGGGCTGGATTAGGCCCATGAGTCAGAGGTTTTGCACCCCTGCCCTATGCAAAGCACAGGATAATTCCTGCAGAAGTAAAGCATCTAGCTGTGATGGGAACCCATATACATGGTGGTGGTTTGCCTGGCACAGAGGTGGCAGGAAGCTTTAACACTTCTGATTTAAAGCAGGGATGCAGAACCTGTGGCCCGTGGAACTCACACATCCAACTCCTTGGGTTTCTCCAGGGATGGGGTTTGGTCTCTCCAAGCCCGTAGAGCAGGGGTCCCCAATGCGGCGCCTGTGGGCACCTCCAATAGCACCTGTGAAGCTCTTCACTCTTAAAAATAAACAAACAAACAAATAATGGAAAAATATTAGGGTGCCAGGTTCTCTTCCTGTTTCTGAACCTGCTGCTGATCAGCTGTTCTGTGGGCAGGAAGAGAAGCAAGGCAAAGGGGTAGAGGGGAGAGAAAGAGTGAGGCGAGGAGCGGGAAGGTAAAAAGGTGCGGGGAGAGAAGTAGCGAGGCTAGAGCAGTGTTCTCCAACCTTGGGTCTGGCTGGGGCATGCTGGGAGTTGTAGGCCAAAAACATCTGGGGACCCAAGGTTGGAGAACACTGGGCTAGAGGTTTGAAGTGGAGAGAAAGAGCAAGGCCAGGGGCTAGGGAGGGAGGGAGGTAAAGAAGGAGGTTAGGGACGGAAGGGAGAGAAATAGCGAAGAAAGGGGTTGAGGGAGAGAAATAGTGAGACTAGAGGCTGGGAGTGGGGGGAGAGAGAGAGAGAGAGCACGCAAAGGGGAGAGGTCTGTCTGTGTGGAGGGAAGAAGACTGGGTGGGTCAGGAAGCAACTCTTCCCACTTCCCCCTGCCTCCCTCCCAGCCTCTAGCCTTGCTATTTCTCTCCCCCCCACCTCTTGAGTAGCCTGTCCCCCGTTGCAGCAATTATATGACTAGCCACTTCCTCCATGGGAGCCATCTTGTGGGGGTGCCCACAGCAGTTTCTCAAATTCCCAAATGTGCCCATCAGTCCAAAAAGGCTGTGGGGGCCCTGCTTTAGAGGAATCCCAGCCTGTCTTAGCACAGAGAAAGGGAAAATGGGTGGTGGTGGGGGGTGCCAATGAGAGGGTGGGCATGGCCACGCCCACTGACATTATCTGGTTTACAGAGGGCCTGGGGTGGGGCATTTTGGCCACCCACCTTAAGTTAGTCCTGCACCCCTGCCACAAGGAGCTGCTCCCGATCACTGCGAGAGGATTCTTTGCTTGAGGGAGGCCACTCCACAACCTGCTCAGCATGAGCACACATATGCGGGGGAAATGCGATTGCACACACGGTGTGGAGAGCTCCAAAATTAGGCCAAAACGCGTCGGGCACAATAAAAATATACAAAGTTCTCTATTGGCACTTGGCGTTTTCTCTCTTTTGTCTTTGGTTAATAGTGCCTTCCCCCTGGTTTTTTTTTTTTCCCCCTACAGCAAACTATCAACAAAACCTTTCAAAACAAATACAAGAGGCACAACAGCCATTTGCTGAACTCCAGCTCTTGACAAGTCCAGCCAAGAGTTCTCTGCTTCTGTATTAGTTTTTGAAAATTGTTATTTATAACTTTTAAAGCCTAAAGGAAGACTACACTAAGTTAAGGAGTTAAAATTAAATGGTGTCAAGATAAGAACAACTATGTAGAGGCCTGTTGCTGCTGCTGCTGTTTTTCTGTACATGACGGAACAACAGGGTAGATTTTTAAGTCATATTTCATGCCTAATACTGTAAATCTGATTTTACAATAAAATACGATTTAGTGCACAATCCTATGCATGTTTAGACAGAAATAAGTCCAGCAACTTCCAGCATTCCCCAGCCAGAATGCTGGGAGTTGCAGGACTTTTTTTGAGCTGGCTGGGGAATGTTGGGAGTTGTCAGACTTTTTTCTGTCTAAACATGCATAGGATTGCAACCTTAGCTAATTAGCCGGGTGTGGCATTGGGAGCAGACTCTCTATAGACTCCACACAACCAGAAGGTTTTCAAACTTCTTCACACACACAGAAGTTGTAAACTAAGGGGAATTGCCCTAGTTCCCTGCTTCTCGTTCTCCACCATACCCCAGTGAAAAGAAGAAGAAAAATCCTTCCAAAGTAGACACCTGCACCCTTCAAAGATCCTACAGGCACTGGGCACACTGAAGCCCACTGAAATGAATGGATACATGCATGCTGAACTCTCCGTGCTGGATTGTATCCTAGGTGCAAATCCAAGGGGTTGGGGGAACAGCATGAAATGCGATTTGCAAACACAGTGTGCAGTTACATACCCTCCAATTACGGGACCGTCCCACAAACACTTAAGCCATCACGACTTCATACTTTGTTATGCAGATTCCTGATTTATTATCAAGAGCCACAAATTCCCCTGCCTCCTCCCGCAAGCTACTGACTGTATTTTAGCTTATCTGCGATTTTGCCCATGGCCCCTTTAAGCAGGAAGGGAACAGACTGGGGGGGGGGGCAGTGTGCGTGTGCGCGCGCACACACACACACACACACACACACTCACGCTCTCTACCTGCTGCCTCTGACCAGGCCCCCTGGTAAGTAAGACCCATTGAAGACATTTGTACTTACTTCCGAGTAACTGTGCGTAGGATTGCACTGTTTGTTTTAACTTAATTCAAGTTAGTTAAATTCTGTAAGATTATTCCAAAAGTGTTTCTTTAAATCTAAATTGTGTGAATAGAACACAAAAAGTGCCTTAAACTGGGGCCTTTCCACAATAACAAACGACAAAGATGTTCAGCCCCTCAAAGTTACTCCTTGTGCTTAAAAACCAGAGCTGTAGAAGTACTGGAGCAAAACACTGAAGGGGCTCAAAACCCCAATGTGTCTTTTTGTATATTCCCCCACCCAAAAGCTCCCCCTCTTCTGCATCTCCTTTTCTTCTCCTTCTCCAACTGCCCTGAAAATGCCAGGACCAATCCTGACAATTTTAAAACAAAAAGAAAGAGATTGCGCTGCAAGCACTGACACACACACCCATGAAAAACACCAGATATCAACAATTATGGGTTTAAGTAGGGTTTTTTTTTTTTACAAAAGCCACTAATAAAATATTATAAAATAATGTATAATATGATAATGTAATAATTATAATATACTGTATAATATTTTGTGTGTTTCCTCTAATAACTTTTGTACCTGATCATGCCCTTTGGTTGCCTGGCCACGCCCTCTTGATCACACCTTCATGTTGCTTAACCATACCTCTTACAAATTCACACGTGTGTCCCTGTTTTCCTCTGTGAAATGTTGGAGGGTATACAGTTAAGAGTGCTGTATAAAACACTAATATAACATCATGATGGGGTTGTTCTGGACTGGAGTCAAGGTCTGTAGTGGGCAGAGAGACCCATGAGATAGTTTCTTCCATGGGGCCAAAATGTCACTTTAGGGGTCTGCTTGCTACCAGTCATCTTCCTTACTTCATTTTTATTCGTGCCAAGACAGTCTAGACAGCCCATTTTGTAATACACTGGCTGCAAATATCTGTAATGATTTGCTCCTCTGACATAAACTAATAGACAACTGGGACTGTAAAATGACTGGGAGAATATATGTTGTTTGTTCTCTCCAGGATTCGGTACCTGACAAATACTAAAGTACAGTCATGCCTTGGATTGAGAGCATAATTCGTTCCGGAAACGTGCTTGTAATCCAAAACACTCTTATATCAAAACGAAATCCCCCCAAAAAAATTTGTACGGAGATTTTTAATTTAAGCCGTACTACAGTACTTGTATTGCAAGACGACGCTTGTATATCAAGTAAAAATAAATAAATAAATAAATATTTTAAAAATTGCTTGTTTTGCAAAACGCTCTCAAACCAAGTTACTTGCAATCCAAGGTATTACTGTAGTAGAAGTTGCACAGTCTTGAAATGAAATTTGTGTCTTGCTGAAAAGGACAAAATGCTGATTGTGTATGCAAAGACCTGGAGCAGCAGCTTTAGAACATATAACAAAATGGAATTCAGGGTTTCCTCTTTTGGCAGAGCACTGTGAAACTGGTTGGAAATATAATGCAAATGGGAATAAGGATAACTGAACAAATATTTGCAGTGAATGTCTTGTCAGAACTGAGGGATGGAATGCTGATTTTAGCTTTGCTTTTAATGTTAGTCTTCCTGACATGAATACAGACTTTGCAGATGGGCAGGCCGCATCGAGAAGGCCATAGGATTTTTCGGAGTCCCAGCTCCGAGACTAGAAAACAGCTCCAACCTCAGAACTGGGACTTCGCGCTTGGAACAACCTCCCCGCCCCTTACTGTCGGCACAGAAAGAACCACGCCGGCTGCTTCCCCGAGGTCGTAAGAGCGACATTGGAAAGGGGGGAAAGGGGCGTTCCAGGGGGTGAGGAGGGGCGGATACTGGGGCAGCCCGGATACAACATATCCTGGTGAAACTCCAGCCTCCTTCCCTCCCCGTCCGCAGCTAGATGGCCGAAATCGGAGGGCCACATGCAGCCTGCTAGGCTTGCCCATAGCAGAAGGAATAGGAAGGGAAGAGGGGGGGAAATTAAATCTTTCAGCAGGGCTGGTGGAATGGCTGCATCCCCCACCCCCTCTCATCTCCTCAGCTCAGCCTGCTGGAATGGCTGCTGGCATGGCAAGTTGAGAGATGAGGAGCCTTCATGAGAGAGACCATTCCAGCAGGGCCATTCACGGACTCAATAACTGGGTTTGTACAACACGCTAAACCTCAGTAGGTTAAGTACTATTGCGGTTTAGCGTGTCATCTGAGCACTGCAGGGTCGATCGGCGTGGCAGGCAGGAGGGAGAGGAGGTGCGGGATGAACCCGCAGTGCTGGCATTCCTGGAGAGGAATACCAGCGCAGCAGGCCCTTGAATAGACGGCTGCCAGAAGCCGGATCCTCTGTCCTGGCTGGTTCGGTGGCAGCGTCGGGGCCCTCCTCAGGTTTGCCCCTGCTTTTCTCGTGGAAGGATGAGGTGCGTGACGGTGACAGACAGACAGAGCCAGTGTGGCGTAGTGGTGAGAGTGTTGGACTGGGACTCAGGAGATCTGGGTTCTAGTCCCCGTTCGGCCATGAAACTCACTGGGTGACTTTGGGCCAGTCACTGACTCTCAGCCTAACTTACCTCACAGGGTTGTTGTGAGGATAAAATGGAGAGGAGGATTATGTAAGCCGCCTTGGGTTCCTTTCAGGAACCGCTTGGGCACTTTTGGGCATCTGTCATCCCCACTCATCTCCCCTCAGTGCTCCCGGGGTGTCCCCTGCGATACCAACCAGAGGACTGAGGGGAGAGGCAGTGCCTCCAGACCCCCGCTGTGCCCGACCATTCACAACCTCTGTGGGTTTAAAATGATGTGCGATCCTGGCCAATGGGACTTCCTTCCACACAGATTGCACTGTAAAAGGTTAGGTGGGCTTTCCCATTAAAGCTGATGCTTTGAAAGGAAGTGGGTCTTTTGCACTGATGGAGAAGAGTAAAAGCAGTATAGTAAAATAGAGCCCCAGATGAGGTAGGGAAGGAGACGTGGAAGCACATCTGAGATATACACACAAAAAACCTGAATCTAGGTTACAGGGGTTATTTTTTTTTTAATGTCTTGGGGGGGGGGTGTTTGCTAGTGAAATGGCAGCGTTTGTATTGCTTTCCCCATCCCACAAATTAAACCTCTCCCTGCACATTTATATTGAGCAATATTGAATACCTGTCTAAAGTTGGACGAAAAACTGTTGAACAAGAACAATGTTGCAAAAGTGGGTTGCTTCTATTATGAATTAAAAATGTAGAGGCTTCAGGTACTTATTATAAAGAGCAGTTAAGGGCACAATCCTATGCGTGTTTAGACAGAAAAAAGTCCTACAACAACTCCCAGACTAAACACACACAGGATTGTGCCCCATGCCACTTACACATCTCCAAAAAAGATATGGCTTGATGGCTTTTTTTTTAGCAAATAAGGCGGTATATAAACGTTAATAATAAATATTTTTTTAAAAGAACAAAAGAGGGCAACAATTTGCATATGCAAATTCAGAAATAATTACTATAATTTAAATAGAAATACAATACATCTGACCATATTGGGAAGACTGACCAGGTGACCTGTGTGCCCGCTCAGTCTGCTGTTCCAGTGCTCCCTGTTGATGGGCAACTTCAAGGTCCAGCCCTTGATGGTTCTTTATCATTGAACCAGGCTTGGACTGGGCAGCTCGTCAAATAAAGGCCACTTTCAAATAGAGGACTCTCTTACAGCCCTTCAAATAGAGGACTGTATTCTGTAAAGTAGGACACATGGCCACCCTACCTGAAGGCCAAATACCTTCCTAATCTGTCCAAATGATGATTAGAATTTAAGTTAAATTATCACATCTTACCAATGAAAGTATGAAGCAGCTGAGCAGCATCCGATCCTAAGAGCTGCTGCACCAAATAGTGGGCTTTTCTACTCAAGGCTGTTAATCAGTTGTATCTACTTTCGGTTCCACCTCAGAATTAAGATCCGAGCACTACACGAAGAGTGTTCCCTTCCCTACTTTTCTGCTACATAACCTCTAGGTGGCACTATGGTATAGCACAAGTGAAAAAATACACAAGTGAAAAAAGGCATTTGCTTTCACTTTCACAAATACGCATTTTCCCTGCTCTAGAGAAACTCGTCGAAAGTGCTCTTTAAAAACAGAAGTGAAATTGGAGGGTCACGACACGTCTAAAGAACCCATAAAGAACTGTGAGTAGGGAATGACGAGCACACAATAAATGCCTTGAGTAGAAAACCTCAGTAAAGGCAAGTCATGTAATAGGAGTCCAAGAAGGCATGATAGCTAGGAAATGGAAAGAACAACATGTTTTTTAAAGTACTGAGTGGTATAAAGAGGTATGGGATATCGCGTTAAATGATAAATTAACTTGCAGTATCAAATGTCAAAAAGGACAATTGGAGAAAAACACTTTTGTGAGCATTTGGGGTAAATTTTTGGATTACGTGTTGGTGACGGGGAAGGGGAACGAACCTTGCCAAGACTGGTTATATCTTTGGAACAGAGAATAACATTTTATATCCTTTGGGAAATATTAGCATGGTCCCTAGAGGGTGGGGGGTACACAATATTAATGTTGTGCTGTTATTATTATTGTCATTATTTGTTATTTGTTTCTATTGAAAAAACTTAATTAAAATGTTTTTTTTTTTTTTAAAGGAGTCCAAGAAGGGACTGCAGGAGCATTTAAACCAAACCAAAACAAGTGGGTGGGGGGCACTTATTCACAGTTCAAGGTTTAGATTCTTTAAAATTATTTAAAATATAAGCACTGGGTGGGCACAACCATGCGCCACAACCAGGAAGCTCATCCAGCAGAGCAGAGCAGAAGAGACCAAAATGTGCTCACAGCATGTAGAGATCCTAGTACAGTTCTGAAGTTTTCAAAAGACAAGTAGGGTCTTGCCCTTGCAACCGCTTACTTTTCCCTACTCCCATGTAATGGGGCAACATTCCATTACATTGCTCCAGTGAAATGGACCCACATTACATTACACTTAAGTGGGGGAAATTAAGAGTCTGTGAATTGGGTAATTTTTCTGGGTCCTAGCTTGAAAAAGTAACGTGAGATCTTCCATATTTTGAGGGAAGATCTCATATCATTTACAAGTTACTCCGCGATGAGTTTGGGGGAGCTGCTCCTCCTCTAGTTTCTTGGGCCACCCTAGAGCACCGAAAAACTCTAGAGCTTGGTAGGTTACTGGTCTGAATCAATTTCATGAAGTTTTAAAAATGCTTTTGGTACTTCGTTAGCTAATGAAAACACACACACACCCCAATATCTCTTCGACATGCTTATGCTCAACTGCATTGACGCAGTTGTAACTTCACAAAGTCTGCCTCTAATTATACATGGCAGTCATCTGACCACAGATAAACAGATATTACACAAACCTTTGGAGGGAATAATATTTGGCTACTATAACTTTTGGAATAATTTATTCCACATCCTGATCTTAGAACACCAAAAATGATTCATAACGTTTTTGGGATTTGAGCATAAATATTTTTACTGAACAAAGAGATTGGCCTCTCTGACCTCCGTGGAGCTTGCACTACATGCCTCACTCATGAAGAATCATTCCTTGTTTAGGGACATCGTATCGCGTGCTAGTGAAAGATGGTGGTTGGAGGATTTGGGCCTCAGCCTAGCAAATATCAATAGTGTATCTCCCACTGACTTTCACAGGCTCCAACCCAAAAAAAATTATAAAGCAAACAGAACAGAATGTCACAAGAGCTTTGATTTTCACTCTTTTTTAAAGGGAAGTCTCTGTATCATAACAACCTTCACGTAACTATAAATTTACTCAGCTATCTCCAGAGAACAGAGCTAGACTAAAATCTATATGTTAATCATTAGAGCTGAAGCAAATGCACTTTTACAAAACGTATGGATTTTAAGCAGAAACTTGTTTATTCTGCTGACAGACATTTATACAGTGAAAAAAATAGCATATATTTCTTACACTCATGGATGGTATAATCCAAACTAAGATTTCTCTTCACACCAGGAAGATGTTGGTTTGAAGCACACTGACACAGGGGGCTGCCTTATGAAAGGAAACTGGCCAGTGTTAATTTGTGTACATTGATTCACGTAATGTATGTTTATAGGAAGGTAAAGTAGACCCTTTGTCTAACACTGGAGCCCTCTGGATTGGCAGTCAAAAAGTGTACCAGACCAAAAGTGTCTGTGCAATGGTAGCAGCCTGATCTGCTACTGAAAATGGTTGCTGAGTAGAATGCATCTGGAGAGCCTCCTAAAGTACACCATTAAAGAAAGGGTGGGCTGACTCCAGTCTTGTGTCATCTCTTCCCTCTCTGTAAATGTGTATGCATGTATTATATATATTACACTTGAATCCCTGGTCCCTTTATGTGTATTCAGTATCTCTTAACAGTTAAGGTATAATGTATCTGTCTTAAGTGATCTTGAGTATGCACCTTGCTTAGGAATATAAGAAGTGTGTTGTTGTAATCCCAACAACCAACAAGCATTAAGTGGTCAACCCAAAATCAGACACAATATACCTTCTGCCCAGCCTGGATTTAAGGTTGCAGTCCTCACAAGAACATAAGAATTGCCTATGCTGGGAAAGACTAAGGCAACATCTGGCCCAGCCTTCTGTCTCCAACAGTGGCTCATAAAGAGGGTGGCCATGTGTCCTAATTTACAGAGGACAGTTCTCTATTAGAAGGTATCCTCAATCTGAAGGGCTGTCAGTCCTTTATTGGAAGGGATGTGCAGTCCAAGTCTGGTTTAAAGATAAAGAACCATAAGAAGGGAGAGCAGCAAAGGCCCTGAAGTTGCCTATCAACAGTTTTCTCCTTATTTAGTTCACAGGTCGCCTGGCCACAGTCTTTCCCACTATGGTGAGATGTATTGCATTTCTGTTCAAATTATGTTAATTCCTTCTAATTGTGCATCTATACATATAAGTTGACATATGCAAATTATGCAAATCATTGTCCTCTGTGGCCTTCTTTTTTGACAATGCATAAATGTCCAACCTACCCACAAGCATAGCATGAGGGAGATAGCCACCATCTTGCAACCAAAACTATGGCAAGCAGCAGCTGTATACAGGCCTATCCTTCATGAATTTGGGCAGTATCCGACGGAGCTGCTCTACCTCTGCTGATTCCATGTGCTTGCGAGAGTGACTGCTTGCGCAATGGAGCTTTTGCACTTCTAAAAATAACCCTGGAAATGAGTCAAAATGCTCATTTGCAGATCAGGACAAGTCAGCAGGGCTCCCGTCTGTGAGCTCCGATGGCATGCCCCATTCCAGAAACAAGAATTTCTGCTTCTTTTGGGTCATTTTTAGAAGTGCAATAGTTACGTGAGCGGTCACTCCTGCAGCCACACTGGCACAATTGGATACCAGCCTTTGTCTAATCTGGGAACAGCAGTTGCCAGTGAGTAAGCAGAGGAGGATCCTACCCATCGAGTGCAAGAAGCGGGTGAGCAGATGGCGGCTGTGTGATCCCAAAGAACCGGGGCAAAGAGAAGAAGAAATCGTGTGTGTGCGCGCGCGTGTGTGTTTCAGGAGGAGAGAAGACTAGGAAACCTCTCTTAAGAGACTGGTGAGCAAAACGTTGAATTTTGGGACAGCGTTTGGTGAGTGATTTTTGTTGTGCTATGTGCCCCAGAGGAGTCGTCCAGACTTTGGGGAGGGAGGGCACAGTCCTGCCCTACATCTCTCCCACGGGAGAAGGACTCAGATTTTGAACTTGAACTGTCCAGTTGCTCTTGTGGGGGGCATGGTGAGTGGCCAGGCTAAAGCAGCAGCAAGCAGAGGGGGGGCAGACATCAGAACACACACCCCCGGAAAAAGAGACTTTGTCCCTGTGCTGCCGAAATGGAGAGCTGAAAGGAGCAGAAGGAAAAGGGAATTTCCCTCCTAGCTGGCGGAGAAGCACGGACAAAGGCATTTCCCTCCAGGTGTCTCCAGCGAGAAGAAAGGGGACTGAGATTGGGTGTTGATTAAAGCCAATAAAAGCTGATAAATTGATGCTGGAGTGGGAGGGGAGGGGAGGGGTGATCCAAGTGTATTTGTGTTGTCTTGTCCCCAAGTGCAAGAGTTAGTCCCAACTGTATCAGGTCAATTTGAAATTTGAATGTGATTATAATGATAATGATAATAATAATAATAATAATGATGATGGCTGCATGTGTTCAAAGTGCCTCAGGGCAGGGAAGAGTTGCCAGAGAAGAATCAGCCAGAGGCGAGAGAACAATGCAGAGGGTTAAAAGGAATGTTAGAGGCGGGAAGCCCTCTAACGGCTGAAAGATTGCCAAGCTGGTGTTCTAGCCGCCTGGGTGGAGCCTCCATGGCTAAGCATTTAATTCTGAGGGAGACAGTCATCCCGTGCAAGTTTGGGTGGTGGGCTAAATGAGCCAAGCCCAAGAGGCTGGAAGATTGCCAGGCTGTGTGTTCTAGCCGCCTAGGTAGAGCCTCCATGGCTCAGCATGTAATTCTGAGGGAAACAGTCATCCCATTCATGTCATTGGGTAGAAGGTGCCACAAGCAAGCCTTTGGGAAAAGGGGTGGTGTGTTCAAGTTTGGGTGGTGAGTGCCATCAGCAAGCCTTTGGAAAAAAGGGGTGGGTGCCACAAGCAAGCCTTTGGGAAAAGGGGTGATGGGTTCATGTCGTTAGGTAGAGGGTGGCAGAAGCAAGCCTTTAGAAGCAAAATTAAAGGCGAATTGAAGAGTCACATTTCAGTCAGCAATCTGCCCCCTACAGGCTTGTGGGAGAAGCAGCAACCCTAGAAAGTTTTTAGACAGAGTGCCAGTCAGGCAACAGAAGGGTTGGGGTTCCCATTTGAATTGTATATTATGTCTCTTGTGTATGCAAACGGATGTAATGCAAACTTGTAAGCTTTTGATTGATTGTTTGATGTTGCCATTTTGGTGTTCTGATGTTTTTCGTTTTGTCTTGTTTTTGTGTGTGTGTGAACGAGAAGAGGTGTGCTAGTGGTGGAAGGCTAGCGAAGGCTCTTTTCTTTTCTTTTTTAGGTAGTGTAGATGAAATGAGAGGGTTAACCCCTCAGTTCCTCTTTTTCCCAAAGGGAGGGGTGTGAAGAAAAGAGCCTTTGGGGGTTCCTACATGCATGCATGCATGCACGCACGCACGCACGCACACACACACTCATGTGTGAACCGGCTAAAGGCTGGGGGGGGGTATGGTTCCTCTTGATAGCCCCTGCCGGCGTCCCAAAGTCTACAGTGACCCGGCTTTCATATGCAAATGTAGTTCAGGCCCAGTAAGTCATGAGTCATGAGTCCCCCTCCCCTGCCTGGCCAGGTGAAGTTCATCCTGATTGGCTAAGAAGCAGCGGAGCTACAGGAGGAGGGGAGGGGAGAAAAAGGTATATTTCCCAAAGTGTGGGTTTTGTTTTTTGTCTTTGTTCGCTGCGTGGTTGCTGGCTGTGGAGCAATGGCAGCAAGCCAAGCAGAGGTCCAAGCCTTCCGGCGGCCTCAGGATCCGACCCCAGGTAGCTCCTGGTGAAATTAGCTGAATGAGGGCTTTGGCAAGGCAAACCTTGTGGAGGGCTACCCATCTCGGACCTTCGGGTAGGTGTGTAGTCTCCCCGGGTGGCAAGGCTGTGCTGGACCCAACCCTGAAGAGAACTGACCCCCAGGTAACTAGTTGTGTGCCTGGGAGATATAAGGAATCAATAGGTTTTGTTATTTTGTAGCTTTACTCTGTGTACCAAAGCGTCTCTCTCATTTTTGTGTCCTTCCCTCATTTCTCTATTCTTGTTGTAAAATGCTACCTGAATAAACCTTCTTTTGGTTTTTTACCCCACATGGTGTTTGTGGATTGCTCTGTGTTTCCAGCAACTAAATCCAGGTTACAGTCATAAAGGCAAGTCCCTGAACAGAGATTCAAGTAGGATTGCAGACAGCTGAGGCTGGCAGTCTGGTACCTTGAGATCTCTGGGGGTCTTGGGTCCTTTGGGTAGGAAAGGGTGGGTTGTGGCGGGTCAGCCAGCCCCCCCTTCCTCCACAGTTAATAAAAACATCTCCGTACACACAGAGACACCCCTCTATCTTTCTGGCTCACCAACTACCTAGCTGCTTAGCATGCCGAGAGCTAATGTACTCCTGGTGTGGTCCTTCTTCCAGTTTACAAGAGACAGATCAGTACTTTCAATACATAAGCAACATAAAGGTTAAAGTGTTGGTAATTTTCTCCCCCTGCCCTCCTGCACCTGGTTTACAAAGCTTATGAGCACAATCCTAATTTCAATGGGGGTTGTGTAGGAGGGCTTCCCACATATGGAGAGTTGTGGTCTAATTTTTGGATGGCCAAAATGTCCCACTAATTTAATGCCCACTTTATATCCGTGCACACAACCTTTTCGACCCTAAGGGCCACATCCGGTGGTGGCTGGCTGGGTCTGTGGGTCGTAGCGATGTATTCAAGGGTGGGGGTGCTGCCCAGCCTTATTTCCGCTGCCGCTCCCACTTGCCTTGATTTTTGCCTTGATTTTTTTCAAGCGGCCCGAAGAAAAAGGTACCGCCTCGGCGGGGCATGAGCGGGGCCCCGCCGAGGCTTCATAGTACAACTCTAGCTGGGTCGCACACAAGGCTGATCAGGTGGGCTGTGGGGAAAACTGTGTGGGGCATTTGCAGATTTAGCAGGCTGCACGGAGAGAAGTGGAGCGGCGAGCCATGGGTTGTGCACCTCTGCTATATACCATGAGTACTTTATACAGCAAAATACTTGACGAACAAAAGCCCCCCCCCTTTTTTTTGCCAAGCTATCTACATAGAAGACTCAAAAATAATAATTAATCTAGCCCCACTTACATTACATTTCCACGTCTTAACATAGCAACGTATTTGCCTGAATAAAACATGTTGTATTGAGAGCGAGCACAATAGTCAATTCTGAAATTAACAGAGCTACCTAAATAGTCAATGGATTAAATTACTAGGCCATAGCCTGTGTTTAATGACTGTAATATAAGTCCAGTTCTTTTATTCAAACATTATGCATAGATAGGGTTGCCATATGGCTCAGTTGCCTAGGTTTGGCCAGTGCCTGTTTGGCCCATTAGCCTAAACTTGTAAAATGCAAATCTCTGGCCATTATAGAACCAGAGATAGGAGGCAAAACATCATGCGGTCAGTATTGTGCCCCAACATCTTGTGAGAAACAAGACCACTCCTGCTGTCCATTGTTGTAGCCAATGACGGAGGTCACAGGTAGTTAATGGCATGTAGGGAAGCGGTGAGATTAAACTTCTTGGTTCTGTTTGAAACTCTTTTTTCCTCCCCTGGGGTGGAAGTGAGGTCTGCCCATAAAAAATATGGAGAAATCCATGATATTGGCATACCTGTGATTGGCATGCCCCATCACCAAACAAGACATAACAAAAAAACCAGACATTCAGATTCTTTCTAATTCATGCCTTATTTTGTACAGGAGCAGGGGTGGAAATCGTTTTTTTAATGGCAGATTTTACACATTTAAAACTGCCCTGCCAATGCTTCTGCCAATACATTATTCCCATACTTCCCATTATTCCCTTTCATTTGCCACTTCTAACCCACTCCCATCCCAAATCCAGTGCTCGCTTGCATGCAGAAGCCTTGTGTTCCATTGGCTTGTGTGCAGACAAGTCACATTTTTTAAAACACGCACTTTCATGCAAAATAAGAGAGTTTTGCATAATTTGCATAATACGCAAGTTAGACTGCCCAGGTTTGGGAAACTTACAATATAGCAACACTATATACATAGCACCAGTCCACTTATTACAAGGCATCATGAAGAGATACTAGGTTTGCGGCAGAAGTTTTTCTAGCTCAGTCCAAGAATGTGGATATTCTTGTACTGGCAATAATTAAAACGAGATTAAAGATGCTGGAGAAATCCAGTCTTTGTGAATTTTGATATGAACTTACCGGATCCACATCTGTGGACCAGAACATAGTTATTCACTAGCTTTTACACTTCCCCAAGGTTTGGACAGAGTTCCTTGATCAAAAAACATACCAAAAATGCACTTTAAAATGCCTGTTATGAGAGAAAATTAATTTAGAAATGCAGATTTTAAGAGAAAATATTTCATGCCGATTCTCCCCCCCCCCCATTTAAAAAAATTTTTTTTTAGTGGGATGTAGAAATGGGACAGAATAGACTCATTAGTGTACACATGCAAAAGTGACATGGAGTGGAATTAGACTAATTCATCAATTCCTACACAAAATACTGCTTCAACATTTTATCATTACTAATAATATAATCCAAACTGTGGCTCACTTTTGGAAGCGTTTGGTTAAAAAAAAAAAGCATATATCTGAAGAGCAAAACATTGCTCCCTGAATTTTTGCTCAGTTATGGTTCTAAAATGCAAACAAACTATTAAAATACAATAATCATGAAGGTATGTATAGCCAGGCTTTGACTATAAACAGCCAGACTTTCACTTTTCTTAATATTTACAAATAAAAGGCAAGATGAAGAAGGAGTTATGAAATTATTTTTACAGCAAGGATGAAATCCGCACCAAAAGGTTTGGAAAAGAAAAGAAAAATCTGATGAATCTTTATGGGGCACTGTTGTTTTAGATGTAATATTATTAAGACAGACCAAAGGGAAGCAAAATAATGCCCAATGCATTGAATGAATACAACACTGGAATCTTAGTAGGACAAACAGATAAGAATTACCACTTCATATCCTTGTTGAGCTTTAATCTCCCTCCCAGATTCAACCAAGATTGCTCAGGCAAGTTACCGTACATTTGACTAGGGTTTACTCCAAATTGTGCCTCTCTTTCCCACCCAAACTGTTTCAATTTGTTTCCGTCTGGCTTGTTTTTATTTCACCCTATTTTTCTCCTCTCCATGTTTGTGGCACTTATCTTTCACATGTTAATTGCTATTCAGTGGCTCACAAAAGCAAAACACAGAAGGATCAAAGAGGAGAGAACCTCTGCATAATTATTTTAAGGGCATGACATTTGATCATACACAGGGTTTAAGTCATTCATAAATAGGACCCAAGGGGAGGAACAATTCAAGAAAAACAACCTTGCTTGTTTGGTTGACTGGCGTTCAGAAACTCAGTCCCTATTGCCCACAGTAACAATTTGTAGTCTGTTTGGCAGAGCAAGGAATCTAACTGCAGGCTCCGTGGTTTAAAGAAAATGTATCTACAGCAGCTTGGATCTGAGTTTTTAAAATGTTCCGTGTTATTTTAGTTCAAGTCAAGCCTTTTAAAATTAAAAGAAAACGTTGGCTTTAATTAAAAATTAAGTAGCAAAGGTTATTTTTTAAAGAATTTGCTTTTTCTCACAAAGTAGAACAGTGAAAAGAAACTATTTGAAATTTAAAATCCATTCTTCTCTCGCCAGGGAGACGTCGCTCCCCCAACCCCCACACCCAATCTTTCTCAATGCTTTGAAATAAAATATGTGAAAATCATTCATTTGTGGAACAATATTTCGGATGCTTTTGCCATTGCTGTTGTGGATATTTGGCACAACCAGACTTTTTCCAGAATTTTAGCAGCAAGGCTGGAATGAAAAGGTGGGGCATCGATACACATTATGCTCCGCTAAGCGCAAGCCCCTGCCGGAAAATTTACTCCCATTTGCAGGAATCAACACGATTCTCCGTATGGTATGTGCAACGTAGCACATTTCACCACTATGCAAATGAAAATATGGGGCTTTCTCCAGAGCCCCACTTTGGCAAGGTGGCAAGGTGCTATAGCAGAAGCAGTCGCTGCTCGCAGGACGATTTGCAGCCACAATGGGCCATCTGAAAATCATTATTCTATGGCAGTGGATTTTCCATATGTTCATATGCTGGAGAAGCAGGTTGCCCTTGAAGTATTGTTCCCAGGGGGGAGAAGGAAAACCCAGAGAAAAGTATCCTAATATCAGATAACTATTTAGCTAGAGCCAGACAAAAATATGGCCAAGAGGTCTTTCGGCCGTACTGCTGGCAAAACTATAGTATAGGGTAAGGTAAAGGAACAGAGACAACGAACCAAGAAGACAAAAGACCGCTGCAATGAAGGCAGTGATGGCAAACAGGGTGAGGAGGAGGAGATTTTTAAAACCCTGAACAGAGAATTCAATACAGTAATACCTTGGATTGAGAGCATAATTCGTTCCGGAACCGTGCTTGTAATCCAAAACACTCTTATATCAAAGCGAGTCTCTGGCGGGCGTGAGCGGGGCCGATTTCAGCCCGCTACACCCGCTCGAGGCGAGCGGTTACATCTGCTCACCTCGATGTAAGACCTTGTCTTACAAGACCTTGCTCATTTATCAAGTCAAAATTTAAAAAAAATTTTGCTTGTCTTGCAAAATGCTCTCAGACCAAGGTACTTGCAATCCAAGGTAGTACTGTATAGGAATCTCTCATCTTTTATGGCAACTCACAGCATTGACATCCATTTTTATAATGCCAAAAGACATA
Source organism: Shinisaurus crocodilurus (assembly GCA_021292165.1). Taxonomy (NCBI): domain Eukaryota; kingdom Metazoa; phylum Chordata; class Lepidosauria; order Squamata; family Shinisauridae; genus Shinisaurus; species Shinisaurus crocodilurus. The sequence continues at coordinate 26,982,678 of CM037880.1, read as the reverse complement.
GAAAAATCTCAGACACACACTCCATATAATCTCTCACGTCGGATACAGCTTTTAAAAAAGAAATTCTTGAAGGGATGGGAACGTAGTTATAAAAAGGAGTCAGAAAACATGTGTCTGGCCTTAGCTATTTGATTTTGAGTTAACCAGTACTTTGATTCAAAGAAGGTGAAGAATGTTGTTAGAAACGTGTAAGAGAACTGCTTTTTCCAAGTAAAAGAAAATATTTTTAAAGGAATCGTGTGAACAACAAATGTTTCTACTGAAAGGAAAACAAGAAAATCTAGATGTACCGTGCTTAATGAAGCATGAAAATAGTATATACCTGAACTCCATACATATTTCAGAAATGTAGGGTTTATTTATTTATTTATTATATTTTTGAATTGCCCATCTGGCCAGGCATCCAGCCACTCTGAGCGATGTACAGTCCAATAAAATACAAGAAAAAACAGAGTGTAAAACACAATTAAAAACAGTACAAAACTTTAAAATCCTAACCCACCCCATATTCCCGCCTGAAAAGCCACATTACCCATTATACTGTTGTTAATTACAACAACTAAACTTGAGACATATTTAGAAATTGACATATTGTGCTTTAGTCTCTTGTTTTTGTACATCTCAAGGTTAGTCTTAGGACATTTTGAGTATCACAGGAATTTGATACGGTGTTTTCTTTTACTTGATTTCAGGAAAAAGCTGCTAGCATACAATTCACATGTTTGGTAATCCACTTATGTAAAAATGCAACTACTCTAAAGATTTGACGCTTGCATATTCCAGCATAACTATTTTACAGAACTACTGTGCTGTTTTTGAGCTAGTAGGAACAAGACAAATTCTGGGCACATTTTTATAGAAAGCCCCCTTTCACAAAGAGTTCTTGTGAAACTTAGCATCGCACAAATGAATTATCGGCACTACAAGTTTCATCACTACATAAGGATGAAATCTGGGCAAATGTAAATTGCTCATTACTCCTTCCAACACAACTGAGGGATGTATTTGGACATAATTTTGTTTTCTACAGGCATTAACAATACAACACAGTGTAAAAGATATTTTATGGTCAGTGCTGAAAATCTTGACCAATAGCAGTCTATCTCAACTTCGAAAGCCCATTCACAATCAGAAAAACCCAGATCTTATATACAAACCTGAGTCCCTAATTTATCATGAGATGTTTGCTGGACCAATTTATGTTTAAATGCAGTTCACAAGTACCTTTTTAGTGCAAACAAACAAGAGTAACTCTAATTCATCTCAAGCAGGGCTAACACAAGATACATTCTTGGAGAGTTGTGTTCTTTATGTCCCTTTTCCTTGAACAATCAGTGTGACAGTTATTACAATATATTACCCTTTTTAAAGGCTACTTCCTGCTTTTGTTCTCGTGCTTTCCTCATTTTCTTTGAATAACCTTTTAATCTACATCAGGGGTGGGCGATCTGTGGCCCTCCAGCTGTTTTGGCCAACAACTTGCATCAGCCCTAGGCAGCATAGCCAATGTTTAGGGATCATGGGAGATGTAAGCCAAAATGTCTGGAGGACCAAAAGGTGTCCTTCTCTGATCTATATGTTACTTTGGTCTCCTTTGTATACTGGCTGTATTTCCTAATTTCCTTAAGAATGGGGATATATAGGCTAGCTTCTGGTAGACCACCTAGTATCTGCTAGTTGCTCAGATCTTTGCCCAGAGCATTGGACCAGTGGACCCTGATTTGATCCAGCAAAGCACATGTTCTCAGGCAGTGGTGGCTCCAAGAATTTGAGGAATTTTGGGCAAGAGAACTTCAGTGGGGCCCCTCTTTCAGTGAGTCTACCATCTCACTGCCATTGTCACCAGCTGATGTTGTTCCTCATCTTCTCTCTCTTCATTGCTAGCACTTGCTTGCTTGACAGGCAGAGAGCCCGGGAGCAAATAGGCAGTGACACATTCTGTTCCTCCTTCTTACTACTACTGTTGTCTGGGCCAGAGCAAGAGGCAGCTGAAGAGGAGGAACAACTCCAGGGGGCTCTTATTAGTGGACCCCTGCTGGGGTGTGCTGTGGGTCCTTGGCAGATGCCCAACCACACCTACCCCTGATGCTGGCCCTGTTCTCAAGCAAGAATGAATACTCAGGATCACCTGGCACAGAATAGTTAGGCCGTAACTCTTAAGAGGTTCTGAATATGTACTCTTGGTTTATAAGTTTAACACACACTGATAGACCATAGAAGTTCTAATTTTTTAAAAAGAAGACTACAAAAGACAATTCAGCCCAGGCTAGGATCAGTAGGTACTATGCCGGATAAAAGAACTGCATCCTTAGAAAAGAGGTAGAATTTTAATGTTCCTGTTTTTATTGTTTTGAGGTTTTATTGTTTTAAATTGTTGTACATTGCCTTGATGGCTTTTTAGCAGATAGAGGTATATATATGTTAATAAATAAATAAATAAATAAAAATATACTTTTATCTAAACATATCCTCCTTTTGGAGACTGTTTTACTGATCTCCTTTAAAGACAGAATTCTGTTGAGCAGTATCACAGACAAGGTGACAAACATTTATGGCTTCGAACATGAAGCAGAAGGTAACTAGGGATAAAAGAACTGCAGCATTATGGTTCAAATCCAGATGTGTTAAAAAAAAATCAATGAGATTTTTTTTTTTTTTTTGGTTGGCTTCATTGAAATGTAGATTCCACCATAAATGCTCCTCTGAAGGCACACTGATACATGTTAAAGGAATTCTGGTTTCAGCCAAATGCTTCCATCACTAAGTTTCTCTGCTGTTGTGATTATGAACAAATGGTCAGTTTCAGTGGAATACATAAATCCATTTTTAAAAATTACAGGAAGTCAGAACACAAACCACAACTCCATAAAAAAAGAAACAGGAATTGCTCAAACAGATAAGGGCATGTTAGTTCATTGACTCTGGCATTGCATAAAACCTCCCATTAGAGTGGAGGTTTAATCCAAAGTAGACAAAGATATATTAGCGCAGCTATGAGGACTGAAAAAAGAAAAAAAACAATTACTATAAGAACATTTTAAAACTCTTTTCCAAACCCACCTGAAAATATTTCTTTTTTTTAGGGAAACTGCTCTCAATGAAAGGAGACTATCCCTCTAACCAACAGTCAGAACAGTTTAAAATGAAATGTGACACAAGGATTCTTCGGATAAACTTCAAAAGTTCAGAGATACAGAAATATTTCCACAGCAAAGTGCTATTTATTCCAAACGTGCCTGATGAAATTTAGTTTTGCCTGCTGTAAGAACAAATGATATGAACAGTCATCTGGAAGCCCAGACAGTTTCTCTGTCAAAGCCAATAGGAGTAAACATCCCCACTTCCAACAGCCGACCAATGGTGCAGCTGGGTAATTTTAGACTCTGGACTTAATGGTCTTAAGGGGGCCCCTTTAGACAGCCACGTGTATTACTAAAGCACACAACTAACATTTCTAACACACACACACACACACACACACTCCTTGCTTTACAACTGCTTCTACATTTGGTATATTAGAGCAGTGTTCTCCAACCTTGGGTCCCCAGATGTTTTTGGCCTACAACTGGGGCATGCTGGCTGGGGCATGCTGGGAGTTGTAGGCCAAAAACATCTGGGGATCCAAGGTTGGAGAACACTGTGTTAGAGCAAATAACAACAACTGTTTGCCCACACTGATTTTTTGTTGTTCAAAGGAATACTTTGAGCCTGTTCAGTTTTGCATTTTAAACTCACTTAAACCATAGCACCGTCATGACTAAGGAATAAAATGGAGTTTGCATCTGCTGCACTGATGCTAAACATATTTACTTGAGAATAAGCACCATTTTGCTGAATAAATGGATAATAAAGTAAAAATAATAACATCAGCATCTCTATCCATGTACATGTCTAGCCAGCTGCTACAACTATACAATGGTGTTTGGTGTTTTTTTAAATAAGAGAAAAGAAAGGATGCTGCAGTCAGCAGCATCAGCCCAGGAGGGCCACGGTGGTGCTGACACCCAGGCCTGTTCACGGATGCTCCCATCACCTGCCACTTGCTGGGTGGTCATTGGGGGGGGGGGCTGGGATGCAGAGCCTGGCTTCTTCTCTGAAATAATTTGACACAGCCCTAGCTGCACTACTGGGCTCTGCTGCCACAGAGGAGAAGAGACACTTGGACTCAACCTTGGTGCCTTCCTACTCTTCCCAACAGAGATAGCGTGCTCAAGTGCCAATTCTGCACCAATGTGCATACATTGTTCAGATGAGATGGATGTGACCAGCCGTGATACACAGGTGAAAGACTTACTGAAGGGGTAAGCAAAACACAGGCACAGGCCTGTGTTTTTAAAGAGCAAGAAGCTGGGTCAACAAAAATCGCAACAAAAGATGAGGCTGGGGTGGCATGGGAAATGGTTAACTTTCATTGAAGTCAACAGCAACACTCACATTGTTTTTATTGAATGTAGAATGCAGCAACAATTAACTGGCTGCAAAATACTTCACTTTTTAAAGAATAACAGCTATATATATATATATATATATCTCCCATTTTATACCAGGTCTGCAGGGGAAGCTATTATTTCTTTTTCAGGTACATCTACTCTCCATAAATTGCCTCCAGTTTTATTTTCCCTTCAAAGAGCAAGAGATTTGCAAGTACATTAATGCACAGGCTGATATCATTGAGATGTACCTGCTTAAATCCATTCAGCACAGATGGGAGAATAAGCCCATGGCTTTGCCAAGTTTCAGGCCAGACTGAATTTTTACAGCTGGATTATAAAAGCTTGGCAATGTATATTTTTAAAAGGATTTCATGGAAATACTGATACAACTTTAGAAGCAGTGGTACGAACAGCACCATGATAGTCTAATATTACACCAGAGACACGGACTGACCCAACAGACAGTGGTCCAGGCAGAGTTTACCAGATTGTTAGCTGATGATGTTTTATTTACATCAAGTGGTGGAAATAGACTGGAACACACAAGAACACTATTCCAGGTATGAGGTTTCAAGTCAGACATTTTTCCAGAAAGAAATGAAGTTTTTATGGGCTCCCCCTTTCCTTAGGTTTATTGCCAAGAAATACAGTCTCCCCAAATCCAACCCCAACTCCACCCCAGTCCCTCCTGCTACTGCAGAATAGACATTTGGAGCTTTATGTTAATCATACTCTTGCTTCCCCTTATGTATGTATGTGCTTCACTTCAGTTCAACCGAGCACCAATATTCAAGCACTAACATGTGCTCGCACAGGGTGGTTGGCGCTCGATTGGGCAACAACATTCTAATGCAAAATGTCTTTGGTTAAAGAGAGTTCTGCTCATGAAAATGATATTAGCCGTAGACACAGGCGTCCGTGTGCTGAAATGTACGGACAAAATCATGTCTGGAGGTCAAAGGAAGGAACTGGAACTCTCAAACCAAGCACAGAAGAAGGTGGGTAATTGACTTTTACTTGTTAATTGAAAAAAGGTTTAATTTTTTTCTACATTTAGGTTGTAAAAATGTACAGTGTAAAAAAATGGATTAGTCCTACAGATTTTTAAAAAATAAATATTCAATGTCACGGGCAGATCTTCAAAGGGAAGAAGTGTCAGTTTTTCTTTTTAAACATTAATAGCTGGTATGCTGCCCCCCTTTTTTGTTTGGACTGCAGTGCACAGGGTGGGGTGATTTAACCCTTTTCTTTCCCACCAGTTCTGATGAAAATCACTCACACACACACCCCACACACACATCATGCTCCAGAAAAAAGAAGACGTGCCGATGGGAGCTTTTCTAATAGCTATAAGCAGGGGCTGATTTTCATCAGGACTGCAGTGTGGAAGAAAAGGGTTGAGAGCCAGTGTGGCATAGTGGTTAGAGTGTTGGACTGGGACTCTGGAGATCTGGGTTCTAGTCCCTACCTGGCCATGAAGCTCACTGGGTGACTTTGGGCCAGTAAATGATTATCAGCCTAAAGTACCTCACAGGGTTGTTGTGAGGATAAAATGGAGAGGAGGATTATATAAGCTGTCTTGGGTTTCTTGCAGGAAAAAAGGCGGGGTATAAATATAACGAATAAATATATATTTTTAAAAACCCTCCCTGTGCCCTGCAGTCCCTACAAAAATCGCCCCCCATACCAGCTATTGTGTGCGCAGCGCATGTGGTGTTGTTTTTTAAAGGGTGTGGCTCCTAATGATGCATTTAGGATTACGTATAGTGTGCCCTTTGTGGTTCTGCTGCTACACGCTTTACACAGCACCCCCGACACACCTACGGTATATTCTCCACAGTAAACAGGTAACAGTACCAAAGGGAGCGGAGATTCCCCAAAACTCCAATGGCCACATGCTTGAGAGGCATAGCCATTTGTGGCTCACCTGTGCACACCCTTGTGTATTTACCGTTTATGGCCACGCGCCTCCTCTTCTCACTTTGTCTTCTGCAGCAAGCACCGTTGTACCCAGGCTCCCACAGCATCTTATTTTTCCATCTTCTACATTTTCACTTGTACTTGCTTTAGAACCAGGGTGTACATTTTGCTCTCTTTATACCCACACACACACAGTCTCAATGTAGCCAGGGCAAATGATGTCCTACACAATTGCACAATTCTGTGCATGGCATGGTCAGGCAGCCAGTCCATTGACTATGTGCGAGCAGCCACCACCAGAGATAGGGAGGGGTGAAGCAGCTGCCAGGAGCAAACCAGCTGTATATATTGTCCCTTAAGAAGACATTCCCTTACAATTTACTTTTAAAGGTACTTGGACAAGAACTTGCCCAAGAGGCTTTTAAAAATGCACTCCCCAGAGGAACATGGAATAGAGGAACCTGCTAGCAGAGCAGCTAAACAGAACAGAACTGCACCAAAGCACAACACCCTCAAGCTAAGGGAAACATTTTTTTTAACTTGAAATGTAGAGATTTGCATGAGCATACTGATAGAAATCAGTAAGAAATACATGACCCACAAACTGAATATCCACCTAGACAGGAACAAACTATTTTAACCTACCCAGCATTAAAAGAAATTTAAAATTAAATCAGTAACTCTTTTATTGTTTATAGAAGTTCTCACTTTCTTTTCCAGTTTTCACACTCTTTAAATATCGTATTTTTGAAATGGTGATTTTCTTATTAATGTTGTTGGCTGCAGTCCTAAAAGTAGACTAGATGTTGGAAGAGCTTCATGGAGGTCAGCATAGCAGCAGGAGAACAAGAACCTATTAGGGTTGTGCATTTGTTTAATATTGTCTCAAAGACTGGTCCTCTTAACTGGATGGAGATTGTAAATTTGCTCGGCCCTTTCCAGGCAGAGTGAATCATGACTAAGCTCTACTGAAGCAAGTTAGTTGGGCCAAACCAAAAAGGATGGCAACTTTTGCATGGCTCTACACGAATCCCATAGCAAGAGGGGTGTGCAGGCAAGGAATGTAAAAATCCTCCACCTTCCTGCAGCTTACTGCCCTAGTCTGTCCCTTCCAGTGTTTTTTCTCCTCAGCTGAGCTCTGATACCAGAAGTGTGCTCAACTGAAAGAAAAACACTAAGAGTGGGGTGCGGAGGGAGGAACATGTGAAGGGCAGGGTTCTGTACTCCTCCCCTTTTGCTCTTTAAAGTGGGAAGGTTCATGGCTCAATAGGGGAGGGGCCATAGCACATGCTGGCTGGGGATGATAGGAGTAGTAGTCAACACATCTGGAGGGCACCCAGTTGGGGAAAACCACTTTAAAACTATGCTTTCATAAGCCAGGATCTGATAGAACAGTTTGATCCTGCCTTGTTCTCACTAACCATCGTTTAAACAAGCCACAGTTCTGAACACAGATGTCATGGGAAACTGTGGTTAGTTTAAAACCAGAAACAGTTGCTTCTGATCTGCTCCCATTGAACAAAAGAGAAGGAGGGAGAAGTGTGTGAGTGCTTGTTCACACAGCAGCAAGACATGGTTTCCTGTTACATCTGGAACAGGCCTTCGGGACATAATGAGAGAGAAACCCAAATCAGAGAAATGCATTTCAGCCCTACTTTGGATGCATGGTCAGTTGGCATATCTTCTATAAATAGAGGAGTCACACTTTCATGTATATCCTGGGTGCTTCTATACGGGGGTCTCCTATCATCAATAATCAATGGGCATTGTGCAGCTATTCTTTTTTCCTTAATGGATTTTTTTTCTAGTAAGAAAAAAAAGATGGAAGAAGCAATGGGAAAACTTGAGAGAGCTACAAATGGAAGACAATGTTGTCTGGTGCGCCCATAAAATTCCGTGAATGAAGCAGGGCAATGGTGTGATAAAAGCCCTGTCTGGCAGTACCCCATATCACCTTTCATATTATTAATCAAGCTGCAGTGAAGAGATTTAAGAGTAGCGGATTCTTAAATCAGAACCATCCTTTCGGAATGATTGTCAACTTCATGATTGAGTCTAGTCAAAAAATGCATACCGGTACTTTAAAAACCAATAGAAACTATTTGTTATTGCCACTTATTCAAGAAAGAAAAATATTTGTATCATTAAATAGTTTCAAAATACAAACTGTTTTCAGGGACTGTAATATGTATCTTACAGCTGATAATTATAGTTATTTGTTACTTTGAAGATCTTTAAAATAGGGTGATTAAGCACCTTTTAAAACAGGGATGATTAAACACACCTTTTAATCAGTTGATAATGCAACATTTTCAAATGTGTACTGTATAAATATAAATAATGTGAATTTGTGCTGTATTTGATATTCAAATTCTCATTTTTCTGTTACATACATTTCGTTCTGCACTTTGCAGTGGCAGGCATTTGTCTTCAGTGCCCGTTTTCTTTAGAGAAATCTGCAGCACATTTCACAAAAATGCAGTTCACATGTTAAGAAATGGCTCACAGGAGGTTTTTCGTCAAGCCTTTGAACGGTTCCGAGAGAAGAGTACAGGTTGTAGCCCTGTTTTAAAAATACATGTTCTATTTTGTAAAGGTTAACTGGAAAGAAAAAAGTTGGCGAAGCAGGTAAGATAAAATAGAAATAAATCCAGCAACTATTGAAAAGTCTTCCAGTTAGACGCAGAGCACTCTAACCTTTAAGAATGGCCACTGGGAATTGTGGTGTATAGTCTGTTGAAACAGAAGATATCAGAGGTCAAACTCCATAAATTTAGGGACCAAAAAAAAGGGCAGAAGGGAGAGTAACAAGGAAAGTGAGAACAGTTCCAGAAGCCACAAAACTCCCCTAAGCAAAAGCACCTAAAAATAAATCACAGTCTTCAAGATCTAGAGGCCTGATTATTTATTTTTTTAAGCAGTTCTTTCCACATCTCCCCATCTAAATCGCTTCATTTTTATTTGCTCTGGCTCCCCTGCCCCCCTGAGTAACACAAACTCAAGTGAACCAAAGCCAAGGACTTTTCCACCCTTTCAGTTCTCCTTCGCTTCAAGTTGTCTCTACTGTTCATCATCTCTGAATACAAGCCAGAGGACCGCTTATGCTGGCTCAGCTTGTCTGAGCGTGGAAAGCTAAGCCGGGTCAGGCCTGGTTATGACTTGGATGGGAGACCCCTCCTCTAGTTTCCTGCATTGAGCAGGGGGTTGGACTCGATAGCCTTGTAGGCTCCTTCCAACTCTATGATCTATGAAATCTATGACCGTGCTTTCAAACATACCCTGGACCATACGTTCTTAAGTGCAGTTTCGAGTAAGATTGATACTGGAGCTCCGTTCCAGTTGCAAGCACCAACTTCTTATCTGGAAGCCATTCCTCCTAATCTCTGGTGTGTATGTGAAGGGTTTCACTGTAGCTCCTCAGTGGTGAGGCACTCTGTACCTTACACTGATTCTTACTTCGGCTGTTCGAGGAATAAGCCCCGCTATATACCAATGCTGGTGCCAGGACCTGGCACCAATTAAGCTCCCAATACATTGCATGGAAGTAAGCACCAGTGAAATTGGTGGCTTCCCCCCCCCCCCATACGTTGCTCCAATGAGTCCATGCATGAAGACTGGTTCCTGTATGCCAGTGAGGCAGAAGCCACACCTGCAAGGAGAGCATCCACACATCGTACCTGCACACCTATCAGCGGAGGGCAGGGCACCCTACCATTCTCCCAGCGAAGCCTCTTGAAGCACCAATCAGCTGCCAAGCAAGGGGAGGGGCCACTCAGGAATCTCTGACCAGGCATTTCCTTGCTAGGAATGGTTCTGTGGGAGGCGCTAGATCTTTAGCTGCAATCATCTCTCGGAAAATACGGGAGCAGCTGCCTTCTACTCCGCCTGCAATGCTCTACAGAGTTTTCAGCTACAATTCCCATAATCCCTGACTATTGGCCATACTGTCTGGGGCTTGTGGGAGTTGTAGTCCAAAATATCTCTAGAGCACCAGGTTGCCTATCACTTTAGATCACAATAGTATGTGTTTAGAACACAGGTGTTGCTTATGCATACAAACATGCAAAAGATCCCATTGCGTTACCACTGCATAAAGCAGAACTGCATACAGACGTAAGTAAGTAGCACAAGTAGAGAGAGCCTACTTTAGATCCATGTATAGGTCAGACACACGTACAGCCCAGAAATGAGCTCAAGAGCAGCCAGTTCTGCCTCTTTTCAGCAGAAGCTGGCTGGGCAGAGTGCTGATTTGCTGGCCTGTGTGGCAATCACAAAGCCACCCCTTGCCTTGCCCAGAGCAGCAGTTATTCAGCTTTTTAAACAACACCCATTCACATGGTTTTTTTTCAAGTTCTGAATAAAATGCTTAACTGGATAAACATGCCTTCCAAGTACCTGTTTGTGTTTAAGCTCCAAACGTGCGCAAAACAAAGGGGAGGGGGTGGGGAATATCAGTTCTGGATTCAAGAGACATACGGTACATGTGTGTTATTAAAGAATGGAAAAGGCAGAGAGGATGTAGAGAGCTTTCCTCCCAGCAGAAAAAAGTGCACTATCTCCTGCAGGTAGGTACTGGTGCTCTATAGTCTCCTAGAGTTTATTATATTATTTTTACATACACTACTGCTAAGAAGGTTATGTTGAAGTAATAAGCAGCAGCAGCAGCAGCAGCAGCAAATAATTCATTCAAATGTAATGAGGGAGATCATTTTTAGCACAATTTTATTTATTTATTTATTTTATTATTACATTTATATCCTAAGGTGACTTACATAGCCCTCCTCCTCACAACAACCCTGTAAGGTAGGTTAGGCTGAGAATCAGTGACTGGCCCAAAGTCACCCAGTGAGCTTCATGACCAAACAGGAGCTAAAACCCGGATCTTCCGAGTCCCAGTCCAACACTCAAACCACCACACTACACTGTTTATTTATTTAAACAATAAATGGTTACCCTGGAAGATGGTTCGGAAGCTACAGCTGGTACAGAACACGGCGGCTCGCCTGGTTAAAGGCAGCCGCCGGCGGGATCACATCATCACTCCAGTGCTCAAGGAGCTGCACTGGCTACCAGTTGCTTGCCGAGCCGAATTCAAGGTGTTGGTTTTGACCCTTAAAACTCTATACGACTCCAGTCCAGTTTATTTCAAGGAGCATCTCCAGCAACACCAAGTAGGCCGCTCAACAAGATCTGGCACAGACGGCCTTCTCCTTGTCCCTTCAGCCAGAGCAGCTAGACTGGTGGGGACTAGAAGAGGGCCTTTTCTGTGGTGGCCCCCATACTGTGGAACTCTCTCCCTAGTGACCTCTGCCACGCCCCCTCTCTGCTGAGCTTCCGCTGCTCACTAAAAACATGGCTGTTCAGACGGGAATATGGGGTGGGTTAAGATTTTAAAATTTTATACTGTTTTAAATGTATTTTATATTTTATCATGTTGTACATCACCCAGAGTGGCCGGTTTGCCGGCCAGATGGGCGATTCATAAATACAACAAATAAATAAATAAATAAAATGAATAGTTTTATAGAAGAGGTGGGTTTTGAGCTGAGGACTGAAGAAATGAGAGAGGTAGTGCCACGTATCCACCACCATGGTGAATAAGCCCATCAAGATCCATTAGCAATGAAATTACAACAAAACCTCCATGTTCAGAGGAAGTATTCCTCTGAATGTTAGATCCTGGGGTCAGGGGGTAGGGCTGCTGCCTTTCATGTATTGTGTTGAAGGCTTCCTGGCAGCAGCATCTGGCTGGGCATATCTTGTCCATCTTTGATGGTCTAGATGACCCTCAATCAGATCCAGTAGAGGTCTTCTTAAATTTGTGTAGATGTTACAAGAGAGATATGCAGGCAGAAGCGGTAGCAATGAAAAATGGGTGGTTATGAGTAGTGTCACATGATTTTAGATATCGCATTATATTTTATATGAATGTGAGGAGAGGTATTTCCCACCCAACCCTTTTCACATTTCTGTCAGCTTAGGAGCTAGCAATATTGGTTATACCTTACATTTTGTTTAAGAGGTCTTACAAGAGCTACTGAAACACAGCAAATATGATATTTGGAGGAATGGTGTGGTGTTTTTTTAAGGCGACATATTCTCTCCATTTCAAGATGATAGTGATTAAAACAAGTTTGAATGCTTGCAGGGCCGGTGCTACCATTAGGCCAACTAGGCAGCTGCCTAGGGCACAGGGCTAAAGGGGGCGCCAGAAATAGGGAGGGAGGGCTCAAGTGGGAAGGGGGGGCACTAAATATCTGATCTTGCCTAGGGCACCAAACTGCACCAAACTGCCTTGCACCGGCCCTGAATGCTTGGCTCTAGCCTGATGCCCTGATTCAGCTGTAGTTATGCTTTCATAAGGCACAGCTAGAATGCCACAATGTGGGTGGGGTTGCATAGTTGGACATGCATCCAATTTGCACCTCTGGTTCCTGGATCCAGTAAGCAATATATTCAGAGGAAGCTGCTTATGTAGATCAGGGTGCTCCACTTAAAGGAAGAGCACTGGTTCCACCATTAGCACAAGGTACAATTTAGACAGGCAGGGCCAGAATACACAGTGGCTCACACTTCAGTCCATACAAACTTTAAACTGCAGTGTCTTGTTTTCAGCACTGAACACCAAACTCCCGTACATCAAAATTGAAACCAGAATGTGATGTGTAACGGAAGGCCAGAGTGAAAAACCAGAAGAATTTTTTCTAGCTGTGCCAAGTGTCTATGTGGCGAGGATGGGGTATGGTTATTTGATACAGAATCCTTTCCCCCAAAACCGTGAACTTGTTCACCTTGTATGCAGATTCAAACCTCCACCCACCCACTGCAGCTGTACAATATCATCAAAACACTTCACTTCTACTTGGTCAAGATCACTGAATGGGCTAGAAGCATTTGAAGTTGCAGCCAAGTAGGAACAGACATGACCAGTCCTTTGGATAGGAAACTACTGGGAGCTCCATGCTAGAGTAATAATTAATTAATTAATTAATTAATTAAACATTTCAAAAATAAAACTTGATCTCTAGATGTTCCAAAGATAGTTCAGAATGCCAGTTTGTACCAGTTACATATATATATTTGGAAAGAGGTCAGAATGAATGAAAGAATAGCTTCACATTTAAAGTTCCACTAATGTTCACATATACAAAGTTTTGAAAGATATCCAAAAAGTATAATATGCCAAAAGCATACCCTCCAACATTTCACAGATGAAAATAGGGACACACATGTGAATTTGTAAGAGGTATGGTTAAGCAACATGAAGGTGTGATCAAGAGGGCGTGGCCAGGCAACATGAGGGTGTGGCCAAGGGTATGGCTAGGCAACCAAAGGGCATGATCAGGTACAAAAGTTATTAGAGGAAACACACAAAATATTATACAGTATATTATAATTATTACATTATCATATTATACATTATTTTATAATATTTTATTAGTGGCTTTTGTAAAAAAAAAAAAATACCTACTTAAGCCCATAATTGTTGATATCTGGTGTTTTTCAGGGGTGTGTGTCAGTGCTTGCAGGGCAATCTCTTTCTTTTTGTTTTAAAATTGTCAGGATTGGTCCCGCATTTTCAGTGTGGTTGGAGAAGGAGAAGAAAAGGAGATGCAGAGGGGGGGGGAGCTTTTGGGTGGGGGGAAATACAAAAAGACACATTGGGGTTTTGAGCCCCTTCAGCGTTTTGCTCCAGCACTTCTACAGCTCTGGTTTTTAAGCACAAGGAGTAACTTTGAGGGGCTGAACATCTTTGTTGTTTGTTATTGTGGAAAGGCCCCAGTTTAAAGCACTTTTTGTGTTCTATTCACACAATTTAGATTTAAAGAAACACTTAAACTGGAATAATCTTACAGAATTTAACTAACTTGAATTAAGTTAAAACAAACAGTGCAATCCTATGCACAGTTACTCGGAGTCGGAAGTAAGTACAAATGTCTTCAGCATGTGTCCTCGGGTCTGCATAACAAATTGGGAATCTGCATAACGAAGTACGAAGCCCTGATGGCTTATGTGTTTGCAGGACTGTCCGAGCAAATTCAGGGCAATTGGAGGGTATGCAAAAGATGAAAATTATTTTCATGACATTTGTAGAATAGAATGATCTAAACCTGGCCAATGCCTTCATGAAAGCTAGTAGTAATATAAATTCTGGAATACAGTATATTTTAGAAATAGATGCAATAGGTTTTAGCTTTAATGGATTCTGTACTTGTAATTTACGTTTATGGCGGGGGGATCCGGGATTTACAGCTACGAACATCTTTTCTTTACTACAAAGCCCCCTCCCTATTAGTGTGACTAGGCGTGCCCCTTTGCACTTGGCAAGAGCAGGCTGAATTAAAATACCTTCATTTTTAGACTTAAGTTTGTTGTAATGAAGGATAAGCTTAACAGCATGCTAAATAGGAGTTCTGCAAGCATAAGAACGGGAAGATTACAGTGATTGTGTAACAATTTGTAGCTTGCTTTTCCAAATGCTCAGCCTGTTAATGCTGCAGCGGTTATTGTACAGCTGCCTTGGCCTGCCTTGGCCTAAAAGTGCCTCCCCCCACCGCCCCACTCAAAGCTAAAATGCTGGCAGGCAAAAAGGCAGGGCCCAGTAAGAATCCTGTTACTCAAGATTATGGCCATTTTTAAATTCCAGTTGTATAAGTATAGAAAACCAGAAGTTTACATGTCTTAAGTTACTGTGTGCTCATTCGAACAACACTCATTTTAAAACTAAAATTTGGCAGTTGATTATCAATAATGTAGACCAAATGCACTTGGAATGTTGAAAAATAGCATTCAAAAAGCAAGAGATTTCACTTGGAAAACACTCACTATGCAACCACAGCTCCTACTCTACGCAAAATATTTTAGAGCTCCAAATATACAGTGCCCAGGTGGTCCCCTCAGCCCAAGACCTGCATGAAAGGTGTGGTCATTTTATCTTCAAGTGGAGGACCTACAGAAGGTGAGGAACTCTTGGGCATTAGACCAAACGGAACATGTATTATTCATTTCTAGCCAAGCAATCTGGGAATCCCCACAAAAAAGCCTAGAGGCTTAACTCTGCCTGGGATTCCCCCCACCCCACTTCCCATGACAGAAAATTATATATGAGGGAAGAACTGGCTTGGGGAATCTGACTTTTAAGAATATAGGTATGGAGGACCTATAACTGATGAAGAATTATGACAGTAGGATGGGATCCAGATTTAGTCCTACTTAGAGAAGACCATGATTAACTTAAGTCCAATTGATGTCAGTGGGTCTACTGTAAGCATGACTAAGTCTGGATCCAACCCACTGTATGCCCTTTGGCTGAAGTTATATAACCGGGTGTGCGGGAAGAGATAAAGTGAGGAGGAAAAAGCCTTTTTCACAAGGGGACAAATCTATTCCCATTCTATAGAAGCAATACCAAAAAGCTGTAGTAATAATTAAGCATTAGTTTAAGGCAGGATAGGGATTCCCAGAAGGCAAATCAAGAGCTATAAAGAGGTTGCAAACAAGGTTGCAAAGCAGAGTTAAGGTTCTGGGATTTTGGGGGGATTCTCAGATTACTTGGCTAGAAATGAATAATGGTCTCCATTGGCTCTCGTTTCCAAAACCGTTGTGATGGGATTCTGAAACAGTTGGTAATAGATGATTGGATCATAGGCCATAATATTCTAAAAATGGAAGAGTGAGTCCCACATGATAGGATACAACTGACAGTTGTGGACTGAACAAAGGCAAATTCATTCCATGGGTCTCATTAGAAAGTCTAGGAATCAATTGGTTGTCCAGGAACCTATTCTTCTTAGCACTGTATAGACATGCAGCCAAACGCAGCCCTAAATCATCAGAAGTAGACAGACCAATGCAGCTCAAAGAAACAGGAGGATACAGCCTTGATGCAAGAGGCAGACGATATATGACTCATGAAGGGGTTAATGAAAAGGGCAGGGTGTGGGTTTCTCATATTATGAAGCTGCCTTATACCCAGTCAGAACACTGGGTCCATCTACATTGTCTACACTGACTGGCAGTGGCTCTTCAGAGTTTCAAACAATGGACTCGGAATAGCACCTGTGTAACTGGCGGTGGGTTTTCAGTGTTGTACCAGACCCACAAGACCTTTTCTCCTTGGAGAATAACCCTCCCCCACCTCCACTCATTGGCCCGCAGATGAATCCTGGGATGAGAGGGTCTGCCACGGACGGCCTTCTCCTTGTCCCATCAGCCAGAGCAGCCAGACTGGTGGGGACTAGGAAGAGGGCCTTTTATGTGGCGGCCCCAAAGTTATGGAACTCCCTCCCCGGTGACCTTCGCCAAGCCCCCTCCTTGATTAACTTCCGCCGGGCTTTAAAAATTCCCGCTTTTCAGGCGGGAATTTGGGGTGGGTTAGGGTTTTTTTTTAGAAATGTATATTTTTAATTGTGCTTTAATTATGTTTTAATGTAGTTTTTATTGTGTTTTATTGTATTTTATTGTATTTTAATGATTGTACATCGCCCAGGGTGGCCGGCCAGATGGGCGATTTAAAAATATAATAAATAAATAAATAAAAATTGAGAGGGGAAATCTTCATAGGCTGGTATAGCCTGCAAGCCTTGCCCTAGGTCAGTGATGGCGAACCTTTTTGAGCCCGAGTGCCCAAACTGCAACACAAAACCAACTTATTTATTTCAAAAAGTGCCTTAAATTTGGCAGGAAGGAGGAGGGGGCACTAGCTAATCGTGCCCTGCTCTGTCTCAGGGCATGGCTCTTCACCGGGTGCGCAAAGATTCGGGCGTGCGCGCGCTGTGCTTCTGAGCTGTCTGTTCAGTTAGAAGGAGGGGTGGGTGCCTGCGCAGTCCGCTTCTGGGGGTGGAGATGTTGGAGTGTGCCTGCCTGTGCAGGCCAGCGAGGAATGAGTGGAGACGAGTTACTATGGAAACCCGACGCTGAATGCAGAAGGGGATGGTCTTTTCGCGATCTGGCGACCAATGGCTCGAGTGCCCACAGAGAGGTCCCTGCGTGCCAGCTGTGGCACGCGTGCCATAGGTTCGCCATCACTGCCCTAGGTATTGCCAATAAATCTGGCTTGGATTATCAGGATAGAAGCATAAGTTGACACAGTTATGAGAGAGAATAAATTCAGTATGAAAGACTACAGGAAGCAGAGAAAACAGAGCCAAATGACCAATTAAGGCACCCTTCCCCAACCGAGTGTCCTTGAGATGTTTTGAACAATAACTCCCAGCATCCCAGACCATTGGCCATGCCAGCTGGGTCTTTGAAGCCCAAAACAACTGGAGGGCATCGCATCAGGCTGGGGAAAGCTGCACTAAGGTTTGGAATATATATTATATTCACTACTGAATTTCACTGAAAATGGCCTCCCTGTGTTGAGTGATGCCAGTCCTGGCCATAATATGTAGAAGTGGTTACCACATTCAGTGCCACCACCATATTGCAGATCTCTTTGCCCTGAGCCCACAGTCCTGGTGGCTACTGGGGGAGAAGACATTCAACAACATCCCATGCGCCAAGTAATTCCACACATGGCAACTAGGACAGGGACCACTTGCTATGGGAAGGCCATTTTTGGCAGTATCCCTATTAACATATGATCTGAGCCTAACATGGAGGAGAGACAGTCATGCCTTGGATTGAATGCACAATTCGTTCCGGAAACGTGCTTGTAATCCAAAACACTCTTATATCAAAATGAAATCCCCCTAAAAAAATTTGTACAGAGATTTTTAATTTAAGCCGTACTACAGTACTTGTATTGCAAGACGTTGCTTGTATATCAAGTAAAAAAAAAAAAAAAAATTAAAAATTTGCTTGTCTTGCAAAATGCTCTCAAACCAAGTTACTTGCAATCCAAGATATTACTGTACAATATAAAGTAGAATAAAGTAGTGGCCCACCTCACAGTGTTGCTATAAGAATGGGCTACATAAAGAGATGACAAAGCACTTTGCATATTAAAAGTGTGTTATGGAAATCATACTTTCTGTCTCCCTTACAACTTTCTTTTTTGGGATGGATTGGTGCAAAGAGGAGACTAGCCCAACAGTAACTCAAGGCCTTGTCCATTAATACTTGGAAGGGTTCTGATCAGCAGTGTTGTTTCCTGAAGAGACACTTTGAAAGAGAGAGATGAAGGTTGGTGGACCAAGGACTGCTGCCCTTTCTCTCAAAAAAGCCTGTTGCTATGTCACATTGCAACAGATACTGCTTATCCAGGACCCTCCGTTGCTTCTTCTGGGGTTGACAATTGTGGGCCAGATGTACCTTTTGGAGCCTGGATTTGGCTTGAGATCGGCAGTTGCCGACACCTAATACACACCCTTGAAGGGCTTCCAAATCACGATTTGGTTTGATTACATGTATTTAGATTATTGAACAATGATATTGAGCCAGAAAGTGGAGATCGTGGGTGTGAACCTTCAATCACCAATGTAATACATCAAGAGTGGCCCAAGGCAGCTAATAATGATATGAACCTCTGCATCTCACTAACTCCTGTATACCATACACATTGCAAGATAAACAAAGGATGCCCTGAACTGGTCCATTATCTGCAAATTTCCAAGAATCTGACCAACCCGTTCCCCACAAGTCTGCAAGACTGAAGCTTCTCTCTCTTCCATGGCTGAGACGATGAATGCCAACAGCTACATTCCTAGCTGAGATCACTATCAACATTTATATGGGTTTACCTAAATACAGATTTTAATATGTACAGTATCCATTTCGATACTGGTCTCCCAAACTCATATCCACTGTCAGCAGCTGATTGGGTTGCACATACCCTTTTGCACCTCCCTTGAAGGAAGAAACAGTATAGTGAGGGTAAGTTCCTCTACACATGCTCAGAAACATTCTTCTTAATTTGTGGTTCACACAATCCAACATTGATCCTGGCTCTCATTAGGGATAAGCCCCATCCATTCATAAAGAGGTCATATCTCAACCAAGTCAATGTGGACCAGCTAACTGTATTCACAGCCTAGAATTTAAGAGTGATTTTCACACTTGATCTATGATAGGAACTCTTTGGAAGCAAGTCATTCATCCTCATCCTAAAATAATGATCTGCAGAAACAGGAATAATTATGACCTACCTCACTAGGCTGTTGATCAGATGGCTGCATTTTCAAGTACTTGGCATACTAAAAGTGCCATGCATTATAACAACTCTGAGGAGATGAATTAGCTCCACTGGGAGTCAAAATTTCCAGGATAAATGAATGAACAAAAGACAACAGGCTTTTGAAAAGTTACCCTACCTGTCCGGTACACAAAATTGCCTTCAGTCTCAGAGGATGACGGAGACACCAGTTCCTCTTCAAATTCGTTGGAGCTAAATGATCCCGAATGATTTCTTTGCCTTGTCTTTTCCATCATGGCTGCATTCGTGCCCATGACATGCCTCAACGAGTCATTCAGGTAGCGATTCAACAAGCTGCTTTTGTATTTGGGGGGCGATACGTAATCCTCATTGGCACTCCCTTCTGGTCTTACTCCAGATTTTATTACGGAGCTTTCAGTTTTAATCACACTGTGATGAACTGCTGTGTTGTATCCCCCTTCATTCATGTGGCTTCTTGGAGGATTTTCACCATCTGAAGAGAGAACGTCCATCAGAGAAAAAGCATTACCAATGTATCTCCTTAAAAATAAATATCCATAATTAAGTATGTACAGGAAGAATTAGATCAGACCAGATTATCATAATGGTATTTTCTAAAAGCCATTTACATATTGCCAGGTCACATCTTCCCCCGTCCAAAAATATTTGCAAGCAGATCACTTCCCGCCCCCCCCCCTTCAAATTAGAATGGGAGTATTTGTTTAAACATCTTTTTGTGCCTTAGTTAGGGGTACACAAGGTGATTTATGAACAGCATACGTTTTTAGCCAATAAACTGTTTATGAAATCAGACATTCAAATATATGGTGCGGTGTGTATCATTTGACATACACCATGTTGTTTGGCATCTAACTGGATGCAGGAATCTTGCTGGTGTATTGTCAGACTGATGGCAATCTATGTTGGGGAATCATATGGCACAGCGGCCAGGACCAGCACAAGACCTTTCACCATCGCTGCCGCCGCCACCGCTCAAGGATGGGAGGGGTGTGAGGAGCCACTGCTGCCGCCAGAGCGGGGCGAGCACAGACCAACACCACTGCCACTCTTCTCCCTTCCCACCTGCCAGCCGCCGCCACCTACCTTCCCCTCAATACCTTGCTCTGTGGGGTCCTTCCTCAGAGCGAGGCATTGGCAGGGAGGTGGCCCTGGAGACTACCGTACCTGTGCCACGGCAGCACAAGTGATTTCCAGGGCCACCTCCCTGCCAATGCCTCGCTCTGAGGAAGGACCCCTCAGAGAGAGAGGCATTTTAGCCGGGTGGGCTCCGTGGAGAGCTGCACTGGCTGCTCCCCTGCTGAAGCGTTGCCACACCAGGGAAGCAGCTAGCGGGGCTCCCCAGACAGCCTACCCACCTCCGCAGAGGAAGGCATCAGGTGGGCAGTGCTGCAGGGAGAGGCGCCAGGTGCTCTCCTGCTGCAGCATTGCCCCAGCAGGGAAAGTAGCAGACAGCATGGCTCTCTGGCTGGCGCACGGGGCAGGTTGATGATGTCTCACTATAAAGCTCCCTCAGAGCGAGTTCACAGCCCGCCACTCTGGAGAGCCATGACAGGTGCTCTCTTGCTGCAGCCTTTGATGCAGCAGGGCAGTGGCCAGCGCAGCTTCCCGGAGCGGCAGTCCACTACTCAGAGAGAGGCATAGGGTGGGTGGCAGCAACTGCTCCAGAGAGTCACGATGGCTGCTTTCCTGCTACAGCATTTGCCACAGCAGATGAATTGCTAGCGGGGCTCTTCAGGGTGGCCGCCTACACTATTCCTCGCTTTGAGAGGCACAAGATGGTGGCATCAGGGACCCATGGCCCTCTCAGTGGCAGGACACACCATGTGAAGTGGGAGATTCCCCCTATCTTATGGGCCACAGAGGTTCCACATGACCATATCCAGTCTGTGGAGGGTAAACTGTGAACAGAGTTAACAAAGGGGATTCCAATGGGAGGGTTAGGAGAGCGCAGGGGAATCCCTTTGTTATCTCTGATCACAGATTACCCTCCACAGGCTGGATGTGGAACCTCTGTGAACCATGAGCCGGGGGGGGAATCTCCCACCTCAAATGGTGGGTCCTGCCACTGAGAGGGCATTTTCATGCCAAGCCCGAATCTCCAAAGTACATACAGGGTGACCTAGGGACCACCTCTTCCCACAAAGCTGACATCACAACTTGAGCCACGCAGATAGCAGAGTCCACACTGGCCTTATAGTAGTTCTTAACTCAGAACTGCTTATAGCTTCCAGGATAGGTGCATCTGATCTTCCACAAAAGCCCCATGTGGAATGGATGCTCCTTAAAGTTTCATGAAAGTGGTGCGTGCACGCACGCGCACACACACACACACACACACACAGAATGCAGAACACAACTCCATATGAATTACAGGATGCAAGAACACCAACTTCTTGAGAAGTAACAGCCATTTTCAATTTTACTGGCTTTGCATGGACAACTGAACATTGTGAAAATATTAAAAACAAACCTTCTGAGCATGACTCATCGCTGCTTACACTAAGCCTTTCAGCATTTCCTTGAACATACTTGTTGTACAGCTTTATTCGTAAAGCCCAGCTGAGGTCCGGTTGTCGAACAGTATTTTTAAGGCGACGCCTTGCGTTGGCAAACCAGTTGGATACCTAAATTGAAGATAAATGCATCAGTTTTCCTTCCATCCAGAGGAGAGAGCGCACCAAGATTTCTCACGTGTGCATGTTATAGGACACATGATGGAAGACAGACAAGCAGGCTGTTCACAATTCTATTTTAATGAGTGTCACATTTGCACTGTGACAGTTGAAAGTATCTGGGATAGTTTAGGATCTAACTACAACACTAGAAAGGGAAAAGCTCACCTCCTATAACACAATGGATCGAAGATCTAACAATGCTTTCAATATTTGAGAGGTTGATATACAAATGCCACTCTCAAACAGGCATATATTTGGTTTGCTTTAGTTGAAGATTATGTATAATCCATACATTTAAATGTATGCAGTTATATGGTTACATATGCATCATCATCATCATCATCATCTTTTCTTTTATTTAGATTTTGTTTAGTTTAGTTTTGGTGAAATTCACACAAAAAAATAAACTGAAGCGTGGGAAAAAGGATCTAACTTTACCAAAAGTGATTTTGGATTGTACCCAACGTTAGTCCTACTTAGAGTAGACCCATTGAAATGAATGGGATTTACATTAGTCAGGAATAACTTGAGCCCCATTCATTTCAATGGGTCTACTTTAAGTAGGGCTAACATTGGATGCAAGCTTTTGAATAACTGTTTTAAGAAAAGCAGCAGATAATTTGAAAAGTCTTCATTTCAAGGCCATACCTGCATTGTCCTGCACTCCTGCAGGCCTGACGGAATAAGAAGCAAGAGCATACTGCACTGTTGTTGTTCAGATAGGAAGTACGCAGCGTGCTGTGTCAGCACAAATATGAGGCACACAGCAAGAAAGCTGCAGTTTTCACGAATTTGGGGTGCCAGTTCAGCACTTCTGATGCCTGCAGCCCAGTCATGCTTCTGCTGCTTTAGGTGGCGGCCCTGGCCCACCAATTCACATGTCTGACATCAGAGAGTAGCACTGCGTCACCCGCACAGGGCCATGGAATGATCTGCAAGTGCCAGAGAATCAAATGGGCCAATGTCAGGGGTGCAGCTGGCTCAGCCTTCCCCAACCGGGTGCCCTCCGGATGTGTCGGACCACAACCCCCATCATCCCCAGCCAGTATGGCCATGCTGTCTGGGGATGGTGGGAGTTGTGGTCCAACACATCTGGAGGGTGCCAGGGCTGTGGAAGGCTGAGCTAGATAATTTTAGACCCTGGACTTAATATCTTATGGGGTTATGATGCTTTTAGATGTCCACGTGTGTACTACTTCAGGTACGAAGCACACAACTAAGATCTCTTCCCTCTCATCCCCCTTCCACGCTTTACAATTGCTTCTACAAGCTTTTCTACACGAGGCATTTTCTGTGCACTCATCGTTCCCTACTTATGATTCTTTACGGGTTCTTTAGACAATGTCATGGACCTCCAGTTTTGCTTCTGTGTCTAACCAGCACTTTCGGCGAAGGTTTTTTTAGAGCAGGGGAAATGGGGTATTATTTCTGATTGGCGAAAGAAAGTGGGGTTTCCTCTTGTGCATGTACACTGTTCCGCTATACCACAGTGCCTAGAGATTATGTAAGCGGAAAAGAAGGAAAGGAAACACTCCTCATGTAGTGCTCAGATCCCAATTCTGTGACAAAGCCTAAAGTAGATGCAGCAGATTAACAGCCTCATATAGAAAAGCCCAACATTCCTGATGTGTTAGTTAGAGCAACAACAAGTGTTTGCTAACCCTGATTTTAAAGAGATGTTCTGAGCATATGCAATTTTGCATTTTAAACTCACTTAAATCAAAGCACCATCATGACTACAAGAATAAAATGGGAGCTTGCTTCTGCTGCCCTGATGCAAAACACATTTACTTGGGAAAGTGGACAGGGAGACATTTTTCTCCCTCTCTCATAATACTAGAAGCCAATGGGCTCATCCCATGAAGCTGATTGGTGGGAGATCCAGGACAGATAAAAGGAAGTCCTTCTTCACACAGCACATAGGTAGTTAAACTATGGAATTCACTTCCACAAGTTGTAGTGATGGTCCACCACTTTGGATGGTTTTAAAGGGGGATTGGACAAATTCATAGAGGATAGGGCTATCAATGGCTACTAGTCCTGATGGCTCTATGCTACCTCCAGTATCAGCAGCAGTATGCCGCTGTACACCAGTTGCTGGGGAACACAGGCAGGAGGGTGCTGTTGCTCTCCTATCCTGCTTGTGGTTTTTCCGTGAGCAGCTGGTTGGCCACTGTGTGAACAGAATGCTGGACTAGATGGACCCTTGGTCTGATCCAGCATGGCTCTTATGTTCTTATGGGAAGAAGCCCCACTTTGATGTAGACAAGGATAATAATATACATATATACCTATATCAAGTAAAATAATAAAATGAGCATCTATAACCATGTACGTGACTGACCAGCTGCCCCATGATATATGGATGGATGGATAGATAGATAGATAGATAGATAGATAGATAGATAGTGAAATGCCCACGCCAGCCATGTGCTGACACCGGGCCTATTTGCCCCTGCTCTGATCACCTGCCCATCTCTGGGTGGTCATTTGCCCCCCCCCCCCGGGCTGTGGAGTCTTTGATTTTAGCCCCAAGGTCCGGCCAACTGCACCACCAACCAATGTTCTGATCCCATATAAAGCAGCTCCATATGTTCAGCTTTCCAATCAAATACTTTATTATATTAATGATTGCAGAAGTTGTCTAAGAAGATGGATTTGGTTGCCAAAGAGCAGCACAGAAGCATACCTTGGCGTTATCAGACTGCCACATGCAACAACAGAAGGTAGGATTTTATCCACATATCTATTTATACAAGCAATATAAAACCAGTGTGATTTATGTGAGTTTGCTACTATTTGGTCGAAAAAAGCCAACAGCAAACACTGTGTGTTCAACATTTCCATCACAACTGTAAGCATTATTCATGTGAATATGAAATGTTCCTGTTTAAAGCATTCCAGCAGGCAACAAAATCCAGCTCTTAAGAATGAAATCAGATCACTGTAATAAAAGAATGCATCCCCAAATACTTGTATTTTGGGTGCTTCCTTGCGCACATGGAAACAATTATGGGATCATTTTAGATTTGGCACTTTGGGGACTGAACTTTCCTATGGGTTAAACATGGTTAAGGAGAGATAAAGTTCACAGTTCGCTATAGGTTCTCAGAAAGAAGGCAAGGAAAAATTGCTCACCCTGAGCACTGTGGACATGATGAAAAGAAATTATTTTTAGGCAAGACAGTAGGAAAAGCTTCCTAACCACAAAAGAAATTTGATAGCAAATTAATTTGCTTTGTTGCAAGCAGTACAAGGCCAGATACTTCAAAGCTTCTATGCTGCTACGGAGAAGCCATGGAGTATGTTTCAAACCTTCCAACATTTTACAGTTGAAAATAGGGGCGTGTGTGTAACACCCAAATTCTCATACTAAGGATCAAACCTATTAAACATGGCGGAAGACTCCACCCAATGACATTTTCATTTACTCCGTAATCAGCTATCTTCCACCAAGGGTGTTGTTGTTTTTCTAGTAGATCTTTAATCAAAAGAACAAGTATGGTTTCCTACAGTAAGTCAACAGCAGTTCCTCAGTGGCTGCAGTGTATGAAATAGGAGGCTGTGCACTGCCTGGAAGAGATGGAAATGCCACGCAGTTCCTCACAATTTCTCATTTTTCCAATCTTATGTTTGATTCATCCTGAACTTTGAGAATGTTTTTTAAGAGCCAGTGTGGCGTAGTGGTGAGAGTGCTGGACTGGGACTGGGGAGAACCAGGTTCTAGTCCCCGCTCGGCCATGAAGCTCACTGGGTGACTTTGGGCCAGTCACTCTGACTCTCAGCCTAGCCTACCTCACAGGGTTGTTGTGAGGATAAAATGTAAGGATTGTGAGGATTATGTAAGCCGCCTTGGGTTCCTTGCAGGAAAAAAGGCGGGGTATAAATATAATTAATAAATAAATAAATATACACATTGTTGCAAGCCTTTCCCCTAATATAATGCATTTTAATGCCATTTTTACCAATATAGGCATCTTTGTGTGTGCTTTCCCCTAATGTTCACATTTTTGTACACGTTCTTTGATTGGAGAACTCCATTGCAAAATTCAGAGAAATAAGAATTTAGAAGGACAACGAGTTTCAGTTCTTGTATTGTTTTGAAAGTGCAAAATTAGGTAAGTTTGCATTACTTAGTGGACATGTGCATGCAGTGACACTAGTTATGGATAATGGAGCCACTCTATACTCCAATATTTAACTTCTAAAGGCCCTGGGGAGGGAACTGAACTCCCAAGGACATCAATTTAAGTTTCACAAACAGCAAATTTTAAACAATTCGCAAAAGGTAAAAATAGGAAGAGTGATTACCAAGTCTGGTACCACCCCTCCCTCCCAAAACCCCCACCAAAAAAGGGAACTGTCTCTTGGCAACCGGGAAAGTTAAACTATATGATATTTCCTGACATAATGTATGGCACAGGCCTGGCATTCAGCATAAGAAGACTTTTTTCAGTTTTTTCAATGGAAAAATTGGCATTTTGGAAAACAGTTGGAGGGTGTGTGTGTGTCTGTGAAGCCTATGAAATATTTTCTCTTTTTGAAATGAGGAAAATGCTTTCTATGACAAGGTTTTACTCACTCAGAATGTGCAATATGAAGATTTTTATGTAAGACAATCTAGAACATTAGAACATGGTAACTCCTATAGAGTTCAGTGTTGTTATAAAGCCCTTGCTACTGTGACTTTTTCTGTCTAAATAATGCACCTTATTTTGTTTTCTATAAAATCTGAGGTTTCTGTTTCCAGTGTTTATTTTTTCCCTACTGCTCAGATGTCAATAAGTAAAATACATGTGTTTCAGCAGCACAAAGTACAACAGTTTGCATCTCTCTCTCTCTCTCTCTCTCTCTCTCACGTATTGAGTATATTTGTAATTTTGTTTTTACAAAACTAAGACTGCAATCCTATACACACTTATCTGGGAGTAAGTCCTGCTGAACTCAATGTGGCTTATTCTGAGTAGACACCTATATGATTGCACTACGAGGCATTTATGCTTTTGAGGCTGCAATCCTATATGAGCTTAGCAGGAAGCAAAGCCACCCTAGAAGGGTTTTTTCCCTAAAAGGTGGCCTAAAAATATTTAAATAAAATTGCTCTGTAAATTTCAATAACTATGCCAAATACTACAAATGTATATGCTAACTCAGTTACAAATTATACATTTTATTTTGTTAAAGCAATAAAATAAGTTTAGGTTTGGTAAGAAAGTAAGGATTGTATATATTTCAGTTTTCATTTCACTCCCCTGCCCGCATGGCTTCAAAATTTTGAGAAATTTGACATTTTCCCTCATATTAATTGGCTTCAATCTAGCCCTTTGCACATTCAGAAGTAGGAAGCTCCACACAGTTCCAGGGCCATGGCAGCACAGTTAGATTATTGCTATTTATCGTGCTAATCAGATCTGTTCAGGAGGCAGGAGCAGAGGGATGGGTTCGTTCCTCTGTGCATTCTCCCCAAACAAATGATTGTGTATACATGCAGCCCAAGCTCCTGGTTGGGGCCTTTCCAGTCCTGGGAAGTAAACATGCAACACACCTGTGGCTCACGCTGGCTCAGCTTGTCTGAGCGTGGAAAGCTAA
Organism: Shinisaurus crocodilurus; assembly: GCA_021292165.1. Lineage (NCBI taxonomy): Eukaryota > Metazoa > Chordata > Lepidosauria > Squamata > Shinisauridae > Shinisaurus > Shinisaurus crocodilurus. Next base: position 26,954,944 of record CM037880.1, on the reverse strand, counting down.
GCAGGGTCAAGCCTGGTTATTACTTGGATGGAGACTCCCTCCTCTAGTTTCCTGCATTGAACAGGGGGTTGGACTCGATGGCCTTGTAGGTAGGCCCCTTCCTACTCTATGATCTATGAATCTATGAACCTTTTCATATGAAGACACATGATGCAGCAAATTTGCTGAAGCTAAGCAGGTCTGGGTCTGATGAGTGCCCAGATGGGTGATCACGTGGGAATCCTATGTATGCTACCTTGAGTTCCATCATAGAAGAAAGGCAGGTTATATATATGTCATAATAAAAATTTAAAAAGTGTGTGTGTGTGTGTGTGTGTGTGTGGTCCTCTACTCCAGGCAGTTAATGGCATATGATGGGATATGTTAGCTGTTTTAACAGGTCTAGTTTTTTTTATTGAAATTGTTTTGTTTAAACTGTTTTAAATTTCGTATATCAGAATTTCTATGCTGTATTTTATTGTATTTGTATTTTATTGTTGTATTTGTATTTTATTATTATCTATTCTATTATTGTACCTTTATTATGAATTACTGTGAACCGCCCAGAGAGATGTAAACAACAACAACAACAAAAACAACAACAACGACATCTGGTTTAGGGAGATTGACTAAGCTAAGGGAATAGCACATTTTTGCAACTCTTTTGCTCGGTTTACTTCTCTTGCTACACTATTGTAATAGAATAGCTGGTGTAGACACTGGTTTTCTTGGCTATTTACACAAGCCATTGGGTCTTATTGACTGTAGCTTGGTTTTGTTTTGGTTGCTTGGGTGATTAATGCTGATTTTATATGGTGGTTGTTTCACATTGAATTATTTTCATTGTTGTGCCCTTCCGTGAGATCTATTGATATAGGGTGGGTTAGAAATAGTTGAATAAATAAATAACAAAGTGTTCTCATTCAGCAAATGTGTTTCTTGGGTTTGGTTTTATGGCAACTCTTCCATTTTCCCAAACAACAAAATGAAACTAATGATGAAAATATAAATAATAAAATATGCCCCAGTCTGTATCTTGTTCGGTGGGAAAACAATTCTTGTGATATCTTATGTTATACTACACAAGGTTAATGATCTTGTAGTGGGTTATGACTCACTTAAAAAAATACTCTTCCTTAAACTACATGCTATATAAACCTGCAAAAAACTGAATATTGCAAGATCCTCAGAAGCCCAGAACCAGTACATTAGTCATACTATGGCAAATAACTTCATATTCAACAATAAAGCCATTCATATTTCCCCTTCTGGAAAGAATGTTCAGTCTTTTTTAAAAATTCATATGAATGGCTAGACCCAAATTTAAAATAAAATAAATCCACCCCTATGGGAATAGTGCAAATGAAAACATGACATATTCATTGCAAATTAGCAGGACAAATTGCTAGTCTCCAAATTTGAGGCTAATTGGCGAGATAAATATAGGTTGTGGCTTTTAGACGGATATGGCTTCCTGTTCTAGTTCTGCAATTTCAGGAGTATAAAGTTTCTAACTCTAAAGAAGAATAGAGGTAGCTTGGTAACTTGTACTACATGCTGTTCCATTGGCTTTGCTAGGGTTGCCTGAATATAATCAGGCACAGTATTCAGCCTACTTAGGCCAAGTGCTCCCTTTCAGGCCCAGGGCTCTTAAAAAGTTCCTTTCCTTTTAGCCAAAATGTTTCTGCCCCAGGGTTAGACAACATATGGGTTGTATCCAATGTCAGTCCTATTCATAGTAGGCCTGTTGCAATGACTACCTTAAACAGAATACATCCAACCAGCCCACATGCGATATGTCACCTCTCCTGGCTCTACCAAACCCTGCCAACCTGGCCATTTACCGCACTTGGAAGTTACCCAGGAGGAGCCCTCCTTACATCGCTATGTGGCTCATTTTTTCTGTATCCATTTACTTTCAGGCAGGTTTGTGGTGCTGAAGAAAAATTAGGAAGCTGCAGAATGCATTTCCCTCTCCTCCCCCCTCCCGCCACATGGCCTACACCTCTCCTTTCACCTATTGGCCATGCATCCACATTCCACCAAGTGGGCCAAAACTTGCCATTGATGGCTACTGGCCACTGGACAGACTCTAACTGGACACACTTTAATTGTCTTTTAAGGCGCAATCAGAGGGTTATGGAAGGCAGGAGAAGCGTGGAGGCGAAGGATACCTCCGCACTCCCCTTGCTCTGCAAAGCACTTAGACAGGCTGATTTCAGCTGTCCAACTGCAGCACTTTGGAGTGGGAGGGAAGGAGGCTGAGGATACTTTGTATCTTGGTGGCGCCGGTCTCCTTCCCTCCCCACCCCCTGGAACGCCCCAAAAGCCCTTATCCGAGGTCACTCTTACGACCTCGGAGAAGCAGCTGGCGCAGTTCCTTCTGTGCTGGCTGCGGCGGGGAGAGGGATCCGTGCTCGGATTTTCCAACCTCATAGCTAGGAATCCAAAAAATCCTATGACTGTCTAGACACTGTCTAGCAGCCATAGAATTGCACTGCCCATGCATTTGCTTTATTATCATTTTATTCAAGTTTTATTTATCACCTTGAGTGCCATTTTCTTGGTAGAAAGGCAGGGTAAAAATAAAATAAATAAATAAAACTACTGAGGGGCAGGGTAACAAAAAACATTTGGGAGACAGCATATTGCCAGCTGAGAGAGAAACCAGAATTTTTACAGCTGACTGGCAAATAAGGAGCCTTAGAGGGGTTGAAATGGTATACTGTTGGTTTTGGAGAACAGATGGTGATTTACCAACTAGCACTTATTTAGGTTCTTGCCTAGTTCCGCCTTTATTACTTGTAAATAAATGGATATTATAAAAATGCCATATGTTTCTAGTACTCTTTTTCTTCTCTGTTACACACACACACACACACAGCATACCACCACCACCACCAACTCCATAGAAGGCCTCTATCTGAAACTTCCACAGCTCTGGAAAATGCAAAACACTATTTTAACTTTACCATAGGAATTTGGTTAAAGCACAAGAACTGGCCTTGCATGCATATTAATATGGATGGAACTAAAGGAAGTGAGAGTTAAGGAAGAAGATGGCAAGAACAACTCAGTGACATGGGGGAAGATACAGATAAGGGAAATAACCAGGAAGTAATTTGGCAGAGAGAGAAGAGAAGTAGCAGGGGACATGGTTAGTAGGAAGTCTGTTTTCTATACCGCCACAGTAACTATTAATTAAAGCTGCAACATTTAATTGATTCAACACATCTTGACTTTACTAAAAAGATCCACCACCCCAATTAAACAATTTTTTAAAACACAAAAAGTAATACAATAAGTTAAACTGCAGATTAATTCCCTCCTGTACAAGGCAGAAAGGAGAATACATGCTGACTTGGGAGGGCTCCTACCGGGAAAGCCATGAAAGCATGGCTGGCTGAGGAATGCTGGGAGTTGTAGGAATTTTTTCTAGCTAAACATACATAAAATCATGCCCTAATTGGTGAAAACTAGCATGAATAGCAAACACCTCTTGAATCCACACACATGCCTACATACACACACACACACACACACACACACACACTGTGTTTGACAGAACAATTTAACAAAAACCATTTAACTGAATAAAAAGAGCAATGCAAAGCATTAAGGAACTGGACAGAATAATGGGAAGAGAAGAAGGCCAATCTAAGCTTTAGGAATGTAGGACTAGGAAATACAAATCAGAAAAACACATTTTTATTTTAGTCTCTTCCAGAAGTGTCCTGGCACTTGACAATGCTCGATTAAAGCCAGTCATGCAACACTGTTTGATAATCTGGAAAGCACCAACTTTTGGGAACAAGAACCAAATATGACCCAGTTCTCACAGATACATCAATGTCAATTTGAATCAGTTTGGCTGCAGTAGGGTTATTCTGCAGTCACTAAGGTGTGAGCTGAAATCATGCTTGCTCTCTGCCTTTGTGACTCCGAGGATCAGTTCTATGTAATCAATAATCTGATCTGGACCACAGCTTCATTCTTTCCTTTCCCTTGAATGATGTGTTTTCATACAGTTGTGACAGAATTTCTGGGCAAAGTGTGGAAGGAGCATCTGGAATTCTTTTATTAGTGTGTGTGTTTTTGGAGGGTTGTTTTGTTTGGTTTTTTTTGCTTTTGGACCACATGCTTCTGTCAACTAAGACAGATCTGCATACAGAAAGGAAGTGTCCTTTTACCAAACATGTAATTTTATTTCTGTGAAACATATTGCTGTGAAAGGTGGAGAAGGCAGAGTTGAAAACATCTGGCCCTTAGGTGTTTTCTAAGTCTAAGGTCAGTCCCCTTGAAATAAATGGAAGCTGAACAGAAGCAGTACTTTGTGGATGGTTTTCTGGAAAGACTGTTGTGAACCTTGATTGTCTCACCGTTACCTAAGTGGCCAAGAGAGTCATGGGAGGCAACGTTATTCTCTAGGCACCCCCTCAACCTTGGTTTCAGAAAGCTGCTTTGGAAATTAATTAATTAATTAAGACGGTAGTGCACGCGCTGGTAACTTCGAGGCTCGACTTCTGCAATGCGCTGTACATAGGGCTACCTTTATATCTAGTCTGGAAACTTCAACTAGTGGAAAATATGGCAGCCAGATTCGTTACTGGTACACCTAGGGGTGCCCACATCACACCAGTTTTAAAAGCACTCCACTGGCTGCCAGTCAGTTTCCGGGCAAAGTATAAAGTGTTGGTTATTACCTTTAAAGCCCTACATGGTTTGGGTCCAGGCTACCTACGGGATTGCCTTCTCCCGTACAATCCACCCCGCACACTCAGGTCCTCTGGGAGGAATTTACTTCAGCCAGCCAAAACTAGGCTGACAAGTATTACCCAGAGGACCTTTTCTTCTGCTGCTCCCAGATTATGGAATGGCCTGCCAGAAGAGATTCGTCAACTTAGCAGTATCTTAGAATTTAAAAAGCCATAAAGACTGATCTCTTCCGGCAGGCCTATCCGGCGGAATTTTAGGATGCTTTTAAGATGCTTTTAAGATGCTTTTAAGATGTTTTATAATGTTTTAAAGTAGTTTTATAATGTTTTAATAGTACATGTTGTGTTTTGACTAGTTAATGTATTTTATATTTTTGTTGTTCCCCGCCTCGATCTAGACGGAGAGGCGGGTAAGAAATTTATTATTATTATTATTATTATTATTATTATTATTATTATATATATATATATTATTATTATTAATATACTACTTCTCTGTAGCTTCCCACCAGAACAACCTTCCCCAACCTGGTGCCCTCCAGATGTGATGGACTACAACTCCCATTATTCCCACCCAGCATGGCCATTGGCCATGTAATTATGGGAGTTGTGGTCCAACACATCTGGAGGGCACCAGGTTAGGGAAGGCTGCATTAGGGCATCCTCTGCTTGCAGCCATTGGAAACAAGTTACTGGTTTGGCCAAGAATGGCCATAGGTTCCACATTTGCCTTAACTTTACAAGACAACATTTCACAACAAGTTCACAGTTTGATACAATCCCAAAACTGTTTTAGCAAAGCCAAAAGCAGTGAGGTCAAAGACTGGATGTGGTCTTACCTTATACAATTTCATCTGGAAGCATAAAATCACCCCAGTTTTTAGAGCTGGAATTATTAAATGTAGTCAAACTAGTACCAATTTCTAATAGTTGGTTGCAATGTAGAGACACCCAACCTCCTTCCATAATAATGCAGTATCAATGTTTCTGGTGCAGCTCTACAACAGCAGGAGACAAACCTAGTTATAGATTTGCTGGTAAAGTTAAGGGCTGGCCCAAAGAGTAACTTAAAAATCATGAAGATTATCTTCCATTCTGCCACTTAAAGTCTTTGGAGGGGCATCTGCTGCAGATGCCTAATGTGAGACTGGCAGCTACTCGTCAGAGGTCCTTCTCTTTTGCTGCCCCTCAATTGTGGAATGGCCTGCCAGTTGAAATATGCCTGCTGACTTATCTGAATGTCTTTAAGCAGGCACTGAAGACTTTATTATTTCAGCAGGCCTTACAGGCCTGTGGCTCAGTTTGTCTGAGCATGGAAAGCTAATAGGGTCAAGCCTGGTTATTACTTGGATGGGAGACCCCTCCTCTAGTTTCCTGCATTGAGCAGGGGGTTGGACTTGATGGCCTTGTAGGCCCCTTCCAACTCTATGATCTATGAATCTATTTAACTCCTTTTATAATATCCTATCATATTTCTATGGAATTTTATTGTCTTATGGAATTTTAATGGAATTTTAATACTGTTTTTACAAGACAACATTTCACAACAAGTTCACAGTTTGATACAATCCCAAAACTGTTTTAGCAAAGCCAAAAGCAGTGAGGTCAAAGACTGGATGTGGTCTTACCTTATACAATTTCATCTGGAAGCATAAAATCACCCCAGTTTTTAGAGCTGGAACTGTTTTTATGTTTAACAGATGTTTTTATTGCATACTTATTTGTTTAATTGATTGTGATTTTGTACACCGCCTAGAGTAATAGTATATAGGCGGGATATAAATTGAATAAATAAATAAATAAATATCATTTTCTGGCAATCAAAGTTTAGAATCTACTTCAAAAAAACACAGCTGCTGTGCAGCTTCCATTTGTTTTAGGGGAGTGGGGCATCCATTATAGAGCACCTGTGGCCCAGATTAGATGTGATGGCACATCTGATAGCAGCAGCTCAGTGAATGTAAATGAGGGGTTGCCACAGTAATGTAAAAAGGAGAGGGTCTGTGTGAAACAACAAAAGGGGTGTATTGGTAAGGGACTGCAGGTCTCCCCTTTCCGGTAGCGTCTCTCCCTGCAGTCCACCACACAGACTCTCCCCCCCCCCCCGGCCAGGCTCCAATACCTGCTCACCTGGGGGGAAAGTGCCAGGGGAGGGGGATGGACGGAGAGGAAAACCACAGGAAAATTCAGCTCCCACCCTCAGACACCCCTTCTATTCTAAAAATCAGATACCCTCCCATTTTCAAAGACAGGGGTGAGCAAGTTGTGCCCCCCCCCAGATGTTGTTGAACTGAAACTCCCCATCATCCCTTACCTATACTGGCTGGGGCTGATGGGACATGCAATCCAAAAATGTCTGGAGGGCCACAAGTTGTCCACCTATGTTCTAAGAGCAAAAGGAGCATAGGAGTAAAGGGTGCTGCTTCCAGACAAGGCTTTTACTGTGCAACCACACTCCCTGATTCGTGGAGTTTTATTGGGGGTGGGGGTGTCCAGATGAGATCACCTTCACCTTGCAGCCCTCCCGTGTTTCCTACCGCTGTTTCCATCTTTTTTCTTGGCAGGGGGAACAAAATTAAAGGGAGAAAAGATGGAATAGCTGCATGATGCCTTTTGATTGTTAGTGCCAGAAGACATGTGAATGCACCTCCTGCTGCTCACTTTCCCCAATCCATCACCCCGGGAAACCTTTGTGTCATCCAAGCTCACTTCCAGTATCTGAGTCTGGCTAGGTGAAAAGCATTTGGGGCAGAAGACTATAGGGAGATAAGCCACAGGAAGGGGAGGTTCGGTATTCCCTTTCTGCAAACCGCTTTTACTGTTTAACTCAGACCACCCCCAACCCCACCACACTTTCTACATGACTGGGATGGAGGACCCCGATTCAAAACACAGGGATCTGCTGAGATCACGTCCAGTTCAGCTCTAAGACCCTCGGTACAGTGGTGCAAGCAAGCAAGTCAGTCTTCAGAGATCAAGTGAGTCAGAGGCACATGGTTCATTCTTACCTGCACCAGAGTCATCTGGGAGCCAAGAGCCAGCAAAATCTTCTCTGTCTTAGTGGGGTACGGATTGTCTCGGTGCTTGTACAACCACTGCTTCAGTGGCCGCGCCATGTCCTGCAGCGCCTGCCGCTTGTGCCTCACCTTCCCACCGTTCTGCCGGGTCCTGTAAAGTGCAGGGAGAAAGAGGCAGATTTAGGGGAGGGCTTGTCAGCAGTTCACTCATGACAGCCTCCTACCGCTCGGTAACAGAGTGGGGGGGCCTTAATTCTCGAACTAACTCCAAACCTGAGCTGAGTGCCACGGGAACCACTCCACAGAATGTAGGAAGTAGTGGACTGAGTGCATAATGGAGGGGAACGTCATGGTGAGAGTTATACATACCCCGTACTGAACAGAGCAGATGCGCACTGTATCAAGTTGGAAAATAATATATCATGCTTCTTTCATGCTGTATAAGTTCCAAAGCTTGCACTGTAGAAAACAGCACACTACTATTCATCCTCCCCTCTAGATTAAGGCTATATTGTACAATGAAAATGAAGTGCTAGAGACCAATTGCTTAACGGGTGGGGGGACCTTACAAAGGGAATTAAAGTTGTCCTTTAAATCATTTATTCCTTCTGCCTCTCACTCCCTCAAGGTTCAGAGACTGGATTCTATCTCACCCTTCATGTCATTAAAAGTGCAGTTCCATTACCTATCTATCTACAAACATGTACATGCACACAGTTAAAGTTATAGCTATGACCTTGAAGACAGAAATAAGAGTCAATATAATAGTTCCTATTATATTTACATGAATAGTATATGTGCTATGAGGAGAAATACCCAAATCTGTGTACATAACATAATACTTCACAATCTATGAGCTGTAAACATGAGTTCATATTGGCTATGGCTATCCACCAATTTAAGAATGGTTAATTGGCTGTTTATCAGTTCAATATATATGTGTACTACCAAAACATTGATATCGATACATCTGGAGATATTGAAGAGTGAAATAACTGCAATAGAACAAAAGCTACCGCTCACAGTTTTGGTGGTGGTGCTCTTTAAAAGGCCATCTTTATATATTTTTTCATTGCCTACAACATCAACCTAAACACACAAGCACCAAATGTGCCCTTAAATTTCAGCCCCTCCCATCAAATAATTAAACTCTCCATCCAACTGAAGTCAGTTGATACTTCAAGAAACTATGGGAACAAGTTAGTTATGACTGACTTAAGTTCTATTGCTTTCAGTGGAACTTGGTCACAGCAACTAACTTGAGCTGGATTAGCATGTTTACTCAGAAATAAACCACACTGTGCTCAGAGGGTCTGTCTCCAAACTAAGCATGCATGGGATTTCAGTCTTTGTTGATGAATACACCAATGCTTGCAACTCCAATATATTCTTATTACTATACACTGTTACCAGCAATAGTTAGAAGCAACATAAAGAAGAGCCCTGCTGGATCAGACCAAAGGTCCATCAGGTCCAAATGTTTCTCACCATGGCCAACAGATGTGCATGGGAAGCCCACAAGTGGAGCTTGAAGGCAATCGTTCTTTATATGTTCTAAAGGAGGGGTGGAAAACAATTTTGGGGCTGGATTGCTCCCCCACAGGCCAGATGACGTCAGGGGCACGGGTCCCACCCCAGGACCCCCCCCCCTGACAACATTGGGTCCTGGCCAAAGCACTGGCCTCAGTCAGGGAGCCAGCTTTGCTCCGCCTGGGCTTTCTCCATCTAGGGAAAGCCTGGTGGAGCAAAGCCCACCAAGGCACCAACTTTGCTCCCCCTTCATGTTCCCTACGCATGGGAGGAGTGAAGCAGACTCCTCCCATGCTTGTGAGGATGGGCAAAATATGCTTGTGGGTCACGCATAAGCTTGACCTATCACCAGGGTAGTTGCATTTTCCTCACCTGCATGGAAAATCATCCTAAATAACCATAACATCAAGAAACAAATATATCTGGGTGGGCGACTTGGTGCCCTCTAGATGTTTTGGTCTACAATTGCCAAACATGGCCATTGTACAAGGGCCAAACATCAGCAGCCAACATGGCCAACGGTCCGTCAGGAATTGTGAAAGGTGTAGTCCGCACCAGTTACCTACCCCTGATCTTCATAGTCATCAAAATAACACTGCAAGGAGTAAACAAATAAGCAACCAAACCTCAAGGCCATCGCTTGGGGACACAATGCTAAGACCCTGCCAAGTCACAGGCCTCAATAATGTGATCTGTGCTGCAGTTCTGGAGCCTGCCTGCACATGGTCTCTTGCTCCTTATAAAAATAAAAGGCCTTCCCCAATTAGGGAAGCTGTGGAAACACTGCTTGACCTTGGAAGCAGAATTTTAAAAGGAAAAAAGGAAGACAAAACAGCATTTGCTAACAGAAAACATTTGGTGTTTGATATCACCCTTTAGCTGCTTCCTTCACTTCAGACTGGCTTACAGAGACATGGGGGAATTCTCCTAGTAGTGAGCCATTCCGGGGGACGGGAGGACCCTTCTCAGGTAGGTCTGGAGCTAGAGCAAGAGACTCCTCATACCCAGTCCCTTCCACTGCCTTTTTTCATGAACAGAACGTATGTTACCATCTGTGGTATAAGACCACTGATGTGCAAATCCCATTAGGACTCATGGCAGTGACGCACAAGAAAGTGCATAGCACCAGTGGTGAGGGGAGAAAAGCAAACATAACCTCACACTGACTGGACTCAGTCGAACATTATGCACACTTTGCAGCGGGCTGCTACACACACAGGTCCAGACCCATGGTGGCAGCATCAGATGGCTGGTTATAGTGCCAAGCAGAGGGATCTGTTCAAGAAGTGGGATCCAGTCCTACCTCATGGAGCCCAAGCCCTTGACTGGGATTTTTCAGTCACGGGAAGCAGACACACACACACACACTCCACCCATTTTCAGATGTGATTGAAACAAGGCATATGGTCTAAAGGCACATGATGCTGCCACCTTGCTGAAACTAAGCACGTCCCTGTGTGGTCAATGCCTGGATGGGAGACCACTTTATCATTGGGAAAGCGGCATATAAATTGAGCTAATGTAGCCTAAAACTAAGCATGAAGGAAGAAAGGTGAGAGATAAATGTACTGAATGAAATGATGAATACCACCAGTGGTACTAACCCCTGTAAGAGAAGTTGGCTTATTTGCAGTATTCCCTCCACTGTTCCTTGAAGGACCTTGCAGAAGAGCTTATGTTGGGTTCCCAAGCAGGCTTCCCATCCATGGATTGCTCAGGGCCAGATCTTCTTAGCTTTACCTGTTCAGTAAGCCTCTCTGGACTTAAGCTGTTCACAACTGGTGTCTCTAATTATCATTGGTGGTTGGCACCAGTGGGGGAATCACCTCCCAAGGCAAACACCAGCTTCAGAGGAGGGTTTTTTCTCAGCGCTGAAGCAGGGGAAGAAGGGTTAAATTTCCACTCCAGGCCAGCTGTGTGATCTTGATCACGATCAAGCTTCCTCCCACCCACCCCAATGCTATTTGCATATTTAAAATCCTGTGCCTTAAACGTAAAATCCTGTACATTTAACATCATATGTAGTTTGACCCACAGAATGGGTAAGCAGTTTTGCAGTGAAGACAACCAGGATCAGTTGTGAACATTACCTAGATTTTAAAATAAAAATGCTAGCAGGACTGCAGGAGGGAGGCATGGGGTCCTGCAGTCAGTCCACGCAAGTGTTAACTCAAACTTCAGGCAGCCTCTATATAGCACCAGTCTGACCCTGCTCCTCCTCCTGTATGAGGAAGTTTGGGAAACTTCTATATCACAAGAATTGCTGAAAGGTGCTTGTAAATTACACACACACACACACACACACGTTCCAGATAGATGCTCCACCTCCGCCACAACTGATCTCTGCAGAGATTCCCCCCCCCCTGCACCCGGCTATCTACAAATAATATCAGAAGAGATAGTTACAACAAGTCTTTGAAAACAGAATCGCAAGATCCAAGTCCACATTGTTTTTCTATCAAACAGTCTGAACACATGAGTATTCAAAATGTAGCACAGTGGCAGGGCAACCTGGTGCCCTCCAGAGTTTTGGACTACCATTCCCACAGTCCCTGACCATTGGTCATGCTGGTTGGGGCCAATGAGTTTTGTAGTCTAAAACATCTGGTGGGCAACAGATTGCCTATGCCTGTTGTAGCAGTTGCTTTCCTTTCCTTTTCTCCAGCGCTCCCAGGCTCACATCTGTTTATGGTCTGGTTGCCAGGAGACCACCACGCTACTACACATGTCAGAAATCTGCACATCAGAACCAGGCCACTCTTACGTGGAATTAAAGTTTGGCCTTGACGGACAATCCAGGGATGGTATGCAATTAGTATTTTAGACATACGTGATGGCCGATATGATATCTATTACCAGATAATGAGTTACACATGGAGCTCTTCACCAGGCAAAGGCAAAGGGTTGCCTGATGGAATGCTTGCACATTCCTATACCGAGAGAAGGCCATCCAATGGAAGATATTAACCCCATCTTTTAGGCATGCCCTGGCTTTTCAGGCATATCCCATTTAACAAGGATAAAGCCCAATCCTGCGCAGTCCTTCCTTCAGTGGAAGGGAGTTCCACTGAGTCCAATGGGATTAACACAGAGGTAAGTTTGCACAGGATTGCAGCCATGGTGTCTGAAATAACCACATTTTATTTTATTTATTTATTTATTATATTTATACCCCACCTTTTTTCCCTGCAAGGAACCCAGGGCGGCTTACATAATCCTCCTCCTCCTCTCCATTTTATCCTCACAACAACCCTGTGAGGTAGGTTAGGCTGAGAGTCAGTGACTGGCCCAAAGTCACCCCATGAGTTTCATGGCCGAGCAGGAACTAGAACCCAGATCTCCCGAGCCCCAGTCCAGCACTCTCACCACTACGCCACATGCACAAGAACCACCTATATCCTGATTAAATGCAGCGGGGGTGGGGGGGCAGTTGTTCACCACACAGAACCAGCCCAGGACATTTTGGTGCATTTGAGAGACACACACACACACACACACACACACACACACACATTTTAAGATGGGGGACAGAGGTAGGTACTCGGCTCTGTCCTCACACTAAAGTGCCTGTTCTTTGACTTCCCTAAAGAGAGGTTATTATGGACTGAGAATGTAATACCAATTTTTTCCCAGAAGGTGCTGCTCTCAGGCCATATCTGCTGCTTGTTTCATCCTGCTCCCCCCCCCCCATTCTCACCTTTTTTCTAGCCTCTTGGGTTTTTTGCCCTTGAATATTTTATTTGAAATCTAATTCTGCCCGAATCCGCTGGTAATAAAATCTTGATGAAACACAGTTACCATCTTGCCAGCCTGAAATGTTGTTAGAAGCATGAGCTGATGCAATCTTTAAATCGGTAACTCTGCAGTAGAAATGTCCCCCCCCCCCCAAAATCTTTTGCATTTTGGACATCTCTTAAGCACCTTATAATATTTATCAAATTATCCACAGATTTGCAGCTTGATCTTATGTATGTTTACCCTTAGGTCTGTCTCATTTTCTTCAGTGGAACCAATTTGCAAATGAAGGTGTTGAATGCGATGGTGTCACTGTCAGTACTTTCTGCATTTCCCCTGCTCAATGCAGGAAACTAGAGGAGGGGTCTCCCATCCAAGTACTGTATTAGTCAATTCATCCTTACTGTCTATTGGTGGTGGTTTATTACTACTTATCTCTCTTGTTCTGCTTCTCATATGTAATATTAAGTAGTATTTCCTAAAGGTGATCACTATGGTTTCCTTACTTCTGGATTGGATATTTTGGATTAAACATTTGCCCTTGAATTACTCACAGCCCAGGATGCCCCATTGAGTTCAGAAAGGTTTACTTCCAGCTAAGCGTGCACAGGACTGCAGTCTTATTCCCTCTGACACTCAACCCATCCATATAAGCAGCAGGCATAGGCAAGTTTCCAGCAGCACAGCAGCAAGTTCAATAGGACTGAACAATTGATACAATGTTCATAAGCCAGGGCTCCTCGGTAACTTGTGGTCTTCCAGATGTTTTGGCCTACAACTCCCATCCACCCCCACGATTGGCTACGCTGGCTAGGGAGGATGGGAACTGTAGGCCTAAACATCTGGAGGGCCACAAGTTGCCCACCCCTGGCCTATGAGAATACACAGCTCCAGTATACAGTCATGCCTTGGATTAAGAGCATAATTCGTTCCGGAAAAGTGCTTGTAATCCAAAACACTCTTATATCAAAACGAAATCCCCCCAAAAAAATTTGTACAGAGATTTTTAATTTAAGCAGTACTACAGTACTTGTATTGCAAGACGACGCTTGTATATCAAGTCAAAAAAAATTAAATAAATATTAAAAATGTTGCTTGTCTTGCAAAACAGCTCTCAAACCAAGTTACTTGTAATCCAAGGTATTACTGTATTTATACCGCTTGACTGCAAGCCTGTGCACAGTTCTACACAGTGAAGGAGTGAGTCTCACTAAACCTACGTGGGATTTATGTCTGAGTAAACATGCATAAACTTGCGCTGCAGGGCCAGGATCTTAAGGCATAACTGGAATTTACCTCCGAGTAAACACGAGGGAAAAGCTAAAGCAGCCAAGCTGTTCACAAACCGAGCCTTTACAAAGCCCTTGTTAAGTGCTCGATCGGGTTCCCATCAGGACAAGCGTCCCACCGCGCCGCAATGATAGGAAGCGCGTGTTTCTCCTCTTCCCCCGCATCCCCACGACCCCCAAAACAAGCCATCGCCCGCGCCTACCCTGTCCTCCTGTGTCGAAGGCTGAGGTTGTCTTTAATGGATGGGCTGTCAGGAATGAGCACCTCCGGGTGGGGGGAGACGTCCAAGACCGCCCCGTAAGGCCGGCCGCCGCTCCTCTCTCTCTCGCCGGCGCTTTCTTCGAAGAGCACTGGGTTGCCGAGTTTGTTGAAGACGATGGTGTTCATGGTGGCGGCGGGCGGGCTCCTTCAGGAGAGGGCAGCCCGGCCGGGGCTTCGGCGAGACTGATCAGCGGGGAGAGCCGCTCGGCGCTTCCGAGGTGGGGAGGACTCGACGGGGGCTGCAGAGGAGAAGCATCAGGTTACTCGAGGAAAATCAGCCAGACGAATCGTTGCGGGAGGGAGGGGGGCGGGCGGCCGGGAAGGGGGGAGGGAGTGGGGCGGGCGAGATCAAGGCAAGCGGACTTGGCAGGGCGGGCGGAGCGGCCGGCGGCAGCAGCTACCGAACCCGCGCGCGCGCCTCGCGGAAGGAAGCCCCCCACAGCCGGCGTGAACGGGGTGGTGGTGGCGGCGGAACGCCTGCAAGCGTCAGCGCAGCGCGCTTTGTAACCTGTAGGCAGCAGAGCGTGGGCGCTGCTTGGCTGAGCCCCGATCCCGAACGGATTTTCACGAACGTAAGGCCTCTTGGAATTCATTTTTTAAAATTATAATTACATTTATATCCCGCCTCCCAGCCCCCCCCCCCGCCTCCTCTTGCAAGGAACCCAAGGCGGCTTACATGGTCCTCCTCCTCTCCATTTTATCCTCACAACAACCCTGCGAGGTAGGTTAAGCTGAGAGCCCCAAATCCACCCAGCGAGTGTCAGGGCCGGATCTCCGGAGTCCCAGCCCAACACCCCCACACTGGCTCACCCATGGATTTCGACTTTCCTGTTTGTTTGATACGTTTGGAGAGTCGGGAAGCCGTTTCAGCCCCTGCAGTGACCATGCGGGCAAGGGCAGTCCAACAACGCCTGGATGGCTCCACGGTCCCTCCCCTGCGGTCGATGGTATCCCTCCCTTCCCCCGCCACCTGGTTGGTTCAGATGTTTTGGCCTTTCCCGCACCTAGCTGCCCACCCACGCCAGTCTAAGGGCACGCGGATGTTTCAAAAAGAGGCGCGACCATTTCTTGGAATGGATCCTTAAGGCCGCCACAATCCCTTCTTCCTACTTACTCGACAGTAAATCCCATGCAAGGCCCCGGGTACCCCTGCTGTAGGAACAACCCTCCTCCTCCTCCTCATCCCTGCGAAGGCCGTCGTGGCCAAACTGCCATGAAAGCGAAGGGGCCGCGCTGCTCACGTAAGGTTGGGAAGGGATGCTGCTGCTACTAAGCGCGTGTATTCGAAGCACGTTCCCCTCACCGCACCACCCGTGAAGAAACGAACTGTCCGGGGTCACCGTGAAATCCAAAACGATGGTTTTAGAGAGAGAGATCTGAAAACGACAACCATGCTGGGTTTTCCCTCCTTGGGCAGTGTAGTTGGGGGATCTAGACAGGGGGAAGGGAGTGCCTTTGTTTTGTTTGTTTTTTAAAGAATCATTTAAACCGAATCGCCCCCCCCCCCTTTTGAGGCTTTAAATCTTTCTCCTCGTGTGAAGTGAACGCAAGTGGTCTTGTGTATGCGCGACTGAACCCAGAAGAAACGTTTGTTACCTTGCCTGGGCATGCTGCTTGTACGTGGGAGTTACAAAGCAATCCTGCGAAACCGTTTTAAGCCTCAGGTGCCACGGAAGTTTTTGATGCAGGGCAGAATGCGGGATAAAGCATGAACATATCTTGTAATTGGCGTTAGAGATGCGATGAGAGGGCACAATCGGGGCCCCGAATTAAAACGTTTAGCTGTGTTTGTTTGTTTTTACTCCTAAGGTTTAAGTCGGCTTTTCCTTAACCCCTTTTGCTAAACGCAAATGTAGCCGTCTTCTTCTTCTTCTTCTTCTTTTTTTTTTTTTTTTGCGTTCTTTCTCTTTTTAAGGAGTGGCACAGACAGCACCAGAGAGATTTAAAGACGCATCTCAACCCACATGTGTGAAAGTCCTTTAAATGTGACCGTAATATACCCACTACAAATGTACACGGGAGACCCTGTGTAATTGAAGCTGATCTTCAGCGTTCTCTCTCTCAGTCTGCAGTATCCATTCACATGTAGCGCACATAACGACGCTCGAAGTAAAACGTAAGCCTGGCGACTGAAACGCATCTTCGTGAAAAATGCTTGGGTACTTCAAACGAACGGAGGGGCGCTTGGGCTCCGGAACAGCTAAAAGCCAAGGCTGGAAGCCCTTCCTCTCCGGATACGTCGCTGCTCTGCATCGGTTCGGAGTCACGCTTGTTGTATGTTCACAGCAGCTTAAGGAGCGGAGCTCCAATTATGCCGGCGTCAAAGTGTGCTTCGGTCCGCCTCTAGATTTCAAGGATCTTTTTGTTAGAACTGGGAAGGCCATCGCAACGGAAGGGGCAGGGGCGGTTCGTACAGCGAGGGGCAACTGAATGGCGGGCGGGCCCGCGCCCCTGAAGCGCAGACATGCCGAAATCTGCATCGAATTCCTGATTGGCACACGAGGGAGAACACTGCGGACCCGTTTCCCACCTGTAACAATGGGGCTAATGGCCAATCTCGCAGGGATGTAAGACAGTAAGTAAGTACCAAACATCACCATCATCATGGTACTGGAACAATTTTCAGAGCGTGGCCACGTTGCAGGCAGCAAAAACAACAGAGAGGAGGCTTGCTGCGGGACCTTAAAGACTAACACATTTATTCTGGCATGAGCTTTCGAGGACTACAGCCCACTTCATCAGAGAGGGGCACTGTTCGGGAGCTGCCCGCATGTGCACCGTGGGCGTAGGATACTTAGGCTGCAATCCTATCCACGCTACGCTTCCCCTGGAGGAAGCCCCACCGAACCCCATCCTGGGACTGACTCCCCAGTTCCCAGGAGACGTGCCGAGGACGGGATTGCCCTGTTAACGGGCACCTTAAGCAGGACAGGCGGGCAACCTTCCAGCGCGGGCACAACAGCCCATTTGCCCCGCTTCGGCCTGCTTTGAGACAAGCCAGCGGAAGAGAGGGCACCACGAACTCTTTTCGTTGTGGGTCCTGCATCCGTCGGGATTTGGGAAAACTAGCAAACCCATCCCTTCTTGCTTTTTATTTTGCTCACGATCCCCGCTTACGCCGTCTGAGCTGGGGAATTTCCCTTCCTCTCTTCCTTTGTATAAGCTTTAGCATTCTAAAAGTTAATGAGGGGCTGTGGCGACCCCATCCAGGCGGCTCCCGGATGGTGCTGCCACCAGCTCCGGGAAAAGCGCCCGTAGAAGCCCAGCAGGTCTTCGCTGCTCGCCATCTCATCGGAATGCACGCTTACTCTTGAAGGAAGCAGCTGCTGGGAGCTCCCCAGCCTTGGCCTTGGTGGGTCCCTTTTTCCCCTTGGCCGAGGGGCCTGGGAGCCAAGCAGTCGGCAGCAGCAACTCTCCCGCTGCCCCACAAACCAAGGGGGCATTTTTGCTTTCATCATCGCTTCAGAAACAAGATCTGACTCCTTCCTTCTACCGCCTGCTGCCGAAATCCTCCCCCTCTGCCCCCCAGAAAGTATGTCTCTCACTCAGCTCAGCCGGCCTGCTGCGGCGGCGCCCCCCCCCCCTTTCCCTTGAACCAAAAACGTCCGTGTAACCAGAGAAATTAGCCGAGATGGCCACTGTCAATATTTGCGAGGATGTAGTTGAGACTCTGTTTGACTAGTCCGCATGAAAAACGAGCAGGGCCCAGATCCTAAGCACACAGCCGCTCTTGGAAGGGCGAGTGGAAGCGCCCCTGGATTCATTCCGTGGGGCTGGCTTCCAAGTCGACGCGTAGAGAGGACGGGGCGATGCTCCTCTCTGAATGGCATGCCCCGGGACATGTGGTGCGTGCGTGTGTTTGTGTACACACGGATACTGCGCGCACACACCACAATCGCCTCTTTATGCTGCTGCTGCTGCTGCTGCTGCTGCTGCTTTTTCACACCATTTTCTGTCTGTCCTTGGATCTCATCCATCAGCGCAAACCGTCCTTTGAAAGGATTGTTCATTTATACGTTTCAGAAGATGTACTTTTCCGACCTCCTTGCTTTGCAAGGAAGGCCTCGGCCCCTCCTCTCTCCCCCCCCCCCATTAAACACGACATTCGCTTCGCTGGAGCCTGGAGTACCACCACAGAAAAGGGAGAAGAAGAAAAAGCTTTCCTACGTTACGGTGCAGGCACGGACCACATACGAAAGACCCAACTTCTACTTTTAATTTAATCCGAGGTAAATACCACAGTTGTCAAACGGGATTAGAGAGAATCCCCGCTTGGGCCACAAGTACGCTTGCACAAACGGAAGCAATCCATCTGTTTTTACCACCCGGAGGGTGAAGTCTAGAGGGGGGCGGGCGGGGAGCAGTGACATAGCAGTTGATCAAAACGGCGATAAATGACCTATTTCAAGTATACCAAAATACAGACACTGAAAACCTCGGGGTGGGGGAGGTCTTCTAACCTACAAATCTTCCCTCCGCACCGGCCAGACATTCCTCGTTAACAGACACACACAGCACATTGGTGCCTAGAACACGTGTCCAAGATGTGGTTCTGGCAAGAAGTGGGGGAAGCGACCCAGATTACCGCGAAGCGAACTACTGAAGGAGGCATAAAGCAGGAAAAGCCCGGCTGCCGTGCCGGCGTCCGCAGCGAGACCTCCTTTCCGCAAAGATCACCGCATAGGAGAGGAACTGCCGCTCCATTGACAGTCCGATCACATCCGCTCAAGCACACCAGGAGGGGACGCATTCACACAGCAGCCTTTTCTCCTCTCCCTTCCGCGCCGCCTCCCGCAGAAATGCGGCGGTCGCACACGGAGAACAAGCGCCGCTTCCCTCACAGGAGCGCGCAAAGCTCCCCCGATCCGCGCGCCCTAGGGCACTCCCGCTCGCTCCCGCTCTCTCCTTCGCTCTCGCAGCTCGCAGAAACACAATTCGGCCAATCGCGCTCACAGAAGTGACAGAGGAGATTAGAAGAGTCATTTAAAAAAAAAAAAAAACACCCATCCCCGGTATCCACAAAAAAGCGCGTCTAGCATGCACACGTTCCGCGGACGGAAATGCAAGGACGTCGCAAACACTCGTTTTCGCACGGACAGAAAAGCAAATCCAAGGCTCTTTTAAACATATCACCGAATTCTCTTCCTTTCTCTCTCTCCCTTAAATAATTTTAGGTGACCGATTATCCTCTCAACGATTAAACCAGCCTTCCCCCCCCCAGCACCCTCCAGATATGTTACACTCCAACTCCCATAATCCCCCAGCCAGCGATTATGGGAGTTGGAGTCCAACACATCTGGAGGGTGCGGGGGGGGGGGGGAGAGAAGGCTGGCTTATGCTATTTAAGTGTCATTCCAAATACGCACAGCCACCATTTAAAAAATAAAAATAAAATAAATTAAGGCAAACATATATTCGTTGAAAGCCAGACAAACAAAGTTACCTTCAGAAAGGGGCACACGGGGAACACGCACCTATACCAAGAGTAAGTGTGCCGGGCTGAGGGGAGACGCTGTGTCCTTACAAAAAGACTTGCCCGCACAAATGCGCGCGCGGGCACACACACCTCTACCCGCACACTACACACCTGGTGGTTGCCAGGTCTCTCTCGCGCTTCGCCCGGCGGCGCCACGCCGGCCCGTCTCCCGCAGCGCCGCGCCCCGCCAGAGCTGCGTGCGGGGCGAGCCGAAGAACTTGCCCTCGCGAGGGGCGCGTTTAAATGGCGGGGCAGAGACACTAAGTGCCCGAAACGGGGTGGGGTGGGGGTCGAGCACGACGCAGGACAGGCGCACGCGGGCTGGGGGCGGCGGGCAGTGCCGGAGCACGACTCCGTTACCCGCAGCTGCGGCGGGTGGCTCCGTTAGTGAGTGTGTGAGCAAGGGGTGAGAGGTCGTTCCCTCCTCCTCCTCCCCCTCCCCCCCTGGAGTCCTTCGCCTTGGTCGGGCTCACGAGACATGATGTCGCGCATCCGCCTCTCTCTACCTGAGGCGAACTGCGGCTCGGCGGCGGGGCTCCTGCTCGGCGGCGGCGGCGGCGCCTGCAACGCCCATCCCAGCTCAGCCGCCTCCACGCGTTTTCAGCGCGCGCAGCCCCCGGGAGCTCTCGAACCACAAGCGCTGACCGCGGCCGCCGCTCGCCTTTATTGCCCAGGCAGCAGCTGCCGGGCCCGGGAACGTGAATGGGGGCGCCTTCTCATGTTTCCCCTCTGGCCCGCTCAGCCTGCGAACATCCTCCCCTTGCCGTATCCAGCTTCCCGGGCGGCTGCGGCTTGGAAAGCCCGCGGCGATGTCTGTCAAGAGGACATGGGGGGGGGGGGGCGGAGGAGGAGGAGGAGGAGGAAAGCAGCAGCCGCAGCGGCAGGAGAAGCGCGACGGGCGACGCTGCGGGATCGGGGCCAGGCTGCTCCTTCCTTCTTCGTGGGCGCTTCTGGGATTGCCCCCGAGAGCCACCCCCGATTTGGGTGACAAGGAGGTGGTTGAAAGAACAAATATCCTCCCCTTCCAGGAGAATCGAAGGGCTGGAAGAGACACACACACACACACCCCAAGCCGGCCAGCCAGTCAGCCAGCGGCCCCTCCCAGTCACCCTCTGAGGCTGTCAGCCCATGCACATTTCTCGGAGACTCTGCAGTGCAAATCCCTATCCTGTTGTCTACTCGGAAGTAAGTCCCATTGAATTAAATGAGGCTTGCTTCCAGGGAAGTGTGCATAAGACGGCACCCGTTGAACTCTGCTCTGCAGGATTGACTTCCTGGGGTCCGTTTGGCCAGGCTGCAGCCGCCTACCTTTGAGCAAGGCCCATCGAATGCAAGGGGGGGCTGAACTCCGAGTCTGCGTGCGCAGGATCGGCCTGGGAATGCCCTTCAGACGGACGCGCGGCAGCCATCGAGTCGCCTCCTCACGCCGCTGGGCGGGGGGGGGGGGAGGCAGAAGGCGGCACGTGGCTGCTTCGAAGCGGATCACTCCGAGCAGATATCACAGCTCGCTGCGCGCTTCAAACGGAGAGGGAGGCTTCTTTTCCCGCCCCGTCAATCACTCCCTTCGTATAGCTCACCCTTTTACACAACCGTCATTATTTACATTCCCAAATGCGCTGTATCCGTTCATGGTGAGGAGGAGGATGAATCATAATTTGTTCGTCATCGTTATGATGAATATTTGAGTTAAGATTGGGCTAGGTGCCAACATATATATGGTATACTTACAATTTCTCTTAGATAGATCCTAGACACATCTGTGGATCTTATCTCACAGAGATCATCGATGAAAAGCTTGAAGCACTTCGCGGTTGTGTTGCAGAAACCGAGATCCTCATTTTCATAAATCGCTATTTGAGGTCCGAAAGTTGGGGGATTCTCTGGAGTTGTAGGACTTTTTTTCCTGTCTAAACGTGCATAGGATTGTGCCCTAAGTGATATATATTGTAATATATACAGACAGATAATATAGTTTTTAAAGCTTCTACTGAGTTTGTTCGGAACAGGTCTTGTTGTCTCAAGCAAAAGATGTGCATTTTCTGGATCGAAGGCAGAGAACTGTTAATAAACACGAAAACGAATAATACAGCAAACCGAATAGCTTCACCGCAGAGAAACACAACTGGACTGGGGAGGAATTAGAAAAGGCTGCAATCCTATACACACAGGCGTAGAGCAATCCCTACTGAACGCAGTGGAATGTGTAAATCTTCATAGGATCGGGCAGCACATCAATTTCCAAGGTGGGAAAAAAGGTGGGAGGGCAATGTCCGACTCTCGAGAGCTTGAATTCTAATCTAAACTCGCCTAAAATTTAGGGCTCTTCCAAGGGAGGAGCGAGTAGAAATGCTCCCTTCGTCCATGGTGGCATTTAATCCCCAGGCAAATTGGAAAGCAACAGTGTATGCCCTGGTAGTCTTAAAATAGGCAAGAGCAAAAGGGATGGGGCGGGGTGGGGGCGTATTTGTCATACCAGACAAAGCCTGAAGAACCTTGTCCGAGACCAGGGGTGGGGACTGTCTGTGGCCCTCCAGGTGTTGATTGATTGATTGGATTTGTACCCCATCTTTCCACCAAAAAATGACACTCAAGATGGCTTATAGGCACAATGGAAATGAATTAAAACAATACATTAAAATGCAATAAAAACATAACAATTACAAATTAAAAAATAGGGGGGGACAGCATTCAAGCCAACAGACCCACTTACAGGCCAAAGGCCTTCTTGTTCTTTGCCTGCAGGTGGAAGGACAGCAGAGAGGGAGGGAACCCAGCCTCCCTCCTGAGGGAGTTCCACAGCCCTTTGTTGAGCTGCTACTCCCACAATCCATCGCCATCAGCCAGTCTGGCTGGGGCTGATGGGAATTGGAGTCCAATAGCAACTAAAGGGCCACAAGTTCCCTAGCTCTGTCCTGGGAGGAAGGAAAACCCATGAGCTTTACTCATAAAGATTTCCCAGTCATGCGTGTGCGTGTGCACGCGTGTACGCACGCACATACATACAGTCATGTGAAAAAGAAAGTACACCCTTCTCGAGTTCCATGGTTCCATGTATCAGGACAGAAGAAAAATCATCGGGCCTCTAGCAGGTCTCAAAATTAGGTAAAGACAACCGCAGATGAACAACAACACATGACAGAGTACACCTGTGGCATTATTTATTGTACAGAAATACAGCCAAGATGGAGAAGCCATGTGGGAAAAAACTAAGTACACCCTTACTACTGCCACAGGTATGAAGAGGCTAAGGAGCAGCCAGGTGCTGCTAAGCACATGCCCTTGATGAATTGATCATCAGGCAAGTGTGACCAGCTCTATAAAAGCTGAATTGTCAGGAGTTTGCTGGTCTCCAGCAGTCAGGTGTGTGTTACCACAATGCCAAGGAGAGAAGAGCAGCAGCAATGATCTTAGGGAAGCAATTGTTGCTGCCCATCAATCCGGGAAGGGTTATAAGGCCATTTCCAAACAATTTAAAGTCCATCCATCATTCTTCAGTGAGGAAGATTATTCACAAGTGGAAACCATTCAAGACAGTTGCCAATCTTCCCAGGATTGGACGTCCCAGCAAATTCACCCAAAGAGCAGACCGTGCAATGCTCAGAGAAATTGCAAAACATCCAAGCGTTACATCTCAGGCGCTAGAGGCTGCAGTCAGCAGGTGCAACGTTAAAGTTCATGACAGTACAATTAGAAAAAGACTGAACAAGTATGGTTTGTATGGAAGGGTTGCCAGGAGAAAGCCTCTTCTCTCTAAAAAGAACATAGCAGCATGGCTTGGGTTTGCAAAGTTGCATCTGAACAAAGCACAAGCCTTCTGGAACAATGTCCTTTGGACAGATGAGACCAAAGTGGAGCTGTTTGGCCATAATGCACAGCGCCACGTTTGGCAAAAACCAAACACAGCATATTAGCACAAACATCTCTGACCAACTGGCAAGCACGGTGGTGGAGGGGTGATGATTTGGGCTTGTTTTGCAGCCAGAGGACCTGGGCACCTTGCAGTCATTGAGTCGACCTTGACCTCCTCTGTATACCAAGGTATTCTAGAGTCGAATGTGAGGCCATCTGTCCGGCAGCTAAAACTTGGCCGAAATTGGGTCATGCAACAGGACAATGATCCCAAGCACACCAGCAAATCTACAACAGAATGGCTGACAAAGAAAAGAATCAATGTGCGGCAATGGCCCAGTCCAAGTCCATACCTCAACCCAATTGAAATGCTGTGGCGGGACCTTAAGAGAGCTGTGCATAAACAAATGCCCGCAAACCGCAATGAACTGAAGCAATGTTGTAAAGAAGAGTGGGCCAAAATTCCTCCACAACGATGTGAGAGACTATCACATCATACCGAAAATGATTACTTCAAGTTATTGCTGCTAAAGGTGGTCCTACCAGCTATTGAATCATAAGGTGTACAGTAATACCTTGGATTGCAAGTAACTTGGTTTGAGAGCATTTTGCAAGACAAGCAAATTTTTAAATATTTAATTTTTTTTTACTTGATATACAAGCGACGTCTTGCAATACAAGTACTGTAGTACAGCTTAAATTAAAAATCTCTGTAAAAATTTTTTTGGGGGGATTTCATTTTGATATAAGAGT
Source organism: Shinisaurus crocodilurus (assembly GCA_021292165.1). Lineage (NCBI taxonomy): Eukaryota > Metazoa > Chordata > Lepidosauria > Squamata > Shinisauridae > Shinisaurus > Shinisaurus crocodilurus. The sequence continues at coordinate 26,930,339 of CM037880.1, read as the reverse complement.
GTTTTGGATTACAAGCACGTTTCCGGAACGAATTATGCTCTCAATCCAAGGCATGACTGTACTTAGTTTTTCCCACATGGCTTCTCCATCTTGGCTGTATTTCTGTACAATAAATAATGCCACGGTGTACTCTGTCATGTGTTGTTGTTCATCTGAGGTTGTCTTTACCTAATTTTGAAGACCTGCGATGGGCCCGATGATTGTTCTTCTGTCCTGATACGTGGAACCATGGAACTCGAGACGGGTGTACTTTCTTTTTCACATGACTGTGTGTATACATACACACATACACACAATTATTTGTGAAACGCCAGCAAAATAACGTAGTGTTGTTGTCCCAAGGCTTGGTCTGAGGGGGCACAACCTACACCCATTTTGCCCAAGCACAGCAGGTCTGGATCTGGTCAGTACCTGCTTTAATACCGCCTTCCCCAACCTGGTGGCATCCAGATGGGTTGGACTGCAACTCCCATCATTCCCAGGCAGCATGACCAATGGCCATGTTGCCTGGGAATGATGGAAGTTGCAGTCCAACTGATCTGGATGATATCGGGTTGGCGAAGGGTGCTTTAATGCTTCCCTAACCACACTGCATTTCAGTTGGCAGGGCCGACGCTACTGCTAGGCAAACTAGGTGGCTGCCTAGGGCGCGTGGCTGAAGAGGGCGCAGAAATGCTGCGCTCCTTCCGGCCGACTCTTCCTCGCCGCCGGCGCGCTCCTGCCCCGCCTGGCCGCCTCGCCAACAAAGGCACCACCAGGTCAGTGCGGGGGGGATTGCGGGTGCCGGGCGGGCTCGGGGTCGCACTCGGCTTTCCTCGGCGCCCGGAGCTAGGCCGGGTCAGGAGCGCGTGTGGCGGTGGCGCCCGGTCCAAAGATGCTGCGCAGTGGGCGAGGCCGGCTTGGCAGCGGGGAAAGCGGCTGCTGGAGACGGCAGGGGGGGAGGGGGGCGCTGGGCAAGCAGGCATTTCCCGGCTGCTTTGCTCCGGAGCCCCCCCTGGCACGAGAGGGGGGAGCGCTAAATATAACTTTGCCTAGGGCGCCAAACTGCCCTGCACCGGTCCTGTCTATTGGGGCTGTTTACCTGGGATTGTTCAAACTTGGGCCACAATTTGGAGCTAGGATAAAGCCATCAGTCATATATAAGCTCATCCATTTGACTCTTGTCTTTTGGCAGGATGGAAGTTCAGGTTGTTCAACCATTTCATCTTCTGTTTAGTCGTGTGTGAACATCTTGTCCTTATCAGATCTGCCAGAGACGCCCGCCCTGCTCAGAGTTCCTCTTTTCATGATGCAAGACGGGCATCTACTAAGCCAGGAGCAAGCCCTTTTCCATAGTCCTCCAACCATGTGGGGAATACCTTCCTTTGTGGGGGATGACTTCGGGAGCAGGAGATGGCTTCAGCAGCAGCTGCTGCAAAAAAAAAACCTGTCAAAAACTCATCTGTTTCATGTAAGTTTTTGACCCCATTATTTGCTAATCTGCTGTTGAAGGATTTTAACATGTTTATTTTGCTGTTTTGTTCATCTGGGCTGTTGTATTGTTATAGTTTAATGCTGTAAACTGCTTTGTAAATTGGATTTCTTTGTTTAAAAAGAATATATAGACTAGTGTGGCAGTTATGATATATACTGGAATAGGTGTGTAACCAAGTAGCTGTGTCACAAGTGCAATTGTGAAGGTAATTATCTTATATCTCAGCTTTCTCCAACCTGGTGCCTTCCAGATACGTTGGACTGCAGCTCCTATAATTCCCAGCTAGGATGGCCATCTGGAGGGCACCAGATTGGAGAAGGCTGTTCCATCTAATCTAACTCCATGTAGAGAAAAAGAGATAAATCCTCCTTTTCACTGTGATAGATAGACTGACTTAGTGGATAGCTACATATTCTTCTCAGATGTAGTTATACAGAGCAGACCCACTGAAATTAATGGGACTTAAGTTATTCATGCCTTACTTAAGTCCCATTTATTTCAATGGGTCTGCTCTAAATATATGTCTAGATCCAACCATATTTTTATTTATAGAGAAGAGAAAGGAACTGTGCTCACTCCTTACTAATGATGTCATGTACTCTTGGCAATAGGTGACTGTGACAGCCGTGCAACCACTTTCAACACTACAATGTAATTGATCCTTGGACTAAGAACTAAATTTCCCCAGCAACTCGACTTACAGCACAATCTTAAGCATGTTTACTCAGAAGTAAGTCCCACTGAGTTCAGTAAGACTTACTCCCTAGTACGTAAGTTTAGGAACACATACTGAGAGGTTTGAGCACTTGGAAAGTATTCTCCACCAATAGAAGAGAACATCATGTGGATCATGCCCAACAATTTAGTAAACATTTCTCATTCTCCACACAAAAGATGAAAGTCTGGGCCCAAGTCTGAATTGTTCTTAGAAGAAAGGAAACTCTAATTCTGATGCTGCAGTTGTTGTGAACAGATTTTGATCTATTAAATAATAATTAAAATATTTAGGATTAATGAAGCTTTTTTCCCAAAGACTTCTAACTGCAGTAATATTTTTAATACGGTACATAATGTACAATTGCCCCCTTTTCCCACACAACATTTCCACTGCCAATATCTCCGTTATTGGACTGTTATTGCTTTCAATCCTAATTAATACCTTTGGGGCTGTTGGCAGTCATCAGGTTATTTCAGCAGTACATTCTACAACATTACAATCTACTGAAGTAAGCAGAAGTGTGGTCCAAGATGGAAGATCACAGGACCGTGTCAGATACACGTTGATCAAAGATGGATTATAGGCTGAGGCCACAATTCAAAGTGAGGGGAGGCAACAAACGCCTACAGATATGAGCCAGCCAAAGATGGCATTTGCTAAATAAAGTATCTAGCTAGTTTTTTAACCAGTTGCACGTTTACACAGAAAAAAAAGGCCTACAACTCCCAGCATGCCCCAGCCAGCTGGACGTTGTAGGCCCTTTCTTCCCATCTAAACAGGCTCATAGGATTGCGCCTTTAGCGAGCAGTAAGAGTCCACATTGATCTAAGAAGGACTTGGTGCAGATTGTGTTAACAGTCTTTTGAAGACTGTTAACACGTTGGAACATGCTGTCTGAATCCCCTCTCTGCAGACAGCCATCCCAGTGCCCTCGGTGAGAATGCACATCCCCATCTGCATCAGACCCACCCATCAGGAGCAAGTGGGGAGGGATCAGATATGCGTCAGTACCACCCGCACACATGGATGGATGGATTTCCCTTGCTGGATGAGGAGGTGTGTCTTTTCTAAACCATAAACCAGGAGTGCAGAACCGAGGGCCCGAGGGCCAAATTCAGCCCTTCTGGAGTCCCCCAGAAGGCCATTCCCCATTCCTCTGGCCCCACCCCCTTTCCCCCAACCACTGATCATTTGGTGGCTTCTCGGCTTTTGTGCAGTCGTTAAGGAGGGGTCTTTAACTTTGCTGGGAGAGGCATCACCCCTGGTGCTGGCCTTGCAGATGGGCTACCCACTGAAGAAGAAGTTTTGCTTGCTCATTCTGCTTTTCAGTTCTAGGATGTGTTTCATGTAGGGCCTGATCCACAGCACTGCAAGACACGATGTGTGGCTGCCCCCTTGACCCACAAGGCAATGTTGCAACAGCATCGAACTAGCAGAGAATAGGTTACCTGGGGCTTCACCTCTTAGCCTTGTCTCAATAACTCGTAGTGAATAGGCCTATCAATGACTATTAAACATAATAGGTAAGAATGGAACATCCAGGAGCAGAAGCAATATACTGTTGGTTACCAGATGATGGGGATAAGGAATACGGAAAGGCTGTCTCCTACTTGCAGAACATGTGAGCGTCCATAGGATATCTGTCGGCTGGCCGCCTGTCCAAGAAAGAGTGTGATATGCTAGAATGCTCTTTAGCCTGAACCAGCTTAGCAATTGTTATGTTCTTAATGGTACTGTCTCTTCATTATTAAATCCAAGGCAGAGCTCTGCATTTTGGCAACTTTGTTTCTATCTGTGTTTCCAAAAGAAAGAATTATGTCACCTAGATTTCATCTCCAGCCACCAGGTTTCTCGGTGTGTGTCGGGGAAGGAGAATCAGCAGACAGGATCCTGCGTCCCCATTATTTTCAGAACTTGTTTAATATTCAGAATGGGATACAGAATGGAGGCTTGGTGGTTTTAATTAAGGTTCTTTAGCCAGAACTGTGCTGAAAAATAAATCAATTGCTCTGAGCCAGGGAGCCGTCTCCTAACCCTGGTCCAGCCACACTTCATCCTCTCTGCAAGGGGTGGGGAGAGATGACAAGTTGACAACTGGCAGCAGCTGCCTCAGGATCTAGGAGAGGTTTGCAGAAAAGCAATCCTTACTGAAATATCAGCTGCGTAGAGGTCATGTGCAAAAAGAAGGGCTTGTAGCTGAGGTTTTGGAATGGAGGTCAAAGCAATCACAACAGGGCCCCAGTTTAAGTGCACAATCCACGTGTACCAACCCTGTTGAAATGAATGACAGGTGCTCAAGAGTACAGCAAGGCAATGTAAACTTAAACGTGGGAGAAACAAACGGACAGAACAATCAGTTAAAATCTAAATGCAGAGGGAGATTTTGCAAGAGGAGGAGATAACTTTAATTACCAGGAAATATTATTATGTGAGTTGATTCAGATGTTAGATATATTTATAAGGGATATTCTGTTTCCTTGTAATTCAGTGTTAACAAAGGCTTTAAAACAGAAACAAGATCTATAAATGCTTCCAAATATTGAGAGTTGGGACATTACAAACTGTGCCATAAAATCCTATCACTGAAGTGAAAAGAGTAACAAATCAGTTTTACAAGCATCTGTCATTACTGGTGCAAGTATTCAAAAATGCATTTGTTTTCATCTCATTGTTAGCCAACTTGTTTATTATTGCAGAGCAATTAACCTCTCCATCCCAGAAAATTAACGATCTCATGGTCTCATTGGTATGGGGCCCTCAGAGGTCTGCCTTGTATTGTAAGAATATAATGAAAGTTAGTCACAACTTTAAATTCACAGGATTTGCAGCTTGAACCACCTACCCCATTCTTTATTTGAAAGCAAGTCCCATTGATTTCTGTGGGACTTACTTCCAAGAGAAGGCGAGTGTGTGTGAATGCCCAAAGTGAAGCCTGCAAAGGGGACTGTGAAGCACAGTTGCATGTAGTTACTTTGGGGACTGGCAGCTCCTATAATCACTGGAAGGTCCCACACACACACACACACACATCTTGTTAAGAGAAATAAGAATATGTATGTATGGCTCCCCAGAAAGGGCAGCATACTGGATCTTGCTTTTGTAACAGTATTTTGTAACAGAAAAACCTGGCTGGGGAATGCTGGGAGTTGTAGGACTTTTTTTTCTGTGTAAACATGCATAGGATTGCACCCTTGTAGTGATTTGTATGCTGCATTATATGAGTTAAGCCAGGGGTGGGGAGCCTCTAGCCCACCAGACATGGTTGGACTACAACTTCCATCATCCCTGACCATTGGCCATGCTGGCAGGGGCTGATGGAGTCCAACAACATCTGGAGGGCCCCGGGCGCCCCTCCCTGGATTAAACTTTTGATCAGGCCTTTATTGTAATGAATGTTTTCGTATCCGGGCTGCAGCTCTTTCAACTAGATGAGCATTGAGTGCCTCGCAAGCCCTAATATTCTATAAGCTGCAACGCTAACGTGCCAATAATTAATTAGAGAAGGCAAATGCTTAATGGCCTGTAATAAAAGGGAGGAGGGGACAGAATCAAAACCCTTGTACTTCATTTCATCTGTCTGGGCAGTCATAACTGTATTAAATGGAATCATTTTATTCTCGGTCTACCTCCAGTTGCCGAATAAAATATTTTTATGGCAACCAACGGTACTAATATTTCTTTGCTAGCATAGCTTAATGGAGCATTTTTAATCAGCCGCACTGCAGCATGTGCCAGATTGCCAGAGTCTTATTGCCAATTGTAAGCTCTCTAGACTGAAGACATGTCACAACAGCAGCTAGCGTAGGGTGGGCTCTAAATAAATACAGTGTAGGAGGAGGAGCAGATCATGACTTTGTTCAGCTGCCATCCCTCACTTCCCGGCTTCTTAATCAGGTACGTACAAAATGCATATGCTGATACATATGTAGACTGCTGAGACTGCCCTGACAGTTCCAGCCCAGGACTTCATCTCTTCCATGACAACCATGGGGCTGTCTCAGCTTGTCATCGGCCCAACGCACAGGTCAGGGCATACCCTTGATTTGGCCTTTGTCTTTGGGCATGAAGGGTGTGTGTGTGTGGATATTGGTGTGTGTGTGTGTGTGTGTGTGTGTGTGTGTGTGTGTAAATCACCCCGTTGTCATGGTCAGATCACTTTCTGGTGAAATTTGGTCTCATGGTGCCAGTCCCTCCCTGCAGGGGTGGGGGACCCATTAAGATGATCCACCCATGAAGATTTATGGAATCCGATTGATTCTTGAGTGCTCTGGGGAATTTTCCAGTAACCAGAGCCAGCTATTCTGCTGAGGCCCTTGTCACACTGTGGAATGGCGAGGTGCAATCGGCCATTGGCACAATTGTTCCTGAGTGCCCTTTTCAGCACTGTGGCACTTAGAAGGCTCCCTGGTTTACTGGGGAGCTCTGGACAATTAAACAGGCCAGAAGACAGCTAGGAGTGTAAGTGACGTAAGACTCATCATGAAGGTGGTCAAGCATGAGTAAGAGCGTATAATTGTGCCTGCTGTGTGGTGGGGAAGGTGGCACAGAAGGCTTACTTTGCTGCCTCCAATGTGTCCTCATGTGGCCATCCAGACAAGCTTTTCTGAGTGGATAGAGGGGTTTTGTCATCTACCCCAGTGAATCCAATATTAGAGCCCTCGGAAACCCACTGTGATGAGTTTGCAAGACATTTTGAGGATAAAATCGCCTAACTTCATGCAGACTTGAATGCTATTGAAGCAGTGCCTGTTGAGGTGTCAAGTGCAAGATCAGTTTCATTTTTTGGAGCCCAAGGATGTGGACAAATGCTTGCATCTGTACACCCCACCACCACATGCTCTCTCAACCTTTGCTCTTCATGGTTTCTTTGAACTAGCTGCAGGGGACTGCCCGGATGGATCAGGGGAGTGGTGAACGCATTATTGTGTGATGGTGTGGTCCCTACTGCCTTAAAGGAGGCAGTGGTGTGACCACTCCTGAAAAAACCCTCCCTGGATCTATCTATAGATCTATGCCAACTATCATCCAGTCACAAACACCCCAGCTCAAGAGAGTGGTAGCATCCCAGCTGCAGGCACTCTTGAATGAAACTGATTATCTGGATCCATTCCAGTCCAGGTTCAGGCCTAGTTTTGGGATGGAGTCAGCCTTGGTCACCCTGATGGATAACCTTTTTCGGGAGAAACACAGGGGGAGTGCAACCCTGTTACTTCTTCTTGATCTCTCAGTGGCTTTTGATAACATTGATCATGGTATCCTCCCTGGACTGTCTCATGAGTTGGAAGATGGAGGCACTGTTCTACAGTGGTTCAGCTCTTACTTGCAGGGTCAGTTCCAAAGAATAACATTGGGTGACTGTGCCTCAGCCCCCTGGCTGAGTTGAATTGTGGCCAATGTTATATAATATCTATATGAAGCTAATGAGCAGTCATTAGGAGATTTGGGGCAAGGTGTCACCAGTATGCTGATGATGACACCCAGCTCTATTTCTCTGTGACATCTGAATTCGGAGAGGCTGTGCATGTTCTGAACCAGTGCCTGGATGCAGTTATGGCTTGGATGAGGGTTAATAAACTGAAGCTGAATTCTGATAAGACAGAGACCCTATGGGTGGGTGGTTCCCAGGTCCAGGAACTGGGTTGTTTGTGTGTTCTGGATGGGGTTGCACTCCCTCTGAAAGAGCAGGTACATAGTTCGGGGTTGCTCCTGGATCCAGCTTTGTCACTGGAGGTCCAGGTAACCTCAATAGCTTGGAGTGCCCATTACCGTTATTTGCCAATTATTATGCCCGTTTCTGGATAGGGACAGCCTAGCCACAGTGATCCGTGCACTGGTAACCTCATGACTAGACTACTGTAATACGCTCCACATGAGACTGCCCTTCTGCCTAGTTTGGATGCGGCAGCTACAGCAGCTCAGTGGCACACCCAGCTATGTTCACATTACATCTGTGTTAAAAGAACTGAACTGGCTGCCTATTAGCTACTGAACCATGTTCAAGATTATGTTGTTGACATACAAAGCCCTAAACAACTTGGAACCAGGAGCCTCTTTCCCCTATATATACCCAGATGGCCTTTAAGATCTTCAGAGGAGGCCTTGCTAGTGATTCCATGACCAACAGAATGTCATCATGTAATATGTCGAAGGCAGGCATTCTCAGTGGAATTCCTGCATCAACAAGGGGTTGGACTAGATTACCTTTAAGATACCCTCCAACTCTACAGTTTTATAGTTCTATGATTTGGAATGAGTACTGCCTGCTTATGTGTTTTCTATTGCACCCCAAAAGGCCTGTGCAATGTATATTTGTAAGTCAATATTATTACAAAGTTACCATAAGGCTCCAGTGCTGTCCCTCCTCCAACAGAAACTGACCCTGTATTGGATGTTCTGAACTTTCCACTGCTCTGCAAATGGAGTACAATACAAAGTTAGCTTCCGCCAATCGACCACACCAGCTGCCATCTCCTCAAGAGCTATCTGAACATTCCAAATGCTAAAACATCTCCAAACAGATGACCTACAAGGATAGATTCATTTTGCTCAATTCAGTGATGCATTATTGTGAGAGAAAACTATATAATTATTGCTATGTATGGCAGCAAGAGAGGGACTCCTTGGGCATTTGTTCTGGTGAGGACAATGGCATTTCAAAGAGGGGGTGTCATCTTGTGGCTTTCATCTCTTGTGCCTAATTGTGATAACAGTTGATTCTTCATTCATTGAGAGGTTCTTGTTTGTTTGTTTGTTTGTTTGTTTTTACTGCTGCATCCATTTGTGGAACTATGTCCATCTTGTAGTTCCCTTATTAGGTAACAACATTTAACACAATGGGGTTTTGGTATTGGCAAGGACACTTTGGGGCATATTTGCACAGGGTTTTTGCAGGTCGCACACACCCATCATCCCTGATCCAGCACTCCACGTGTGCTCTAACAATGCAAGGAATTCCTGGCACAAGTGGGATTCTCTGTTCCAGGGCTCTCCAACCTTGGGTCCCCAGATGTTGCTGGACTACAGCTTCCAGAATCCCTTGCCATTAGCCATGCTGGCTGGGTATGCTGGGAGCTGTAGGCCAGCAACATCTGGGGACCCAAGGATGGAGAGCCTTGCATCTGTTCACTTCAATGGAGGGGGCATGAAACATGGATGCCTTTCTATGTGCTAACTGCCCCCTCTGCCAAAGTGAACGTACATAGAAGGGTTTGTAGTGAGCCAGGCCCCCATGGAAGCACTGAAGCTGATGTGGGGAACATCTGGCCCTCCAGCTGCTGGTGGACTGCAACTCCCGTCAGCTCTAGCCAGAATAGCCAGTGGTGAGGCATGATGGGAGTTGCAGTTCATTAGCATCTGGGGGGGGGGCACACATGACCCATCCCTGCACTGCAGCTTCTTCACATAAAAGTGGCCTCTGGATTAGTGAGAGTCAATGCATCCCATTCCCAGAAGGTTACCATGGCAACATGTTTGCATGGTACATGTAAGGATTTGGAATCATGGATGAGCTGGTCAACATAGCCACAAAGTTACTGGTTAGCCCTGGGCAAACAATTATCTCTTAACCTCAACACCTCACCCCCAGAACCCCATCTGCTCTATGAGAGAGTAATACTGGTCTACTTTATAGGATAGTTTTTGAGATAATGTATGTATGCTTTGTCAATACAGTACTAAACATTATGATCATGTCCTGCGCATAGGTGATATAGTCTGGAGGAAGGAGCAATGTCACTGTGCAAAATCCAGAGCCATAAATCATGCCTCCTTTCCTCATTTCCTGCTTCTCTTACTTCCAGTTGCCAGTATAGGAAAGGAAGTAAGTGCTTGTGTTGACATGCCTCACAAAGTCCAGATTACCAAGTTTGTAAGACCCACAGTTCTTCCTTTATGATATTCCAACTTTGTTCTGAGAGGGCTTTATGAGTTACCCTCATAGTAAAGGAGTCTGTTAAGGGCTTGGTTGAGGGCTGCTATGCTGGACACTTGCTGGCTGAGGTCATTGATGTATGACACTAGTTTCCTGGTTTTGCATGGTATTCCATCTATTTGACATGCTGTGTTCTGCTCGCCATGTTTCCCCTCATTTCCTGTGGTTTGTTTTCATTCTGACTTTTCTTCGCCGTATAAAGCAATGGAGACATTTCATGAACTCTTTCACCTGATGAATTTGGCATTATGTGGTCTGATGGTAGCCAGTCCATTTGGCAAGTGTGCCACGCATCAAGGCCAAACTATGAGGTAGTGTCATTCTGGTGTGCACTGAAGTACATATGCAGCCCCTTAGGTTTGGTATATTAAGGCCAGAAGAACCACCACTTTGATTCACAAGTTTGCAAGAACTACTTGTACCAATGAGAAACAACTTTCTCCTCTGCTCCAGTTTTATTGAGGTTTTTCAATAACTCAGTAATAAACAGACAGACAATAACCTCAACCCTCTCACAGTGGGCAGGGTTGCGCTCTAAAACCTTGAAGGCCCCTCTACTACTTATATGATTCTATGGTCTCATTCAGATGTAATGCCAAACAACGGTTTGGCACTACATGAATGGGTCTGGTGCCCACATGTGCCCTCCTCCCCTTGCGTGCGCTGATTTCTTCTCTTAGTTGCAATTCACAACAAATGATAGTCTGTCAGTAGACTAGAAAGGCAAACCATAGTGTCTGAATGTGGTTTACAATTCTGGCTTGCAGGCAAGCTACAGTTTGCACAAACCATTGTTTGCCTGATTGACCTAAGAAAAATAAGCAGGGCATCAGGGGAAGAAGAAAGCCTCATCCATGAAGCATCAAACCAGGATTTGGTGTTCTGTCCGAATAAGCCTGGTGACTTCATGGTTATACCTGAAACACAAACTGAAACAACACACTCCTTGAATGTACAGCCACAAAAACTACTTTCATTTCTATGTCAATATTAAATTAATTTAATGAATTTCACTAAGTATCTAAAAAAAAGTCTGGGATCCATGGAGGTGCATTGACTTAGACTGGGGTCTCCACCTTACACAAATTAAGACAATTATCTACATCTATTCAATAATAGGGGGAACGTGTAGAAGGTAGATAAGTCCTGATAGGGGGCAGGAAAGTAAGATGATTTAATGAAATTCGATGGCAATTTCTGCTAAATTAGCACATGTCAAGTCAGGCTAACTTAATGGACCTATATCTTCTTCTGAACTGATTAAATGCTCTGTTAATACAGTTTGCTAGACATAAGCACATAAAAACTGAGCTAGGAGGAACAAAATGCCAAGCTGTAAGCATGTGATTCTTCAAATAATGCCCAACGATCTGCTTATAAAGTTGTACATTTGGTGTGCAAAATATTTCTTTTAAGAACTGTTCTCTTTGTAAGTATTAGTAACCATAACTTGAGTGGCATCACTTTGGAACTGACAGCACCATCTTTTGGTAACTCTGAGGAAATGCAGATGGATCTAATGGAGTTAAAAGTCAACTCAAGAAACAGGTAACTAACCTGTCCCATATATAGTCCTAGAGGTTTTAGGGTAGCAATTCTTTTATCAAGCTTTGAAATGAAACAGAACTACGATTCTTTAATGTTTCAGCACAAGACTACAAAAAAACCACTATGACTTGTCACAGCTTGCATTCATTCTATAGGTAAACTAAACACTTCAGCCAAACTGGTGGGTTGAATTTCAATTTGGTTATTTAATATTCATTAAAATCTCTTTGATCTGGAAAATAAGTTGAAAAAGCTCTCAACAACCTTCTCCAATACACTGACTTTACACTTCTCACGTTATTTCAGTATCTCCAGTTTTGGTCAAGGCCAGAAGCAAAAAAAGGATATCATCATCATCATCATCATCATCATCATCATCATCATCATCATATAATCATTACATATATATAAACACACAATTTTAAATAGTGTCCCACAGTGCTTTTTTTCTGGAGAAAAAGGTACCGGAACTCTTGGATTACATTTCCTCGGGAGTAGATGGTGATTAAATTGTAATGCAATTACGGTAATAGAAGAAAAGGTGCTGGAACTCAGTTCCGGTGAGTTCCACCAGAAAAAAAGCCCTGGTGTCCCAAAATAAGTGTTACGAAATAAAACAACTAGAGAACAAAATGGAGGAAAAGGAACAATGGAATTTCCCCACGAATTACAGAATTATGGTAGTGGCATGTAACTTGTGCAACAGTCTCCCTACCAGGAAGGCAAAATACTTTGAACAATATCCAGACCGTGTCATGGCCCCAATCCAAATCACCCTCAACCATGCTGCTAATGGCCATGGAGGGGGGAAACATACAGACACTTGTATTATCTAATCCGGGGGTTCCCAACCTTTTCGGGTTGGTGGGCACATTTGGAATTTTGAGAGTGTCATGGGTGCTCTCACAAAATGGCTGCCATGGGGGCATGGCCAGTCACAGAAGATTCATTTCCCAGAAGGCAAACTGGTTAGACTAAAAGAAAAGTAACTTCCCCAAGGCAGAGGTGGGGTCTGAGCTCCAAAACACAAAACCGTTTTTTTCAACACAAAGAAAGATGGTGCTGAAGTGCAACACTTCACTTCGCAGCATGCCAGTCTCCCACTTAAAAGAAAAAATATTTTTAATTTCAAAAAATCTTAAGAAATAAAATAAAAATCCGGAGGGGCAAGGAGCCTGGTGGGCACCAAAAGAGGTGTCTGCAAGCACATTGATGCCCATGGGCGCCACGTTGGAGATTCTAGGTGTAATCAACTCAGTTACGTTTCTGGGTATGTGGCAACAGATCAAGTGCCACCAAATGCCCCAGGCAAATGAGAAAGAGCCATGCAACTACACCCCACTGCACTGGCCATCAAAACAATGCAATGTCCCTCTCCAGTTCCCTTATCATATTTTGGTGGTGCAATGTTGTGCTGGCAGAAGGCAGAGGGGCTAATTAGGATGCCTGCAAGATGCTGCTGGAAGCCCTGATCCTGCTCCATTTTGAAAACCTCTTTTGCTCTCCATAAAGCATTCCGCAGGGGGGTTGCCCTATGGGCTGACTTTGGTAAGTAGCACCACCACATACCTCACCTACGCCAAGTATTGGGTGGCGGTAAATAACCTGACCCCTGGGAAAGCCAACGACTTCAGGGGGAAGAGCTTGACCAGGAGGCTTGTGGGGCCTTGAGAAACTAAATCGCCTCTAAATTCCACCTGACCTTGGGCGGCAGCAGTGTCAGTACCAATCAGAGACCAAGGCAAGGGATGCCCATAGGGCTTCAGCGTGGAAAACTGTGGCTGAGATGGTAGCCATCATAATCGGCCGTAGCACTGCGATGTGGAGGCAACAGAAAATCACATTACGGTATATTTTCCAAGTATACTTGTCATGGCTAGACAGTCTAGCCATGATGATCTCCAACCTCCAGTAGGAGAGAAACGAGAAAAAGAATGCTCCATTGGTGTAGGAAAGCCAGTGGCTACTGCTGCTTCATTCCCAAGCTGCGGACTTGGTCCTTCAGGGGTAGATGTACCCCATTCAGCACCAGGTCAACATCCCCTAACCTCCCCTTGTCCCCCACCAGAAGTACCTCGGTCTTGTCGGGGTTCAGTTTCAGCATGTTCCTTCCCATCCAGCCACCCACTGACTCCAGGCATTTGGACAGGGTCTCAATGGCCAACCTCGGTGAGGACTTGAAGGAGAGGTAGAGCTGCGTGTCATCCACATACTGATGACACTGCACCCCAAACCTCCTGATGATAGCTCCCAGCGGCTTGAGGTAGATGTTGAATAACATTGGGGAGAGGATGGAACCCTGCGGCACTCCACAAGTGAGCAGCCGAGGGTCCGAAGCCTCCTCCCCGAGAACTACCCTCTGATACCTTCCAGAGAGGAAGGACCGGAACCACTGCAATACAGTGCCTCCCAAGCCCAACCCCTCCAGACGGTCCAGGAGGATACCGTGGTCAACGGGGTCATTCTAGACTCCCAGCTGTCCATGGAGGCTCAGGTGGCAGCTGTGAGCCGGGCGGCGCTGTATCAACTCCGTCTGATACGGCAGCTGCGCCCCTACCTTCCTAATCACCTGCTCCCATCAGTGGTTCATGCCTTGGTCTCCTCTCGCCTAGACTACTGTAATGCACTCTACGTGGGGTTACCCTTGAAGACGGTCCGGAAGCTTCAGCTGGTACAGAACGCAGCGGCTCGCCTGATTAAGGACAGCCGCCGGTGTGCTTAATGAGTTGCACTGGCTACCAGTTGCTTGCCGAGCCGAATTCAAGGTGTTGGTTTTGACCTTTAAAACCCTACACGGCTCCGGCCCAGCTTATCTCAAGGAGCGCCTCCAGCAACATCAAGTAGGCCGCTCAACAAGGTCTGCCACGGACGGCCTTCTCCTTATCCCATCAGCCAGAGTAGCCAGGCTGGTGGGGACTAGGAAGAGGGCCTTCTCTGTGGCGGCCCCCACATTATGGAACTCCCTCCCTAGTGACCTTCGCCATGCCCCCTCCGTGACGAACTTCCGCCGTGCATTAAAAACATGGCTGTTCAGGCGGGAATATGGGGTGGGTTAGGTTTTTAATAAGAATTTTTTATATTGTTTTAATTATTATATTTTATTGTGTTGTTTTACTGTATTTTAATTGTACATCGCCCAGGGTGGCCGGGTGACCGGCCAGATGGGCGATTGATAAATATAATAAATAAAATAAATAAATAAAGGAGATGGGACCATGCATGCCCCTGCCCCACCAAAGTAAGGAGGATGAGTTGATTTTCCTTGTGATGGTTTGGGGAGCCTGGGACAGGATTCTGCGCTCTCCTCTTCCTCAAGGGCACTATTTTAGGTTCCAGGGGTAAGGAGAGAAAGAGAAATATTAGTGTGCAAGGAGGACACGATATTCCCAGCAAGGTTTTCAAAGGTCTGCTCTTGGATACACTAAAGATTTTAAAAGGCAGTGCATTCTAAGTGAATTTGTTTGTGGTTTACTTCTACATTTCATAATAACTGGAGAAATAGAGGCACCCCTGAAGAACAATCATATGCGGTCTAAAAGATGGAGTGTGTTCTTGTCTGTGTATATGACTACTTCTCCTACTCCCTCAAGCTTTCCTGAATAGCACCCTTGCTCTCACTGTCCAGGTTCTCACGATCACCAGGGAAAAGAAGCAACAGTGGCTTCTTTCCCCAGCCCCTGTGCGTGCCGGTCGTGCGCTACGCAATTTGCCCAATTACCCTTGTGACACACAGCTTGTCGTGTCTTCTGAACCTGTCGAGGTGCACGGCGGGGGTGGCTTCCAAACCACCCCAGAACCCATGGCTTGTTGTAGGGTTCTGGGGTGGTTTGGAAGCAGCAACTTGCCAGGTTTGGATGACATGGCAAGCCATGCACTGCGAGGGTAATTAGGCAAATCATGTGGTGTGCCACTGGCACATGTGGGGGCGGGGAAAAGAAGCCACTGTGACTCCTTTTCCCCTGTGATCTTGCAAATCTGGCCACTGGGAATTCAAACAGGCCAGAGCAAATAGCTTGGATCAGAATTTTGAGGCTGGAAGACCTAATTCTCTGCCCTTATCTCTGTGTGCTCCCCTTGATTTCAGTCTGTTTGTCCCAGGTCAGAATTAATACAAGAATGTAAATGGTTATTTAACATCTAAATAGCAGCGTGGCTATTTGAACCAAGACGGACAATCCATCCATTAAAATTTCCTCAAAGCTACTTAAGCGTTTGAGGCCAGGTTTCTATGTAAATACCAGGAAAGAATATACACAAACATGATTTTCCTCCCCTCTCATGTTTGTTTTCCCAAACAGGGTGAACGGATAACACAAAAGTGAATTGTTCATTGAGAAATGGAAACACTGCCATATAGCAACTTTGTGAACTCAAAAGTAAGGGGATATTGGACCGATTGTACCAGACAATGAACACATTCTCTGTTGCACACTATCTTTCTATTAGGCGCAGAAGGAGCAGTGGCAGCCTGAGGGTCCATTCATCATGTACGTAACACTTCTGCAGTTGAATCATTTTCACTCCAGCTTTAGAGCTAGTTGTTCACATCCCATTCGCTGACTTCTAACATTAAATGGCATTTGCTGTAATACAGGGATGGGCAAGTAGTAATTGGAGGCCAGACCATCTTTTGCAGGTTACAAAATTACCGTAGTTAAGATATGAAGAACGCTCACAGATAGAGGCAGCCAGGATCCTGACCACACTAATGCGACTGCCATGACTTTTCAGACCTTCATAACGTTTAATTCCGGTTGCCGGCCAGATGGGCGATAAATAAATATAAATAATAAATAATAATAAATAAATAAATAATTCAGGGGCAGGAAACCTCTTTCAACCCGAGGGCCAAATTCAATTTCAGAGCAGCTCTCGGGGGCCACATTCTGGTGGTGGGCAGGGCCAAAGGCAAAAGGGGTGGGGCCAACCCCCCCCAGCATATTTTAGCTTAAAGCTCTTACTGCCAGTAACTAAGCCTTAGGAGAGGCATTTCAACTTTTCAGAAGGGGGGGAGGAAGCATGCAAAAGCTGGAAAACCACCAAATGATCAGTGGTCTTGGGATAGGGGATGTTACCAGGAAAAGGTGGTGGGGCCAGCTGGGGACCCCAGAGGGCTGTATTGGGAATCCAGGAATGCCGAGTTTGGGCCTCGGACCTGAGGTTCCCCACCCCTGATTTAATTGCTAATCACTGCTCTAGAAAAGTGAATTAAGGCCCATTGCCTTGCCAGACAGATACAGCTAAACTTGCTGTTCTGGAACCAGCCAGAACTCAGGGAACTGGGGCTAGCTGTCCTACACGGTGGTTCATGTTGTGATCATTGGTTGCCACTACCACTGGGTCGCACCAAGGAAGGGAGAGAGCCCAACCTATGCTGCGGAAGCAGAGCCACATGTTGAACATGCACAGAGGCATCTAGCGGCTTGCATGGGTCAGTGACATCATCAGTAGAAGCCAGCTGCTAGAAGCCTCTGCTGAAGTGCAGTCATCAACCCTGTGCTGTGTGTAGTTTGGATCCCTCTCTGCATGGGTTGTCTGATTGTAGTGCTGGCCAAATACTGCAGGGTGCCCCATGACATAAGATTCCCCTACGGGAAAGTTCAACATGAGTTTTCAATTATTGATTGGTATAAAGAGGTGTGGGATATCGCCTTAAATGATAAATTAACTTGTAGTATCAAATGTGAAAAGGGACAATTAAAGAAAAATAACTTCAAGGATATTTGGGGACTATTCCTAGATTTAATTTATAAGTTAATTTATCGCCTTAAATGATAAATTAATTAACTTGTACAATTAACTTGTAGTATCAAACGTGAAAAGGGACAATTAAAGAAAAATAACTTCAAGGATATTTGGGGACTATTCCTAGATTATGTTTTAGTAAAGGGAAAGGGGAGTAAGCCATGTCAAGATATGATGTATTTTTGGAATATTGAATAATAATGGATTATTATGATAGAAATTATTTCTTGGTCCCGTGGTGATGGGTGCACCTTAGTAGTTATAGCTATGTTTTTTTATTTGTTTTATATATAATGTTTGAAATAAAGTTAAATAAAAATTAAAAAAAAAAAAGTTTCCCCTATGTACTGGGTCGAGAAAATCCAACTGGCAACCCAGTTGGAGTTTAACATATGATTTCCCCCCCTCCAAAGATACTTTATTCTCAGCCTCAGAATTGTTATGGATTTGGCAGTGGCACTGATATGCTATAGAGGCATTCAGTGGGCTGGCCCCAGATATCCAATATGCTAACTTGGTGGGATTCCGTCTTAATGAAAACAAAACTTTTTCCTATTATAACCCATTTGTGATTACTTTTCCCCCTCTCTGAATTAAATCCTCAAGACTATGTTATTTCACACACTGGAAATTTCTAGCAACCCCATCATTGCTTGGATTAATGTTTTGGAAGTTCCACTGAGGAATGACAGGAACATATAAGGACTTGCATAACTGAAAACACTTGTGACCTTCCTCCCTTTCTCAAAGCAAAATGGCAGCCATGTGTGCTACTTTACAGAGGGCAGTCCTCTGTTTGAAGGTCTTTCCAGTCCAAAACTGGTTTAAAGATCAAGAACCACAAGAAGGGAGAACGGCAAGGGCCTTGAAGTTTCCCCGTCAACAGTCAGCACCTGGACAGGAGACTGAGCAGGCCACACAGGTCACCTGGTGGTCACAGTTTTCCTACTATGGTAAGATGAACTGTCTTTCTATTTAAATTATGGTAACTATTTCTAAAGGTGCATCTATGCATATAAATCAGCATATGCACACGTTATGCAAATCCATGTCCTCTCTTTTTGGCAATGTGCTGGAGGTCACCCTAGCGATACGTGTTTATCTGCCAAGTGGTTGCACAGCATAGGGAAATACAGACACGCTGCCCCGGAGATTCCGGACACACTATGCCTCGCCTTTACGACTTGGCGAGTCAGCCGTGTCAGTCTGTTGCTGTTTCTCTGACTATTAATAGGTAAGGATGAGTGAAAGACAGCACCTTTTATGCCGGATTTTTATGGTGGGATTTGTTTACCTTTTTTTATTGCTCTGTGATATTTTAATGTTTGGTTGTTTGTAAGCCTTCCAGAGAACACTGTGATTGGGTGGCATATAAATGCTGTTAATAAATCAATTGTTGTGAGATGGGAGTGGGTAAGATGGAAAGACAGAGTGCACACATCCCTTTTTTCGAATCTTGACTAGCTTCATTGTGCAACATGGGTACTTATGGGCAAACTATATGTAACTTTAAATGTGTGTGATCACATTTAACTTATCTTTTTCTTCTTCTTCTTTAAACAGCAGCTGTGGGGACCCTCATCAGGATTGGGACCACTGGGTGGAGGGAGAGGGTTAGTCCTCTCCTGTCTCCTCCCCTGCTGTGGTCAATAGCAGTTCTCTTCCAGAAGCAAATAGCAGCTCTCCCCACTCCCCACTGTGGCTGCTATTAAAAGAAAAATCACAAATACTTTAAATGCAATCATCCCTTTAATGCAATGGTGTGGTTTGAGCCATAGATGAAAGGTGCTTGGAACCATGGGGACTGATGGGTTGTGGCCTGAGGGCTTTTGTAGGAAGCGAATGAGCATAATGTACTCATTCTAGGTCTAATAGGGGAAGGGCCTTCTCAGTTGTGGCCCCCCTTTTGTCGAATCAGCTCCCCAAAGAGGTGCGCCTGGCACCCACTCTGTATTCTTTTAGGCGCCAGGTGAAAACCTTTTTATTTGCCCAATATTTTAATGGTTGATTTTTATTCATTTTTATTATTCTACTGTACCTCCAGACTGATTCTTTATGGCTGCTTGGTTTTATTGTGTAATTTTATGTTGTTCTGTATTTTATTTTATGTTCTTTTGTTTTTAAGATAACTGTTTTTATCCTGTTTCTTTTTGTAAACCGCCCAGGGAGCCTTTTGGCTGATGGGTGGTGATTAAATAGTAGTTTAAATAAATAAATAAATAATACACCATGGTTTATCAGAACAAGGTCATTACATCTGAACCAGCCCTAGGTCAGCATGGTGTTGGGCTTCTGGCTGCATTAAGAAATGGAGAGGAAGATGTGTGCAATGAAGTTCTAGATGCCAAGTGTGTTCCTGTACCTTTCAGAGGAAATTCTGCCAGATGTGGTTTCTCCCATCACTGCTGTCCTGTGATGGGAAAAGCAACACCTGGAGAAACTGCAACTCCTTAAGTTACATGAGTCCCCTCAGGACCTGGCAAATCTTACATCTCTTTAACAGACTCTGAGGGGCAAGCTATATATTACATAGCAAAGTGTGTAAGGAAGTCCTAAAAGTCCTCTTTGGGAGGAGACAATTTTGAGGGAAGCAGCAGGTGTGGAATCATAGAATCATAGAAAAGTAGAGTTGGAAGGGGCCTACAAGGCCATCGAGTCCAACCCCCTGCTTAATGCAGGAATCCAGGTCAAAGCATCCCTGACAGATGGCTGTCCAGCTGCACCGTGAATGCCTCCAGAGTGGGAGAGCTCACCACCTCCCTAGGTAGTTGATTCCATTGTCTTATTGCTCTAGCAGTCAGGATTTTTTTCCTGATGTTTATTATTTGCATTTATTTATCGCCCATCTGGCCGGCAAACCGGCCACCCTGGGCGATGTACAGAAAATAAAACAGAATAAAATACATTAAAACATTTTTCTCCATTAAAATACATTAAAACAGTATAAAATTTTAAAATCTTAGCCCACCCCATATTCCCGCCTGAATAACCAAGTTTTTAATGAGCGGCGGAAGCTCAGCAGAGAGGGGGCATGGCGGAGGTCACTTGGGAGAGAGTTCCATAGTACGGGGGCTGCCACAGAAAAGGCCCTCTTCCTCGTCCCGACCAGTCTAGCTGCTCTGGCTGAAGGGACAAGGAGAAGGCCGTCTGTGGCAGATCTTGTTGAGCGGCCGACTTGGTGTTGCTGGAGACGCTCCTTGAGATAGACTGGACCGGAGCCGTATAGGGTTTTAAAGGTCAAAGCCAACACCTTGAATTCAGCTCGGCAAGCAACTGGTAGCCAGTGTAGCTCCTTGAGCACTGGCGTGATGTGATCCCGCTGGCGGCTGCCTTTAACCAGGCGAGCCGCCGCGTTCTGTACCAGCTGTAGCTTCCGAACTGTCTTCAAGGGTAACCCCACGTAGAGCACATTACAGTAGTCTAGGCGAGAGGAGACCAAGGCATGAACCACTGAAGGGAGCAGATGATTAGGAAGGTAGGGGCGCAGCTGCCGTATCAGATGGAGTTGATACAGCGCTGCCCGGCTCACAGCTGCCACCTGAGCCTCCATGGACAGCTGGGAGTCTAGAATGACTCCCAAGCTGCGGACCTGGTCCTTCAGGGGTAGATGTACCCCATTCAGCACCAGGTCAACATCCCCTAACCTCCCCTTGTCCCCCACCAGAAGTACCTCGGTCTTGTCGGGGTTCAGCTTCAGCATATTCCTTCCCATCCAGCCACCCACTGACTCCAGGCACTTGGACAGGGTCTCAACAGCCAACCTCGGTGAGGATTTAAAAGAGAGGTAGAGCTGCAGTGTCATCTGCATACTGATGACACTGCACCCCAAACCTCCTGATGATAGCTCCCAGGGGCTTTAGGTAGATGTTGAACAACATCGGGGAGAGGATGGAACCCTGCGGCACTCCACAAGTGAGCAGCCGAGGGTCCGAAGCCTCCTCCCCGAGAACTACCCTCTGGTACCTTCCAGAGAGGAAGGACTGGAACCACTGCAATACAGTGCCTCCTATGCCCAACCCCTCCAGGCGGTCCAGGAGGATACCGTGGTCAACGGTATCAAAAGCCGCTGAGAGATCGAGGAGGACTAGAAAGGAGCATTCGCCCCTATCCAAAGCCCTCCTCATATCATCCACCAAGGCGACCAAGGCCGTCTCTGTCCCATGTCCAGGCCTGAAGCCCGACTGGCACGGATCTAAATAATCGGCTTCATCCAAGTGTGCCTTCAGCTGAGCACCCACCACCTGCTCGATCACCTTGCCCAGAAATGGTAAATTGGAGACTGGGCGGAAGTTGTTCAGATCCTGGGGATCCAAGGAGGGCTTCTTTAGAAGAGGTCTTATTACTGCCTCCTTGAGGGCTGATGGCATAACTCCCTCCTCGAGGGAGGCATTCACCACCGCCTTGATCCCCTCACCCAGTCTCTCTCTACAGCTCATAATGAGCCAGGACGGGCAAGGGTCAAGCAAGCAGGTGGTCGGCCTCACAGATGAAAGCACCTTGTCCACTTCATCAGAAGGAAGAAGCCGGAACCGATCCCACAAAACCGGTCTGCCATTGGCCTCCTCCCACTCACTCCCTGTGTCCACGACGTACGATATCCCACTCCTAATCCGATCAATTTTATCTGCGAAGTGCTTCGCTAAAGCCTCACAGGAGGCTTTAGACTGTTCCATTGGGTCCGGAGCGGCTGGACCGACCAGACTCCGGACCACTTGGAACAGCCTCCTGGGGCAGCACTCTGCAGACGCAATGGAGGCAGCATAGAATTTCTTTTTTGCTGTCTTCACCGCCACTCGGTAGGCTGAAGATGCAGCTCTAACCTGTGTTCGATCGTATTCAGAGTGGGAATTTCGCCATCGGCGCTCTAGCCTTCTCACCTCTTGTTTCAGAGCTCGCAGCGAGGGAGTGAACCATGGTGCTGCGCGAGCTCTGTTTAGGCTAAGAGGGCGCTTCGGGGCAACTCGGTCTAATGTCCTGGTGATTGCAGCATTCCAGTCGTTCACCAGGGTCTCGACCGAGCTATCGTTTGTGTGCTCCAATTCCCCAAGCGCGTTCAGGAATCCATCCGGATCCATAAGACGCCTGGGGCGGACCATTCTAATAGGTTCCTCACCCCTGCAGAGGGGTTGTGGCACCGAGAGATCCAACCCCACCAGATAGTGATCTGACCATGACAAGGGGGTGGTGGATATACCCCCGATCTCCAGATCATTTCCCCCCTCTCCGGAAACAAAAACCAAGTCCAGTGCATGACCGGCTACATGGGTAGGTCCAGTCAATATAGGGTGCAGCTCCCAGGAAGCCATGGTCTCCATGAAGTCCCGAGGTGCCCCAGTGAGGGAAGCCCCTGAATGCACGTTGAAGTCCCCCAGCACCAATAGCCTGGGGGACAACACACGCACATCAGAGACCACCTCCAGCACCTCGGCCAGGGAGTCTGTCGTGCAGCGGGGTGGACGGTACACGAGCAGAATCCCCAGACTGCCCTTTGGACCCAACCTCCAGTACATGCACTCAATGAACTTGGTCTCCCGGAGAGGGAGTCTGGTAAGGACCAAGGACTCCCGGTAGATAACAGCCACTCCCCCTCCCCGTCCCCCAACCCTTGGCTGCTGGGCATACGAGAAACTGGCCGGACACAAGGCCGCCAGAGTAGGAGCAGCGGCCTCGTCCAGCCAGGTTTCCGTAACACATGCCAGGTCCGCACCCTCATCCATGATCAAGTCATGGATGAGAGATGTTTTTTGGGTAACAGACCTGGCATTGTACAACAGCAAACACAAGGTATGGGGAGGAGCCACACATCCCCCAGTTATCCCTTGGCTCTGGGCAGGCCCGGGACAAGGGATAGGTATTAAGCATCGATCCCTTGTTCCCCTTACTCGGCGTGGCCTGCCCCTAGCACTCTGCCAACGCCTGCCACTCAACGTTGGTACCGTTTGCCCCCCAGAACTCCCCCCACTATCTCCCTGGGAGAGACACATGCCCCCTCGCTTCCGCCAGTCAGGCGGGAGACCCACCCCTAAAATCAACCCCTAAAAAGCCCCAGCCCTTCAAAAAGGAAGGGCCTCTTAAAAACTCCCAGCCCCACCTATATCCCCAGCAGCAGGGGGACAGGCCCTCGCCCTCATGCCACCCCCGAAGTGGCTCCCCCAAAGGGGCAGCCCCCTTTGGTGTCGCCCCTTCGGTGGCGACCCCGCCGGCGGTGGACCCGCCCCCGCTGGGGCCTGGTCTTTCTGGCCCCACAATCAAGCAGCTGCAGGTGGGGCCAGGCGGCTCCCGGCTGAGCCCGGGCCTTCAGGGGGCAGGCAGCAGTCCCACAGGTGCGGTGGGGTGGGCTGGCCTTCGCACAGGCGGCGGCGGCAGCAGCAGCAGAGCTGGACCCACCTGCCTGGCTTGCTCTTCTCCCCGGCAGTGGTGGTGAATAAATGCCCAGGTCAGCTGGGGCCTGGTCTTTCTGGCCCCACAATCAAGCAGCTGCAGGTGGGGCAAGGCGGCTCCCGGCTGAGCCCGGGCCTGCAGGGGGCAGGCAGCAGTCCCACAGGTGCGGTGGGATGGGCTGGCCTCGCACAGGCGGCGGCAGCAGCAGCAGAGCTGGACCCATGTTCAGGTGGAATCTGGGTTCCTGTAACTTGAGCCCATTATTCCGTGTCCTGCAAACTGGGTTGATCGAGAAGAGATCCTGGCCCTCCTCTGTGTGACATCCCTTCCAAGTACAGTAAGAGTGTGATCATATCTCCCCTCAGTCTCCTCTTCTGAAGGCTAAACATGCCCAGTTCTTTCAGTCTCTTCTCATAGGGCCTTGCTTCCAGTCCCTTTATCATCTTTGTTGCCCTCCTCTGAACCCTCTCCAGTTTGTCTACATCCTTCTTAAAGTGTGGTGCCCAGAACTGGACACAGTACTCAAGATGAGGCCTAACCAGTGCCAAGTAAAGGGGAATTATCACTTCCTACGATTTGGAAGCTATACTTCTATTAATGTAGCCCAAAATAGCATTTGCCTTCTTTGCAGCCACATCGCACTGCTGGCTCATATTCAGTTTGTGATCTACAACAATTCCAAGATCCTTCTCACTTGTAGTATTATTGAGCCAAGTGTCCCCCAATCTGTAACTCTGCATTTGGTTTCCTTTCCCTAGGTGCAGCACTTGGCATTTATCCCTATTAAATTTCATTCAGTTGTTTTCGGCCCAGCGCTCCAGCCTATCGAGATCTCTTTGAATTTTGTTTCTGTCTTCCAGAGTATTAGCTGTTCCACCCAACTTTGTGTCGTCTGCAAATTTGATAAGCATTCCCTGCACCTCCTCATCCAAGTCATTAATAAAAATGTTGAAGAACACTGGGCCCAGGACCGAGCCCTGTGGTACCCCGCTCATTACCTCTCCCCAGTTTGAGAAGGAACCATTGATAAGCACTCTTTGAGTCTGATTCTGTAGCCAATTGTGGATCCACCTGATAGTTGTTCCATCCAGTCCACTTTTAGCTAGCTTGCTAATCAGGATATCATGAGGCACTTTGTCAAAAGCTTTGCTGAAGTCCAGATATATTATGTCCACAGAATTCCCACAGTCCACAAGGAAGGTTACCAGATAAAAAAATAAGATCAGATTAGTCTGGCAGGATTTGTTCTTGACAAATCCATGCTGGCTTCTAGTAATCACTGCATTGCTTTATTTTCCCAGGGATTGATGTCAGACTGGCTGGTCTATAGTTCCCAGGTTCCTTCTTCTTGCCCTTTTTGAAGATAGGAACAACATTTGCCCTCCTCCAGTCATCTGGCACTTCACCTGTCCTCCATGATTTCTCAAAGATAATAGACAGTGGTTCTGAGAGTTCTTCTGCCAGTTCCTTATTACTCTAGGATGCAGTTCGTCAGGCCCTGGAGATTTAAACTCATTCAAAGTAATCAGGTGCTCCTTGACCGTTTGCCTATCAATCTCAAGCTGCAATCCTGCCCCTTCAGTCTGCACTTCAGGTTTGCCAGGGACATAAACTCTCTTTTGGGAGAAGACCGAGCCGAAGTAGGAGTTGAACACTTCTGCCTTTTCTTTGTCTTCTGTTATCAATTTGCCATCCTCATTGCGTAGTTGAACCACCATTTCTCTCCTCTGTCTTTTACTATGCATGTATCTGAAGAAAGCTTTTTTGTTGTTTTTAGCATCCCTGGCTAGCCTCAGCTCATTCTCAGCTTTAGCCTTCCTGACACTATTCCTGCAGTTTTGTGCTACCTGCCTGTACTGTTACCTTGTAGCCTGTCTTTCCTTCCACATCCTATATGTGTCCTTTTTTGTTTTCAGGTCATCTCTGAGTTTTTTGTGAAGCCACGCTGGCTTCTTCTGTTGTCCTCTGCCTTTTTTCCTTGTGGGAATTGTTTGCCATTGTGCCTCTAGAATTTCCTTCTTTAAAAACTCCCACCCATCCTGGGCTCCTTTTCTCATTAGAGTCGCTTGCCATGGGACCTTACTTATCATTGTTCTGAGTTTATTAAAATTGGCTTTCCTAAAATCCAGGGTACGCGTTTGGCTACACTCAGCTTTTGCTTCCTTTATAATCAAGAACTCAAGTATAACATGGTCACTTTCCCCCAGAGTTCCCAAAACTGCCACTTTATCCACTAACTCATCTCTGTTGGTTAGAATCAGGTCAAGGATAGCCGATCCTCTAGTTCCTTCCTCTACTTTCTGTAGAAGGAAGTTATCAGCAACACAGGTAAGGAATTTCCTGGAGGGGCAATGTTTTGCAGAATTTGTCTCCCAGCAGATATCAAGGAAATTGAAGTCACCCATCACTACTACATCATGCCTCCTTGAAACATTGGCAATTTGCTTTTCAAAAGTTTCATCCTCATCTTCTCCTTGATTGGGTGGTCGGTAGTAGACTCCAACTGCCATGCTCGTTTTATTCTTTGCCCCCTTTATTTTAACCCAGATGCTCTCAATGGGGCTGCCAACTGCCAAGCTCATCTTCCTGTATCTCTGTGCAGAGATACGTATCTTTAACATACAGACAGTGCAACTCCACCTCCCTTTCTGTTGCTTCTGTTCCTTTTGAACAAGTTATATCCTTCAATTGCTGTATTCCAGCCATGGGAGTCATCCCACCAGGTTTCAGTTATCCCAACCAAGTCGTATTTGCCCTCATGTATCAAGAGTTCAAGTTCATTCTGTTTGTTGCCCATACTCTGGGCATTAGTATAGAGACATCGAAGACTATGTGCTTTATATTCCAACTTTCTTCCTACATTTTGTGGTAGACTATTATTGGGCACCGCTGGAACTGTTCTCTCCATTGTGGCACAGAGGCCTTCTTCCATTGTTACCCCCGAGTTTATGTCTCCCTCCCTGTTGGATTCAGTTTAAAGCCCTCCTGATTAAGTTCCTCATGCTGTGGCCAAACACATACTTCCCAGTCCTTGTGAGGTACAACCCATCCTTTCCCAGCAGTCCATCTTCCAGGAAGTGTAGCCCGTGGTCCCAGAATCCAAATTTATCGCGTCGGCACCATCTTTGTAGCCAGTCATTCACTCGGAGTATTTTTCTTTCCCTTTCTATTCCTCTTCCAAGTACTGGAAGGATGGATGAGCAGACTATCTGGGCCCCAAAGTTCTTGAGTTCCCTTCCCAACTCTTCAAAGTCTGCCGTGATTTCTTTGTAACTCCGCTTGGCAGTATCATTTGTACCGACGTGGATGAGAAGAAAGGGGTATGTGTCGGTGGGCTGTATGAGCCTCGGCAGCTGTTCTGTCACATCTTTAATCTGTGCCCCGGGGAGACAGCACACCTGGCGAGTCCGTGGGTCTTTGTGACATACTTTGGCTTCGATCCCCTACAGGAGGGAGTCTCCCACAACTAGTACTCTTCTCTTTCTCTTGCTGTAGGCCTTGGTTTGATTGCCTCCACTTGACTGACCTTCAGCCTCTTGCTCGCTGTCACGTTGGGTGCCCGGTAATTCATCCTCTGCAAGCTGTCCTTCAGTCTCGGCCTCAAGTACCTGAAAGCGGTTCCATAGCTCCACTGCTTCCACAGGCGCAGAATGTCTTCTAGTTCTTCTGCTCCTAACAATCACCCTTTTCCAGGGAGTTCCCCCTATGTTATTTTCCCTTGCTTCAGCATTCTCCAACTCTGCCTCATCCTGCCATTGCCCTTCTGGCTCCTGTACTACGCTTTGCTGCTGTAGATCCACCGTTCTGTCTAAGAACTCTTCACTTTCTCAAATACAGTAATACCTTGGATTACGAGTAACCCGGTGTGCGAGCATTTTGAAAGACAAGCAAAAATTTTAAAAAAAATTTGACTCGCTGAACGAGCGAGGTCTTGAAAAACGAGCACACCAGGTTACTCGCTGTCGGCTCCCGGGCAGCTCCACGCTACGTGGAGCCGCCCGGGAGCCAGCGCAGAGCGAGGGCTCTGCCGCTCACTCTGCTGGCACCTCGCGCTGCTGTGCCACTTCCCTGCCTGGGAGCCGGCATGGCAGCGCGCGAGGCGCCTGCAGAGCAAGCGGCTGCGCCTGCCCTCCGCACGGCTCCCTGGCAGGAAGCCGGCAAGTGCTTTGCTGGCTTCCGGCCAGGGAGCCGCACGGAGGGCAGGCGCGGCTGCTTGCTTTGCGGGCGCCTCGCACTGCCGTGCCGCTTCCCTGCCCAGGAGCCGGCATGGCAGCGTGAGAGGCAACCGCAGAGTGAGAGGCAACCGCAGAGTGAGCGGCCGTGCCGCGCCTGCCCTCCACGCAGCCATGGAGCTGCGCAGAGGCCAGGCGCAGCTGGGAGCCCGGGTGCCAGCATGGCAGTGCGGGAGGTGCCCGCAGAGTGAGTGGAGGCGCAGTGTGGCACGGCCGCTTGCTCTGCGGGTGCCTCTTGCTGCCGTGCCAGCTCCTGGGAATTTGTTCCACAAGCATTTAATCACTGCTTTGCCGGCTCCCTCCATGGGGCTCCCTGCCAGGGAGCCGGCAAAGCAGTGATTAAATGGTTGTGGAACGAATCATCTGAGTTCCCATTATTTCTAATGGGAAAACTCGCTTTGATATGCGAGTGTTTTGGGTTACGACTCGAGCATGGTTCTGGAACGAATTATGCTCATAATCCAAGGTACTACTGTACTCCTAAGGGTTGACACTTGCTGCTCCAGTCTAGGGATGTACCCGAGCAGCCCGATGGACACAAGTGAGGCCCAAACTGGGCCTGCTTGTGTCCGCGCAGGCTCTCCACCTCCCGCGCGGACTTACCTTCAGTTCTTCAGCTCTCCGCGGAGAGCCGCCCAGACTGGTCCCGTCACGCTGGACCCCTGTGCTCTGTTTTTGGCAGGGGAAACCAGGGCAACAGGTTTAAGCCCTGTTGCCCTGGTTCCCCCCGCCAAAAACAGAGCGCGGGGGTCCGTCAGCGGCGGAGACGACAGCAACGGAGGAGGAGGAGGAGGAGGAGGAGCAGGACCGGTGCAGGGCAGTTTGGCGCCCTAGGCGAAATAAAATTTGCGCCTTCCCTCGTGCCGTGGGGGGTGGGCTCCGGAGCAAAGCAGCCCTGCTCTGCAAACACACACCCCGCGCTGCCGCCGCCGCCGCCGCAACCACCACCACCACCTACCTACCTTCCCCCACCCTGGCTGCTGCCGCCGCCACCTCCTCCAAAGAGGAAGTGACGCGACGGGACCCCCGCGCTCTGTTTTTTGCCGGGGAAACCAGGACAACAGGGCTGTTTAAGCCCTGTTGCCCTGGTTCCTCCCGCCAAAACAACACGGGTGGGGCTCCAGAAGCAACGCTGAGAAGGTAGGTAGCAGGGGGAGGCACGGGGGAGGTGTGGGGGAGGGGGGAGGCGATGGGGGAAGGGGGGCTTCGGCGGCTTCAGCGGGCGGGGGAGGTGCGGCGGCGGCTTCGGCGGGCGGGGGAGGTGCGGCGGCGGTCTTCGGCGGGCGTGGGAGGGTGCGGCGGCGGCTTGCCGGGCAGGGAGGTGGCGGCGGCGGCTTCGGCCGGGCAGGGGGTGAGGTGCGGCAAGCGGCTTGGCAGGTGGGCGGGGTAGGAGGCCTGGCGGGGGCAGCATGGCGGTGGCAGCTAAGAGGAGCGCAGCGTTTCTGCGCCCTCTTCAGCCACGCGCCCTAGGCAACCACCTAGTTTGCCTAGCGGTAGCGCCGGCCCTGAGGAGGAGGCGGGTGCAGCAGGAGGTATGGTGGTGGCGGCGGCAGCAGCAGCGGCAGGGGGGGGTCCAGGGGGGTCCAGCGGCGGCGGCTCGAAGAACACTCCGTGCCGCTCAGAAGAGCGGGATCGGGCCGCCGCCGCGGAGATCCAAGCCGCGGAGAACTTCGGGCCCACGTAGGGCCCAAAGTATATCCCTACTCCAGTCCTCTGACCTTTTCTTCCAACAGCGTGAAGACTTGCACGGGCAACAGCTTGCACTTGTTGCCCGTGTAGGCCATGTTGATCTCAGGCAGGAAAACAAACATTGCACACACACTGCAGGTCACCACCACTGCAGAGTCCTTTCCTTCCATAGTTCTCTGTTCCCTTTTTGTTTCTGCCTTTCTTTTCATACTGGAATGACTGGCGCCTTGTCCTGCCTTCCCTAAATGTTAACAACAGAGTCCCCCTGGTCTATAAGGGCATGTTACTATAACAAAACAAACAATCTAGAAAATTTCTTAGGGACCTCCCCCTTGACCTCCAAACTCCACTGCCAAACTCCTGTTTGCTCTCCCTGTTCGCTCGCTCTCTGGGAGCCTGCCTGCCTATCACAGCCCCGAAAACAGCTGGAGCCTCTCTCCTGTGCTCCTGCTCAGCTGGGAGTCAGGAACAGAATGAGGGAGAGGGAGAAGTTTAATCCTTTTCTCACCAGTCATTTCCCTGCTCCAAATCTCCCTCCCTGTCCTTCTTCCTCTCTCTCTCTCTCTCTCTCTCTCTCTCTCTCTCACACACACACACACACACACACACAACTGCTTTTTGCCCCTCCGGGGTTCCAGAAGAACATTTGCAAGGGTAAACACGCACCTGGAATCCTGAGGTGGGAAAGCAGTTGGGCGACAATCTAGAACAGCAAAATGGTCAAGCAGCTTCTGCTGAGTTTCTGCTCAAAACCCTTAAAGAAAAAATGGCTCTCAGACTTCATGTGTACACACACACATATTCGTGTGTTAATGTAGTTTGCCCCATGTTTTTCCCAATACCCCATCGCCTCTTTGCACAGAATAAGACAAAATTTTGCAACCAGAATCCAGTTGCTATTTTGAATCTCAGCAGGCTTCAGTTCATTTCAATATTATCAATTTCTCACTTTAATAAAGCATGGATGTTTTCACATGTATGCATACTTTACAATAAAGGGTGCTAAACAGTTACAAACTTGGATGTTTTGGTTCTTTCATGTGTGTATCTTGTTTGTGACAACAGTTTGTTTCACATAGTTTAAATATTGTGATAATGCAGTTGGCTTAGTGTAAAAAAGTTGAAATAGCAAAAGTAATACAGATATTACAAGAATATCTTGCAATATCTGTATTAGGTCTCAAGCAGAAGGTCTCAGGGTTCAGTCCTTGGCATATCCACTTAAAGTTCTCAGGTACAGGGCTAGAAAAACCTTGTAGAAACCCTGCCAGTCAGAGTAAACAATACTGACCAAAGATCAGAATCAGCATATGGCACCTTTATATGCTCATATGCAGGGCCAGAGTCAAGGGTAAGCATGTTGGGCACCTGCTGAGTGTCCACGCCCCAGCGGGAGCCCACTGACAAGAGCCTCATGGAGTTGCTCCTCCTCTTCACCATGGCAACCTGCTTGTTCGCCTTCCTCTTGCTCTGGCCCAGGCAATGGTGATGGTGAGGAGGAGTAGATGCCATGGCCTACTTGCTCCCTGGCTCTCTGCCTGTCAAGCAAGGAAGCGGTAGCAATAAAGAGACAGAGGTTGAGGAACAATAGTGACGATGGTGAAGAGAAGGTAGACTCACTGCGGGAGGGTGTCTCTCCAAGTATGACTAGGTTGGTTAAAAGCATGCAGGGGTGGGTGGGTTCTGAACTGCTGTCAGAATTCTCTGATCAGAAGTGTCAGAACCACAATATCCAAACTGAAGTCCTTGGAAAACAAGTTGTGAGCAAGTGGAGCGGAGGATATGCTGGAGTTTACAGGGCAAGCACTAAAGATTTACAGGGCAAGCACGCAAAGGACTACCCTGCTCTTGCTCTGCTGCAACCAATAAATGTGGCTACTCTGTGGAAGGGCCACTATAAGATGGATGCTTTCACAAGATCACTTTTCCATGCATGTATTCTTCAGTCATCTCGTGGTGACATTTCAACCCAAAAAACAGTCATATGGATTTGTTCCCCCACTCTGCTCCCGTTACGCTATGCAAAGTGTCCTTCATAAGGCCCTGCCAGGATCAACCCAACATTAAGCAATCTGATACCTGATACAGAACTCTCATATGTGGGCTTTATGAGCCCTTTGGAAGAGAAACAGATTTGTAGTTCTAAACACAATTGACTACAGTCTTTGTTTAATAATAATAATAATAATAATAATAATAATAATAATAAAAGATGAAACACATGAGTTACTTGTATTCCATGTAAATTTGGATAAAACATTTGAGTTGCCAAAAAAAATAGCAGGAGCTGGCCAGGAAATGGCCAGCGAAGGGGTGTCTGGCACAGAACAAAGAAATAAAACAAGAACAAATACTAACACAAAGGATAGCCATCCCATCAATAATACTCCCTGCTTACACAAAATAGACATCTTTTCTGACCCATCAGTTAAAAAACAGGGCTTGATTAGGAAATGAAGGTGACCCAAAACTGCATGTTAAGAGTCGCCTATTAAAGCAGATTCCTCCAGGAGAAGTGCTAGTTTGCTAGCTTCAGCATCTTGATAAGAGCAGCAAAGTGCTGAGTGGCAAAGAACATTATAGCTTAGCCAGAGTAGTAAAATATAATTGGTAAGTCTTTATCTTTTTCTTGGTGAGAAATTCTATATAGTGCAGCAGTAATGACAACAGAAATGGTTCCCGTTAGCCTGCTAGGTTTGGGCCAAAAATTTCTCCTGGCATAATTCCACAAGTTTTTTGTGGAATGAGGCTAACCTAGGGTTTGGCCCTTTAAAGGTAAACGGCAGGTCACCAAAGCCCCAGAGGTGGTTGGGCTGTCTAAGCATAAGTGTGGCTGAGCCATGCAATCTCTCTCTCTCCCTCCACTTTTCCTGAATCCAGGGGAGTGTGCAGAAAAGCTTACGAGATGACAGACAAGGAGACCACAGCTTTCAGCTGGGGAGCAGTTTGCCTTCAAATCTTGGACGTTTGCTTTGGAAGCAGGCGTGCAGCCCGTGTGCAGAATGTCGAGCTAGGCTGGAGCAAGTGGTTTCAGGATTGCCACCAACGTTGGCAAGAGATGTGGCATGACCTCACGGTAACGACTATTCTGTTGTTTAAAAGACAAAGAGCTTAATTGAAGTGAATAAGGTTAGTGCCAGCTGAGCACTTTTCAGCCTCAACTGAAGATTATATTGGTAGGAGTGTGTAAACATGAGGGGATTAAACTCTTGCAAACAGTGAAGGCAGCAGCAATACACATGCTAACTACTGCAAGATGAGATTGGGAGAAAGGGTAGGAGAAACAGCTGGGCTAGCATTGCAGTGGACAGAGCAGAAGGTGTAGGCAAGGGCAAGGGGCAGAAAGGTGGTTTTCTACTTTGCAGGGCTGGCCTGCCCTACCATTAGGCAGAGTGACGTGACCACCTCAGGCGGCGGATACAGGAGAGGGGCAGTCTTCTGGTTGTTCCTCATAAGCTCTGCATCAGCATCTGTTCTCCTCTATTGGAGATCAGAGTTGTATACGCCACACAGCTTGTCCGGAGCCCCCTAAACCAGCCTGCAACCTCAGGTGCGGTGGTGGGTGCTGTCCCCCACTGCCAGTGTGGAAGCCAGATTCAGCTGCCAGTCTAGTCAGTTTTTGCATGTGGACTGGGGATGGGGAGACCATCCACCTCAGGCAGCAAAATGTCTTGGGCTTAGCCACATGTCAAGGAGTAATCTATTAGGCTTGTTGCGCCTGAGTTCACACATGCACGCTTATTACTTGATGATGATATATACTTCCAAGTGACGACTCGTTTGTTTTATGGATTTCTATGCCACACCTTCAACAAAAGTTGCCAGGCAGTTTACAAAATATAACACCACCAATAAATAAATTTAAAAAAACCAATACAGCCATTTAAAAGCAGCATTTGGGCAATAACATTTTTTTTTTAAAAAAAAATTAAGGCTTGGGAGAATAAAAAGGTTCTTACCTGGCACTGTAAATATACCAATGTAGGTGCCAGCCATTTCTCCTTGGGGAAGGAATTCTAAAGGCAGGCCAACCAAGAAGGCCCTCTCTCTGGTCAGCACCCACCTCACCTGGAGGAGAGCCTCTATAGGCGACCTCAGTGCACAGACAGATTGGTTTGGTCATTCCATATGACAGAGCTATGCTCTCACCTCACCTAAAACACAGTATCAATGGAAGCAGTTCAGATGTGCTGCTATAAGTGATAATGAAATGAAGCTATGGGCTATCACATGATGCGCAAGCTTGTGAGAATCTGCCATAATTACTGTGATACCTAAAGTTAGAGGTCCATCATTATATATAATTAGGAAACAAGAGAAAATCAGAAGTTTAAACATATATAATTTACCTAATACATATAGTGCTTTTAAACCGATCACTCCGAGATCCTTAATCCTGAATTTCTATTCAAGGACTATAATTCCAGGGACAAAATAGGATACGAAAGATGAAATGTTAACATGGTTTGCATACATAAACATACAATCTACCACAAAATGTAGGGGGAAAGTCGGACTATAAAGCACATAGTCTTCAATGTCTCTATACTAATGCCCAGAGTATGGGCAATAAACAAGACGAACTTGAACTCTTGATACATGAGGGCAGGTACGACTTGATAGGGATAACTGAAACCTGGTGGGATGACTCCCATGACTGGAATACAGCAATTGAAGGGTATAACTTGTTCAAAAGGAACAGAAGCAACAGAAAGGGAGGTGGAGTTGCACTGTATGTTAAAAATACGTATCTCTGCACAGAGATACAGGAAGAGGAGCTTGGCAGCCCCATTGAGAGCATCTGGGTTAAAATAAAGGGGCAAAGAATAAAACGAACATGGCGGTTGGAGTCTACTACCGACCACCCAATCAAGGAGAAGATGAGGATGGAACTTTTGAAAAGCAAATTGCCATTGTTTCAAGGAGGCACGATGTGGTAGTAATGGGAGACTTCAATTTCCCTGATATCTGTTGGGAGACTTATTCAGCCAAACATGGCCCCTCCAAGAAATTCCTGACCTGTGTTGCTGATAACTTCCTCCTACAGAAAGTGGAGGAAGGAACTAGAGGATCGGCTATCCTTGACCTGATTCTAACCAACAGAGACGAGTTAGTGGATAAAGTGGCAGTTTCGGGAACTCTGGGGGAAAGTGACCATGTTATACTAGAGTTCTTGATTCTAACAGAAGCAAAAGCTGAGTGTAGCCAAACACGTACCCTGGATTTTAGGAAAGCCAATTTTAACAAACTCAGAACAATGATTAGTAAGATCCCATGGCAAGTGACTCTCACAAGAAAGGGAGCCCAGGAGGGGTGGGAGTTTTTAAAGAAGGAAATTTTAAAGGCACAATTGCAAACAATTCCCACAAGGAAAAAAGGCAGAGGGCAACAGAAAAAGCCAATGTGGCTTCACAATAAACTCAAAGATGACCTGAAAACAAAAAAGGACACGTATAGGAAGTGGAAGGAAGGACAGGCTACAGGGGAAGAGTACAGGCAGGTAGCACAGAACTGCAGGAATAGTGTCAGGAAGGCTAAAGCTGAGAATGAGCTAAGGTTAGCGAGGAATGCTAAAAGCAACAAAAAAGCTTTCTTCAGATACATGCACAGTAAAAGACAGAAGAAAGAACTGGTGGTTCAACTACGCGATGAGGATGGCAAATTGATAACAGAAGACAAAGAAAAGGCAGAAGTGTTCAATTCCTACTTCGGCTCGGTCTTCTCCCAAAAGAGGGTCTATGACCCCCCTGGCAAACCTGAAGTGCAGACTGAAGGGGCAGAATTGCAGCTTGAGATTGATAGGCAAATGGTCAAGGAGCACCTGATTACTCTGAACGAGTTTAAATCTCCAGGGCCTGATGAGCTGCATCCTAGAGTAATAAAGGAACTGGCAGAAGAACTCTCAGAACCACTGTCTATTATCTTTGAGAAATCATGGAGGACAGGTGAAGTGCCAGACGACTGGAGGAGGGCAAATGTTGTTCCCATCTTCAAAAAGGGCAAGAAGGAGGAACCTGGGAACTATAGGCCAGTCAGTCTGACATCAATCCCTGGGAAGATTTTTGAGCAGATTATAAAGAAGTCAGTCTGCAAGCACCTTGAAAACAATGCAGTGATTACTAGAAGCCAGCATGGATTTGTCAAGAACAAATCCTGTCAGACTAATCTGATCTCATTTTTTGATCGGGTAACCTCCCTTGTGGACTGTGGGAATGCTGTGGACATTATATATCTGGACTTCAGCAAAGCTTTCGACAAAGTGCCTCATGATATCCTGATTAGTAAGCTAGCTAAGAGTGGGCTAGATGGAACAACTATCAGGTGGATCCACAATTGGCTAAAGAATCGGACTCAAAGAGTGCTTATCAATGGTTCCTTCTCAAACTGGGGAGAGGTAACGAGCGGGGTACCACAGGACTCGGTCCTGGGCCCGGTGCTCTTCAACATTTTTATTAATGACTTGGATGAGGAGGTACAGGGAATGCTTATCAAATTTGCAGATGACACAAAGTTGGGTGGAACAGCTAATACTCTGGAAGACAGAAACAAAATTCAAAGTGACCTCGATAGGCTGGAGCGCTGGGCCGAAAACAACAGAATGAAATTTAATAGGGATAAATGCCAAGTGCTGCACCTAGGGAGAGGAAACCAAATGCAGAGTTACAGAATGGGGGACACTTGGCTCAACAATACTACAAGTGAGAAGGATCTTGGAATTGTGGTAGATCACAAACTGAATATGAGCCAGCAATGCGATGTGGCTGCAAAGAAGGCAAATGCTATTTTGGGCTGTATTAATAGAAGTATAGCTTCCAAATCGCGGGAAGTGATAATTCCCCTTTACTCGGCACTGGTTAGGCCTCATCTTGAGTACTGCGTCCAGTTCTGGGCACCTCACTTTAAGAAGGACATAGACAAACTGGAGAGGGTTCAGAGGAGGGCAACAAGGATGATAAAGGGACTGGAAACAAGGCCCTATGAGGAGAGACTGAAAGAACTGGGCATGTTTAGCCTTCAGAAGAGGAGACTGAGGGGAGATATGATCGCACTCTTCCAGTATTTGAAGGGATGTCACACAGAGGAGGGCAAAGATCTCTTCTCGTTCATCCCAGTTTGCAGGACACGGAATAATGGGCTCAAGTTACAGGAACCTAGATTCCACCTAAACATCAGGAAAAATTTCCTGACTGTCAGAGCAATAAGACAATGGAATCAACTACCTAGGGAGGTGGTGGGCTCTCCCAGTCTGGAGGCATTCAAGGTGCAGCTGGACAGACATCTGTCAGAGATGCTTTGACCTGGATTCCTGCATTGAGCAGGGGGTTGGACTCGATGGCCTTGTAGGCCCCTTCCAACTCTACTTTTCTATGATTCTATGATTCTATGAATCTCTCCTTAACAAATAAAAGATAAAACAATGATAGATAAAACAGTGCATATAAGTGGGTCATAACATATAGTTTCATATGCTTGAACTTTAAGAGGAAATGAATATAAAGCTCACATTTCAGTGCCTATTTGAGCATCCTGGGACAATTGATTAGTTGATAATGAGTGTCTGTCATCAGCTAATAAATCATACAGGCAGGAAGTGATAAAAGAAAGGCTTTCTTGTTGTCTGCTGACAGACATTTGCAGTGAAAGCTCAAGTATTTCTCTTCAGTTCAAAGGAGGGACGGCCCTCTCTGTTAACTTTCTTCCTGGGGTGCTATAGTATTTCCCTAGGAGAGAATGGTTTTGTGAATGGTAAAGATATCTTTCCCCTGAGCATCTTAAGAAAGACCAGCTTAGTGGTTTTGACATCTACTGGAGTTTTGTTGATTTACACTCATCGAGGAACTGACCTGAGCAAATAGGAAAAGATAAGAGTATCCACACTGATGGTAAACATATAATAAACTACTAAACCATGGACTATGTGGATAACAGTACTCCAAGATCTGCCACCTGATTTGGGCTGCCTCACCCTGCCTAATGGCAGGGCCATCCCTGCAAAAGGAGTGGGGTGTTGTATAAATAAATGAATCTAGTGCAGGATTTGGCATCTTTTTGGGAGTGTGGGCACATTTGGCAATTTAGGAACCTGCCCTGGGCACCACTAGAGAATGGTTGCCATGGGAGCTGTGGCAAAGGACAAGTAACTTGCCCAATGAGTGAGTAAAAGGCAGAGGTGGGATCTGACTCCCAACACGCTAAACAACTCTTTTGAACCCAGTGTTTTCAGCACCAACAGAAACCTGTTACAAACACACCCACACCCACCCACCGAGAGAGAGAGAGAGAGAGAGAGAGAGAGAGAGAGAGAGAGAGAGAGAGAGAGATTAGAGATTGCTTTAGAGCAGGGGCAGGAAACCTCTTTCTTAATGGGCTGTTGACCCATTGGAAAAGTTGGTTGGGGACTGCACCAGATGGTGGGCAGAGCCAAAACCAACTGTAGGCAGACTTTGCAGTGTTGCATAGCTCTTCCTCTCTCAGTGTGCTGCCCCATCCCTTCTCTACCTCTCTTGTGCACATGCATGTGTACACACATTCAGAAGAGGGAGCAATTCCCAGAGGAGGAGTCCAGAGAACAAGAGTGGGCCCTGGCACCCTGCAGCATCTGGAGAGCCGGATGACACTGAGAGCTACAGGTTCCCTATCTCAGTTTTAAAGAGTGTCATTTCTGGTTTAATACCCCGGAACACAAGCACATGTAGAAGGAATTGGAAGCATGGAGGCCCAGAAAAGAAAGAATGGGTGGGAAGGTGCAAAGGAAATGTCTCAGAGAAGTAAGCCATGTTCTTTTGTGGAGGGAACCAAGGGAACTGAAAAATGAAGAAATAGGAAAGTATAGGAGATAGAAGCAAGACCAAAAGACAGAGTAAAAGAGGGGAGGGGGTTATACAATGCACAGCACATTGAGACCTGGTATGTTTGTTTAAAAGGAATATTATACCTTCAGACAAATGCTATGAGTACTTTAGTCCACATGCTTTGGGACTGTCAAGTAATACTTTTTTTTTTTTACAAGAAGTATTTCAGTATGTTAACATGACCCTAGGAACTTGAATTTATTCAAGTAATTTTGATATATTTTCCAAATGTATGGGCCTTAACAAAAGCGAAACAAAAAACCCTCAGCAAGTTTGATTGCATAGGTGTTTCTTGACAGCAAAATGGAAAGTTTTGAGACGTTATGAATCCCAAATCTCTCCAGATATTTATAGCTGAGTGTGGAAGAGTTACACATTCTGGCCATTAAAGAATGAACTATTGTATGAAATGTGGGGAAATATATATATTATTTTTTGTTTATTACTTTTATATAGACATCTAATAAAATATTTTATATTTTTAATAGTAAATATTTTAATATTTGCAAGGCCATGTCTACAAGCCAGTTTCTCTTCCTTTTGATTATTTGATACATTTCTAAAGATTTGAGGGCAGATAACAACACTTTTACAGAAGATCATAAACTTTAATTCAGAGTATTATGGCACTCAATATTGCTATGGTGTACAGAGCACTTACCCAAATTTTTATTTATTTGTTTGTTTTATTATTTATTTATTCAATTTATATCCCACCTATACACAAATACCCTAGGCGGCAGACAAGATCATAATCGATTAACAAAACAAATATACAATAATATACAATTAAAACTGACTAATACAATTAAGCATAAAAACAGAATAAAAATTCCATAATTTTTTAGGCTTCAATGCATGGGTACTTTCTTGTGTATGGATGCTATAAGGATGATCATGGACACATTGAGAATGACTCGGTATAGCAACAAGTCAGGGCCAGTTTATGGGGTGATGCTAGTGTACCTTATCTTGCAAGACTCCCAACACATTAGCCTTTCACGCTATCAGTTGCCATTATTTTAAAATAAAGTAGATTTTCTGAAGAAAACCCAAGCAAAATGTCTTTGGGGACAGCTGATGTACGTGTCCTCAACAGTTTAACAGTGGAGATAAGGCAATCGCTTTTTGTTGATATCTAAAAAGCAGGCAGTGCTTGCAAATAACTTTCCATATTTTATGTGACACGTTTGATAAAGCTGTGGTGTATTGCCCCCTCCCCCACTGCCCAATGTTAATGCAGATTGCCAAAGTGATACAACTAGCCCTGTATGCAGTACAGGTATCTGCACCACAGAATGGAAATTGGCTAACACAGCTATTCTCCACAGGGAATCTTGGGGACTGTGAGGGGAGCTAGGGATCTTGAACACAGAATTCTAAGCACCCTCGGCCTCTGCAAACTATGATCTCCAGGATTCTTTGGGAGAAGCTATGATGGTTAAATTGGTAAATGAACCCAGAATAAGTTTGTAGCGTAGATATGTCCTGACTCAGAAGGGGGAAATGACAATGAGATAGTTCTAACGAAGAAGCATAAAATACTAATTTGTTCTATACTCATTTAATATATCTGGTTATGAGTTTTAACATTTGATCTTCTAATTGCATTCATCATGCATTTCTAATCTAATTAAATTATCTCTTTGGTGCTGATAGTACTAAAAGGATATTTGGGGACGTCTTGGAAACATGTGGGCAATTCCATCTGTTTGAAGTACTTGTATAGTTCCAGATGTGAAAGTGGGGTATGTGTATGCAGCCCTCTCTGGAGATTTGCAACTACCGTACTCAAACAAGCAAACCCAGAATGATTAGACAGGTTTAGCAGGAAGAGAATTGCTCAAAACTCCCAGGAATGATAACACAACCACACACAGTAAGATAAAATATCTTTTTTTATGCCCATGACCTGCAAAAAAATGTATTTGAAATGGAAGTGGAGAGACCATGTTGTTAAACTTAAAATATTTTTGGATATTCACCAGTATACCTTTGGAAGACATAAAATACTGATAATTTTAAAATACACCGATAAGAGTTTAAATTGTCAAAATAAAACACAATTTCCCACTTTTTCTTTCACTTTTAGTTCTACTTTATTAATTTTGATTAGATATACATCACCTGCAAAAAATAACCTAAAATACATATTTCTAGGGCATTCTATTTTAGTGTTTGCCCATTCTAAGTTAGCATAGTGCAGTATTAAAAAGCAAATCTCTCAGGACCGGGTAAAAATTGCTTGGAGTTTCAGCCGTACTTTGCTTTCTCTGTAGCTAGAGCCAGCCTGCGGATGTTTGCTATGCAACCAGCCGCTGCTTCCTGCAGAGTTTCATCCGTAGAGCCTGCCATACCCAGCAGAAGCTTGTAAAAACAACAACAAAATGCAAGAAAAATAAAAAATAAAAATGAGAATGAGCCCCAAACCAAAACCATTATGCCGAAAATAAATTACTTTAAAATAACATGCCTACGGAAACACATCCAGTAATGAATGAAAATAGCCATGTGTTCTGCAGCTCTGGAATTAGGTTTTCAAGGCTGGATTCTCAACAGCCCATTTACAGAAAGAACAGTGGCCAAAAACATAACGGAGTTCCAAAAAGGACTAAACAGATAAATTTAAGCATATCAATGGCTGTTAGACAGAAAGCTCAGACCATTTCTCATAAAGGTTGTTTGTATGCCTTTCACTGTTGGAAGTTGGGAGTGTCTGTCCTTTTTAAATGTCCTGATTGAAGCATCCAGATCTTGTCACTGGTCAAAGACTGGATTCTGGGCTAGATAATCCATTAGTATGACATAGTGTGACTGTTCTTATTTTTGTTCCACAAAATTATTCACAAAGATAAATCTGATTGCAGGGTCAGAGTCTTCTAGCCTGATTTTATTACCATGCCATGCATCACTTTTCCCCCTCAGTGGAGATTAATTTCCACTTAGGAAAAGTGTTTATTTTCTTACATATGTATTGTAGCATGTTATGTTCTACTGAAGGCACACAGATGTCCAATCTGTCCACCCCTAACAGAAAATACCTCACATCTACATGGAAATTGAGCTCTGTGTAGGAAAAAGTTGAGTAACATATGAAGTGCTCCTAAGTGTGGAACTAGATGTAATGCTCAACACAAGGCTAACACCAAAAATGGTAGTCTGTGTCACATTCTTCATCCTATCCATGAAATGTTTAGCCAGATTTACCTGTGCCATGACATCATTAGTTCATGTTCCCCTACACATCATTGGCTATTGCTAGTGTGGGTGAATAAATATGAGGAAACAACATGGGTAAGTCTGCCTAAATTTTATTGTGATGTGTGGCTGTGTATGTATGGGATTCCACAAGGGGTTGCCATTTTCAGCAGTAGGCCTGTGTCAAGCATCATGTCCATCGTGTAACACATTGACTGGGTTTACATGACACGCTAAGCCTCAGTTTGTTATTGCTACTGAGGCTTAGCATGACCCTGCAGGGTGGTTTATAAGCCAACCTGGTGTGGTTTATAAACCACCCTGCTAAGCCATGGCTTATGGCAGGGCTAAGATAACCCTAGTAAGTATAGTGTGTTGTCTGAATCTTGATGACAAGCTAACCTACTTATAATCCAAAAAGGCACAGAGCCTTGGCCAGAGCAGCAAAAAGGGCTGCCGCTCTGGCCAAGGGGCTCTGGCCGATGACAGCTGGCCAAGTGCCCAAGCGGCATTTGGCACAGCTGTCATCGGCTTCCCCATGTGCTCCTGCCATTGCCCAGCATAGGCAGGAGCACGCAGGGAAGCCGCCGAGGTCCGCCATGTGCCACTCCATCAATCCCCGTTCACTTCAGTCTGAGCGCCTGGTTCCTGGCCACTGCCATGCGCCTCCTCCTCCCTGAGCCCCACTTGGGGCTCAGGGAAGAGGAGACGTGTGGCAGAGGCAGTGTCTCCCATGTGCCCCTTCCCAAGCGGGAAGAGGGCGCACAGCACAGCAGACCCCACTGCTGCTGCCCCCGCACTCCCTAGCAAGGGCAGATTTGACCCGCCCTTTCTAGGGAGTGCTGCAGTGGCGGTGGCGGCGGCAGCTGTGATGGGGGTTTGCCGTGCATGCGGCAAACCCCCATCACAGCCTCGGCAGCACTCCCTAGCACAGGTAGATTTAACCCACCCTTGCTAGGGAGCACTGCCACCGCCGTGGCTCCTCCTCCCAGATTACAGCTTGCCCCCTCCTGTCGCTGGGTGTGGCGCCCATGGGTGCCACACCGAGCAAGAGGAGGGGGTGGGAGGGGGCATTCTCTCTGTCCCTGGCACGCACATGCACACCAGGGACAGAGAGAATAAGCCCCGCTCCCACCCCCCAAGTGGTATTCCCCCGCTCTCATTCTCCTTCCTCTCAGGCACTGCTCTCAAGTGGTGCCCAGGGAGAAGGGGAAAGGGGGGGCGGGGGGAAGCGTCCCCTCTGCTCGGCTTACATAGGAGTAATCCCAGCAGAGGGAGCATTTTAAATCACAGCTGGAGAAGCTTCTCCAGCGGCGATTTAAAATGCTCCCCTCTGCTGGGATTACTGCTACATAAGCCCAGCAGAGGGGACAGCTTGTGGTGCTGCCAGTAAGAATCAGGTCCCTCTCCCAACATGACTAGCGAGAGATGCTAGTCAGGTTGGGAGGGACCGGATTCTCCCTGGCAGCACCGCAAACAGTGAGGGGAGCCGATGACAGCTACCGAAAGTGCCGACTTTTGGGCAGGTGTCATCCCCGCCCCTCTCCCCTCAGTGCTCCCGTGGTGTCCCCTGGGATACCAACAGGAGGACTAAGAGGGGAGAGGCAGTGCCTCCAGACCTCTGCTGTGCCCAATCATTAGTCAGGCACAGCCACAGCCAGGACCGGTGAAGGGCTGTTTGGCGCCCTAGGCCAAATTATATTTAGCGCCCCCCCTCTCGTGCCGTGGGGGGGCTCCGGAGCAAAGCAGCCCTGCTCTGCAACCCCCCCGTGCCGCCGCCGCCGCCACAACCACCTACCTTCCCCCCCCCGCTGGCTGCTGGCTGCTGCTGCTGCCGCCTCCTCCAATGCGACGGGACCCCCGCACTTTTTTTTTTTGCCGGGGAAACCAGGGCAACAGGGCTGTTTAAGCCCTGTTGCCCTGGTTCCTCCCGCCAAAACAACGCCGGCGGGGCTCTGGAAACGACGCGACGGTAGGTAGGTGGCGGGCAGGCGGGCGCGCGGGGGGGAGGTGCAGCAGGCGGCGGCGGCAGCAGCAGTGGCGGGCAGGCGCGCGGGGGGGAGGTGCAGCGGCGGCGGCGGCAGCAGTGGCGGGCGGGGAGGCGCGGCGGAGGCGGCAGGCGGGGCAGGAGCGCAGCGGAGGCGAGGAAGGAGCGCAGCGTTTCTGCACCCTCTTCCGCCACGCGCCCTAGGCAGCCGCCTGGGTCTGCCTAGCGGTAGCGCCGGCCCTGGCCACAGCCTGGAGCAACTTTAAGCCCACAGAGGCTTCGGAGCCTCTGTGGGTTTAAAGTGTCGTGGGAACCCTGCCAATCAATGCTTAGGATGGGAAGTGCAAACAACTGCACTGGGGAAGCGTCTCAAAACTTGATGTTGTGCAGACAATAAAAATATTACACTGTTGTTACAGGTGGAAATATTCAGGGTTGGAATTTAAGATGAATTGTTTTAAACTTTGGCCTGTCAACAACTTTCTGATAACCAACAGCCTACTTTTACT
Organism: Shinisaurus crocodilurus; assembly: GCA_021292165.1. NCBI lineage: Eukaryota > Metazoa > Chordata > Lepidosauria > Squamata > Shinisauridae > Shinisaurus > Shinisaurus crocodilurus. The sequence continues at coordinate 26,886,076 of CM037880.1, read as the reverse complement.
CTTACTGTGTGACCAAGAACACTTTCCCCACCCCCTGGAAATACTCTTGAGTACAAAATCAACCATATGGCAGTATGCCTACTTAAAATCGTTGCTCTCCACCAATAAAAGGTTATTCCCAGTTTCTCCTGCAATTTTGTGGCAGCAAGTCCGTGACACAACTGCATAACTATTTAACTTTAAGGAGCTACATGGAAACTCAAATTTCAGAAAGCCTCCCAAACTTTTAACGTGGCCTCAGCAGGTATTTTGAAGTACACACAGCCTTAATTAAAACCCTTTTTTTTTCAGACTGCAGCCCTCAGTATTCTGAATCCACCCAAACAACATTGAATCAAACCAGAAAAAAATCTGTTCTCACTCAATCCTTTTGCATATTTTTCATACTGCTACAGTATTACATAAAATTATGAACTGCTAAATATAAAAGCAGAAATTGAACACAGACTTAAGAACTATATACTACTACCTTTCACTAACCTTCCAGTGGTGGGGAGACATGAATCACAGCTGCACACATATGGTACACGCTTATGGAGATCAAAGCATTTTATACTTCAGGAAGTATTTGTGTTAGACTAATGCACAGAATAAGCATCTTGCCAGTCACCTCTCACCTTCTGACCTCTAAATATAACTTGTAAAAACATTCCATTTTCTTGCTTGAATTCCATTTTTTTTAATGGTTTGTACAAATTTAGCACAAAGTTCACAGAATCACAGAACTGTAGAATTCCAAGAGGCAAAGCTCTCAAGGTAAAATGTTGCTTCATGGTCAGCTAGACAAACCCAACAGAGTAAAAGCAGGATTTGCCTTAATCTAAAAAAACATCCTTAGCAGATTTACCTATATAATTAAAAGACACTCCAGTTTTAGTCTGCTGCAAAGAAGGAGGATAACCCATGCATCAACACCAGAAGAACTGCCTATATTACAAGATGTGAGGCAAGTCAACAGACAAGACCAACAGAACAACCGCTGTAAATGGCTAGGGCAGTGTTCTCCAACCTTGGGTCCCCAGATGTTTTTGGGCTACAACTCCCAGCATGCCCCAGCCAGCATAGCTGGCTGGGGCATGCTGGGAGTTGTAGCCCAAAAACATCTGGGGACCCAAGGTTGGAGAGCCCTGGGCTAGGGTGAGACTAAAGGAGCAGAACCAGGGAGCACTGACAGCACATGTGACACCAGCAACTGATTCTCCAGCACCATCTGTAGGCTGATGGGCAAGCTAAGTTTATAACAATGCACTTAGGAAAAACCAAAAACTCCAGAATCACCAGGTTTATGTGAAAATCCCAATCCACAATGTGGCAATACCTCATTTGAGGCTGAATGTGAGAATGCCTGATTTCTGATCTCCATATACAAGGTCCTCTGTAGGCAACCACTTTACATGGTAATTAACAAGTGATACATTTAATACATGAGAATGCTGTTGATGGAAACTGTTTGCGTGAGATGCACTTCTTAAATACAATGCAATGCCCTGATTGAAAATGACATGTGATGGAAGATACACATGCCTGAACTGTACAACAACAGTTGTCATACTGCATGGAAGAACACTAGAATTTTAAATGTTTTTATGAGACTAAGAATCAGCCTAACTGATCCCAATCACTCAGCCCCTGGACCTTTCCACACAGTTCCCCCCCCCCTCCATAATCAATGTACAGCTATAAATTATTTGTTTCCATAATCATTAATTAAATTAACATTGTTCCATAGTTGCAGAGCCAATCTAGCTGATATGTATTGGAATTTTGGCACTGACATAAACTGATAGACAAGACCCTCAGCCTTGAAGTGACTGGACTGCTTGGCTCCGTTTCTTCCCATCCTCCTCTCTTCATGCTTGCTCCATGCAACTCCTGAAGTGTCACCACCTATTTTTGTTTCTGCCATGAACTACAATTCTGATCAACTTTAATTGCAACATGGTCCCTCAGGCATGCAGCAATTTTCCTGTGAACCTCACAGATGAGTTAAAGGCAGAAGTATTTCATGTGCCTGATTCAAAACCAAAAGTATGCATGTACATAGTGTACATACGGTGGTTTCAGTAAAGCCTTAAGTTTGACATTTTGGAACAAGGAAAACACAGGCTATTTATAATTATAGCCTGTATGTTCACAGCAGATCTTTTGCCCTCTTTAAGGTTCTGAATGATGAACCCCAAACACAATTTCCCCAGTAATAATCCTTTGGATGTTTTTGGGTTTGTAACCAATTCATTCTACCAAATTCCTGTGATCAGGAATTGCCGCCTTGGGTCCCAGTGTTGGGGAAAAGGTGGGATACAAATAGATATAATAAATAAAATACTAAATAAATTAAAACAGTATTTTTTTTTTAGGGATGTTATTTAGTAGCAGTAACAGAAATGCTCCTTCCCAGTCAAGTCCCTATAAAACATCTCTTCTATTTTTTCTTCATTTCATTGTTTTTCGTTTTCAAGGCCACTTGACATTTTAGATTTTTTTTAAAAAAAGAATACACCTAAGATGTTTTAAGGGTACACCTAATGTGTAAAACATGAACGTGATAAACATGTGTCTCAGCACACTTCATGTTCTAGTGGGGACTGATTGCCCACTGGCAAAGTCACCACACTGGTCTTGCTGGAAAACATCAGCTTCTGGTTGGTGTGGGTACTTGTTCAGGACAGTGTAGTCACAAGCTATATGATACTGAATGATGGTAGAGGTGCTATCTAGCAAAACAAATCTGGTAAAAAATAAGAATTTGATTAGAGAATCTTGAACTATCTGATTTGTTTCGATCCTCTATTGTTCTTGTTGACTTATACCAATGAATTATTTTTTTGACAAAGAGCTAGTAACATATTTGGTTAGTGCTGCCAGGGTTTATATGCAAAATACATTGGAGGCAATCTATAATTCCTCATATGAACAAATAGCATGAAAAAGCTATAGACTTTGCCCTTATAGCTAAACTAACATTATCTGTGAATAAAAGAAAGTAAAAATTGATAGAATTTCAATAACCAGTCTTTTAATTATTTTTTTTGCAGAAATAATCAATTGCTCCCAAATATATAGCATTGTTCCATAGCTTCTTCATGTGTTATTTTTCTGGGGGTTTTCCCCCCAGTATGCGAGTTATTGGGTTGGATCGAAAGGGGCCCTTCTGTAAATGGAAGAAATCCTTCTATTTGAGGCAGGGACTTGGATTGGCAATTTTCACCAATCCCCCCATTTCTCCTCCAGCACCCCCACCACACTCACACTGTTCCAGGGGTTTTCCCAATCCCCAGTGCAGAGTTTCAGAAAGTGAGGGGTGATGCAGGGGGCAAGTGTGGAGCCAAGATCTGAGAGTGCCTTGTCCTGTAGGCAGAACTATTTGCATGGAAATCTGAACCTTTTCCCTTTTATATTGTCTGTGTATTTAAAGTTGTGCTCAATAAAAAAAACAAAGCATCAACCTGCAACTATTTGTTTTTAAAGCTGGTAAGGTGAGGGCCCATAGCTCAGCAGTAGAGCACACACTTTACATGCAAAAGGCCCTGGGGTCAATCCCTGGCATCTCCCATTGAAAGGATCAGGTAGCAGGAGATGGGAAAGACCTTTCTCTGCCTGTGACCCTGGAGAGCTGCTGCCAGTTAGAGTAGACAGTGCTGGGCTAGATAGACAAATAGCCTGAGCTGGTATAAATCAGCTTCCTGTGTACATTACAGTTACTGGTTTTCTCAGGTGCGTAATCTCTGGTGCATTTTTATTCATGCTGTGAATGTTTTTTAGTGCTGCACTTTACTGTGTTTGATTTTTGTTTTATTGATTACTAGCAAACAGACCTGGCTCCACACGCATTGGTATAGCCCTTCGTTTGAAACAGGGAAGCCTTCAAGCAAACTTACACAGCTGTCAGCGCTAGACACGTTATGCCTGCCCCATCTGCGTGAAGCCAGGTCCTGCTGGCACTCCTTCTAGGCATGGTCCCTGCCACGGTGCTCCCCTACAGCCCCCTAAAGGAGTGGTCTGTCCGCTCCATTCTCCCGACGGGAGGGGGAGGCGTACAACTCTGTCCCTCTGCCTACTAATCTCTCTTGGCTTCAAACTGTATGGACTGCAAGCTATGTGCTGGTTAGGGAAATCTGCCCCTAGTGGCTGAGGGTGTTACTACAGGCTTCATTCACATGGACACATTGAAGTAATTGAAAATAAATGTGTTTTAAAATAACCTTTAGGTGTATACCCATAGGGTCCACTGAGTATGCATGCCAAGTTTCAGGTGTCAACGTTTCACGGTCTTAGCGCAATGGCACAGATGGACAGACAGGCAGACGGACAGACTCTTATTATTATTATAGATTGTTTCATTGTGTTATTTATGACCTACTGTAAACCACCCTGGAAACTTTAAATTGAAGGGCATGTGAAAATGTTTTAAGTAAATAAATAAATTTCCAAACTGCAAAGTAATTAATGCTATCCAGCAGAGTTGTTGTAAATAATATATTGGGATACATATGGATGCAATTTCCACATCTTTAGTAATGCTTGCAGTGAAGGAACTCTACCTGGATCTTCCCAGAGCAACTCTGAAAGGAGTTGAATGGGCATATCATAATTCCTCAAGACTATATATATATGGAAAGAAGGAGAATTACAAGTCAAGCCTCCATTCTGCATAGCTTTCCCCCCATTAAAATAGGGCTATTTTATGATACATTTACATTTACATTTTTGCAGCTGTAACTGCATTAATAAGGCACTTTTGTGACGGCATTGATAATTTCAGTAGGGTGTTTACCCATGTCTCCTTATGAGACAGCTACAAGGATATCAGTTTGTTTCTGGGATTCTCATCATACTTGTTTCCAAGTTCTTCTTATTCATGTCAATTTTGATATCACTTCTGTGTATGAAAATGAATGCACATTGCCTATAAAGCATCCGTCAATGTGACAGGTGCATATGTGCTTGTTCCACCACGTCCTCATACTGTGGGGTGATACAGCCAATTGCAGCTTCCCACAATATCTACACCCAGGAAAAGTAATATGTTTGCATCTGTCATATGAAATAGTATACTGTATGTATACTATATGCTGTATGTATACTATATGTACCGTATATATGTATATATCATGGATGAAGCAGACATGCTACAAGGATGCTTCCACAAGGGGCTTTTATAGTGTTACTGCCCCCCTCGCATAGTTCACAAAATTTTACAGGGGGTCCAGATGATGTTGTTGTCCACCCATAACCCTCCCTTGCTTTCCCACTGCTGCTTCTGTCTTTTTTCTTATCACGGAAAATCTGTTAAGGAAGAAAAGACAGAATAGCTGCATAATGGCTTCTAATTGGTAGCTCTAGGAGCTCTCCATCTGAAAGCACCCTAACTAAGTGGGCACACATGGGCAGCACTGATCACAATGCTTATCATTCAAATGGCATACAGAGTTTGTCTAACAGGATAATGCTCAAGGCACAGGAGCCCAAAGGAATGAATGGTCATTCATTCATTTATTCATTATATTTATACCCTGCCTTTTTTCCTGCAAGGAACCCAAGGCGGCTTACATAATCATCCTCCTCTCCACTTTATCCTCACAACAACCCTGTGAGGTAGGTTAGGCTGAGAGTCCGTGACTGGCCCAAAGTCACCCAGTGAGTTTCATGGCCGAGCGGGGACTAGAACCCTGATCTCCGGAGTCCCAGTCCAACACTCTAACCACTACGCCACACTGGATCTCACACAAAGGGAAATTACCGTATATAGGTGTAGAAATTCTACTTCACAAATTGTACTAGAACTTATGTGTTTGTAAATACAATACTAAACAAAATATACAGGAATGTGAACCAAACAATAATGCACAGTATGTCACAAAATATGACCACAAATCAACAAAATATAACCACAAATAACACATAGCACATTATGTGTTGTTTGTAATTTATGGTTATATTTTGTTGATTTATGGTCATATTTTATGGTCATATTGTGTGACATACTGTGCATTATTGTTTGGTTCACATTCCTGTATATTTTGTTTAGTATTTTATTTACAAACACATACGTTCTAGTACAATTTGTGAAGTAGAATTTCTACACCTATATAATTTCCCTTTGTGTGTGACCATTCATTCCTTTGGGCTCCTGTGCCTTGAGCATTATCCTGTTGGTTTGTTTTGGAGTTCCCTCCGTTTTTTCTTTGCCTATACAGAGTTTGTCAGCAGGATCAATGCCTGTTGCAGAGTCCAAAAGAGTGATAATTGTTGGGAAATCCCACATGGCTTCAGACCATTTAGATCTATGTAGCTAACTCAGCCACAGGTAAGCTGTAATTTGAAGACATACCTAAGGAATGAGAAGATAGTAATTGAACCATGGGGGTGGGGCACAAGGTGACCACAAGTACTGGCTTCCTAAGGGCCCAACTTTTTCTCAAGAGGCCTGCTGTCAAAGAAGCTTTCAATATGAAGATGATGATGATATATTTTAAACTGTCCAGTAACCAAAATTCTCTGTGCACGTAACTTAGAAACAAAATACAAAATCACAATAAACAATAATAAAACAGCAGAAACTAAAACCAGCAGCAACAGTTAACACTACACCAAGGTAAAACCAGCAGCAAAAATAAAACAGTACAAAGATCTAGAAGCACTAAAACAGTTCTTTAAATTCCTGGGAGAATAAAAAGGCCTTCATCAGGTGCTGGAAAGACCATAATATAGGGACCAGGCAAGGATCTCTGGGAAAGATATTCCACAGATGGGGAGTGACCACGGAAAACTCCCTCCCTTTTGTAACCACCCTTCTTGCCTCATTTGGTGGAGGCACCTAGAGGAGGGCCTTGGATGATGACCTTCGGGTCATCAATTCAATCTGAAATGAATCTAGAAAATCAGTTTCATCCAAGAATGCCTGGAGTTGATTAGCAACCATTTCTTTGAACACCTTGGCCAATAATGGTATAATGGCAACTGACCTATAGTTGTTTTCATGTTCTGGGTCCAGGTTATGTTTCTTCAGGACTGGCCTGATTATCAGAAATAAATTGAAGCAACCTGCAACCATATCTAGTACTAGCCAGCTGCATAAAGACTGATGAGTTGTATAAAGAGCAGATAGTTCCCAGCTTACTTGAAATTAAAAAGGGAAAAAAAAACCCTTGATTTCACTGTGGCTGCTGGATTTCCCTATCACAATGATGGCCAATTGTTTCTGAGTGATGCTAGAAATTAATGATTACACTTTTCTTTTCCAATTTAGTATCTTGCTTCTTTCACATGCTATTTTACCAAAAATATGTCAAATTCCTTGTACTGTGATCTTCTAATGAGCAAGAGGATAGGAATAGTAGCTGTACTGGAAAAGAACATTTTACATACTTTTTTAATAATATAACATAAAAGAAAAAAATTGTCTTGAATAAAAACATATGGTGGAAACCCATCCAAAAAAGTATCAATCTAGATGCAGCCAATGTTTGCTTTCAACGCTGTACTGAAGACTGGAAACATTTGAGGCACCCACATTTGTGTGTTGTTTTACATGTTATTTGTCCCTGTGAAAAGGCTTCTCATTTGATTAAATGATAAATACAACAACACGTGGTACAATCCAAAATAATCATAGAATCATAGAAAAGTAGAGTTGGAAGGGGCCTACAAGGCCATCGAGTCCAACCCCCTGCTCAATGCAGGAATCTAGGTCAAAGCATCTCTGACAGATGTCTGTCCAGCTGCACCTTGAATGCCTCCAGAGTGGGAGAGCCCACCACCTCCCTAGGTAGTTGATTCCATTGTCTTATTGCTCTGACAGTCAGGAAATTTAGGGTTAAAACTCAGTTACCATTTCATTGCTACTTAAACCCAGAGCTCTTTACTTCTTCTTGATGAACAAAAGAATAACACAATATTTGGAATACACATGTTGCTAAAATAATTTGTCTTCTAATACCATGGTGGAAAGTGAATAGATTCCAGTCGAAAATCAGCACTGGGAAATTCCTAACTATTGGCATGAAATCAGAGGATGCATTAAGCCAAGATGCTCACTAATCCCTTATCCCAGAACAAACAGGAGATGTCAGAAGGTGGATCAATTGGGCTGGTTGCCTTCTGTCTCTTGGCATATTCTCATAAAATGTGGCACTGAATTTAGTGGCATTGAATTCAGACACCTTTCAAAAGTGGATACCTTAAGATCTATTATTTCTCATTTATTTAGTTGGATAACTGTGATACACTAATCATTGGCTGAATCATATATATTTTTAATGTAATGCTACAAAAGATCAATAGATGTGTTGGCCTCAAGGATGGGTTCTTTAAAGGCATTTTCCCAGATGAGGCTTAAATTGCCTTTCAGCCTCTTGTGTATTATTTGTGAATGTTATTAATGCAGGATAGGATATGGAAGAGAAACTGAATGGACACCATAGTCAATGTAGGTTTTACATTCGTGCTACCCACGAACATAAAACCTGGCTGAAGTTTAATCTTCAGGTGTAAAAATGCCCTTCATGGCTAGTGAGCCTCTTTAAGCAGCAGCAACAGGAATGGTATGAGCCCTCCCTAGGAAATAACAATGACAGATGGTCAAGGCTATTCCTTTGTCATCCTCAGCATAGGAGCAAAGATTAAAATCTTAATAACAATGGGGACTAACCAAGCAGGTAAGAGTATAATTCCATCATGCATCAAAGAGGTGGCCATGAGCTGATCATTTAAAAAAAACCCAAAAAACACATTCCATGAACCCTGCTGTACTGAATAATTTCCAGCCAATAGTCCATTCCTGGGCACAGCGTTGGAGCATGTGGTGGCATCTCAGCTCCAGGAGTTTCTGGATGAGGCAGATCATTTGGATCCATTTAAATCTGGCTGCAGTCCTGGTTATGGGACTGAGACTGCTTTAGTTGCTTTGGCAACTGGGAGTGTGTCCATTGGTTCTGCTGGACCAGACCTCTTAGTGGCTTTCAGTACCATCGACCATAGTATCCTTCTGGACTGCCTGTCTGCAATGGGACTTGGAGGCACTGTTTTAAACTGGTTCCACTCCTTTTTGGAGTGGTGGTTTCAGAAGGTGGTGTTGGGAGACTACAGTGTCCCTCAGGGTTCCATCTTGTTCCCTATGCTATTTAACATATACATGAAACTACTGTGGAAGATCATCTAGAGCTTTGGGGTTCAGTGCCACCAGTCTACTGATAACACAGAACTTTATATCTCCTTTCTCAACCTTATATCTCCGTTCCATCTAAATCCAAGGAAGCTGTTCAAATTCTAAATCAGGGTCTGGTGTTGGTAATGGACTGGATGAGGGAAAACAAACTGAAGCTTAATCCAGACAAAACAGAGGCAGGCAGATCAGGTAACAGAGATTCTGTTGGAATTCAGATGCCTGCTTAAAGTCCTGTGAGCTTTACCTGTGTGCCTGCTACCTGCTACTTTGCTTTTAGCTTCCAGCACACAAAGAGTAAATTCCACCTACAGTCCAACTTGTAGCTCTCCTGCTCCCTTGCAGCAATCAGGACCCACGCCTTGCTAGTCTAATTGTTTTATTATACTTCATAAAACAATTACAAACTACAAATATATAGTCAGTTCTGAGAGCATTACATAGACATCTGAAATTAGAAGAAGAGAGGCGAAGAAGCAGAAAGCACAGCAAACATACACACCCAGCTGTGCCAGAGAGCCAATGGGAATCAGGACAGGCATAGGACAGTATAGCAACTGTCATATTATGTGACACCCACTTTCTCCTACTAGATGTCCAAGGATATCTAGATATGGAAACAAGGAACACCTGTTCCAAAGACCTTCAGCAGTGCAGTGCTGAAGTGCCAACTGATTATGTTTTACTGAAAGAAAAACTTTTAAGCAAGCACAAGTTTGATAATCCAACAGATTCAACCTATGTTGGCTGGGATTACACTCCCCTTGAAGACGCAGGTTCACAATTTGGGTGTATGCCTGCATTCAGCCCTAAACTTGGATGTCCAGGTTTCACTGGTGGCCAGGCATGCATTTGCAGTTTGCATAGGTCGGCTAGTGCATCAACTGCATCCATTTGTGGAGATGTCTGATCTGGCCATGGTGACACACATACCTTAGTTACATCCTGTTTAGACTACTGAAACATGCACTACGTGGTGCTGTCTTTGAAAAGTGTTTGGATACTTCAGCTGATCCTGAATGCTGTGGCCAGACTTGTTGACCGGGGCTGGTTATAGGGACCACTTGACTCCCTTGTTACAACAGCTTCACTAGCTATTGGTCTGTTTCCAGACACAATTTAAAGTACTGGATATGACCTATAAAGCCTTACATGACTTGGGATCAAGCTATTTGAAAGACTACATTATCTCATACAAACCTGCCCAGGCTTTTAACATCTTTGGGAGAGATCTTCTCCCACCAACATCAGAGGCACATGTAGCAGGAACATGGGAGAAGGCCTTCTCAGTAGCTGCTCCCAGGCTCTGGAACTCCCTGACAAGTGAAGCCAGGTTAGCTCCATCTATATTGCCCTTCCATCAGCAGGCAAAGACATTTTTATTTAGGCAAGCTTTTGGTTGAAGTACTGATTAGCATCTAAGTTGATGCGCTGCTGAAATAGGTTTTTATCCAGTGGGTACTTCCCCCCCCCCTTGGATGTTTTTTTATTGTTGTTAACTGCCTTGAGCACCAATGTTAGTGGAAATGAACGATACAAATTTAAAAAATAAATAATAAACAAATATAATGACTGACACATATAATGGAAAGACTGGGGTAAGAAGGAAAAAAGAGGCAGAGAAAAAGGGCAAGGAAGTCATCAGACGTAATAGTGGACAGCTGTAGCAGGAGCAAGAAAGAATAGGAATGAGGAGCCAGGAATGGTGGGAAGCTTTGATCCTGCCTCAAGGACAACAGAGTCTGGAGAATGGCTAAGGTGTCCCTCCGTCTCACATTCGTTAGTTTCCATGATTATAGATCATTTCCCTCGCTACACAGAAGTCAAGGGAATAGTCTTTGAGGAAGAAGGGAATCTACAATCAGGAAAGCAGCTGAGTGGGGCTATACTTCCTCCTAGACTACAAACAGGATTTAAGGCAGTGGGCAAACATGCTGGTGTTCCTAACTGCAGACCCTTCCCCTTTCTTCATGCAACTCAGTAGAGTGTGTATGGAGAATAGGGACAGGTTTCTGATCAGGCAAAACATTGATAAGGGACCACACTTAAGATGTGAGGAATAATAAAGTCTGGGGTGGGGAGAAGTGTGACTCCACACCATCAACACGTGCCCTGATTGCAGAGCCTATCTCTTTCTTGAATGTTGCTCCATTGACTTCGATGGAGAAGGGGAAAGGGCTACAGCCAGGAGAATGATTGATGGGGGTTGGGGAAGAGAGACACTACTACGCATAAGTGTTCAGCTAAAGACCAGCTTGAGAACTATTAGTCTACATCATTAAATACCAGAACGCTGGAGTCTATATATGGCTCTAAGAGATTTGGCACAATATTTAGAAACACTCAAATCACCAGAAACATTCAGAAAGTACAGAGAATCTTATGGGATACAAAATTCATCCCCTGAAAAGCAATAGGCAGTTCTGATGATCCAGAAAATATGAAGCCAAAAGTCTTTTAGCGTACTTTTATCTGAAGTGCTTTTATGTTATTGTATTTTTTGAGAGATTATTAACATACAAAGGAGGTACTTGGCTGGACAGAGGGCAAATTGCTTTGTGAGATACACACACACACACACACACACACACACACACACATATATATATATATATATACCACAACACTTGTTTCAGTTCACTGGAAACTCGTTTTACTAAGATTAAAAAAGAAGAGCTAGGTTACTTACCATATGTAATAAGCATTAGGGAGAGTAGATTCTGCCAGACCTGTTGCTTTTCCCCTTACAGTGTACATTTGCTCTAGCCTCACCCATGGGACGCACCTACTCCAACCATCGCCATCTCCTCCTCATCTTTTATCTGCCTTAGATTTTCCTTTCCTTATTTATTTCAATTGCTTTATATTTTTGTGAGCATGAATTTCCTCTTTTGTATAGATTAATGTAGGGAAGCAAAGGCTATGGCAAATTTGGATCGCAGTTACTAAGCAAAGTTCTTCTTTTCCAAGTCCTAACTTTCTGCAAGCATTTTATTACCTTGAATGCTTTTCCAGTCCATATTTAAAGGAGCTATCTAAAGACAGTATAAAGTACAAAGCACAGGTCTAAAATACTCAATAGTTGCACAAAAGCCTTTCTCAATAGATTTAAGACAAAAATAGAAGTGGTAGTGCATACAGTGCTTGCACATAATTCAGATGTGTATTGTTGTTGTTCACTAAAGTACGGGTGAGGTGGTTCAGTGGATAGCTTGGTTAACAACTTGTATATAAAGCTCATATGAGTTCTCCTCTTCTCCACCACCAACAGGTAAGATCACTCAGAGGAAAGCTTTAGCCAATACACCATTTATTATTTATTTATTATTTTTATACCCTGCCTTTTTTCCTGCAAGGAACCCAAGGCGGCTTACATAATCCTCCTCCTCCTCTCCATTTTATCCTCACAACAACCCTGTGAGGTAGGTCAGGCTGAGAGTCAGTGAGTGGCCCAAAGTCCCCCAGTGAGTTTCATGGCCGAGCGGAGCAGGGACTAGAACCCGGATCTCCTAAGTCCCAGTCCAACACTCTCACCACTATGCCATTTCGAAGAAGTTTGTTTTACCAGATTACCAGAGCATAGATTACTGAAACCAGGCTATCCCTGTCTGGATAGGGGCATAGCTGGGCCACCAGCTCAAGCTAGGTAGAAGGCACTTCGTGCCACCGTGTCCGCCTGAGCCTCAAGTGACAAAGATGGCTCTAGGACCCCCAAGCTATGAATCTGCTCCTTCAAGGGGAGTGCAACCCAATCCAGAACAGATTGAAACCCTCCATCCAGTCAGAGGAACTGCCCACTAACAGCAACTCACTCTTGTCTGGATTGAGCTTCAGTTTATTAGCCCTCATCCAATCCATTGTCTCAGCCAAGCACTGGTTTAGCACATCCACAGAGTCACCTGATGGGGATGAAAAGGAGAAGTAGAGCTGTGTGCCATCAGCATACCAATGGCAATGCACTCCAAAACTCTGGATGACCCCACTCAGCGGTTTCATGTAGATGTTAAATAGCATGGGGGACAAAACTGATCCCTGAGGAACCCCATGCTGGAGAATCCACAGGGCTGAGCAATATTCCCCAATGTTTAGATTCATTTGTTGCAAGAGACATTCAGTGAAGGCTACAGCTGTTATTCTTTTTTATTTTATTGGTAATAGTTGCATGGATAGTATAATTGTTGTGACTGATTTTAAAACTGCAATATGCAATAAATAAATAAACTTAAGTTACAAAATCCACTTTTGAAAGTATTTGGTCTTCTGTGCTCCTCCAAACACAGGATCTATGTAGATCCAGTTTCTGGTGATTGCTTATTTTCTGTGGGATGTAGGGTGGCCATATGTCCTCTTTTACACAGGACAATCCTCTATGTGAAAGGCTGCCAGAATACTCTCCTCTAGTTGAAGGGCTGTCTAGTCCAAGACTGGTTTAAAGATAAAAAGCCATCAGAAGGAAAATGTGGGTCTTAAAAATTGCCCATCAACAGCACCTGGACAGCAGACTGAGCAGACACACAGGTCACCTCATCACAGCCTTCCTCACTATGGTGAGATGTGCTGTGTTTCTATTTAAATTATAATAATACGTTCTAAATTTGCACCTATACATATAAATTAGGAAATGAAAATTTTATGTAAATTGGTGTCCTCTCTTTTGGTGATGCATTTCCTCTTTTTTTGGCACTTCATAAGTAGCCACCCTAGTGGGATGGGTCAGTTCCCCCCACCCATAAACTTACATTCCTTGTAACAATTACAATGCTATAGTATCTTCTTTCAAAAACGATTTGATCATTTTTATGTCATGGCGTCACTTTCAAAATACACTCCTAAATATGCAGCTGCATTCTCAGCCCCGTGGATATATCTATAGTTCTGAATTAATAGATATAGTTAGCTCTTTTAGGCTACAATCCTACATCCACTTAACTGGGAGTAAGTCCCATTGAATTCAATGGCACTTTCTTCTGAGTAGGCATGTATAAGATTGCACTATTAAACATTTTTTCTTTTCTCTAAGCTATCAAAGTGCTGAATTTTGCTATGAAAGACATAGCTTCAAATATCAGTTTAGCCCTGGGTTACATGGGGTGGCCTTGGCCAAATTACTGCCTCTCAGCTATAAGGAGCTTAATAGTGCCCTTCAACTAGATACATGCCCCTAAATTGGAGATGTTGTACATCAGGAAGATAGGGAGCCTAGAATACTACACCAAAATGATCTTTAAAAACTCTGTAATTAACCTCTGTAAAATAGGGTGCTTCCAGACAGAAGGCCCCTAGCACTACCACTCAAAAGGCATTCTGTACCTATTCCATCTTTCCCTCCTTAGCAGATTTTCTGTGTTAAACAAAAAGAAAAAAAGATGGAAGCAGCACTGCGAAAACATGGGAAGGTAACAAATGAAGATGCTGTCATCTGTATTATTTATTTATTATTTATTAATTATATTTTTGAATCGCCCATCTGGCCAGTGATCCGGCCACTCTGAGTGATGTACAGTCCAATAAAATACAAGAACAAAACAGAGTGTAGAACATCACAAAACCAATGAAAGGCACCCTTCTTCAATGACCCCACCCCACCCCACCCCACCCCCTATTCCCCATAAAATACCATGAAAGAGGCAGAGTGACTGTACAATAAAAGCATTGTCTGGAGGCACCCTAAAACACACTGACAAGAGCATCAGGTGCCCCCTGACCATTCAACAATACATCGCCTAACTTTAAGTGTCTGAAAAGTTAATTTGCTAGGAGGAAAAAAAGGCCAATACCATCTTATTACCAAAGGGGGGGCACTTAATAGAGGTTGAAGCATAGGAGCTGGGTTGAATAAAGTCTCAAATTCATATAATCTGTACAATTCTTCAGGATTAAAAAAAATCAAAACATTATTTGAACTTTTTGCCCACCTGCAGAGTAGATCTGAACAGAAGATTTGCAACTTTCATCCTCAGGGCCCTATCCAGATCTAAATTGCCCCGCCAGCTGCTGGACTTCAAAACTTTTACAAGACTGAAGATGTTTAAAGCTGCTGCATGACCCAAAGACCACAAATAGATATATAACCTTTATCACTTGCTTGCAGTCTTCCAAGCAACTAGCTATCAAAGAAGAAGCAAAGAATGAAATGCATTCCTTTCCTCAGCATCAGGGCCTTTTTAAGACACTGAGAGGCTCGGTGCAGAATGTTCATTTGAGGGCCCCTCAAATGGAGGGCACTCTGATAGGTCTCTGTAACTAGCACACTGGTGCCTGTAGGCACTGCGCTGAGGATCTTATAGTGCAGTGATGGCGAATCTATGGCACGGGTGCCACAGCTGGCACGCAGAGACCTCTCTGTGGGCACTCGAGCCATTGGTCACCAGATCACGAAAAGACCGTCCCCTTCTGAAAAACACTAATGATCTTGTTCTTTCTCAGAGTGTGGAACAGAATGATTTTATTCTAGAATTCCTGTTACAGAATTCTTTTCTACATTGTTATCACATTTAAAAGATTTGAGATGATCACAGAGCATGGCTATGGATGTAAAGCCCTAAGACAGTGATGGCGAACCTTTTTGAGCCCGGTGCCCAAACCACAACACAAACCAACTTACTTATTCAAAGTGCCAACACTGCAATTAAACCTGAATACCGGGGTTTTAGTTTAGTAAAAACAACTCATACAGTTGTCCAAACTAATTAACATCTTTTGTCTTAAAAGAAAAACACAATACAGGGCTTTCCAATGATACAACAGCTTTTTATTGAAAAAACATCACTCAATTTTTTTAATAGTACTACATTGTACAGTTGACTTTTACTTTTACTAATCCAACACCTGTAGAAGCATCAGAGTAAGCTTGCCCCATACAATTTCAGTCTGGCATATAATTTTATTACAGTTGAGAATCCTTATCCTTATCTAATTACCTTCATGCTTATGACATAGCAGCCTGAAGGTAATTTAGATAAACTTTTTAAATAATTAGGTGCATGTATTTTTGAATAAGGGATTCTCAACTTGTAATATGATTATATGCCAGACTGAAATTGTATGGGGCAAGCTTTACTCTGGGTCCTTTCCCTGCTTCTACAGGTGTTGGATTAGTAAACGTAAAAGTCAACCTGTACAATGTAGTACTATTAAAAAAAATTGAGTTGATTTTTTTTTTTACAAAAGGGGCTCATGTTTTTGTTTGTTCAAGTCTTGGAGTCTACAAAAACACAAAATTTATGAAAAAAGACAAATGAAGCACCTGCAAGGAACCCAAGGCAGCTTACATAGTCCTCCTCCTCCTCTCCATTTTATCCTCACAACAACCCTGTGAGGTAGCTGAGGCTGAAAGTGGCCCAAAGTCACCCAGTGAATTTCATGGCCAATTGGGGACTAGAACCCAGATCTCCCTTGAGAAGGAAGAGGGAGGGAGAGAAAAGAGGGTGGCAGAAAGAGAAAAGGGCTACAAATGCCACTTTTCAAGCCTTTTCACATTCTCCGGATCAGGAAGGGGCTGCAGAGGCCCCTCTTCTCCGCCGGCTGGGCACGGGAGTTGGCCCGGCCGGCGCTGCTTTAGGAGCGCCGGCCTGGGCCCGGGTGGGGTGGCGGGGCTTCCCTGCCCGGGCCCAGGCCGGCGGCGGCATGTCCTCCGGATTGGGAAGGGGCTGCGGAGGCCCCTCTTCTCCGCCGGCCGGGCACGGGAGTTGGCCCGGCCGGCGCTGCTTTAGGAGCGCCGGGCGGGGCGGCGGGGCTTCCCCGCCCGGGCCCAAGCCGGCGGCAGCGTGTCCTCCAGATCGGGAAGGGGCTGCGGAGGCCCCTCTTCCCCGCCGGCCGGACACAGGAGTTGGCCCAGCCGGCGCTTCTTTAGGAGCGCTGGCCTGGAACCGGGTGTGGCGGCGTGGCTTCCCCGCCCAGGCCCAGGCCGGCGGCGGCATGTCCTCCGGATTGGGAAGGGGCTGCGGAGGCCCATCTTCTCCGCCGGCCGGGCATGGGAGCTGGCCCGGCTGGCGCTGCTTTAGGAGCGCTGGGCGTGGCGGCGTGGCTTCCCTGCCCGGGCCCAGGCCAGCGGAAGCGCGTCCTCCAGATCAGGAAGGGGCTGCGGAGGCCCCTCTTCTCCGCCGGCCAGGCACAGGAGTTGGCCCGGCCGGCGCTGCTTTAGGAGCGCCGGGCGGGGCGGCGGGGCTTCCCTGCCCAGGCCCAGGCCGGCGGCAGCGCGTCCTCCGGATCGGGAAGGGGCTGCGGAGGCCCCTCTTCTCCGCTGGCTGGGCACGGGAGTTGGCCCGGCCGGCGCTGCTTTAGGAGTGCCGGGCAGGGCGGCGGGGCTTCCCTGCCCGGGCCCAGGCCGCCGCCGGCGCGTCCTCCGAATCGGGAAGGGGCTGCGGAGGCCGGGCGACACGCCCTTCTCGGCCCTTCCCCGGCAGAGGAGGTGGCCTGTGCGATGCCGGGCGAAACGCGGCGGCCAGGAGCAGCTGCTTCGCCCCCCTGATCTCGAGCTCTGTTAGAGCTCTGTGCCCCTGGCGACCTATGGCTCGTGTGCCAGCAGAGCGGTCCCCACGTGCCAGCTGTGGCACGCGTGCCATAGGTTCGCCATCACTGCCCTAAGAGTTGACCCGAGTGCTGCATGTGTTGCTCTCAAACTAACGGAGTATGAGCCAAGGTTTGACAAATTATCAGCATGCATGCAATAGCAAAAATCACATTAATTGTGCAAAAGCCTGCCCAATGCAAACTTTTACCTAATGCAGTGTTTGCAGTCCAAGACATAAAGTGTTTAAAATGTGTTAAGCACGTTTAGTTTTCTTGTTTATCTTGCTCATCCTAGTATAGGTTGACTTTTACTTTTACTAATCCGACACCTGTAGAAGCAGGGAAAGGACCCAGGGTAAAGCTTGCCCCATACAATTTCAGTCTGGCATATAATCATATTACAAGTTGAGAATCCCTTATCCAAAAATACATGTGCCTAATTATTTAAAAAGTTTGTATAAATTCCCTTCAGGCTATGTGTACAATGCAGTACTATAATAATTTTTTGAGTTGATTTTTTTTCCAACAAAAAACTGTTTGCATCATTGAATGCTCTGTTATTGTGTTTTTCTTTTAAGACAAAAGATGTTAATTAATTCGGACAACTGTATGAGTTGTTTTTCTAAAACTAAAACCTCGGCATTCAGGTTTAATTGCAGTGTTGGCACTTTGAAATAAATAAGTTGGTTTTGTGTTGCAGTTTGGGCACTCGGACTCAAAAAGGTTCGCCATCACTGTTATAGTGTATGTCTGACTATGGTTGGGTTGGGTTGCTGCTATTAGCATCGCCTGCGGCTGCAACCATCTTGCTCATACTGTCATGACAAAAGGACACTACCACCAGTGGAGTTTGTTTTGTGATCCCCCCCCCCATTAGGTTTGTGGAGCTCAAGTTAGTGGGATTCTGAAAGGACTGGCAACAATGCAGCAATGCCAGTGCTGATGTGGGGCCCTCCATGTGTGAGCCCCCTCATATGTGAGGCCTGGGCTATTGCCCCCTGTGCCCACCCCCCTTAAAAAGACCCTCCTCCTCTGCATCTACAAAGACATGAATGAAGACCTTTTCTGTAAAAATAAGTTTCTCCTCCCCTACCAGTTTCACTTTCATAAAATTAAATGTTTCTAACCGCTGCTCTTTACTTATAAATTCAGACAAACACCCAAAACCTGGTAAGATACCCTAAAATACATTGCAGTGGCATCATTGAGATAGCCAAATCTAGACTTTTTGGAAAGTCACTCCCAAGAATTGTAAAGATCCTGTTGTTTTGGAAGAAGGCATCTGTAAATATCTGTTAATGCTTCACTAAGATAGAGATCCCAGAGTACTAGTTCAATAGATTCAAATTTTAGCTAATTGGTAAAATTAAATTTGCTGTTTTCAGGCAGAGATGTATCATATTTTCAATGAATGCCAAAAAGACTAGTCAAGAAGTCTGAAATACCATTTTTATTGTTATTTCTTATGTTCAGCTTCTGTGAATAGTTTCTTTTGCAAGGAAACTATTTTTGCTGAGCTCATTGCCAAAAGTAATTACCTGGCACTCTGCCTCAGTGTGCTAAGCCCAATAGCTGCCAGTTAAAAGAAACTCATTTTATTAACTGTACACTTAATTTTTAAAAAAGATAGAACTGTTGACAAATAATGTTCCTCTGGGAGTTCTTTTTTCCATCTACATCAGATTAAAAAGGATTTTGGTCAGGCTGCAAAAGCCACGTGTGGGATCCCAACTGCACGCTGGGGCCACTCTGGCCCACTTTAAAGCTGCAGATCCCCCTTACACCTCCTGAAAATCCACTTGTGTAGATCAGGGGCCTTTCCAGAGCTGTATGCGATGCAGCACAGGGAGATACACAGGACGGAAAATCAGTGACCCTTCTGTGCATGCATGAAAATGGTTTTCACTTCTTTGAATCCCAGCCTGATTTTTTACAAATTCTCCTAAACTGAAATTTGTCTTAAGACAATTGCAAGAAGCTGCTCAGTGTATTTCTGTGGTTTAGAAAAACTGCCAAGTCGGAAGAAAAGGACATTCCCTGCATTCTCTGAAGTAAGATAAATACAGAAGAGAAACCTAGATGAAAGATGGAACTGTTATCTGTGGCCCATGCCAGATTCTTTGGCTTTTTGGCAAATCCTGTTAAAGCTGGAAGAGTCTACGAGCAGCAACCTTTTCCATTAACATGAGCAGTATATATTTGGGTTTAGCATACCTTGTTTATACATTCTGAACCTTCAAAACTGTCTATTTAAAAATGTTTTAATGATTCCTTCTGTACAAATTGGCTGCAGCTCCATTTATTTGAAACGGCTCATTTATCACCAAAAGAGCTGCAGGGCACAGCTTCTGTTGAACTGCTCCAACAAACCTACAGCTTAGTGGGACAGGCTTCTTTTTAGAAGACTAAGAGATATTCAGAACATGCCAAGCTGAGGGTGCCAATATCCAAATTTGTTATCCAAATGTTCCTAAATTAGAAACTTACCAAAGCGAAGGCTAAAAGCAACAATAAGATCATCACTATGACTGCTACCATCTCTTACCTGGGATTAGACTGACAATGGCCTGGCTCACATATTCTGCGCCTGCTGCTGAATGTGTGAACTAACTCCACTACTGAAAGGCACTGCTTTCGAGGTGACATGTGCCAATAGGAACATTCTTTCTTTGGAATAACATCTGTGATGGCCCATTCACACATGCAAGCCACCGAGTGATGGGCATGCCTGTGTAAAGCAGCCCTCTATCACAGCTTTTGCTGGGTATCCCAACCTTTAGGAAAGTGATAGTTCACAAAAATTAAGCCAGAGGTATCTAGGTTGTACAACTCAGATCAGATGTTCACTTGCAATATGACAAATCCCATGAGGCATTTGGTAATGGTGCCAAATATGTATCTGCACTCTGTACTGTTTTTGAGAGAAAATGTCAATGGGATGAAGACCGAGCCCACTTAAGGAAGTACCTGGCCAGCAACTGCCAATCTGGTGTTGTGGGTTTGGAACACAGGACTTGGATTGGGGAGACTTCCCTGCTCACCCAAGAAGCTCACTGCCTGGGTTCATAGGACACACTAAACCTCAGTAGGTGAATCTTTACTGAGGTTTAGCGTGCCGTCTGACCCGTGCAGGGTGCTTTATAAGCGAACCTGGTGTGGCTTTTAAACCACCCTGCGAAGCCATGGCTTGCAGAAGGGTTATGCTAACCCTAGAAGGTTTAGCATGTCATCCAAACCTGGACAATACACTAACCAACCCACAAGCCAAAAAGGCACAGAGCCCCATCAGGGTCAGAGAGGCAAAGAGGGGCTGCCGCTCTGGCCACGAGGATCTGCCAATGACAGCCATCCAAGGGCCCAAGTGGCAATTGACCCAGCTGTCACTGGCTTCCCCACGTGCTCCTACCGATGTCCTGCATCGGCAGAAGCGCACAGGTAAGCCCACGGGTCTTGAGCACCTCCTCCCCCCAACCCAATTCACTGCTGCCGTCCACCTCCCACCGGGGTCTGTGTGGCGTAGTGGTTACAGTGTTGGCCTGGGACTCGGGAGGTCCGGGTTCTAGTCCCCGCTCGGCCATGAAACTCACTGGGTGACTTTGGGCCAGTCACTCACTCTCAGCCTAACCTACCTCACAGGGTTGTTGTGAGGATAAAATGGAGAGGAGGATCATGTAAGCTGCCTTGGGTTCCTTCTTGCAGGAAGAAAGGCAGGATATAAATATAATAAATAGATAAAATAATAAAACCACACCCTTCCCAAGCAGGAAGAGGATTTGCAGAAGACTAGGCTGCAGCTGCTGCGCACCGCACCATCAGCAGCTGTGATGAGGGTCTGGCACATGCACACCAAGCCCTGGCACACCCACCGCTGGAGCCTCCTCCCTCCTCAAGGCTCCCTTCTCCTGTGGAGCATGGTGATGGTGGTGGGGGTGCTGAGGGGGCGTGCCCCCGTGCTGTCACAGCACACGGGCATGCCCCCTCAATGCTGTTGCCAGAATCAGTCCCCCAGCCTTCCAGGACTAGCTAGTCCTAGAGGACAGAGGGACTGATTCCCCCCTCCCGCCACCCCACCCTTGCTGGCTGTGGCGCCCACGGGCACTAGACTCAGTGAGAGGAGGGGGACGGGAGAGGGGATTCTCTCTGCCAGTGCCACACGCAGCGCTGGTAGAAAGAGCCCCTGCCCACTGCAGGAGTTGCGAGACATCTCACGACTCCTGCAGTGGGTGGAGGCTCATTCTCCTTCCCCACCCTGCTTTCCCATTCTCCCGGGAGCTGCGGTGCAGCAGCACCTAGGAGGAAGGGAAAGGAGGGGGAGGGAACCGTTCCCTGTGCTGGGTTCATGCAGAGAAGTCAGCCCAGCTGTAGGGAGCATTTTAACTGCTCCTTCTGCCAGGCTTAATTCTACGTAAAACTAGCACAGGGAACAGTTCTTCTTCCCCATGCCCTTCTTCCCCTTCTCCCAGGCACCGTTTGCCAGCAGTGCCTGGGAGGAAGGGAAAGGAGGGCGAGGGGAAGGAGAACCTGCGGGTACCCCCCCACCGCCGAGGACGCTACCGCCACTCCCACCAGACCCTCACCGCTGCTGCTGACAAGCAAATACAGGCAGTCCCCGGGTTACGAACGAGATCTGTTCGTAAGTTGGCTTTCAGTCGAATGTGTATGTAAGTTGGAACAGAAGCCACACAATGTTTTCAAAGTGTTGCAAAGTGTCACAAAGTATAGTGCGTGAGTTTGTAAGTATGAACCATTGTATTTAACTCAGATTTTTACATATATGGCCGTCCATTCTTAAGTATGAGTCGTCCGTAAGTCAGGACGTTCATAACCCGGGGACTGCCTGTACAAGGGTATGGGGGGCGAGGCTGGTGGGGGGAGGAACTGTTCTCAGTGCGGTGGCGGCTTAGCAAACGGCAGCTGCAGCGAGAAAGGGCAAATGACAGCTGGTGAAAGTGCCACTTGGGCACTTCTTGCCAGCTGTCATCCCCACTCCTCTCAGTACTCCCGAGCAGTGTCCCTGGGATACCGGCAGGAGGACCAAGTGGGGAAGATGGGCAAGGCAGCGCCACAGCACAGTGGAAGAAGGGGGGCCGGAGCTGGGTAAGGTGCTTCTTTCTGTCTCCACCGTGTGCGCATGCACCAAAGACTCAGTGTGTGCACCAGAGACTGAAAGAAATGCCTCTGCCTCCCTTCTCTTGGAGGAGGGAGACCAAAGGGGGGGGGAGGAGGTGCCACCGCAGCAGCGCCTCTGCAAGGGTGCGTTAAACCCACCCTTGCCAAGGAGTGTGCCGGCGGCGGTGAGGGGGTATGCGTGCTGTCACAGCACACGGGAACGCCCCCTCACTGCTGTCACCAGGCTCCCTAGCAAAGGCTCATTGAATGCGCCACAATGGCGCGTTAAACGCGCCATTGCTAGGGAGCATGGGGATGACAGTGATGGCACAGGCGCTGAGGGCGCATGCCCATGTGCTGTGACAGCACACGGGAATCCCCCCTCAC
The DNA here is from genome assembly GCA_021292165.1 of Shinisaurus crocodilurus. Lineage (NCBI taxonomy): Eukaryota > Metazoa > Chordata > Lepidosauria > Squamata > Shinisauridae > Shinisaurus > Shinisaurus crocodilurus. The sequence goes on along the minus strand of CM037880.1, from coordinate 26,862,906 downwards.
CGATGCTGACAGGCTTCTTTGCAAGGGCAGGTTTAAGCTGACCTTGTAAAGGACGGCAGTGATGGTGGCGGTGGCGGTGGCAGAGACATCGCACGACTCCTGCAGCGGGCGGGGGCTCATTCTCCTTCCCCAATCCCCACCCTCCTTTCCCATTCTACTGGGAGCCCCGGTCAACCAGTGCCTGGGAGGAAGGGAAATGAGTGGAGGGAATTGTTCCCTGTGCTGGGTTTATGTAGACGTAAGTCCAGCAGAATGGAGCATTTCAAATTCACTTCTTTAACTTTACTTGTTTAAATTTACTTACTTTAAGTTTACTTCTATGTAAACCCAGCACAGGGAACAGTTCTCCTTCCCCATGCCCTCCTTCCCCTTCTCCCGGGCGCCACTTGACAGTGGTGCCTAGGAGAAAGGGAAAGGAGAGCAGGGGGAAGGAGAACCCAGGGGGTAGGCCCCCACCACTGAGGGTGCTGATGATGATGCTGCCAGACCCTTGCCACCACCCCCACTGATGGGTAAGTACAGGGGTATGGGGGTTGAGGCATAGGGGCGAGGCTGGTGGGGGGGAGGAGGAACCATTCTCAGCACTGCCGCTGCTCAGCGAACGGCGGCCACAGCCAGAAAGGGCAAATGGCAGCTGGTGAAAGTGCTGCTTGGGCATTTTTTGCCAGCTGTCATCCCACTCCTCTCAGTGCTCCCGCAGTGTCCCCTGGGATACCAGCAGGAGGACTGAGCAGGGGAGATGGGGCGAGGTAGTACTTCTGGATCCCTGCTGTGCCCAACCACTAGTCAGGCACAGCCAGGGCCTGGGGCAACTTTAAGCCCACAGAGGTTTCAGAACCTCTGTGGGTTTAAAGTGACATGTGAACCCAGCCACTGAGTGTCACAGTCTTGGAATAGTCAATGGCCTCGACTGAACTGTGTACATGTAGCACTCTTCAAAAACCAATAACTGCACCAGTAAACTGTTGGGGGGGGGAGGGTTGAATGAAATGGAGTCTAAATCCCCCACCCCACCTCTGATTCCCCTCAAACAGGTGAAAGGTATACAGTCATGCCTTGGATTGAGAGCATAATTCGTTCTGGAAACGTGCTTGTAATCCAAAACACTCTTATATCAAAACGAAATCCCCCCCAAAAAATGTGTACAGAGATTTTTAATTTAAGCCATACTACAGTACTTGTATTGCAAGACATCGCTTGTATATCAAGTAAAAAAAAAATTAAATAAACATTTAAAAATTTGCTTGTCTTGCAAAACACTCTCAAACCAAGTTACTTGCAATCCAAGGTATTACTGTATTTACTGTGATGTGTGCTTTTAAAAGAGGGCTCTACACATAGCCTTGGCCACTGCATTTCCATATGTACAGTCCTTAGCTAGATCAGGCAATTATCTCCATTATGACCCAATACAGTGGTTTTCCCAGCTTAACGACAGATAAGTTTCATCTGATAAGCAGCCACAGGATATGTTCCCCAACAACTTCCAGGTTGAGGACACCCTGCAGTGGCACGAAGCTAGCAATCGTGGAGAAAGCCGCATACTGGTAAAGGTAGCAGGATTAATAGAGCAAGTATGAAAAGCTGGGGCACCCTGCAGGGCATCCCATTGTTCTGAAGTAACACTGGTGAATTACTAATGGGTTTCAGAAGCATATCTCACTAGAATTTTTTCAGTAGAATTACTAATAATTATGTTCTTAGCTTTGCAACAGTTTAACCCTCAAAGCTTATACCATGGAAGACGTTCTTTATTGTAACAGCAAAGAGCCAACGCTTTCTGTACAGTGTACACCACTGTGGAAGCAAACCAAAATAATATATGCAGAATGTGCACCTTTGGGGCAAACCGTATTACAACATAGCAACCATAAATCATACATACAGAATAAGCTTCCGTAAATTATGGCTACTTCTGCCCATATGACAGTTGCTTTGGCTATGTTCCCACCATTGGTTACACCCTCTTCCATGGACAGTCATCCACCTGCTTCACAGTCTGACAAGGGTACTGCAGCTTGTTGCCCCTTACTGACAATGCTAATGCCTTAGAGGGCAATAGTAACCACTAGGCAGTACTCCTGCCTGCTATTCTGCAATGTTTCACATCCCCCAGGTATGTTTCCACTACATATGAAGCTCTTCTAATATAAAAACTTGCCAGTTAGGACTCAACCCATGATTGTCTCAAGCATAAAACAAAATATGCTGGTGTTGAGACTTAAAGACAGAAAATTTGGGCAGTGTTGCATCTGAATAGGCTCCTAAGTAGAGATTATCTTCTGTGCATGTTTCGACTTGTGTAATTTCTACAAAGAGAGATACTGAAACTCAAATCTGACTGGAAGCTGCGCCCACCCCCTAGTCAATTGTAGCCGTAGCACAACCATTAAGATTTGCTCCCTAACCCTAGTGAAATTTTGGTATCATCTCTCCACTGGAGAGGTAAAATGACTGTCAGAGTAGTCTCAATCTGAAGATATCATAAAGAGTTTTCTGATATATTTTATGGCTTGGATCCAGACTTGCCCTTCTGCAAACAGAAGGGCTCCTTTCAAGATCCAATGGAGGCTCATTGCTGGAAGAAGGTGGGGCGGGGGGGAGGGGGGGAGATATGATTTTTGCCAATTTCCTCCTCCCTCTCCAGCCCCCAACACCACCTCCCATGCTGTTCCAGAGGGTCACCAGCAGCAGATTTGCAGGACGTACAGTGGGCTTCAGAGGGAAGTCTGGATCCAACCCAATGCGGTTTTTGATCAGAAGTTTGTAAGTCAGTATGATGAGAAAGCAAGAAGATGGTTTTGTTTACAGCTTCACAGCTTTCTTATCCAAGCTATCTGGGTTGTTTGTAATCTCCATCAAACAAATGACATGTAATCTATAAACTGCTGCTGGGCTTTTCAGTTTTTCAACAGACTTTAATGGGTGCCAAAAAAAAAACCTCAACACAACTGTCATTGTGATAAATATTTTTTTCACTTCCATCAGAACTTCAGATGAGTCCATATCTTGATCTGTTGATCTGATAAATATTTTTTTCACTTCCATCAGAACTTCAGATGAGTCCATATCTTGATCTGTTCACAAACCTTTTATCTTCCCACAAAGCACCAGAAAGGTTCCAGTTAATTAGCATTGTGGGCCTTTCCAAATGACCTGCCAGCTACCAACACAAAATCCCCTCCACCTCCACCCCTTTCCAGGGCTCTACAAGAAGACAGTAAGCCTTCAAATATATTTTCTGAAACAGCTAAGTAACAACTGCATATCTATTGTGCAACAAAGCAATCATCTACAATATGTAAGATGAGGAATTTCTATACAAGTATTTTACTTTAATATTAAACATGTAAAAATCTGATAAAGGAAAATATCGGGGGGGGGGAGTTTTGAGTAGTTCTGTTTAATCCTGAGAGTAGTTCTGTCTGGCCTAAGTATTTCTAGTTATAACCTCCCTGTACCACAGTCTTATTTGTTCCTTCTTAATAGGTAGGAAGCAACATATTTTAATCATGGTATCAAAGGGAGGGATTTTTTTTTATAAATTTAAGGTAGATTTAGGGGCAAACTATACATTACAAAGAAAAACATGCAACATACCTGTTATCTATATATTGAAGATGCTCAGTTCTTTCTAAAAGCCTAAACTTCAATAGAAAGTGATCTGACCATGACAAAGAGATAGCTATTAATTTCCTCACTTTCAGAACTCCACCCTCCTGCCCAGCTGAGAAAACCAAATCAAGCTCAGGCAGGGAGACTGATGGGCAGCATGGTGAGTGGTACACAAACAGAATCCCTAATCAGTCCTGAGTCCCCAACACAAGATACAAACACTCAAGACTGGCACTCAAACGGACAGGAAGCGTAGAGATGGAGATGAAATTCTTATAGGCCACAGCAACACTCCCCCCCCACCACCTTTGAGTCTAGGCTGGTGCTGCACCAACAGAAGGGCACAGCTTCCAGTTTTGTTGCCAACACTATGCAATGCACACCCCAGGGTGGCCCATAAGGCCCCATCACTATGTGTCTTCTGGTACCCCATGTGAAGATATGCTGACTCAGAGGATCATAGAGTTGGAAGGGGCCTACAAGGCCATTGAGTCCAACACCCTGCTCAATGCAGGAAACTAGAGGAGGGGTCTCCCATCCAAGTAATAACCAGGCCTGACCCTGCTTGGCTTTCTACGTTCAGATAAGCTGAGCCAGCGTGAGCCAGAGCCACAGTCTTTAAAGAAGCCTTTGCGGGAGGATGAAGCAACAGATTTTTTTTTTAACTGCTCATGAGCTGGATTTTCTTGTCTGTTGTTCTGAATTCCAGTTGTTGATTTTATTATTATAGTATTTTATTATGCTGTCGGTCACTTTGAGCTCCTTAGTGGAAGAAAAGCAGGATAGAAAATGTTAAAATAATTCTCCCTGCCCATTTTCTATTGGCCTTAATGCTAGTTAAGTGTTACGTACTTAGGTATGAACATTAACTTCAGTTAAAGTTACCTAGATACCTTCTTAACTGAGTTTGTTAACCAGGTTCAAACCCTGGTTGGGGCAATCCTGGTAGTATTAACTGTTATTAAGGTTGGTGCCAATGTAATGCCAATAAAGTTCAGGCTGTCTGGGGAAAAGCAAAGTAATTTGCAACTTCTGGGGGAGGATATGCATATTCCCATGTCCTGACTTTAATTTCTTAACAATAGTGAAGAGATCAGAAGCATTACATATGTAGACTGGCCCAGTGTCATCTTTGGAGGGTGACACAGACTTATTGAGAATTGCTCCTTAGGATCTGTAGACAGTTTTCAACATCAGAAAGTAATATTGATTATAATACCTCTATTACACACACACACACACACACACACACACACACACTATTCTAAATTTCTCACTTTAACCATTTTTCCTTCACCCACCATTGGCTTTTTCAGTAGAGGATCTCAGAGCAAAGTGTTTCAGCAATGAACAAACAAGCTCAAAGCAATTACCCACAGGATAATGTTATTTAAACAAAACTGTTTTAGAACCTTCTGAATACTATATCCACTTTCCTCAGAGTAAGTAAGTCCCACTGAACTCAATGGCACTTACTTCTGAGTAGATATGTATAGGACTGCACTCTAAAAAGTCCCAAAATGATTACTTGTGAAGTGTGTTTGAACTGCATATACGGTACTTATTTTCTTATTTTACTCAAATAATAATTTGTAATTAAGTTCTACTATAATTACTCCCTGGATTGTAAATGAAAATGAACATTTTAAAAATGGAAAACTCAAATTTTATGTAGGCAGTAAAATTAAATTGAGCAACTAAAATAAATTAGTCATTTTTTGGCAGTTAGCTATGGGATGGCTACAGTATAGTCTAACACCTATTTGCTGCTAAAGAAAATTACTGAATACTCTGAGGTTTTAAAAGTTAAATGGAGTTTTTTCACCAATATGAATATTATAAAAATCCACTTTTCTTATTTAAAGGATGATAATAGGCCTTTCAACTGCAATTCCTGGGGTCACTGGGAGGGTGCCCCAAGGGCAATATGATTTTTAGACCTCCTCCTCCAAGGGGAGAGAGAGGGAGCTGCCCTCAGAGGCACCCTCCCAGGGCTCCATGGAAACCTCCAAAGCCCTTACCTCTCTAACATCAGAGCACCAGTCGGTAGAGTGGAAAAGGGGGTGAATCAGAGGGCGTTTCATGTCTACAGCCTTCCTGTGCCTCTGATATGCCCTCAGAATGGAGGCATAGTTCTGGAGTGGTGTAGTGCATTTCCTTTTCCATTGACATCAATGGGAGGGAAACAGTTAAAGAAAGAAAATACACAGCTGGAAAATGAGCGAAAATGAAGCCACCTTTCTGTCCTTATATATGGGAAGGTAGGATCGAAATTGGTACTATCTGATTGAAAAATAACTGAACATTCTAAGGAGGCCCAATGGTTGTAAGTTTAAATAGAGGTGTGGTGACGGAATGTTGGCCACATCAATGCTGATGGCTGAAGGGTTCTGACTGGAGTCAATATAAGGAGCTGTGGAGGAGTCTGTCAAGAGAGCTTGCCTGAGGAAGAGTCGTCAGGAGGTGTCTTCGTGAGAGGCTGGGGAGCCTGAAGAAGACATCAGCCAGACAGAAAAGCAGCTACAAGACCAGAAGGCTGAGCTGAGAGCACATGAGGCAGAAGCTGAAGAAAGTCCGCAAGTGAGGAGAGGAAGACTCCTGGAGCAGCCTTCAGAGGAAAGAGCTGAAGCCTGAGTGTCAGCTGGTGGCGGTAATCTGAAGACTGGGCAGCTGGTGGATCAAACAGAAACCCGACCAGAAAGTAGACTGCCTTTCAAGACCTCATTGTTAGGCATGTGAGTTAACTGGGCTGGAGCTTGATTGGGGAATTGGCTTAGGTTGGTTAGGGGTAGGAACTGGGGCTCTTAACACCAGTTTGGTTGTAAAACTAACTGTATAGTTACTGTTTACTAAACTCTTATTAACTGTTTAAAAGCAGTAACAACATTAATAAATAATAAGCTTTCTTGTTTTATTTCTTTTTAATAAAATACTATATATCTTTGTTTACTTTCCTGGTACTTCTGATCTGTTTTGTCTCATGCCTAATGACCAGCTACCTTAGGGGAAAGGACATAATTTAAATAAAGGGGTGTAGTTTAACGGTGGTGGCAGAAATGAAGGGAGGGATCGCCTAGTCGTGAGAAGTGATTCTCCACATTTGATAGGGGTGGGATTGCCCTAGTATAGATGCCCCCACCCTAAGACCAAATTTTCCACACCATTGGGTTAACAAAAAGTATGTTTTTCTCACCTTTACCACCCCATTTTCATGCATGGTGATGCAATTGTTGGGATCCTCTGATAGTTGATAGAGGGCTTGTGCAGTCGCCCGATGAACTGCTGGGTCACTTGATTTCAGGTAACGTACTAAAGGAGCAACGGCTTTGGTGTCCCCAAAGGCAACCCTGTTACTTCCCCACATACAGCAGCGAGAAATGGCCTCAGCTAAATGACGTCTTAATTTGTCATTGTTCTAAGCCAAAAGGAAAAAAAAGTTAGCATGGAAATGCTTTCCCTGACATTTTAAATCAAAGTTACCATCAAATGACAGGATGAACAAACAAAATGCAATAGCTGTTTGTGTCACTTTCAACAAGGCCCCATCTGATGTTACATTAGCATCATGGGAGCCACTTTGTGTGTTAAGATCCCATGCTAGAGTGGCAACCATCTGTATACTGGAACTAGGTGCTCAGGGTCAATCATGGCCAGTTCTGCTCCCACATATATACTGTATTCCTTGTAAACAATCACAGCTATAGAGCTGTTCTACTAAGGTGTTTATCCCATTTTCTTATCTTAAGGCAACATCTTTAAGGGTGCTATCCTATGCATGTTTAGACAGAAAAAAGTCCTTCAAGGGCCCATCTGATGATACAGACAGAAAAAATGTTTAGACAGAAAAAAGTTCTACAACTCCCAGCATTCCCCAGCCAGCCTGCTGCGAGTTGTAGCACTTTTTCTGTCTAAATATGCGTAAGATTGCACCCTAAAAGACTTGTAACATGAATAGCGGAAAATATCCACTCCTATTTTCATTGTTTTGATGTATTACTGTTTCATTATTATTGTTGTTTTATTGAATTTGTATATCACTTTGAGTGCCCATTGGGCAGAGCAGTGATTCATATGTCTAATAAGTAAACACAGCTGAATGCTTTTGAACAACTTAACTGTTCAGTAAACCATGTAGAATTATCAGACTCTCTCAGTTCCAGATGCATACAGACACACACACACGTTTAATAAACTGATTAAAAATATGAACTGAAGTGAGAAAACCAGAAAGTACAATCTTAAGAATTAAAATGAATGTTGTGAAAACACTTGACATACATGAGGTAAATTGATTATTCCAAGAACAAAATGGAAGGCATATTGAAATTGTACTTCCCTGCCTAGTCTTTCGGTTATCCAATGATTCTTTAGTCTAAAGACAGAAGGGCTTGGTTTCTTCCTCCTCAGTTGCTTCATAGTACACCCACATCAAAGTCTTTTATTCTGGACCTCTCAACAGCTTCATTTTTTAAAATCAGAATATCTTGATTTTTTAAAAGTCAGTTTCCCTTTTGCTTCATTACACCACAAATTGGGTGCTTTCAGCAGCCACACTTATTGGCAGCAAGAAACATAACAGGAGGCCCTCATGCAGCATGCTTCAGTAAATTAGCAATTGTTAAAACATATTATAACAAAGGCATTACTTACTGTATTAGCTAGCTTTGACAACAAAGGGACAACACCATGATCTGTTATAACAGCTAAATTCTCTTCATCTTTTGCTATGTTGGTGATAGCAGCACATACACTTGCCAGGACTTCCTTATTATCTGATTTTAACAAATTGACTATCAGTTCCAAACCACCGACAAATGAACGAACCATTTCACCAGCATCCTAAGTGAAAACAAAACAAAAATGGAATTTTTAAGGTGGCTCAGTCTCCATTTAATGTAATGAAATCAATGATTCAGTGAAAACACAATTCTGATCTCTTTGCATTTTATATAGCTAATTCCACATCCCAGTCTTTATCCTTATTTCCAAAGCTGATAGTTTTGGAGAAGAGATTTTGTATCTTGTTAGGGATTATGTCTGCACTGGCTCAAATCTGAAGATTGGTTCCACAGCAAATGTGCAACTGTCCTATATACATTTTACTGTGCAAATCTTAACTGTAATTAATCCATGTAATCTGCACTGTAAAGTAATACGGTTCCTGTGGTGTTTTCTCTGTTGTGTCAGTAGTGGCATCAGTACTGGGCTGTCTACATCAGACATGCACTCATACGGAGGAATATAAAATGTGAATAAATCAGCCTATTATAGATATATTTGGTAGCAATCTCTTAGCCATTTTCATGAATTGTTGCTGACTATATTCATAGTTTCTCAGTTCACACATTACATTTCTTCATTTCTCAGATCTATTTTCTTAATTATCAGGGATGTTGAAGAGTCCTTGGTCTCGAGTCTCGAGTCGAGTCACGAGTCTTTGGACCCGAGTCTCGAGTCCGAGTCCGAGTCCTTGGTCCAAAATGGTGACTCACGAGTCCCGAGTCCTGAGTCACTCCCAAAACTGACTCCACGAGTCCCTATTAAAATCAATGGGGTTTCCCCCCAACAAAATAAGGCTACTTCAGATGTGTGGCTTAAATAAATTCTAGGCACAAGTGTGCCTTTTTATTTCAAAACTCTGCAACTGATTTTGGCAAGAACAGACCAGGCAGACAAACCCAAAATAACCAGGCAGGCAGAGAAGGCAGGGAACCCCAAAGCAGGCAGACAGAGGCCTTTGTCTTGGACAATTCAAACTGTGGAACTGGTTAAGAAGAGACCAGGTAGGCAGAGGAGGCAGGGAACCCCAAACAGGCAGGCAGAGGCAGCCAAACCCAAAATGCCTGACCCTAACCCTAACCCCCCCCCCCACAACACATCAAAATAAATCTCATCGTTGGGGCTGCGCTCCTGGTAGCTGTCCATAGTGGCCGAGCAGCGGCGCTCCTCGCTTCCATGCACTCTTCACCGGTGATCGCGCTCCTGGCACAGCCAGAAGACTCGTCAACAGCCCAGGGATGTTGACAAGTCCTTGGTCTCGAGTCCCGAGTCGAGTCTCGAGTCCCATTAAAATATTGGGACTCGAGTCCGAGTCGAGTCAGAGGGGGGACTCAGTCCGACTCACGAGTCGAGTCCTCGAGTCCTCGAGTCCGAGTCCCCATCCCTGTTAATTATAACTAGGATCCCCTCTGCAACAATCTAGGAATTAGAACCACCATTACAGATGTGTATAAGAGTAACAAAGCAAAAGAAATAACCTTTCCCAAGATCACAGCAGAAATCAGTGGATTTCCACTGGAATCTTTGGAGTCACAATTTTCGGACCACATGAGATTTCTGGGACCAGTTCACCACCATCTGTTGGTTTCATACCAACATCTCATGTCGTATATACATGTCTGCCAAAATACTGATGTTTGAGACTTTTTTCACATCTCAGAACCACACTCACTTCTTAGTCTGCAGTATTGTAAACTAAATGCTGATCTGAAAAGGCACTATGTTTATAAATATTCTATCCTTATAGATAAAAGCTTCTCAATAAAAAAAATAGTACTTTCCATTTAGAACATCTTAGAAAACTTAAGATGTCAAAGCCAATTTATCAACTTTAGTTGCTTTTGCCCAAAAATGTGATGGTGTGGCTGTACAAATAAACTTGAGTTACCAAGAGTCCTCTGTGGACTATGTTTCCTTCTGGAGAACTTGTCCCTGTCCAATTCCATGGCTTACCATTTAAAGCACACCCGACTTACAAAGTCCATTTACAAGAGGACAGGAAAGAGGAGAAATTTCAGTTTGCATCTTTTGCATTTCATAAAGTACCATTATATGAGAAAGGAAAACAAATAGCATAACGTAAGTGATTAACACATGAGCCAAATGTCTTGGCAAATGACTGTATGGGGGATAGCCAACTTCTATATTTTGGGGGGGCACACGATTCTGTAGACAGTAGTCTGTGGGGCAGAAGTATATTTTGCAATACAAAGTGACCCCTTCATGAGTGGTTGAGCTTTGTAATGAAGTTTAGCACCATCTATCTGTAAAGACTTCACAGTTATGAAACACATCCACTCTGGCATACCATTTCATAATAATGTGTATACATACAAAAGCCAAAAAGAGGGGGAGGGACACAACTGAAACTGTAGACAAACATTTTACCATAGCTTAAGCCTTGGTACAGCTTTCAGGGGCTAGTCAAAATTGCTTCATCTGGCCCACTGGCCCCCAAGCTGGCCATCCATAAAAATATTATAGTTGGATTCCAGCAGCTATGAAGATATCCTTATCTTGTTGGCCTTTGTGAAATCATTTGCATTAACATTTACTGCCTGTGCCTTACAAATGCCAAAGCCAATTATGCATCAGTATTATATATACACAAGGCCACAAGTCAGAGTTAAGCTGGGTGGGTTGGGATATGAAGCATTTGTCAAGATTTTATCCTTGTTTTAATTTAGCTATCATGTATATGTTTATTTTGAATTATTGCTATCTGCTCTGAGTCCTTGGAACTGGACAGGCTAGACATTTATTTAAATAAAAATAATTAAATATTATTATTGCTTCTCTTCTTCCTGTCTTCCCACACATACCATCTCTTGGATGTTGAGTATCATTTCTACAACTATGAGCTCAACATAAGGGGTTCTCTAGTTTACAAGGTAAGAAGACTATTGCTGTGTTCTGTGCTAAGGAAAGATCAGAAAAGATGACTATAACAATGACTACTTCTTCCAAACTTCTATGGAAGTCCAATGGGCAAGAAGTGTGGGAAAGTAAACAAGGCTTATATATGCTATGCATTAACTTTATGGATTTAAATAAAAATATGATCCAGGAACAAACAATATGTTGACAGGTTAAGGTTTTGAATGTTTTTGACAAATCATAAAATAGTTATTTTAATGTACACAAAATGTTTGAATCTCCTATTGCAAGTTTATCCTCCCCAGTCTAGACAATCCAGTCTACTTGAAGAAACTGGTTTCTGTACTCCATCAATAGCACTAAAGGCTGCTGTTGGAGGAATCCACATCTAGTTGCTGGAGAGTATGAACAACATTCCTGCATTACATGCAAATCAACTAACAGGTGAGTAGCTGACAAGATTGATCACATGTTCAGGGGGAACAGAACAGCAGGTTCACAGTCTGCAGCTGTGCTCAGAGTTTACTAAAATCAAATCTAAATGTGCTTCCTATTGCTTCAGAACTAAAGCCAGCCATCTTCATAATATTTTAAATTAAAAAGAAAATATTAGTGGTTATTTCACATTCTTTTTCAATCATTTTCAAATACTAAGGATCAGTTCAGATATTTAGCCCTGTCCCCATGCAATCTCCTTTGGCTTGTGTTGCAGAGCTCAGCTTGTCTGAGTGTGGAAAGCTAAGCAGGATCAGGCCTGGTTATTACTTGGATGGGAGACCCCTCCTCTAGTTTCCTGCACTGAGTAGGGGGTTGGACTCGATAGCCTTGTAGGCTCCTTCCAACTCTATGATCTATGAAAATCTATGAACTCACATATGTACAAATGTACTAGATGAATCCAGAAGTGTTCAGATCTTTTATGGAGGTGTGGTATACACACAGTAGATTGTATACAGTGTAGTTTGACAAAAGTGGGGAAATTAATTCAAGAACATTGGCAACTAAAATACAGAAATTTTATTTTACCATAAATATGTACAGAAAGATAAAGGTCAATTAGTATACCACCCTCTAAAACTGGACCAGCAGACTATTCCTAAAAACAGTGATTGCATAAGAAGAGACGGAGGCAGGGAGTTATGGGTCACCAAATGAGGAGCAGGGAGGATGCTATAGAAATAGCAAGGTGGCTCTTAGAGGCCTAAGCACAATGGGACACCTCAAGTTTCAATAGTATGGAGTTCCACACAAGGGGCAGAATAGATAGACTGAAAGCTATCTCAGGTGAAAGAGAGAAGTAAAGTCAGAGCAAGGATATTTACCTTATTTCAGAAGAAGGGGAACATCTGGAAACTCATAGCAGGCACAGGCTACTCTGGTGTTGATCAACCTTTGAATCACATAATGGAGTAATCACCTCAGACACATGTGGTTTTCAGTCTGATATAGGTGATGATGGGGAGACTGATGACTGGCTAAGCCATTATTAGGGACCCCAGAGCACCACACAGTGCAGTTTAAAAATAGAATTTGGAAAGAAGAACTCTAAAACAAAGTCTCTCCTTGGATCCTGACTTGCCAGGCCAAAAATAACAAACATGGAGAGAGGCAAGCCTATCTAGGGAACAGAGGCAAAAAAAAGGCAAGTCGGGTGCCTGCTCTGAGGTTCCATGGAAACCTAGCACAACACCCTTGACTCTCAGCTTGGCTATAGGAGGAATAAACCACTTTGCTTAAAGTCAACAGCTCATAACTGTCATACGGTTTTCTCTCCCTGCAAAGCACAGCTCCTTCAGATGCTGAGAGGTTTTCAGAAGCTCAGCAGCCCTGATATTGCAGTTGCATATGCAATGCAGGAGGGCCCTCGGGTGTCCCAGGTAGATATTTGAGCTCCCAGTGTGGCTGGGCAGTTGCACTGGCTTGAAGGCAGCAATGGGTATATACGGCATCAAGGTAGCCCAAGCAAATGAGAAAAACTAGCCCTAAAAATATGGGCCAGTCACCAGAGGAAGAGAGGGGAGTACCAAGAATAGATCACAAAGAATGGGCAACAAGCTAGGCAAACCCCAGGAGGATCTTGGAGCTGCACAATAAAGTGTCTGTCCATACTAGGGATGTACGGATGTTGTAAAATCCATTCCGTCTATGTTCCGTGGATTGTCAGGTGCCTTTTGTTCCATCATCTAATTCACTGATGGAATTGGATTTTGCGCAAATGCGTTCGTATGCATTTGCACAAATTTGCACTCCCAAAAATGCACAAATCCCCCCCCCCATGTGTATTTTCATGCTTTAGCCTATGGGGGAAATGAACATTTTTGGTCAGTTTTTTTTTGTTTTGTTTTTTTAGTATTTTTCCATTACTAAATTTGCATAAAATTACAGAAAATTTAAAAAACGGTCAGCAAGTCTGAAATCTGTGCGACTCGGGAAAAGTTGGTCTGCTGTGGAATCTGCAGGTCAGAGTCTTAGAAATTCGAAGTCATTTGAGTCTGTTGCAGCACATGGGGGGCTAGACCCAAGAGCAGTTATAGATTTCAGACTGAGATCACAAAAGGGCAACCAACAGTGGGCAAACTCAGGACGAGGTTGAACAAGAGACACATTAGTGTGGCTCTGGATGACGAATAGAAACCTTCCAGAGGTTGCTGGACACTTGATTGAAGCCATGTTTCTAAGAGACAAAAAGGTAGATGGAACAGAAGTAAAGGGTACCACAAGGATGCCCAGGTAGTGCTCTACCTATTGATTTACCTCAAGGTGAAGAAATTTCAGGATTGGGCCATATTTCCTTCAAAGGCTTTATATAGTCCAATTTAAGTTACCTTCTTGACTCAGAGGTCAAAAAGGCATTTGTATTTATATAGAATTACCATACTTTGCATACTGCAGAAGGGCAACTCTTCTTAAACCAGTTAGGGTAAAAGAGCAAATAGGTTGTGAACTCCAATAACAATAGAGGCGAGCAGCCTAACATAATACCATCAGGATCCTTTTACCCCTAGTTGCCATGGCCACCTTGCTCATAGAGATTTTCCCAGAACAAACAGTGTATTAAATATATTAGACAAGGTGCTAGGGTGATGCAAAAAAAAAAAAAAAAAATAGAAACCACAGATGGCAGAACTCCTTGGTAATAGTTGAAAATATCTGTTGCCCGTTTTGCATATACTTGCAATCTCATGGATGAAGTAGAAGTGATTGGGACTTTCATATCCATACCCTTACATGTATCTGCAGAGATTTCTTTGACCAGAGAGATACATTTTTATCCCACTGTGATTGTAGAAATCCCTGAAATCATATGTATAAGTTTACATATGAATTCTTGAAACCAGCCTATTGTGCTATTGGTGCGGTTACTGCACACGCTGAAACTTTAACCATGCGGATTGGATCTTCCTGACTGTAAAGAGTAAATTGCTGTTTTCGATACTTCTCACAGACATACATGGCAAGTCAGAGGAGATCACATAAGTGCCAGACTGAATTCTGGACCAGCCCTAAGTATCACTGTACGCTTAGCCCATATGGTAATGCATGTTAAAAAGAACATGCAATAGGTGAAATACATATATCCTGCGTAAGGCCTAGTTATACAGGTCACATAGACAGGGTAGCACAGTCTCTACCTCTCCATCCCATGAGCTCAGGTCACAGTGCATAGCTTCTCTTACCACTCATAACAGCTTAATTCACACCTTTACGTGTTGAATTATGAATGCAGCAAGAAAAACACAGTTAGCATTGAACAAGGATAATCTCAAAGATAATTTTTCTTTTTTTACAACAAAATACTCAACATTAAGAGAAAATTAAACTGAAATATGTAAAGAATTATGCCCTGTTTGCACTAGTTCATGAATGTCATGATAATATGAAGAAAGAGATAGTTATTCACAATTTGTCCAATTAAAAGTGTCTGAATAATTTTGGATCCTATCTGTCTTTGTTTGGGATCAACATTGCGACCATGCTTAAAACAAAGAAGACTTTGTAATTTCTGAATATTTTTTATGTTTACTTTATCCACTATGGGGAATAAAGTAGTATCATGACTACAAAATGACTTTCCAATATCAACAGAGCTCCGAACAGTTTTCACTGCAATTCTTCATAATTATTTGCTTTGATTGGCTAATATGCTTCCACTCTGTCACAGCAATTACTTCAACCGTTATGGTTTGTAGCTATTGAATTAACCAACTAATTAATCTAAATCAACTTCTGTTAAGATGATTCTGTTGCCTATAAGGCTGCTCTTTTTTGTTTTGTTTTTACAAAATGTATCAAAATAATTTTGTTTTACATTTTATATATGGCCTGCCACTACAAAATAACAATCATTGCCACCATAAAGTAGCAACACTGCTTGCCATAATACAAAGAAGTGCTGATGCAAGTGCAACCCCCTCTTCCCACCCTGTGTGCACCAATGCAGACAGCCAAGGTAATCCTGGATTTGGCTGTCCGTGATGGAGGAGTGGAGCAAAGCGTTTCACATTTTGTGGATCATGCCCTATACCAGTGTTCTCCAACCTTGAGTCCCCAGATGTTTTTGGCCTACATCTGGGCTGGGGCATGCTAGGAGTTGTAGGCCAAAAACATCTGGGGACCCAAGGTTGGAGAACACTGCCCTATACCATATCATGAAATTAAGGAAGTGACTCTGCAAATTATCTGCCGTAAATTTTAGCACTCAGTGACTTTCAGTTCCACTGTACAACATTCTTGATTTCATTTTGATCTTGCATCTTTGTGGATTGAAGATCTTGGGGACTACCCATTCAATATTGTGGTGTGGAACTGTAAATACAGCCTACTAGAGGCAGCTCATTCTCACATATGGATCAAGAGCACATTAAGTACCTAATATAAGTGGAGGGAACATACTGCCTCATCTTAGTCTCTACTGTGTTATCACCATGAATTTGCTGCATACCCTAAGTTTAGGATCTGGAGGAAAGCCAATGGGCAGTATTCAGTGAGTCACTACTGCTATTGGCATTGCACTAGAGGTCTTTTATGCTAATGCAATGTAATTTACATTAGCAGTAGTGTCACATTGGATACTGTCAGCATTGGAGCCTGATTTTGTTTCAGACCCGTTTAAGCCACAATAAAGGGCCAAGGGGAGCATCGGTTTTTCTGCTTATTGCCAAGAGAGCATGTTCCCGTGCCATTTTGAGGGTTTTCCCAGCACCTTTACTCAAAAAGTCTCAATTTTGCCTGAAAAGTTGAGCTGGTACAGAATGGGTCATGAAGGGCAAAAGAGGTTGCAAGCATACACTAGCTTTCCTCTGTTGCAGGAGTGGGCAACTTGTGACCCTCCAGATGTTTTGGTCTATAACTCCAATCATCCCTCACCATTGGTCATGCTGGCTAAGGCTGATGGGAATTGTAGGCCAAAACATCTGGAGAGCCACAAGTTGCCCACCCCTGCTCTATTGGCATAGACAAAGGAGTGGTTCTCACCCTCTATCATGCAGGCATGGGACCTCTGGAATGTGTGAACACCCTATTCCCACCCAATTCCAATGTAATAAAGCCTCACCTTATACCTACTGATTGGCTATTCAGAGAGCCCTCAGAGGTAAATAGCACCATACAGGAAGCGCTGGGAAACCCAATGTAAGAACAATACAATAAATGCATTAGCAGTTATTAAGGTTTGGAACCTACAACCAAAAGATGCACATGACCCCCCTGTGTGCAAAAATGTATAAGTTTATTTATCTGTTTGAACTGTAAGTGTGTCTGATTAGTACAGTCTATGAGTATATATTTGTCTTGTATTTACACTGGGTTGGATCCAGATTTAGTCATACTTAGAGTAGATCCATTGAAACCAAACTTTCTTGATCTCAGCAGCCTAATTTAAGAGGAAATAAAGCTTTTTGTTGTCACTATTGTTAAACCATTGGGAATTAGACATCTATGATGATCTACTGCAGATCACCAGGAGATCAACCTACAGATCTTGATGTACCTTTTGCCCACTCTGGCCTATGATATTTGACCTGCTAGAGATCCTCCTTGATCTCCCATTCCTCTAGGTCCAGCATAGGGAAATATAATTGTTTTCCCTCCTTTAGGGAACTGTTGTAAAATCTGCAACCATTCCCAATCCCTACCTTCATCTCTTCAGCTATTCTGGTTGTTGCTTACATGCAAATGTTCATAACATTTGGTGGGCATTTTGCTAGCAATCTAAAAAGATATGTAGAAAATATTTTCTCACCTTCGCATTTTCAATACAAGGACAGATAGCCCAGGCTGCACTTGCCTGAACATCTGGATGAGGATTTTTCAACAAAGACCATAACAAACGAACACCATCCAAGCGATCAATTATTCTGTTAAAAAGAGACAGTGAAGACATTCAACTGATTAACAGAAGATGTAAAATATGCATTCTATTAATTAGCTGCTGTTGTGAGATTTGTTGTGATATTCTTTATCAACAAGTTGCATGTTACATTATGGTAATATCTATCACTGAAACATGCCAAAATTCTTTATAAATGGATGATTGTACAAATGTATTTTAGAACAAGATATACTTTCTCATTGGTCTGGTTTGCACAATCACAATTTAAAGAAGCCACAGTGGCTTATTTAAGCCACAGCGCATGCTGGCATGTGCCAGGCACCATTTGCTTAATAACCTGCCCAGGCATGGCATGGCATGTCACGTCATCCAAACCCAGGCAGCATGTCTTCTTTGAGGGGGAAACAGCTCTCAAATAACCCATGGACTATTGAGTCCTATAAGTGCTGTACATCCCCCCCCCCATAGCACTTTGCCTTAATCCTATTTTCTAAAATAAAAATAAAAATGAAATAAACTATATTATATAGCTAGGACTCCTGTAAACTTTAAAAAACAAACCATGTTACTTTTTAACAAGCTGCATGAAAAGTCCAACCGAAATTCAAACATACTGGTTTCTTTCACATAGCAACAAATACTTTCCAAAACAAATATTTATGCCAAAAAATGTATGTACTTAACTCTATATTGAGTCTATGTTTAATTTATTTACCTTGCTGTATGACATATTTTAAATTTCTATGTTGCTAACCTAAAATTCAGAATTAAAATGGGTCACACCACAGTGCACCCTTTGTTGGGCATGAATAACGTGCAACTTGTTTCCTATGCGTTCCCTACCAACAAGACTAACACTGAATACCGTGTTATAATTGCTTAAACATACTGTAATCAAAGTATCTTCATGTCTAGCTGAAAAATGAATTATCATCAGAGTCATCTTTAAACCATCTGTCTTATGTTTATATATCAATCAGTCTAGAGGATCATAACTTCATATTAAAGTCCACCGAGTACTTTAAAATGGAGAGGAAGACCAAACAAAACTTAATATCCTTTACAAACATGGCTTTGTTCAGGAAGATATGTAAAATTCAAAGCAGATGAAGTGAAGATAAAGAAAATCAGGCATACTTTGATTTATAACCTCAAATGTTTAATTCTACACAGTTCTGTCCACATCTTTAATTGTGAATACATTATTTTGGAAATAAAATAAAATACAGATTTTACCCATGTAAAAATCAAACAAGAACATCTAATTTCTGTTCATTATGTAAAATGAGTTTGCCAGGAATGAAAAGTAAGTAGAAAATCAGCCCAGTACGTAATCATACAATTATTTTGATGCAGACAGAATGATTTAGGACACGAACTCTCTGTCTAAAGCAACTACAGCTTTATTTAAATTGATGCAACCTGGTAATATAATTTTGCTTCTAACATCCAGGTATTTTGGACAGGAGCAAGGATAATTTGAAACTTTAAAAAAGGCAGGCGGATTTACACTGCCAGTACAAAGAATGCCAGCAACAAAACCAGCATTCTACATAGAAAGTACTAGTAGGAAATCAATTTTTAGACCAAGAAGCTGTAACAAAACAAAGATACAGCACACAAGTAGATACAAAAGATGTATGTAAATCACTGTTCTGCATGAGGAAAGAAAAGGGTAAAATCTAAGGCACCTCTCTATTGAATGAATTCAGAACATTACATTATTTCAGAAAATCAGTTATTTTATCATCATTTACAGAACATTTTTACAACTATGCAAAGTGTCCTAAAGCCTTTGTCTTGCTGCTTCTCACACTAACCCCTTCCTGAGAGGTCGGTCATTAGTAGCTACATATCAACAGTTAGGAAACCGAGCCTAACAAATAGTAATTTGACCGAGGCCACCCAATGAGTCCATACATGACAGAAGATTGAAAGCCATGCTTTCCAGATAAAAAGCCAGCACTGTATCTACTTATGCTAGCTCACATAAGGAGGCAAAGTTTTGCTTTTTGGATTTAGATCTCCTCTGGGGTATCCTCCAGTCCATTGCGTTTGCCTTCAGAGTATACATTAAAAACACCATTGCTATACCTGCTGCAATCTTGCACTGCCTTGACCTTGTCTTCCTTTCCGCCCCTGCATTCTGCTTTCATCATCTGTAGCAGTCCATTTGCACTTGGTCTGCCTTATTGCCTACAGACCCTGGCACCAAGTCACACCACTGAGGAATGCCAAGTCCTTTGGTAAATGACTTCAGTTCAGACAAAACTAGTTTCCTGGCTCTGGCTTGCTGCAGCCTGTCTCTTACTCATCCCTTATTAATGTCCTGCTCTTTCCTCTCTCCCTGCACTACATCTCATCCCCATCTACTGGGCTGCTTGATCCTGCAATGAAGTGCTACCTGTGGTCAAGCACCAGAGGATAAAACATGTCCTTGTTCTGGTACTGGTACTCACATCCAGTCCTGTGCTCTCCTGTCTGCACAGTTATGAACATTAGTGATTAGTTGCAAAAGAAATTACAAAAGGAAATGGACAAAAATGTTCTTGGTTTGGGGGGAAAAAGAGAAAAGAAATTATTATCCAGTTAATTTCTGTTCTTATAGGCAGCAGGACTTTGCTGCCTACAAGAAGTCCTACATTGAGTTAGGACTTGCCCCCAGGGACCAGGACGTCAGAGCTAAAAACTTCTTTCCGGGTGGTGGGATCTCCAGGAGGGCTAAGGAATGAAACAAAGAAAAAACTGCCCCCAAAGTGGCCATTAACAAACTGTCACAATAACATCACAACTGGGTCTAACATCCTATCAGGCAAAGGATGAGTAGAATCATCCCCTTCCAGTGCCAAAATAGATTGAGAACAACGAGAGCATTCTATAAGACCACAATTTGAGTAACTACCTGGGGTGGGCAGAATGCCCTCCACTGCTTACGAGAACAGAAATTCACCAAACATGTTCTTTTCTGTTCTCATATGCAGGAGGGTGTTCAACACTTGGATATATAAAAGTAGTACAGTGCAGGAAGGGGGTGCTCAAACACCATGGGGGTTACCAAAGCCAAAGGCCAGAGAAGACCCTCAGTCAAGGTGTGTGTGTCAGTCTGCGTAGCGGGACTCCTCGGGCTGCCTCTTATTTATTTATTTATTTATTTATTTATTATATTTATACCCCGCCTTTTTTCCTTCAAGGAACCCAAGGCGGCTTACATAATCTTCTTTCTTTCCATTTTATCCTCACAACAACCCTGTGAAGTAGGTCCTGTCTTCTGTGGCAGCGGGATTTGCTGTGGAATCCCAATCCTTCTCTGAAGAGGTCTCCTCTGGGCTTGGCTCAGCTCAGCTGGGAGCCTGACAACAGGACTGAAACAGTGAAACCTATCTTCTGTGAGCTGAACTATGTTAAAAGAACAAGATGTTTACTGTGGTCCCAAAGGCAGATTTCCATGTATTACATGCACAAATAGTAGAAGACTCACATGAGGCCAGGAGAGTGCAGATTGCCTTAGGATAGCATTTGATGGCTTGAAGGGCCAGCTTTTCAACCTCCAAGCAGTCAGATGGAATCACTTTTGGAACCCCAGGAATGAACAACAGGTCCTACCTACCTGGTCTTAGTGAAACCAACTATCCTGGCAACAGATAGCGACAAGGGACTGTGGGGAAGTGCTTCATCCATGAGAGTAGTGGTAGAGAGATGAGGCAGAGCAGCTGCATGAGCAGAAATGGGCTTTGGGCCTTGCCTGGGGTTTAGAGAGGTGATGTTTTGAATGTAGCTGTAAATCACTATATGGAGGCTGGATGAACCATTCAGCCTTCTAACACCAGGACAGAGGGGCAAACAAGAGCCTGCAGCACTCATTCTAGTTTTACCAGTGGCCAGAATATCTATACAGGTTGAGGAGGCAGAGATAAGCATCTTAGTTCCATGGAAAGCTGGCATGACAGAGATGGTGGCTGTGCTTCTGACCAAAATGCTCTAATCCATGCTGCCTGGTTGGCTATCATGCTGGTTCCATTGGTCCCTGGCTCAAGATAGGGAGAGGGGGAAATGGCCCCGTCGCTGTCCATGGTGAATGAGGTGCACCCAGGAAGACCATCACAAGTGCCTTCTACTGGCCTACTGGTCTTTCCTGACTGATTGAGTACAAAGGGAGAGAGGCACACGCAGGAAGACAAAGAGGGGATTAGTGGGAGAATCCCACCTCCCAAGAACAGGCCTTCCCTTCCTGATTCCTGGAGGTGGGACCAAAAAACCAACATAGGTGGGACCTATGTTGAATGCCCCCGTGCCTGTGAAGAGAAGATTGAGTTTAGGAGACAATTCCTGTTCTTCCTGGGCAATTTTCTTTTTAAAAGAAAATGAGAGAAATAAACAATTACTAGTTTCTCTTATAGAAAAATCCCATTAAACAGAATAATTAAAATAACCCCAAAAGGTGAAACTTAAAAAAAAAAAGTTAAGGTACAATGAACTGTTACTTAGGAATAACTTCTTTTGAGGCATAGGATTGGTCTGCATGACCAATGTGCAAAAATGCCTTAGTCTTAGAGACTAGCATAATTCTATAGTTAAGAGACCTAGCATGAAAATTTTAACACATTTACTTTTGTTGGCTTCTAAATTTGTATTCATTCATACTTAGCATTTTAGACATTATTGTGGTTCTAGCTTCTCAACTGACATTAAGTCAAAATGTTGACATTATGAGATCAGTACCTAAGTTAAGGATGGCCTAATAAAGATGGCTGATGGCCTTATTTATTTATGGTCACCTGAGGTGAATGCCACAGGAGATTAAATCATACTTTATTTGAGATGATGTAATTTTATTCTTGATAGTATCTTGAACAAGCAAATATTTGATATAATACATTTAATAAGGCTGAGCTGAATTTTTGTGAAGTTGGGGTTTTGTATCAAAACCTGCATGCCTGAACAGGAAGAACCTTTTGAATAGCTAAGCAAATCACACAAAAACTGAAAGTGTTTCTCTGAGTTTTGCCGAAGACTGGGCAGTAACCACAGCTCATACAAGATTGGGGAAAAGCCCTCAAAGACTTCAAAGAATTATAGATTTTTAAGACTTCAAAGAATTATAGAGTTATTGAGCAAATTCAGAGGTGCGGGGTTAGGAAGCAAGGGAGCTCTGCAATCCCTGAGCTTGTACAAGGAAGCTAGTGGAAGTTTCCGGACCCAAATAAGTCAAAGGTTAGGCAGAGTCTGTATGGCCTTCTCCAGCCCATGTGAATGGTAATAATCCTATCACATGGCTAGGGGAGGGCTTTCTTGAAGTCAATCAATGTGACCTACCCCTCTCACTTTAAAAAAGTGAGACATTTTCATTGTCTTATGAGCAGCTGAGAGTGCTGTGAAATATATTTCCGTTAGTGCTGAAAACTGTGGCTTCAAAAAAAGTTGTTTAGTGTGTTAGGGCTCAGACACCACCTCTGCCTTGTACACAGTCTTTGGGGCAGGTTACCTATCCTTTGCCATGCCTCCCATGGCAGCCATTTTGTGGTGGTACCCAGGACAGTTTTTCAAATTGCTAAATATGCCCACATCCCAAAAAGGCTGCCTACCCCTGTCTTAGACAGTAGTAAGCCTTTTTACTTCTGCCTTTTTTTCAGCAACTGCAACTCTGCAAATCGAGTACTCCCACATGGAGGTCCTGGTACACACAGTCAGTGCCCTCACATCAATCTTGCTAGGCTGTGAGAAACCTTGCATGTTCTTGAGAATGATCATGTGAGGGCCACCAAACATATGAATGAAGACTTGCTCATTAACTTGGAGTAGCTGGATTAGCTCTTGTGATCATAACTGGCTGTTTGGACTACTTAGTAAGCCTCTTGGGCAATCCAAGGTGCTAGTTCAGTGGGACAATTGGTTTGTATCTCCAGGCTTTTCCTATTTGACCATTTCTCCTGCCTGCTTCCTGGAATCCTCCTCTTTCTGTTTCTGATCTGCTTGTCTATCTGATTCATTTGACCTGCTTGTATTGCCTGTTTGCCCTTCCTAGAGAGTTAAGTGTGTCCCCATCACAATTTTCCTGGGGATCTCCTGAGCACGTTTACCTAGAGTTCCTGGGAAGTTATTCTGCAAAGACTTCTGGACTGTTTGAATTTGCCTTGTGCTATGTTCTTGGTACTAGTTCTGGCTGAATCCCACCAGCATGCCCCTGACAAGGTATCTTTCCACAGCAGCTCTAATGGTTTCCTAAAATACTCCTGTATGTAAGCCAGACTTGGTCAAACTGCAGAATTGATTACCGTACTTGTGCAATTTATATTAGAATATATTTGTTCAACCTTGGTTACTGTTTAGGACACTTGCTTGTTTAACCAAGAAGCCTTTAATACATGTGCTCAGATCTCCGGGATTGCCGGGGCTAAATCTGTTTTACTGCCAAGATAACAGTTCTAAATGAAGTCTCTCTTTCTCCATGTTCACAATCTTAATCTACAGCAAGTCATTCTTGTGCTCTATTAATTTGATATTGAATATTTCCAGGGTAAACAAGCCCCAGACTTACTCAAAGACACATGCACACACCCTCAACATCTGTTTCTTATATCTATCATCCTTTTTGTTACGCCACTATATGCCAGGACTCTTGAGAAGTCTGACTGCATCTCCTGCCAACTGAGACCACATACACAAATGTAAACAGTGTTATACTGACTATATATATTGTGCTCCCTGGTAAAATTACAGGTTTCAAATCTTACAAAGCACAATCTCATCTTTTTGAAAACCACAATTCAACTCTTTTAGACTTAAACAAGAAAAAAATTGTTACAAACTGCTTTGATAAATAGTATTGTAAATCAGGGACTCAAGCTACATCTGGATGGTTTAAAAAAAAGCTTACATTTTAGTGCATAAGACGCAAAACCTTAACACTGAAAGCTAAGTTTGAAGTTAAATAGAAGGCCACAGAAAATCCAGTAAAATCTAAAAATGAGTTAATGGTAGTTGTGCAGGATCACTAACACACTCTCTTGCACACACACACAGAGTTGGAAAAGGTTTTCCAAGAATAGATTCTACTTAATCTAGAAAGAGCTACTTATAGCAGAACAGGTTTTCCTATCCGGTGGACTGGTTACATAACATGCTTTTGTTCAAAGAAAATAGTTTTCTCCTATTAAAATACTTAGGGCACAATCCTATGGCCACTAGACACTGTCTAGACAGCCATAGGATAGGTTGGAGTTCCAGCTCTGACCTCAGAAGAACGAGTTAAGGATTTACTCAGAAGTAAATCCCACTATGTTTAATGGGGTTTACTCCATAGTAATTGTGTAAGTTTGCAGCCTAAGAGTTTGGGTTATTGTAGTCTACAATACATTTCCACACTCTCCCTTGCCAGTGTGTCATGTCTAGTTTCCAATTAACCGGTAAATGTTTAAGGTGCTATACAGCAGCACTCCATCCTCCCCATCTGGATTTTGGCCTGAAAGAACAAAGAAAAGTGTGGGTGCATGGAGAGTAAGTTTTAAGCATGCACAATTTGAGACATTGCACAGTTCTGTTCTGAAAGCAAGCAAGAAGTTATTTTAGGTACCTAGCACCGCCACTGCATAGTACCTGTCTTTTTAAAAAACTTTAAAAGAGAACTGGCTGAGGACTACAAACTAATACATAGAATACTTAGTGAAACGAACGCAAAGAACATCAGAACTATAATTCAGTCAGAGAAGAATTGCCAAAAATGGTAATGTTTCTTCCCAAACTAACAGGAGCACCATTCCTCCATCTTCAACAAGGTAACCTTTGTAAGATCACCATTTTAGGCATTAATTTGTGTTGATGTTGATACTTTTGGTGACCACATTTAGTTACGAAGCTGTCCATATTGGATACAGGAGCAGTATTTATTTATTACATTTCTATACTGCACAATAGCTGAAGCTCTCTGGGCAGTTCATGACAATTAAAACCACAAAATACACTATAAAAATCTAAAAGTTTAAAACTACAGTATAAAATAGAAGTAAAAGCCAAAGTAAAACCTAGCAGCAGTACAAAGATTTAAAATACAGTAAAGGATTTAAAACAACAGTGGCTCTGAACAGTGGAGTACTCCTAAGGTTTTATTCCTTCCAATTGGCTGTTTGGATTTCTTTGCTAATATATGACACCACCACTGTTGGGTTAATACAAAAATTATGTACGATATCCTATAATTCTTTGTGAGATGCAACGTGAAGGTGATTCAATCTATGCATCCCTTTCTAACAGTTGACTGGCTCTGTTCACAGAATGTTTACACTTCTGCCCTATCTTGCCACTGGGTGACAGCCAGAGCATGGAAACAAATGCTTCTTTTAGGAAATTGGAATCACTATGCCACTCTATGAATATCAAGTGATTTAGGCAAAATCAAACAGGAGGAGAAGATAGATATCTCTTTTCAACCTTGGTTGAATATAAGTGGAGAACTGTGCCAGCCACAGCCTTATTTTTTTTTTTTTTTTGAAATTTTTTATTGAATTTTCCAAAACAACATTTGGCTTCCGCCTCATTGTCTGACAAACATTACCAATCCTTATCCAATATATAAGTTTCTTCTATTTTCACATAAAGAATTTCTATCACCTTACCAATATTCAGAAATCAAAACCAAAAGTTATTAAGTCACTTTCCCTCCTCCCCAAGAAGTCCACCAGAGGTTTCCAGTCTTTCTTGAATGAAGTTAAAAAAATTTCTCTAATTAAGCAAGTCAATTTTGCCATCTCTGCTAAGTCCAACATTTTCAACAGCCAGTCTTCTATAGTTGGTATAGTTGCTTCTTTCCATTTTTGAGCATAGATTATTCTTGCTGCTGTCATCATATATTGTAATAATGTTCCATAGTCTTTCTCAAGTTGCAAGTCCATTATACCCAATAAAAACATTTCTGGTTTCAGTTTAATATTCACTTTTAAAATCTTTTGTATCCATGTGTGTATTTGTACCCAATATAAGTCTCAATAAGGCCAGCCACAGCCACAGGCTGTGGCTGGCCTTATTGAGACTTTCCCTATATAGAGTATAAGCAAATGCTGACCTGAACATTCTACAGGAGCATTTCTCATGAAATTGTAATGTTGGCGTCTCAAACTGTACAAGCTTTACATTATACAAGTCAAACATCAATAACTTCCTTAATAAAATAACAGTCTTCTTCAGTTCACACTCTTAATGTGCAATGCAGGGGGAAAAAGGTAGTTTGGTATTTGTTTAGTTTCCATGTACAACTACTAAAATATTCAGTTTAAACAGTACTTCAGGAAAGCACTCTTATAGTGCCAAGTATGGAAATTATTTTTTTAAGCCTAGATGTGCAGAAAAGTTAGAAAATATACTTTACCCCAAAGCACCTGAAAACAGAAATTTATAATCCAGGTTTGGGAGGTTAGTATTTAGATATTATCAGGAGACAGGCCATAGCTTAGCGGTAGAGCACATGGTTTGCATGGAGAAGTTCCTGGCATTTCCAACTGAAATAGACCTCTCTACCTGAGATGTTGGAGAGCTGCTGTACTGATTGGAGTAGTAGATAATACTGTGCTGAATGGACCAGTGGTCTAAGGCAGCTTCGTATGTTTATGAGGCTTGAGTTTTCTAACCCTTGAAAGTTACTGATTCTTATCCGACTACTAAATACAGTGATTCTTTAGTTCTTATGCAATACATTTTACAAAGTGTGTGTGTGTGTGTGTGTGTATAATCATAAAATGGTACTATCAGAATCCAAGTGAATTCTTCTGACTTAAAAAGGGAACTTGAGTAAGTTCTGAAAAATGATGTGATCTGTTCTCTCTCACTCTTATTTATTTATTATATTTTCAAATCGCCCATCTGGCCGGTCACCCAGCCACCCTATCATATATCTAGAATGATTGCATGTTGATCCTAAATAACGGCAGACACGGAGTAGGCAAAGATAATACCCATTATTTCCATCAAAATATCTTACCAGTAAAAGGGAATATCTCCAGTTAATCTAGCTTTTAAGGTTACATTATGGCAGGCTTGCAGCACTTTTTCAGCTTGAGGGCTAAATTCAATTTTGGAGAAGGTCTTGGAGATCACACTCCAGTGGTGGGCAGCAGCAAAAGCGAAAGAGGCTGGTATCAAAGGCAAAAAGGGCAGGGCCAAAATACCAGCATATTTTAGGTTAAAGCTCTTACTGCCAATAATAAGCCTTAGGAAAGCATTTCAACCTTGTAGAATTGGGGGAGAAACTGCACAAAAGCCAGGAAACCACCAAACAACTGGGTGATTGGAGGAAAGGGGGTGGGGTAAGGGGAAGAGGGTGTAGCTGTCTGGGGAATCCTGGAGGGCCGATTTGGCTCCCAGGCCTGAGATTCTGCACCGTTGCATTACGGCAAGTTGGGACAGATAGGCCAAGATGCAAAGAGCTGTACAAGTGGCTTGGAACTCTAAAGTTCTGTTTCTCAAACAGTTGTTATCCAACTCCCCCCATGCCACGTGGTAAATCAGTTTTGAAACAACAGGAATTTACAAAGCACTTTGTGATAAGGCATGTGGGGCTACCATTCAAATAACAACCATCGTAAAAAATCCCACTGGGCAAAGCTAAAGTAGCTGTTTGGGTATGGGCCATATATTCCAAGTAAAGATGATGATAAAAGTATATTTCATATCCACCCAAAACAAGGCCATTAGTGACTTTACAAGAAAGAAAGAAAGAAAGAAAGAAAGAAGAATGAAAATACAAATATTGTGAAACTACTGAAGTATCATTTTTATTTATTTACTTATTTATTATATTTATTAATCACCCATCTGGCTGGTCACCCAGCCACCCTGGGCGATGTACAATTAAAATTTGCAGCCTGTAATTTTAATTTTGTGATAAACATGCTAAATATCTGGTATACATGAACAGTATGTGCCAAGGTGTGCAGACTTTTTTAAAAAGAGGAACTTACATCATATTTTCTGGTTCTGTTGCACAAGATCCCACTGCTTTGGTAACATTCACAAGAAGAGCTTGATTGGTTCCAGTGAGTAAAGCAACAAGGGGTGGGATGCCACCACACCTGCGAATAATGCCCCGATTGGCTTGTTCCTGGCAACATTCACCTAGAGCTCCAACAACATTCACAAGGACTTCTTCTGGTTGATCTGTTAACAGGCCAACCAAAGCTTCTATAGCTTTGTACTCCCGGAATCTAAAAGAAAGAAATAGAATATCAAAGTTAATTTCACTATAACAAATAATCTAGAAGAGATTTCTTGAGTTAGTTCTTGAAAATCACAGATTAGGCTCATATGTTTTGGGAACTCTAAAAATATTATACAGTTGGATCCAGACACAATCATACTTAGAATAGACCAACTAAAATCTATGGGACATAAATTAGTTATGACTAACTTAAGTCCCATTTATTTCAATGGGTCTGCTCTAAGTATGACTGAGGGCTTCTCTACATGAGGGATTTAACCCGCCGTTTTACTGAGGCTTCTTCTTCCATTTTTATTGCAGGAGGAAAAGTGCATCCTTTACATGGGTTTTCCCCCCTGGGGTTTGTCTTTCTCAGCCTTTCTATATACAGTAAAACCTTGGATTGCAAGTAACTTGGTCTGCAAGTGTTTTGCAAGACAAGCAAATTTTTAAAATAATTTTAACTTGATAAAATGTTAAAAGCGACGTCTTGCAATACAAGTACTGTAGTACGGTCAAGAAAAATGAAGACTTTACACTATCATTCTTTATTGCAGCTTAAATTAAAAATATGTGTACAAATTTCTTATGGGGAATTTCGCTTTGATATACAAGTGCTTTGGATTACAAGCACGTTTCTGGAATGAATTATGCTTGCAATCCAAGGTATTACTGTATTATATTAACCAACCACAAGGTGGTGCTGTGGTATAGCTGCAGTATAGAAGAATTGCGACTTTACAGGAGGCTTTCGTTCTGGTTTGAAATTTAATACCTCACTTTCCTTGCTCTAAAAAAACCCTGCGAAAATGGCTGGAAAACACAGGAGAGGCCTTGGAAAAAACATTGTGAAAAGGCCCTATAAATGTCCGTGAGTGAGGGATCACGAGCGCACGTTAAATGCCTCGTGTAGAGAAGTCCTAAGTCTGGATCCAACTCATAGTATTTGTCTTTCATTGTACTGCCTCATACTTTCTGAGAACATATCTACACTACACATTTAGGGTAGTTTAAAACAAATTTACCTGTAACCACTTCCTTCAAAACCCTGGGAAATGTAATTTTTTGTGAAGACATTGAAAAGTTTAGTAAAAATTTCATAGTTCCCAGAATACCTTAACTGGGAGTCATTATACAGCCCAAGCATGTTGGGTGTCACTATACAGCCCATGTCTGGGTGTACTCCTAGATTCTATGAGGTTGGGTGTTCTATGGGGTTGGGTGTTGTTTATTTCTTTTATTGCTGTGTTTTTATTGTACTTTTAATTTATCTGTTTTATGAATGTTATAATTTTTTGTTTTTATTTTAGTCTTATTATTGTTAGCCACCTTGAGTACCATTTTGCGATGGAAAGGTGGAATACATTTTTTTTTAACAGATTTGAAGCTGGGTTATACATGAAGTATAGATATACTACAATATTACTGCCATAATTCATTCAGATATATGTCTACATTCATGAAAGTTAGCAGCTTGTTTTACTATAACATTTCAATAGATCTAGGATGGCCAGATGGACCACACAAGTATTCCTTGGGAACTACAGGCTGGCCTACACCTGATTAGGTTGACAAATATGCAGATCAATATTTTAGCATATTCAGATTTCAGTATAACAGAACTAGACTGGACACTGGTTGGGCTTGTATGGCTAATTTCAGAATGAACATGAATACACATTTGCAGCATCTAAATATGTCTTTCAATAACTCATATAGAGCCAATAAATTTTCACTGATGGTCAGATGCTTGTTTTTGTCATTAAATCAGAAGATGCTTACTGTATATATTTGAATTTTAAAAAACCATACATACTTTGTCACATTTTCTTTGCTGATTGCACATTTCCAGATTGCTCCTGTCACTGCTGCCAAAAGTTCTTTATTTCCAGAATTAGCAAGTAAAGTAGCAAGAGGTTTTAGGCCTCCATGCTGCCTAACAAGGTCACGTGTTTCCTGATCTTCAGCACACTGCGTGGGGGGGGGGGGAATAAAGAATAAGTACAAGCATACATAGCAGAGGTCTGTAAAATAGGCTTATGTAAATAGCTAAGATTTATATTTGCTAAATTTAAAATTCTAGGA
The DNA here is from genome assembly GCA_021292165.1 of Shinisaurus crocodilurus. Classification (NCBI taxonomy): domain Eukaryota; kingdom Metazoa; phylum Chordata; class Lepidosauria; order Squamata; family Shinisauridae; genus Shinisaurus; species Shinisaurus crocodilurus. The sequence goes on along the minus strand of CM037880.1, from coordinate 26,832,037 downwards.
CCAAGGTTAGTTTCCTTTCACAAGGAATGAGAACAATCCAAAGAAATGGTGTGTGCTTAAGTCCCACTAAAATAAATGGGTTTTGAGCACATTAATTGCTCTGTATTGTGCTCCATTGTTCTGGTAAAAAGCTTCACATGCACGCCAATTAAGGCTTTGAAGGCTTCTACGTTGATGTCAATGTTAAAGGTGGCTCTGCACATACAGTTAATTTGTCCCTGACACTGAAGTCAATCAAGACATCCTTGCTCATGTAGAGGTTCTGTGTTTATATACACATGGGGAAGGGGGCTTCAGAGTCCTGGATCAGATGGAACACATTTCAGACCATGAACTTCTTAGCAGTACCATTGCAGCCATCAAGCCTATACTGTACTTATCTTTACATGCTGTTTAGCTGCTGTGACTAGTGCAGCTAATACAGCTTGCAATATCTTAAAAAACAAGGGCTAATAGTTTTTGGTATGTCACAAACTGAGTTACCTACTATTCCCTTAAAGTTCTTCCGCTCTTGGTAAAGTAGTTATCTATACACTTCACCATGAGCACAGACAGCTTATGAACTCATGTTAGTTATGGAGTTTTTCAGTCTCCGTGGTAGGGAAGGATGATGTGAATACTTCCCCTCAGCTCCTTCCCACATAATTATCCAGCTTAGGCTACCATTTGTCAGTGGAAATAGTATGCAGGAAACCTATTCTGGTCATGGAAGCCTTCCTTACCTTAAAGATAGCACTGGCACAATGCATTTGAAGCTCTTCCTTGTCACTGTTCAGGTTTTTCACAAGGTTTTCAATCATCTTCTCATGTTTGATTGCAAGTCTGTAGCTTGGCTACAAATGCAAATCATATTTATTACGTTTGATCAACAAATACATTTTATTTTATTAATTCTTTTCATTTCTATACTGTCCAGTACCAAAAGCTCTCTGGGCAGTTCACAAAAATTACAAAACAAAAACATAATATAAATAACTTTAACATATAACAATTTAAAACAGCTAAAACCAGTTTCAATAAATGTGTCAAGTTCCATTAGCAAATAAATTGCTATCATTCAAAAGACAAAGCACTATGGTAGAATTTACTGGCTCAAACCATGTTTATGCCAAACCCAGGGGCTGCCCTCTAGCTTCTGTACAACATGTATATGAACAATGAAATCAACATATAGAGCCATTTCAAAGATGATACCACACACCAAGTGGATATATGTATGAAGATGTGAAGCGGCTTTGAGACTCTAGTTAGAATAATTCATCATATAGGTACTCTGTTCTCTTTTTGCGAAGGATCTAAGCTTCACACAGAAGATAATTGTCCTACATTATACCAATTAAAGGTCAAGGTTCCCAGGATAAAAACTGTTTTCTAATGGCTTGAACTTAAGATTTGTTGCATAAACAAATGAACAATTAGGATGGAAAGTATCAACAGCTACTCTGACACAATGCTACAAACCTTGGGCACAATCCCAAAAAGGTTAAGCACATTAAGTCCCATTAATGTTGATGGGCAAGATTTAAGTATGTGTTTAACTTTCCCATTTAAATCAGTGAGACTTAAACATGCTTAACTTTGACTGTCCCAAGATGTTATACTGATGTTGCAAAGATATTAGTTTGCCACTGCAAGCAAGCAACACCAGTGCGACATTTGGTATTCGGATTATACTTCTTAGAAGGCAAGATTGTTCTAGAAACTGAACAGATGTGTTGTAGCGTTTGATCTAACATGTAACAGTTGATCTAGCATATAACAGGGGATTTTTATATGGTTATACAGCCTGTTGCTGTATAAAAAAATATTTGCAGACATACTGAGAGATAAAATGGAAATTTTCTTACTGTGAATTTCTATTCTCTGAGTGTCACAGAGGGCATTCCTCACTTTGGGATGGTGCCTCCTCCTGCAGCAAGTAGGCAGGGTCATCTAACAAATATTTCCTCTCCAGGGGGAGGAGCGGTCCTGATCCCCCAGACTGAAAGAGCAAGAACTGCCCTCCAACCCCTTGCAGACATGGGGGGGGGGGGACTAAACTGCAACTGTATCTGAAAAAAGCAAATCACTGAACAAACTGTGCCAAGGTAGAAACACACAGAGCAGGGAACGACCAGGAACATGGCATCACAGAACATGCCCAGGAGTTCCTGTCTACCACCCCCCACAGGTAGGGTGCTGGCAGAACCCTACTGAAAAAAACTGATCCTGGAAGAGACAAGAGACGGGTGGAATGCCCTCCATGATGCACAGAGAACAGAAATTCAGGGTAAGAAAATTTCCGTTTTCTCCTGAGCTTCATGGAGAGCATTCCTCACCTCGGAATATAGCAGAGCCGTTAGTCACATATGGTGGGCTTCCGAGGATCAGTGCCTACACTACCACCCTCTGCAAGACCTTACAGCTGAAAGCTGCTGATGCTGAAGCATACTTGTCAATCTTACAGTGTTTTGAAAACGTATGCACCAAAGCCCATGTGGCAGCCCTACAGATGTCCTCTATGGGAAAATTACCCTGAAAATTACCCTGAAAAGCAAAGAAAACGAGGTGTAATCCCTTCTGGCAGTCTCTTGCAGGTCTGATATGCCTGGACTATGCATTCCCAAAGCCATCTGGAAATGGAAGAACTGGACACTTTATTCCCCAGAGATTTCCCCTCAAAAGCCACAGAGCCTCGCTTTTCCGGACAGAGGTTCTAACAAAATAAAGAAAAAGTGCTCTGCACACATCCAATTTATGCCAGTTCCGTTCCTGAGGTTGTAACGGATTCAGGCAGAAAGCTGGTAAGGAGAGCTCTTGTGAATTTACCTTGGGCATGAAGGAGGGATCTGGCCTTAGAACCACCCTATCAGAATAGAATGTGCGCAACTAACCTACCTCACAGGGTTGTTGTGAGGATAAAATGGAGAGGAGGAGGAGGATTATGTAAGCCGCCTTGGGTTCCTTGAAGGAAAAAAGGCGGGGTATAAATATAATAAATAAATAAATAAATAAACTGAGGAACTGATGAGAGAGCCCCCAATTCAGAAACCTGCCTAGCAAATGTGATAGCCACCGGAAAAATGGTTTTGAGGGTAAGCAATTTTTTAAAAATAAATTTTATTTAGTTATTATAAACTACATACAAAACTATAAAATGCAAACATACAACTAAAATAAATCATAAGGTGCGCCCCCCACCCGCCTAGGGACCAACTAATATATATCCATCCCCTTTATCAATTAAATTCCACATTCCAAAAATATAACATATCCTGACAAGGCATACTCCCCTTCCCCTTTATTAATACATAGTCTAATAATTGATTCCATACATCCATAAAATTATTCTTCTTTAACTGTCCCTTTTTGCATTTGATACTACAAGTTAGTTTATCATTTAGGGCTATATCCCAAACTTCCTTATACCAATCAGTTACTATTAGAAAAACGTGTCGTACTTTCCATTTCCTCGCCATCATTACAACAGTTAACTGTTGTAAACCGCCCAGAGAGCTTCGGCTATTGGGCGGTATAAAAATGTATTAAATAAATAAAAATATAAATAAATCATTAACCTAACTGCAGTTAACAAGTTTACAATTAGTTCCTTTGTATTTTGGTCACAAGTGACTTTATTGGTTATTGATAACAAAGCAAGTTTAGGACAGACCTCTAGATTAATACCAATAATTTCCTATATTTCTGTAAAAACCTCTCGTCAAAATTCCAGAACATTTTTACAACTCCACCACATATGAGCATTGAGCATATGTACCTATTTCCTGACATCCTCTCCAGCAAAATGTGGAGCAATTCTTGTTATCTATTCTATTTAATCTTACTGGAGTTAGGTACCATCTCCATATTATTTTATAGAAAGTCTCCTTTATCCTAGTTGACATAACTTTCACAATCCGTCTATCCCATATATTGTTCCAGCCCACCTTCGAGGTCACCTCTTCAAATTCATTATCCCATACTGTCTTTAGATTGTCATCTTGTTCTTCTGCTTTTTGAATCAAGGGGGTAAGCAATTTTAGCTCGCAAGTAGCTATTGGCTGAAAAGGAGGGTCTATAAGTGCAGTTAATGCTCAATTTAAATTCCAAGTAGCGAACCTGTGCACCATAGGAGGATGCAGAAGGGCAACCACTTGCAAAAAAAAGCTTGAAATGTGGGTGGGAAGAAAAAGACCCCTTCCCTTTACACCCCAGAATGCTACTCAGAGCTGCAGCCTGCTGCTTGATGGTATTAGCACTAATGCCTTTAGCAAGATCCTGTAAAACCTCTAAAACAACCGGCACTGGAGGCTGCCTCTTACTTGCACACCAGGACAGGAAGTTAGACTCTTTGCTAGAAGAGTGTCTTCAGCACAGCCACTGAATCACTAAAGTACCTCAGCTTCCAAGCTGCTAGTCGGAAGAGATCTGGTCGCAGGTGAAGAACAGGACCCTGTGATAACAGATCCTTCCTGCAAGGAAGACTCCAAAGATTCTCCCCTACCAGTTCCAACACAGATCTAGAAACCATGGGCACCTGGGCCAATAAGGATCACTCAGCTCCTACCCACCTGATCTTCCTGATTGTTTGTCATAGCAGAAGAATGGGCAGGAAGGCATATGGGCCTTTGGCCACACCTCCACCAGATGTCTGTGCCTTGTACCTCTGGACTTGAGAACCTTGACATGAAGAGGGGAACTTGCACATCCTTCAGAGTTGCTAAAAGGTCCACAACTGGTTGACCAAAACATTGGATCATCGTGCAAAAACACTCAGGGATTGAGTCTGATGCTGAATAACTTTGAGGAATTTCAAATGTTTTTCCCACTTCTTTGCTTTTGCCACAGAGGTAAACTTGTCCTGGGCATCCAGGAGAACTCCAAGCAATAGCCCTAACAGATGATGCCCCTGACCCAAGGATCTGAAGTGATCTCAAACCATTCCTGGGCAAAATCCAACAATCGTCCCACAAAAGTCCTGGCATCATGTTGTGGAGGGTTACTTCATCTCTTTGGTGAAATGGCTAGAAGACTGCTGGGTAGCTCTCCTGTCCATAGATTTGAATCCTCTATTCCATTTGGGTCAGGGTCTCCGGGGGGGGGGGAGGCTTAGATGCTTGTTTCTTACAGCAAAAGGACTGCGCTGGTCTGGAGCACCTTTCTTCTTTCTTTGCTGTAGGCAATGCCTTTTTCTTATCCTTGGTTTCCACGCTATCTCCAAAGAGCTTGTTCCCAGCAAAAGGCTTAATGGCCAATCATGCTTGGGAACTGGGATCCCCGTCCCAGTTGCGTAACCACACATTCCATCTGGCCACTGTGTTAGCTACCATGGATCTAGCCCCAAATTGGATTGCATCCAGGGAAGAGTGTGCTAGAAATTCTGCAGAAAGAGAGATTTTCTTTAGAATATCCATGACCTGTTTTGGAATGGAATCTAAACCTGCCAGCTCTTTTGCCCACAGATAGGTGGTACAGGGAAAGATGGAATTGGCTGTTGAGGTTTTGAAAGCTGCTGCTGAGGCTTCAAATCCCTTGCACAGGGCTGCTTCCACCCTCTTATCACATGGCTCCTTTGGGCCCCCCTTCCCCGTCTGTTGGAATCACCACAGAGGATGAAAGGGCTACCACTGGGGCATCCACAGTGGGCACCTGAAGCAAATCCATCACCTCCTCTGACAATTCCCCTAACTCCAAGCCCCCAGAGTCCATGGAATCCCCTGAAGGCTGAGGACTATTTATGGCTTTTTGCTGGTCCCTTTTGCCATGCTTCCTGTTCCCCCATGGTCTGTCCTCTTCCTGGTGTTTATGGGTTTTGGAAGGGTGACGGGGTGACTTGGGCCAGGGACAAATCAGACGAGGATGAAGAGCAGGGAGTAGATGACTGGGAATCTGATGAGTTCCTGGAAGGGAATCTGGTAGTCCATTTACGTTTGTGTTTGGATCTACCCCTTGCCTCGGATTCCTTTTGTTTTCTTTTATGCTTTTTGGAGGGGAAGTTGGGCTTACTTGGTGGGAATGCCACCCCCCTTTTGCTAAGGCCCCCAGATCTCCTGAGACACCTATTGTTTGACCCAGCCCAGGAACTGTGGGAGGGATTCCTGACTGGGCAATTGCTGATTTTAGGCAGGAAGAGCTGGGCTACTCACCCCTGCCTTGCTCTGGTTTGGCTCCAAAACTGCTGAGGGCCTTCTCCCGCCTGTTGCTTCTGCTGTGCTAGAATGAGAACTTTCCATTGCTTGATGCATGCAGCTGAACTGCACTGGTCTCACTTCCTCTCCCTACCCTGTGGCGGGGGTGGGAGATGGGAAGGCCCATGCTGGTGGCGCAGCTTGCGTGCTTGAGGTCCCTTCTGGCCTCTGGGAATGTACAATGGCACAGGGGACCATGCTGCTCAGGCAACTCTTACTGAGGCTGGAGATGCTGCTGATTTCCTTCATGGCCACACTCTGGATGTTGGGCGCTCTCTGGGAAGGGAGGGAGACACTAAAGAAAGAGAAACTGCTTCCTCTCTTCAGTAGCAGCCCTCCCCTACAGCACAGAAGAGAAGACGGGGGGGGGGGGGAGAGAACAATGAAAGAGAAAAAAACAGAAGAGAAGCTAAGGAGAGAAAAAAACACTAAACTAGAGGTTGGGCTCTAACCCAACCACTCTGCTCTCTAGGCAGGACCTCTCTGAGGGGATCCAGATGGCTCCACCCCCTGGAGAGGAAATGGCGGAGAGGAAAGATTTGTTAGATGACATTGCCTACTTGCTCCAGGAGGAGGCACCATCACAAGGTGAGGAATGCCCCCAGTGAGGCTCAGGAGAAGAGTTCTTTTTAAAAATGTATTTGACTCTGGATCATAGTTCAGCAGTAGAGCACAGGTTTTGCATGCCAAAGGTCCCAGTCTCAAAGCCTGGCATCCCCAGGTAGAGCTCGGCAAGACTCCTATCTGAAACCATGGAGACTCAGTGCCAGACAAATAGACAATAATGAGCTAGATGGTTCAAGGGCTGGACTCAGTGTAAGTTAGATTCCTATGTTCCTTTGAATAAGGCCAGAAGATGCAATGTTCATTTTGGATTTTGTTAATTATGGGCACTGAAGAATACACAAGTCAAAATGCCTCTGAGAGTTTTATTCATGAATGTATAAAAATATTACTGAATGAACCTGAGCTATCTGATTTAATTGAATTCACTGAAACTACTTTGTGAGATATGTATTAATAGTCAATTATATTGTTTAGTATGGATCCAACTTTTTAAAATCATTTGCAGATTTTTTGCTGGATATCAGATTCTGCTTTTTTGTCATCTGTATTTTCAGATGTTTTGACATTGCTTACCTCAGATGCACACTCTTGCAAAGTTCCTACCACAGGTATTAACATGTTTGAATGAGGAGACTTGAGCAACTGAGCCAGCAGAGGGATGCCACCAGCCTTACGTATTGCTTCTTTATTCCTGGCACTTTTGCTACAGCTCCAGAGTGCCAAAGCCCCACAGCGTGCTACTTCAATTTCCTTTCCCTGGATCTGAGTGGGACTTGCTGATCCCATTGCTGAACAGTCCAATAGACCAACCTGATAGAAAAGACAGATCACTTATTGCATATAATGAATGTAGTAATACAGGTGACTACATACACACCAATGTGCCCAAAACAGAGACTCTTTATGGGTCCTGGAACTGCAAGTTGTGTAAGACCTTTCTCTGCCTACAACAGCTGTACCAGAACAGAATGAAGGGAACAACTTATTCCTATTCTTGCGCTGGCTTCCGGTCAGCTTCTGCGTTCAATTCAAGAAGCTATTGTCTTTAAAGCACAAGAAGTTGGCTATTGCCTTTAAAACACTAAAGAGTTTGAAGGCCATTGTACCTCTGGGAATGCCTTTACTCACATGAATGACCACTGAGATTTTGTGGGGAAGCCCTTCTGAAAGGTGCATTTAGTGATTGTCTTTAATAGGGCCTTTAAACTATTAGTCCAAGTCTCTGGAATTCGCTCCCTAAGGAACACTGCCTGTGTTAATCTCTCTTTTGCTTTGTGATGCGAGTAGTCACTTTGATTTCATCAGGCATTTGTAAGTGAATTTGAAGTTATAATAATCTGATCTCCTGTGGTCATTAGTTTAAATAAAATGTTTAGAATTTTAAGATTGTGCTACTTTTATTGGGCTGTATCCAGGATCTGCCTTCCGCAAGAGGAAGGGACCTTCTGTGCGAGGAAGGGCTCTGCTCACAGAAAGCCCCTTGCCAATTTTGAGGGATCCCCCCACACATCACAGATCACCCAATTCAGCAGGGTCTCCTGACTCTCTGTGTAGCATTTTCAGCTGCAGTGGAAAGGAGGGGATGGGGAAGTCCACGTCTATCAGCACAGTTGAACAAGCATAAATCTGGATCCAATCCATTATGTTTTTTTTAATAGTTTCTGTACACTGCTGAGTAATTTTTTTCATTTAAAAAAGGAACGTTATACATTTTAATATAAACATTTCTTTCAACAGGATTTGATTGATATATGCAATTAAAATGGATACTTCCACAGTGTTAAGTCATCTCTCTACTGGAGCTTTCTGTTTAAATGGGAATGAAGATCATGTCACACAAATGTCTCCTTCTTATCAAAATAGTAAAAGAAGGCAGTTTTAAGATGAAAAAACTGATATGAAAACTGATATTGGTTATAATGACTACTTACTAGTCTCTTGATTCCACCATGCTGCCGGACTGTTCTTCGCGCTCGTTTGAACCTGGCCACGTTAGCTATTGTTTCAGCAGCCAAACATTTCAGATCCTGATCTAGAGAATCAAGTATCTTAACCATGATTTGTAATCCTCCAAGGTCAGCAATTGTTCTTCTGATCTGTGCATTCTGGCTAATTTCCTTCAGGATTTTTAAAGAGCCAATCTAATTAGAGGAAACAATTACATAATAAGATTTTGAAAAACATATATAGAGTCTGATTACTTGAGTTTAAAATACTGTGACAGCTATTCACCTTTCCATGGTGGAGAAAATGCCATGGTATCAGAAGGTAGATAGGTGCAGAGAAGAGATGAACTCTTGCAGGACAGCTATACCTCTGCTGTCTCTTTCATGCAGGCAGTTCCCAGAAAAGATGGAAAAAGCAAGCAAGAAAGCCATTGCCTTCTGCCTCCTACATCTGAGCCAGCAGGTGACAGGCAAAGCCACCAAGCAGAATCAATGCAGGACCCTTGAGAGGCAGAAAGGGAGATGCCTACATCTCTTCAGCTGAGCTAAACTGCAGTGATTATGGCTAACTTCCCATTTTTTTATTTGTCACTTCCAAAGGGAACAGCTTCACATATGCTAGAAATAATTTTACATGGAAATTGCTCTGTGGCTCAAGAAGAAGCTTGGAATTGTTTATTTTTGTTACACGAAGCGTGAGAGACCCAGAATTAACTGATAGAAAAGGATATATTTTGGAAGTCAATATACAGTCCTTGGGTGACCGCTATCACAGTCCATATGAAGCACCATTCACTCTGAGAAGCTAACTCACCTTACATTTGATTTCTTCAGTATCAAGCAAATTAATCAGCACTTCAAGACCCCCAACATCTCTAATTGCCAGCTGACAAGTTTCTTGAGACAAGTTGAAATCTCTCATTGAGCACAACGCAATGACAGTAGCGGTCTGGTTACCTGCCTACAAATAATCAATACAATATAGGATAAAATAATCAATACAATATAGGGTAAAATAATCAATACAATATAGGGTAAAATAATCAATACAATATAAGGTAAAATACAACTTTTTACTGTACAAACATACTGACAACGAAAAGCACAAGACACAAAGGAGAGAGCGTAAGGTACACACAAACACAAAATGAAAGAGGACAATATCTATATTGTAACTTTGATGTTATCACCCACCCGTTATCCCGTTAAATCATTACTCAAGACTCAATAAAACACATTGATCAAATCAACCTAGGGAATGAAATCCTGTGCTGTTCCCCCAGCTGCCTTTATGCCTGAATGCCTTTCCCCTGCCCTAGGCATCAACCTCCAAAGATCTCACTGGTTGCAACCAGTCTCCTGAGGGTCCTGCTCTCAACTGGGATGCCTAGGGAACTGGGGCAAATCCAGCAGTAGCCGTATCAGTTTTGGGTGCTGTCTCACAACACTTTATATTCATCAAATATCTTGGAATGGCTACAGCTCTCTTCTGAGTGAAGACTTGGTGTGTCAAATCTAGGTTTGTTGTTTAATGTATGAAATTACTGTTAAAGTAAAGATGAAAGCTAAAACATGCAAAACATAACTTTCACAGATAAAAACACCTATGAATGAACAGTAATCTTACCTCCTTGTTATATAAGCTACTAGCTTTTTTTACCCGGCGTTGCCCGGGTCGTCATTTTCCTATAGGCCCTATTTGTTCAAAATTCCTTAAGGTAGCTGTCCACTGTTTGGAATCCCTTGGAATCCCAGCTTCCCCAGGACTACCAGCTCCCCCGGGACTGCACAATGACATCCCAGCTCCCCCGGGACTACACAATGAAGAATTCCCTGCCCTGCCCTCCCCCGTACTACACAATGAAATCTCTGCTTCCCCCTCCCCCGGGACTATGCAACAATGTTTTCCCTGTCGTCGTCCCCTGGACCACACAATGGAATCCCTGCTTCCCCCCCGGGACTACGCAATCAAATCCCTGCTTCCCCCCCCCCGGTACTACACAATGAAATTCCTGGGGGGGGGCCAGGACCACACAATGAATTCCCTGCTCCCCCCCGGGACCACACAATGAAATCCCTGTCGTCGTCGTCCCGGACTACACAATGGCGTTGCACGGGTTGTCATTTTCCTATAGGCACTATTTGTTCGAAATTCCCCACCCCACCCCCGTGTAGGCCCGGGCTGCAGAATCCCTGCCCCCCCCCCCCCGGGACTACACAATGGTGTTGCCCGAGGCGTCATTTTCCTATAGGCACTAAAATAGTGTATGAAAATATACCTTAGAGGGTTTTTTCCTCTCTTTCAAAATTGCTTACACAGTTTAATATACGTAGATTTTTAAAGCAAAACCACAATAAAATATTTTTCATATGCTCTGACACATTAGTTCTATAGCATAACCATTACTACTGGTTGCTACAACAATTATCTTTCTGTCTAGTAGTTATTACAGAACGTTTTCAAGGATAGATTTTAACCAACATGGAAATGGTTAGCTCTCTAGTAAATGTACACAAAAGCTGCATCATGTTGTTGCAGCCTTTGAAATCGGATATAGTATGTTGGATGCAAAATAAATTCTACTGGCATTGTAACAATCAATTTTAAAGCTTTAAATTAAAGGCAGATTTCATTTCTAAAAGTCTAGCCCCTCTTAAAGGATGGCTTAGCTTGAATATCTACAAATTTAAATGGAAATAGAATATGAATTCTAAAAAGAATGTGTATCATGCTCAGAGAGAAAACATTTTCTAACCAATCTTGGTGTGACAGCTGAAGTGCCGCATTAAGGCAAATGACAGTCAGCTGCAAATAAAGAAAACTACCTTTCTGAAATAAGATATATAATGTTATTCATCAGTGGGTTTAAAAGAACAATAACAATTACAGTATTACACAATACCAAAAAATGTAGGGAGGTGTATACCAAACCACATACATAAGTTAGTACAAAACAATTACAAATAAGAAACTTTGTTTGCCTAATGACTTTTCTTGTGGGTGAGCCAAAGAAAGGAGAATAATGGGAAAGAGCCCTCTGCTACTTCTTATAGAAATTTCTCTGTTGGTTAGCACAATGGGACTAGTTCACAAACTCCACAGACTCCTTGGAGTCCATATGGCTCTTGTATAATTCATTCTAAGCATTATCTTACACACAGATCCCATCCAAAAGAGAAGTGAATGTATTGTTTCCCAGCACATACGCCTCCATTTACTACTCCCTGGTACAAAAGAAGCTCTATTATCATAGATTTCATAGATCATAGAGTTGGAAGGAGCCTACAAGGCTATCGAGTCCAAACCCCTGCTCAATGCAGGAAACTAGAGGAGGGGCCTCCCATCCAAGTAATAACCAGGCCTGACCCTGCTTAGCTTTCCACACTCAGACAAGCTGAGCCAGCATAAGCCACAGGCAGTCATATGATAGTTTTTGCCAGAAAAAGTCTATGAAAAAGGGACACCAAACACACAAATACATATGCAGGAATATATTACAAACTATTGTTTTATCTTGACTATACCTGCCTCCTCTAGAAAATCTAAGAAAAAAACAAATATTCCTCTGTCCCTTGGTATTTGACCCACTATGAAACTAAAGCCAAGAAAACCAGGCAGATTATATACCATTTCCGTTAATTCACATTATATCTCCCAAAGCATTCTTATTGCCATGCTTTAAGAAATGCATTTATTTTTTTAACTCATCTTTAAAAGCCAGGCTTGCACAACCTTATATCTTATTAACTGAGTGCAGTTTGTTGTTTGCTGTATAACAGCTCAGATTAAGCAACTGTTATCTTAATTAACTTGCAAAGTAGCTGAAGAGCTCTGTTCTGATTGCATAGCTCAGTTTCCACAAGGCTGGGCTTACTACATCAGAGAAAAGCACATTGCTAACTAAATGAGATGCACTGAGTTCAAAGTGCAGGCTTATTCATTTGTAAAGTTACTTAGCTGTGTTACATAGGTCTGATCTGAACAGGTGTATGTGGTTGTATTACTTGTTGGTATGAAGACATAAGTATCTCGGTTGTGGTATTACTGCAGGTTTTTAAAAACACTGATGTGCTCCTAAATGTTCATTTTCTGTTCCAACTTTTCATTCTATTTTATAGAACACAGGTCAAGCTGCAACTTGTTAGAGATGAGTTATGGACGAGTATAACTGAGTTATGGAATAATTCCTTGCCCCATTTCCTGAATCCTCTGGAGTTCTTGGGCTACAGCCTGGCAGTGAATAAAACATACAGATTAAAATAACCAGGGCCAGTGGAAAATCATAACCATGATAAAAATCACAGATTTCATAATGTTCACATTACATGTCTGTAATGCGTGGAAAATGACTATTGTTTAAGAGCTAATTAAGCACTGACACCGTCAGGCCTGGTATGTCTCAAATCTCAGTAACAAGGGAGCGCATGCAGTAAAAATCAGATTAAAACTGTTACCAGGTTTTCTGAAACTGAAAACAAAAAATAACCACATGATATGGGGGCAGGGCAGAGACTTTCCCAGAATGTGGGTGCTTCCAGGACAGCACTACTAATCAAAATACCGGTACATTATGCAGCTATTCTGTCTTTTCTTCGTTAACTGTTTATAATAAAATAAACAGATTTTTTCAGGTAAGAAAAAAAAAATGAAAGAAGTGGCAGGAAAACATGGGAAGGCTACAAATTGAAGATGATGATGCCTGGACCCCTGTAAAATTCCCTGAATGAGGCAGTGGAATTGCACAATAAAAGCCTAGTCTGTAAGTACCCTGGATTCAGAGTACAGTTCTGGGCTGTTGCCCATACATCTCTCATATTGTATATTATAGGCATCCTCTCTGCTGCATGACTTCCTGGCCTCTTCGTTTTGCACAGTATACAAAATTACTAAGGCAAACAAAGTCCAATCTGGGATTTGATGCCATTAGCTTATAGAGGGCATTTATTTCTACATCTCTGGGTTGTATGCTTAATTGTCTTTCTCTACTTGTAGCCAAGACTAGCTAGATGTTAAAGGGATGAAGCAATATGGAAAGATGAGCGGATGAAGCTTGGGAGAATGGCAGAGGCAATTTGCACACGTTTTGCTGAGGAAATCTATCCATCTCTCATTTTATAGGTTCTCAGTGAAGACTCCAGACTGAGCTTGGTGGGCAGTGAGTTCTTTCTAAAGGCTCCTTCTGAAGCGCTCCATCGTTTATCTTGCTCTGACAGTTAAGGCTCCATCCACTTTGTATTTCTGCTGTAACTGTCAGTAGTTAGTATTTAAACAAACCCATCCTAGATTTCATACATTTAACAAAGATACTTGGAAAAATAATAAACATTGGCATCTGAAATTCATCTTTCTGAGGTTCAAAAAACCTTTACATTACATGCAAAGACCTTTAATGGTAGCACATTGGTACCTTTGTGATAAAAAGCAGTTTCTGCGGCTCAGTCAGGAGTACAGAGACAGTGGGAGGTGAAAGGCAGCACCACGAACCCCTTTCCCTACCTGCCACTTCCTGACCTCAAAGTCCATCATGACCATGGGGGCTTAAAAGCATGCATTTAAAACCTCATAGGAAGAAAAGGTGCTGAAGGAATGAAAAGGCTATAAAATTTTCATGGGAATGGAATCTTCATAACCTGATTTTTGCTTATTCTGTGGATCATTTCTATAGTTACATGGATCACTTCTTTAATAATTTATTTTTATTTAAAGATTTTTAGGTCACCTTACAGAAAAGCTATCAGGGCAACATACAGATTTAAAAGTCAGTATTAAAAATAGTTAAAACAGGAAGCAGTGTACAAATTCAATCATCCTTGGAAAAGAAAGGCAATAAGGTATAAGACAAAATGTACATTTCTAACTAATCTCTCTGTACTAGGAATGAGAAATGTGTGGCCCTGCAGTGCAGATGTTGTTGGGCTACCATTCCTATCATCCTTCACCATTGGCTATGCTGGGTTGCTGGGAACAGCTAACCAGTGGCTTGCTGGGAACGGCAAAATCCCCAGCCACTCCTCGTGATCTCGCTCATGCCATCACCATCCTCCCTCCATGGTGACTTATTAGCAGGGTGGCTTACTGTGATGTGCGAACCCACCCAGTGTCTGTGAAAGAAATTTAACAAGACTCATCTGGGAAGACCCATTGCACCTTCAGACTATCAAGAAAACAATAAGCAGCTGAACCTGAATAAAAAGCTGGGCAATTTGGCTGCATCGGAGCCAACAGATTTTCCAAGGAAAAACTAAACCATATGAAAACTAAAGAGTATTAAAATATAAGGGGAACAATGCTTTCAGGGAACAAACAATTCACTAGCTCAGCAAGCGAGATCCTTAAACTCACAGAAGAAGTCTACTGAGGTCTCTGGGCATGTCTTTCAAACAACAGCTTATATGTGACCAAACACACAAGGGCCTACACGCCACATAATAGCACCTGAAATATTACCTAGTCCTGATAGTGAAGTGCTTTTAAAAATAAGAGTGATATAAATAGTAGGGAAAGAAAACAGTTGAAGGACACAGACGCCTTAAAGCCATCAATGCATTTGTAGGTCACCTTTGAGGACAGTTTCAGTTGTCAAATGGCAGGGATGTTGAAGAGTCCTTGGTCCCGAGTCCCGAGTCGAGTCCCGAGTCTTTGGACCCGAGTCTAGAGTCGAGTCTAGAGTCCAAGGTCCAAAATGGTGACTCGAGTCGAGTCCCTGAGTCCCTCCCACAGCAACCCCGCCAAAAACAGAGCGACGGCGCTGGCGGCGTGACGCGGCGTGCTGTGTGCTACAGCGATGGTGACGAGGTCGGCGGCGGCGGCGGAGGAGGAGGAGGAGGTGCGGGCGGCGGCGGTGGCAGAGGCGAGAGCGGCGGCGGAGGCGGAGGAAGAGGAGTCCTTGGGCTCGAGTCCCGAGTCGAGTCTCGAGTCCCACATAAATTATTGGGACTCGAGTGGGACTCGAGTCAGAGGGGGGACTCAGTTGGACTCACGAGTCGAGTCCCCGAGTCCGAGTCCCCATCCCTGCCAAATGGAAACCCATTTTAGCCTCTGAGGAAACAACTTAAGAACCCTGCTGATTTAGAATAAAAGATCAATCTAAAGGACATGCTTTCCATAGTGGCCAAGCAGATGATTCTAGGAAGCCCACAATCAGGCTAGCCCTTCCTATCTCTGTTTCCCCACAGAAACTTGCATTTAGTGGCATATAGCCTCTGAAGATGAAGGGTCTATTTAGCTACTGTGGATAACAGCCCTTGTGATTCTCAGAAGTGATGCAGGTGCAGGGATGTAACTGTGGCACAAGTTAGCTGGCACCAATAGTCAAGTCTAGTTTGAACTACAAGAATGTACATTTGGAAGTAGAGCCCTTAGTATTTGCATCTAGGAAGAAATCACCTGAACAATGGATGACATGGATAAGCTCCACCATGTCCTTGACTGCCCATTCCAGAAGAGACCTGTTGGATCAGACCAAAGGCCTATCTAGTCCAGCATTCTGTTTCCACAGTGACCAACCAGATGCCTATCGGAAGCCCACAAGCAGGACATGAGCACAATAGTACTGTCCCACTCATGTTACCCTGCAACTGGTATTGAGGCATACCACCATCATGACTAGCAGCCATTGATAGTCTTATCCTCTATCATTTATCTAATCTCCTTTTAAAGCTGTCCAAGTTGGTGGCCATCACTACATCTTGTGGTAGCAAATTCCATAGTTTAACTATGCACTGTGTGAAAAAGCACTTTCTTCTCTCTCTCCTGAATCTCACAGCATTTAGCTTCATTAGCTTCATCTCCCTCCCAATTTCCAGATTATTATGAGGGAGAAAAACTTCTCCCTTCCCACTTTCTCCACACCATGCATAATTTTATACACCTCTATCACGACCCCCTTACTTGCCTTTTTTCTAAATGAAATAGCCTCAAATATTGTAAACTTTCCTCACAGGAGAGTTGTTCCAGGCCCTTTGATCATTTTGGCTGTCCTTTTCTGCATCTTCTACAATGTCTTATTTGAGCACAATGTCTTATTTGAGTAACTGGGCACAGCATTCCAAGTGTGGTCACATCACAGATTTGCATAAATATATTATTTATTTATTTACAGCATTTTTACCCCGCTCTTCAGCCAAAAAAGGCTCCCAGAGTGGTATTAAATAAAGTCATTATTATACTGGCAGTTTCATTTTCAATTCTTTTCCTAATGATCACCAACATGGAATATGCCACTTTCACAGCAGCCACACACTGGGTTGATTTTTTTTCAAGAGATCCACCACAACCACCACCAGCTCAAATACCATCAATGTATACATTAAGTTGGGATTGTCTGCATGCACTTTACACTTTCTTACACTGAGCCATATTTGCCATTTAATACCCATTCTCCCAGTTTGGAGAGATTCTTTTGGAGCTATTTGAAATCCTTTGTTTTTACCACTCTGAATAATTGGGTGTCATGTGCAAATGTAGCCACTCCACTGCTCATCCTTAACTCCAGGCTATTTATGAAGAAGTTAAAAAGCACTGGTCCCAATACAGATCCTGGGGGGACATCATGGTTTATAACCCTCAATTTCAAGAACTATCCATTTATTCCTACTCTCTGCTTTTTGTTCTTTAACCAGCTACTAAGAGGACCTCTCCTCTTATTCCATCACTGCTAAGTTTGCTCAAGAGTCTTTGGTGAGGGACTTTCTCAAATGCTTTTTGAAAGTCCAAATAAAAAGTCCAAGTTGACCAAGCAGCAAGTGGAGCAAATATAATTGTCTTTGAGGGGCATTCTGTTATGGTCAGAGGTGAGACTATAGTCCTTTGTTGGGCGTCCCCCCTTGACTGCTTAATTTATCTCTACAACGGCACAAGAAACCAGGTGTAAATGAAGGCGTATGTCCCAAATAACTTATCCTGGTTAATTTCTCAGAAGATCCCTAAAAAAGATGTTATTGGCAGCAGTAGCAACTAATTCATAGTGCTTAGATCAAAACTAGGGTACATCTGACAAATAAAACTGCGCTAAAACACATAATGTATATCCCATCTAATTGAGGAGTCATTGAGCCTATTAGTAGTGAATGGTACTACCTCCTGTCAAAATCAGTAAGCCCCGCCCCCTCAGAATGATTTATGGCCCTTAAGCCCCGCCCCCTGTCTAAGGCCCACCTCAGCCGGAAGTCCCACCTCCGGAAGAGATGGTCAGGTGACCGGGGGTCACCTGATGGGGGTCATGTGACCCCTCTACGAACTCACCTGACTGCTGCGGACCAATAGGGAGCAGTTTTAGACCCCTGGCGTGGACAGGAACAAAGATGGCCACCGGCCATCTCCGCCCCCTCGTTGGATTGGTCCAGCGGGGCCTTGTGACCCCTCTATGAACTCACCTGACCGCCGCTGGACCAATAGGGAGCGGTTTTAGACCCCTGCCACCCCCCGGAAAGGAGGATGGCCCCAGCCACCACCGACCCCTCTCCGGGTTGGTCCATCGGGGTCATGTGATCCCTCTACGAACTCACCTGACCGCCGCGGACCAATAGGAAATGGTTTTAGAAGCCTGACGCACGCAGGGGTCCCGTAGGAAAAACAACCTTCACCGGGCGGGACAGAACAGGGTCAGATTGAGGCGGCCTTCTCCCTTGCCCGGACAAGTTCCCCAGCTCCACAGGCATGTTTTCTTTTATCAACTGCTTGAGAACGAAGTAACCAGTCATAACCTTTAGCGTTATGGGTGATAAACGTACAGTTTTCGAACTGTATACCGTCTGAAGGTCTTGATAAACTCAGACTGACACGACTCCCCTTTAAATACCCAGGTTTTACCGGCCAGATCCCAGGGCTCCACATCGCCATGTGTTTTCACGCTCCGTTTTTTCTTCTTACCCTGACTAGGCGCCTCCTTAAAGCTCTCAACCGTCTCACCCGCAAACGCCTTTGCAAAACAGAAATTAGGGACGTGAAAACCTGAAGACTGATGGGCTTCAAAGTCATAAAACACATATTTTACAGATACCACGGGATTCTTAAGAGCGGGCATATAGCATTGGTGCTTTTTGCCACCTCTGATAAACCCCCCAACAAACAGAGCACCGCCTCCCTTGACAATGCACAAAATCGTGGTTGTATGTCTGGTAAGTCTCACACTCTGTACAGTACTCCCTAAGGTCACATTTTACTTTACACGCCAAAGCTAGTTCTTTATGCTTATTTAAACAGACCCGCGATCTACAGTTCATCTTACAGCGGGCGCACCTCTGCATTTTACCTACGCTGGCAGCGCACTCGGCGTGCAAACAAAGCCTGCACATGTACAGACAGCTGTGATTGTGTGAAAAGAGTGTGTTGCATAGTTCACAATAGTTTTCAGCACCAAAAACAGCTTTTACATTAAGTACGCCATATAATGTCCATCATGGAGCAACATAGTATAGGTTTTGGGGTACCTAGGCCCGAGTATCTTAACTAGCCCCCAGCCTTTTTTAGTGATGCTCATTACTTGTATGTTGACCCCGAGGTGGTGTTCAAAGAATGAAACATCACTGAGCGCTACTTTTTTCTGGTCGGGCCAGCCAAGGTCGATATGTAACTGTCTGGCTGCGGTCACCATCTCTGCATCTGTGAGAGGCCTTTCGGCCATAACTGCCAAAAGACCTCCTGCAAAACAGAGATCGCTGCCTGTGAAATTTAAATCTACCAAGTATTGCCGTTTTCTATGTATGATTTTACTATTGGGGATAGAACTTATTTTCCATCTTTTTCTGCCACCATTTGATGCCCTCACAATAGTAATAACCAGACACAAGGAGGTGTCCCCACATATTTCAGCGTTGCTTTGCGCGAGATTACTAATATGAGATAGAAAGTCCTCAACATTCAAAACATCTCTATGCCTTTTAACCGAAAACAGTGGAAAGCTTAATTCCCCGCCATCCAGCCGTAATTGAACAAAGTCTTGTGGTGAGATTCTCCTGTTAACATCATGGAGTATCTCCTGTATAACATTGTACAATGCAGCAATGGCCTGGGAGAAAGATCTTATGTGCTCTAAATTGATAAATCTAAATTCTTCAGCTATATGGATTGCCCGGAACCGCCCCTGCTCCCACTCCCAGCTCCTCACACGCTCAGCAAATACCTGTGGGGGTTCATTATTATCATCTGAGGAATCGGGGGTTTGGGGGGGCCCTGTAGCATCTCTTGATACTTCTGAAGCCTGTGAAAATGCCTGTGGGGGTTCATCCTCGTCTCTAGATGCTTCTGAAACCTGTGAAAAATCTTGAGACCCCACCTCAGTATCGGGGCCTGCTTCAGAAAGTCGTGTAACATCCTGAGAAGCTGAACTTCTAGAACAGCGTTTCTCAGGAGGCTTTTGTTTTTTTACAGGCAGATAGTGTTTTTTTAGCCCTGTTTAATATTTTACTAAGAGTAGCACTAGTAGGTACTAGCTGCATAATCAGACGATACCTCACTGACTCTTAGGTACTGGGTTGTACCCGAGCAGTGGGGTTCCAAAAATCCAGTCCAAACATCTGCTGGACCATGGATATCTGAATATAATAATAATAATAATAATAATAATAATAATAATAATAATAATAATAATAATACACCTAACCAATCTCATCGTGGTATTTTTGCGTCAAAAGTCTAATGTAGTCAAATGAACACCAAGTGACCCCAAAATGTGAAGGACTGTTGGCTGCGGCTGCCTTCTCACCCTGGTCCTCCTATACACTCAGTGGTCATCCTCAGAATCTGAAACCTACTTTACTTTTTGGCCCATTTTGTAGTCTCATAACCCCAAGTTGGCACCTCATCAACAAAAGCTTCAGTAGTATATGACTCATTCTCATCCCTCTGATTTTTTCTCATGTGGTGCTGAGGCCAGTCCTTTCTGCTGGGTTTTGCATGCCATTTTCAAAGAAGTTATGTTCCTGTCTATCTCCAAGTCTCCAGAGGTGAGTGGCCTCTGTGGTTTCTTTCGAGGCAAAGCTCTTCAGGTTGGATCAGCCCTATTGCTTCTTGAGGGACTGTGTGTATTTGCCACTATCAACAAAGTAGATCAGGATGCCATTTTTGAGGCTCCTGGCTGTGCCAGTACTTTTTTCTCTAAAGATTCTCAGTATATTGGCTGAGCTGCCTCTTTAAGAGACTGCAAGGTGAACTAGTCCAAGAAACATTAGCCCACTATTTCAGGCCAATATATTTTGTATCATCAACCAGGAGGCAAAACCTCTGGGGCGCTTGAATCAAATGCAAGTGAGCTAACACTTAAGACATTAGAACAGGATTGGAGGCAACACTGTTGCCTGCTGCACACAAAATTAGTTAGGCGGTATGCTGTAAGAGACCAGTAACAATCCTCTGCCAAATCACAGTGAATGCTTGTTTTAGAACTTTGCTAAAATACAGTAGTACAAAAGAATAAATGTATGCAATACTATAAAGGTATTTGGAACCTCCACATTTATGAATGTCCTTCTTCAATTCTACTGCCATATTATTGATGACATTTTCTCATGATCTATTACTTCTGGGTGTTTTTTCTCATAAAGTTAAATTTTCCCATGTGGTTACATTTTTAATTTTTTTGATTATTACTGTAATCAATTTTCCTTTATCAATCAATAACAGAGTTTTGAAGAGCCAATTTTATCTTATCTTTCCTCCCTCCCCTTTGGGCCTTTTTTTTTCTTTTTGGTCTTGGAGAGTTTGCTCCCCCCCCCCCTTTGAGTGCTATTTGCATGAGCAATTATATTACCGTCTACATTTAATGGATCATACATAAAAACTCTTTTTAGTACAACCAGTCCATAAGTCATTTTCCAGCTGCTATCTGTGTAGCTAATTTGATCCAGCAACATCATACACTGTTCAAAAATCCTTCCAACAAAAAAGAATGAAACAAATTAATGTCTTTTATAACTTTTGACATTTATGAGAGGGTCTAGAGAAAACCAGTCTCTGGTGGGGGATTTTTAAGCCAATCTTAAGCCAATCTTAAGCAATTCAGCTCCCTATTCCATTATGATGAGCATCTAAATCCAAGTAGATAACAAGTAGCAAACAAACATTTAGTTTGGAAAGCTACTGTGATAAAAAATACTGCCTAATTAGAAACACAGCAAAAGTCTGAGGACAACATGACTGTCGCCACATTTCTCTTTCAGGTAGTGAGCCTGCAAATCACTATTCATCATTCACTGTTTATGCAGACAGAGAAGACTACCCTTCTCTTTCATAATCTACAGTTGCTTTTGCAGCTATTTGTTGTCTTCCATCTGGAGAATATTAATTTGTCCTAAGTTTTGAGATCATTTTGTCATAGAAAATTGATATGGAACTGTTGGTGGCATTTATTTATACTTATTTAAATAGATATGACTATTATTTTTCCTAGCTGTTAAGAATGAAGATACCAAGTAGGAAACGTTCCAGTATTTATGGAATTGATGGTGTTATCTATGAAAAAGAACCCACTGAAGAGTGTGTATATATGTATGAAAAGTAGCGCATATGTGGTACATTAGCCGAGTTGGCATGAGAGCTGGAGGAATAGGAAACTAGGGTTAATCAACATTTAAGGCTAATTTTGTATCTCTTGTGTAAAAAGACAGGCATGAAATATCTCAAAGCACAAGCCTTTGCTGCTCCCTAACTTTGAGGGGATACACCTGGGTGTCCAGTTCTCAGTGATAGCAGTTGCCTGGAAACAAAAGGGCACTGGTGCCCAAAACTTCCTCATTGTTCACAGGCAAAGGCTCATCTGCTGTGCAAGGGAGTAAAAAGATCCCCTGGCATGGCATCATCCTCATGTCATGAGCGCTAAGACATCCTCATGGTATCCTCAAATCATGTACCATGACTTCATGACAGCTCTAGTTACATTACAGATGGCTACCCATGGGGTTTGCTGCTTGTGTGAATCAGGCCACTGATGAGTGCTGTAACATATATACTAAACTATGCTGCAAAACTGGCAAATATGTACCGTATGTGGCACAATACACTACTGTGTGTGCCATTTGGTAGCTTAATTACACGAGATAAATTTTTAATCAGAACCTAATATTATTGTTTCTTTACACTTCTGTCATATTCAAGCAGAAGTGTTCTGGAATCAATTATATATGTTTTATCTGTATAGACCAAGTCTACTGTTCTTCCCAGTATTCCAGACAAGAAATGGGAGATAACATGCCACACTACTTAAATTTAATAGAAATTCCTCTATGGCATTTTCATATGCAAGTCATAGATAATACAATAAAGTGAAATAAATTGGGGATCCTCTACTGTTTAGAAAAGCACAATAAATTATTTTGTTTTTCAGCATAGCTACAAAATTGATACCGTGTGCAACTTATTTACTTTTATGGAAAAGAATATTCTTTTTGTTCTTGTTTAGATTCTTGCATGTACAACTATTACATGTCTGATGCTGTATTTCCAGATTTCTTTCATTTCTAGTGGTGCAAAAATAATAATAATAATGCAATTCCATATGCACAATACTTTCCGCCACTTCTGGTTGCTCAAATACCTGGATCCCAGTTTAGCCGAATAGGCACATAAGAAATCAGAACCATGGGGATAAAATTGCTTCTGCTGATACTTGATTTTTAGAAGTAACTGGAAGTGTGATTAAAATATTCACAATTTGGCTCTTGAAACTTTTTAGTTATCACCATAAGTACATCATGGCTCATAGGTTCACACATACACACACCAATTCAGCAAGATTGCCATTAGAGTTGGACTGGACCCAGAGATATTAAAAGGTAAAATATACTTCTACTCATATCTTCCCTTCTCTCTTAAAATGCAAAACTATAGTTTGTGGTAGAAATTCTTACATCAGGGTTTGAATATTCACCCCATTCCAGGATTCTCCTTTTTTAAAAAAGTTTTTCCAAAATTCATAAGTAACTTTTTGTCTCAGTGCATGAAACCAACTGCCACTTTTATAAAATGTGTTTACAATGTAATGGGTATTAGTTCATCATTCATATTGTTACATGCTCCAAGCATAATTAAATTTGAAATTGGGTGTAACTGTAGATCATATTGTTGTGACATACACTCAAACCTTCTACCACAATTGATTAAGAGCAGATTTTGAAAGTACATCTTCCAGCTACATTAGTGTCACACCACATTTGCGGTGCAATCCTAAGTATATTTACTCAGAGGTAAGTCACACTGCAGCTTTAAATTGCAATACAGTCAGTGGATGTTCATTAAAAAAAACATAATCACTGCACAAACTGCGTAAGATATAAGTGGACATATATTATAAATAAACCCAAGTCTAATCAGACTAATTTTTAACTACCGTAATCTCTCTTGCACAAGAAAACATTTTAATCAAAAGCCTTCTTTTTTGTTTGTAGTGGGGTGTTTTTTTAAAAAAAGAATAAAGCCAAAACAGGAGGGGGGAAAACAGGTACCCCAAATTCTTTCTGAGAGCTAAATTGTGACTGAGTCTACAAAATTAAAAAGAAAAGTTTCAGCGGTATACAAAACTTGGTATGACTTCGGAATTCCATTTGATTTTCTTTTGTAAACAACGGTGTAATTCATCAACTAACTTCCCAGCAAACGAGGTTTATCTGATTCTTAGTAAACAGAGTATTCCATACAATGGCATTACTCACGCACTTTCCTAGTATAGAGAATATGTGGCTCACTGGGCAAGAGGCCATAGCTCAGTTCAATGTCAAAGGAAAATGTTGCTGCTTCCTAAACACTCATTACTAGTGCATCAAACAGTCCAAGCCTCACTTGCCAGTAGCTTCAGGGCTTTAGAATGGAGATCCAAACCCACCTCAGTCTGGTTAAGATTTTACCCCAAAACTGCGTAAAGTCCTGTTTTCCACTCATCTTATAAACTAATACCAATCTCAATTCTCTGAGTGCAGGTCCCTATGTAGCCAAAATGGCACCATCCATGCACAAGTGGAAGGTATCAGCAGACTTGGGGGAATCCCAAGGTTTGCAAAAGTACCAAAAAAATCATTAGCAGAAAAAACCCTAAGGAAGGGATGACCAAAAACAGCCCAATGAGGACTGAGCATGCTTGGTGGACATGGAAAGCTGACTTTTGCAGGGGGAGGGGGAGAAAACAGAAAACAAGGGGCAGCAGGGAATGGAATATCCTGGAAGAGGGCAAGGCAGGCTGGAATCCTGAACAGGAGCACTCAATATTTCAAGAAACCATTGTAAGTTCCACTTGTATATTTTTAATCCCAACTTCGATGCATCTTATTTTACCTGACTGCTTATTTTACCTGACCTAGGACATGACCCACAAAAGTGCTCTGATATACTGAATACATGACTGATGTGACGGCTTGATTGTGGGCATTGATTTGGTATTAGAAAGGAATTCTATAGAGTCACTACAAACAAAGTTTCAAAAAGATTTTAAGATACAAATTAATTCAGCGGGATAATAAGCGAGAAAAGAAAGAGACCCTAGAATGAAGTTTTATATTTTAATTATTCTGTTCTTTGAAGTCGTCTAAAGATAAGTCAAAGCTTGTTTACCTTTATATATTTCACTAATTTTTGAATTTGCCAGTATTCCGATGGCAAATCAGTGTTAATTTCTTGATGGCGCTCAGGTTGTTCTTCATCTTCTTCACTCTCTGAGGAACTTTCACTAACATCTTCAGGCTTCAGTGAAACCTTACTAAAGAAAAATAAAAAATAGTTTCATCTAGAAATTATGGACAGATAAATCCATCAGGCAATGCTGGTGTGGCTTATGCTGGCTCAGCTTGTCTGAGCGTGGAAAGCTAAGCAGGGTCAAGCCTGGTTATTACTTGGATGGGAGACCCCTCCTTTAGTTTCCTGCATTGAGCAGGGGGTTGGACTTGATAGCCTTGTAGGCTCCTTCCAACTCTATGATCTATGAAATCTATGAAATTTCACTTTAACGTGGCTTACAGAGAAATCTTATGCAAGCCACACTGAAATGGAACCTGCTCATACTCTATATTAACACTGCCCCTTGTATTTATATAGGCATTGTTTACTATGACCTTAATACTAGTGTAGCTATTGAAATACTTCATCCTAAGCACTTAAGTGTCACATAGCATCAAATCTTATTACTAGAGCCATCACCATGTATGCTCTTCAGAGTGATCAAAGCACTTCACATGCATAACCTCTGCATCACTTACAACAACCCTATAAAGTAGTTCAGTATTATTATTTCCATATTCCACATGGCAAGCTGAGGCTGAGAGAGACAGGCTTACCATTTGAACTCATGCTCTTAGGGACAAACTAGAGCATCTCCTGAAAGGCTTTGGCTTTACTTTAGTATAATTACAGGAGACTCCAAATTTGATTAGAGCACTGGGAGGAGAGGATTAACCTTTTCCCCAGGCCACTTTCCCAGTCAAATTTCCTGAACCAAGTACATTTTCTCCCAGGAATGAAATGATGAATGAACACGGTATCTTTTCCCCTGCACAGGGAAAACAGCTTGCGGGGGTGGGATCCAACTGTCATTGGGAAAACAGCCTGCAGTGAAAGCCTGAAACACCCTCCCACCTTGTCCTTCTTCAATTAAATTCATAGCCCACCATAGTAAAATTAAAGTATAAGCAAAAACTATCAGAAGATATTCCATGTGTCTCCTATATGACACCTAGTTTGGCCTAATCACTACGCTACATTCTCAGTTTTTACAAAACTACCATACAAAATCTACACAAATGTCTCCATGAACACATATTAGTTCATATCAGAAAAGAATGTGACTGTGAATGAAAACTGTTGGAATGGATGCATTTGTTTGCTTTTCAGATTTTGATACCCACTTAGTCCTGCAACATGAAAGGAGAGAGATACCGGAAAGAGATTACCAAAAATAAAAATAAAAAACTTCTCTTGGAAAGGGTATTTAAATTGCAAGGGCAAAGCCTTTCAAAAATGAGATCTGTCCCTGTACCCTGGTTAAGAAATGTGAGCTAAGGAAATGTCTATTAAGAGCCAAGTTACTGGTACAATAAGCCAAGCAATCATCTTCTGTCTATGATTGGAAAAATGGTAGCAGATGCAAGTATGAGACAATCCTGCCAGAACCAACAGGTTTATATTTTCAGCTTGGGAGTTCCCTCTTCGGTCATGCACAGGAGTGGGAATAACCAGAGAACTTTCCATTTCAAAAACTACTGAGTAAGATTCTCAGTAGATGATAGCACAGTCTTTAGACTATTTGATTCTATTAGACTTTTCTCATTTGAAATGCTGTTATCGTTTGGAAAGCATTTACAGTTAGTTTACTGTTTGTGCTGAAAGATGGTATTTTTGTAATTCAGAGAAGAGACAAATAATGCATAGAAATTACGTACCATTTAGCAGAACCAGTGGGTGTTGCACTGGATCTTTTCTTGCCATCTGGAGGCATAGGTTTGCTTTCCTTTTCATCCTTGCTTTCTTTCCTTGCTCCTTTGCCTCTAAAAATATTTGATATTCAGTGTTATAGTGATATTTGATAGTCACTGTTTGATATTCAGTGTTATAGTGAATATATCATAAATGTGTGCGTACATTTATATATGAAAAATTATTTAATCAAAATTTTAAACTGATTAATGCCATAGTATATGAAGGTTAAAAGAAAATCTGTTTTTTAGTTAAAAACAACCACCACCAAATACCATCATAAGTTAGCAGCAAAGATGGTTGAAACTAGAATGTTAAAACATTGGCCACAATCCAACAGACAGGTAGGCTGAGCCTAATAATTTCAGTGGACTTCAGCACACTTAATTTTTTATTGGTTGTTGGCCATGGTATTCTAATACTAAAACAATTCAATGTTTTGTTTCTGTTTTTACTTTTTTTCCAGCACAATAATGCAAGCTGCTTTTATAATAATATCACCTAAACAGAAATTTGATTTTTAGAGAGCCAGTGTGGTGTAGTGGTGAGAGTGTTGGACTGGGACTCGGGAGATCCGGGTTCTAGTCCCCGCTCGGCCACGAAACTCACTGGGTGACTTTGGGCCAGTCACTGACTCTCAGCCTAACCTACCTCACAGGATTGTTGTGAGGATAAAATGGAGAGGAGGAGGATTATGTAAGCTGCCTTGGGTTCCTTGTAGGAAAAAAGGCAGGGTATAAATATAATAAATAAATAAATAAATAAATAAATAATTAAAAAAATTAAAACTATGAAGTGCTTGAATTCCTCAATTAACACAAATCTAGTGTGAGGATGGATGAGAACTAAAATGAAGATACTAACATTCAAATATGTATTTCAGGCTTAGGGTGCAATCCACAACCTTGACAACAGCAACAGCAGCAGATATCTTCCAGCCGAGAGCTGCAAGACTATGGCCTTCTGTTCTTCCCAAAACTTGGCTTGGGCCATTGCTGCAACTAATCACTGTTGTCTGCTGACTGGCTGGAACATTGTGTGAGGAGTATCATTCTACCACAGCAAGGTTGTGAATTGCACACATAGATAATTAAATTTAGCCACCTGAAATGAATATGTGGTCAACAAATATAGAACTATTTTATGCACATACATATTCCTCCAAGCAGGCAAGCTGGTGGCCACAGACACAATTCACAGACTATACTGAATCCTTTGGGTGGTTTTTTTTTGTCCCAAGATCAGCAGAGAGGGCTTGCTGTATTAAATCCTTGACTTTCCCTGATCACCTTTCAAAGGTCTTTGAGCAGGAACATGTGGCCCTCCAGATGTTGTTGGGCTACAGGTCCTTAACCATTAAACATGCTGGCTGGGGCTGATGGGAACTAGAGCCCAACAATATCTGGAGAGCCACTGTTGCCCACTCCTAGAATAGCTAGACAATCATGACTCCTCCTCTACCCCTAACCTTTCCTGCCATTGTAGTTCCTCGCTCTGGGTAAAAATGTTGGCAAAGGACAAGTATCTGATCTGCAGAAGGTGCTTAGTATATTAGAAGCACAGCAGCTAAGAGAGACAAATTTGTTGATACCAGTTATATAAATCCCAACACATTTTGAACAGATAGTTCTTCATCAGAGACATCTATTGTAATTTTGTTAGATTACTTGTTTCAAAAGGAGCAACTAACCTAGTACCTTCTTCAATGGTAGTGCTGATGAAGAGATACTTGCTTGAAAGGTCTTGAGATTTATACAACTGGTATCAATAAATTTGTATAATGCACTTGTTGGACTTCTGTGTTGTTTTTTACTGCTTTGCACTCTCTTGGTGCGTTCTGTTCTGTATATTGCCTGAGCTCAAATAGTTGAAATCTCAACCCAGGAATCAGGTTATTGGTGACTAAACCCAGGTTATAAGTGGCAAAGATGACAACTTTCAATATGGCAGTTGTGGTGTTGTCTGTTCAGATCCTGCTACTCTGTATGTATTAACAGTGACTGCCACAGGGCTTGTGGTGTACATTGGATTAGGCCTGAGGAGACCCAGGTTCAACCCGTTCCTGGATTGTTTGTGTTACATCCAAATCCAGATCTCTGGCTTGTGTTTGCCCTAAGAAGTCAGAGAAACAACCTGAAAACAAACCATAGCTTCTTCCACTTGCAGCAAGAGTAACTGGGCAGCAGGAGCCAGCATGCTTGATTTCTCACACAATAACCCAGTATTTAAAAAAAAATATCTGGGCTGTTCTGATGTGTGGGCCTATATGTTCCCTTCAGCTTCTCGGAAGAAAGGAAGGATCTAAATGTAAAAATAAGAAAATACCCTGAACATGTGGCTTGGAGGTGACCACCCAATTTGGAAGCTCCATTAATCTACTGGTCACATGTGACATTCTGACCTGTCAGCAACTTGCTTGTTGGATTCTGTCACCTGGTTCTCAACTCTTCTGGCATTTAATTCATGTATACCACACTCCCAGAGCTGGCTTGGTTGCTGATTCTAGGTACTGACTTGATTATTACCCAGTTCTAACCAACTTAGGTCAGTCCTAGCCACCTTTGCAAATTCTGTTGCTATCTGTTTTGGAATGCACTTCAAATGAAGAAATAGGTTTGGATACAAGCACTTTTAAAGAAAAAAAACTGATAATGCTCTCTGCTTCTGAATTAGTGTGGGAGGGTTATACAAAGAATTACTAAGAATACTGTGAAATACGATAATAGAATCAGAAAAAGAGATTGTGGAAACTGCTTTCCCTTAAAGAGGGTTTTTAAAATATAGAGGCTTTGTCCGGATTTTTTCAAATTTACCTGAAATTCCATTTTTCTGAAAAATTGAAAAACAATTATTTCTTAAACCATTAATGCTGATAAACAGAAAACCAAAAGAATTACATACTCTCGGGAGCCAGGCGTGGTCTTCCACTTAAGAGATGGTTCTAATTTCTTGCTGTCAGTAGGCTTACTTTTTACAAGAGGACTCTTAGGCTTCTCAAATACATTCTTTTCTGGATAGTCGTAAAACTTTTGGGCTTGGCCATATTCATCTGCCTCAATTGTTTCCATATGTTGATAATATTTTTCATACTTTGGTTCATCAAAAAAAGTATATTTCTAATAAGAGATGAAAAGGTTTTTGGGGGGGAAATCACATTTCCAATGAATAAAACATGCTGAAAAATTAGCAAGCTGGAGGAAGTCTAGGTAGATTGGTTTTATACTTTTTCTGTTGGCGTATGAAAATAACCAACATTCCTCTTGGTTGACTAAAAGACAACCTCCTTATTAATCAGCAATTGGCTGCAATTTTAATTAAAAATTACAAAATTAACATTAAATTTCTTAGAAACACAAGGATTACCTAAATTCCCAGCTAACAACCCTGAATTGTATATAACATTGGCTAGTAAATAACAGTTTGTGATACCAATAGTGTGACAGAATTCATTTATGCAGATTCATATCCAGTTTTTCAGCTAAAGTCATCAAAGTGGCTCTTATTAATAAAATGCAACAAATACATTCAAAGCAATACTCAAAATAAAAGTTATGACAGCAGCCAGTCCAGCTGGAGCAGGAGTAAACACCTGGTGCTGTCATTGCAAGCCTCCCTCTCTGTCCTGTTCCCTTCCACAGGGCAGCCAGTGTCAGATGGCCCAACAGAACTGGCTTGCAGGCTCCCTGAGAACAATACTAAAATTTCCTCCTAGTGAACAAGCCAAATTGAGGTGACAGAAATTTACTATGCACAGCTCAGAAGCAAGCCCCACTGAAATGTTTAAAAGCAATGCTCTTAGTGGGCATTTAACTATGAAACAATCAATGGTACATTACCATCTGAATGGGCAGTTAGAAAGGAAGCAATAGCACACAACTCTAGCAAAAATGAATCTTAAACCCCAAGCCAGTTTAAGTTCCTGGCTTGTTCTGAAGAACCTGGTAACCTTAGTTCCTCGGTTTGGGTGTACCTGGAAACTATGGTTAATTGATAACTTCCTTGTTTGATTGCAATGCACCATGAAAGAGGCTGTGTGTGCATTCAAAAGGCTTATTCATTTTAAGCCAAGCTGTGGTCATCCGAACTGGACTAGTGAGGACTAAACGAATTGTAACATGGGGTATCTGTGACTGGAGCTCCTGACATATTTTTGTTTTTCAAAATGCAGGTGCAGGATCTCCTCATTTGGACAGGGGTTTTGGTACTGAGGGAGGTGAGGTTAAACCTTTCCACATAGAATCATAGAAAAGTAGAGTTGGAAGGGTCCTATAAGGCCATCGAGTCCAACCCTCTGCGCAATGCAGCAATCCAAGTCAAAGCATCCCTAACAGATGGCTGTCCAGCTGCACCTTGAATGCCTCCAGAGTGGGAAAGCCCACCACTAGGAAGTTGGTTCCATTGTCTTATTGCTCTAACAGTCAGGAATTTTTTCCTGATGTTCAGCCAGAATCTGGCTTCCTGTAACTTGAGCCTATTATCCCGTGTCCTGCAAACTGCGATGATCGCGTGACACCAAGTGCTTTTTTCTGGTGGAACTCCTGGAACTGAGTTCCTCACCGTTTTCTCTATTAATTGCTTACACTTTATAGCCATCTACTCCCGAGGAATGTAAGACAGATTCCGTAACTTTTTCTCCGAAAAAAAGCTCTTGGTGGACAACCATTAAAGTACTGGAAGAGTGATATCATATCTCCCCTTAGTCTCCTCTTCTGAAGGCTAAACGCCCTTCTTTCAGTCTCTCCTCATAGGCCTGTTTCCAGTCCCTTTATCATCTTTGTTTGCCCTCCTCTGAACCCTCTCCAGTTTGTCGACATCCCTTCTTAAGTGTGGTGCCCAGAACCCGGACGCAGTACTCAAGATGAGGCCTAACCAGTGCTGAGTAAAGTGGAATTATCATCACTTCATGTGATTTGGAAGCTATACTTCTATTAATGCAGCCCAAAATAGCATTTGGCATTTGCCTTCTTTGCAGCATTGCTGACTCATATTCAGTTTGTGATCTACAACAATTCCAAGATCTTCTCACTTGTAGTATTGTTGAGCCAAGTGTCCCCCATTCTGTAACTGTGCATTTGCACCGATTCCCCAATTCAAATTGCACCCTAAGAGGATAAGACTCCCCACAAGCGCTGATAAACATTCTTCCCTACACACACTCACATGGCTGCCCCTCACATACGCATGACTGTTCCTGACATGTGGTGTCAAGAGACACAACCACACAGGATCTCCCACATTACATCTAGTTTGGCCACCAGTAACAGCTGAAAACCCATTGCATCCTGAGATTATGTACAAAGCAAGCTTTACTCCATCTTCATTGGTTGTGATGTTGGTGAAGGGGATGTATTACTAACTGGCCCTGCCTCACAGAGCTCCTTTTTGCTCCCTTGGCCGAATACATGCAGATCAGCTTCTTTGATCTGAGGACCTTTAAAGTACTACGTGGCTTGGGGTCTGGGTACCTAAATTTATTTATTTTACAGTCATGCCTTGGATTGAGAGCATAATTCGTTCCGGAAATGTGCTTGTAATCCAAAACACTCTTACATCAAAACGAAATCCCCCCCAAAAAATGTGTACAGAGATTTTTAATTTAAGCCATACTACACTACTTGTATTACAAGACGTTGCTTGTACATCAAGTAAAAAATAAATAAATAAATATTTAAAAATTTGCTTGTCTTGCAAAACGCTCTCAAACCAAGTTACTTGCAATCCAAGGTATTACTGTATTTATTTATATTTATACCCCACCTTTTTTCCTACAAGGAACCCTAGACAGCTTACATAATCCTCCTCCCTGTGAGGTAGATTAGGCTGAGAGTCAGTGACTGGCACAAAGTCACCCAGTGAGTTTCATGGCTGAGCGGGGACTAGAACCCGGATCTCCCGAGTCCCAGTCCAACATTCTAACCATATATACAGCTTGGGTATAATGTTTATCATCAGAGGGGCTTTTCTGGGTGCCCTTGTCCTGTTAAGTTAAGCGGGTGGTGACTGGAGAAAGGGCCTACTCAGTAGTGGACCACATCTTTAAAGTGCTCTCTCAGGGAGGCTTGCCAGGCACCTACTCTTTTATCTTTTCAGGAAAGACTTTTCTATCTTTATTCTATTTCATACGACAATTTTGGTCATATTCTTGTATACGGCTTTGGAATCTGCAAGGATGAAAGGCAGATTAAACATATCATATATATATATATATATATATATAAAAGAAGGTGTCCTGACTGACTGACTCATCAATGCCCAGCTCAAACCGTTTAATCTAGGAACGTGAAATTTTGAAGGGACATTGCTTCTATGACATAGACCCCCACTAAGGAAGGATTTTGGGAAATTCCGTCTCTAAGGGGGTGAAAAAAGGGGGCAAAATTGCCCCACTCTCATATCTGCAGTTCTGCAAATAGGCCTCACCTCATAATTGCTGCAGGAGCCAACTTGCTGCAGGAGCCAATAGCAGCAGTTATGCAAATAGCCCATACGGCACTTAGAATGTTCATATGAATTCCTGCAGGGGCCAATAGGGCTGGGTATGCAAATTTCCCCTAGGCCATTTAGGATGTTCTCTGAGGGGGTGAAAGGGGAGGGAAACTTTTTAAAAGACTGCCTGACTGTTGTGTGTGGGGCATCGTCGTATAGTTTCCATCACGTTTAGATGGATCTACCCCAAACTTGGCATGGTCACTCTTCATCACCTGTAGTCTCTCAGGATTAACCTGATTTTTCTTTAAGAACAGATATTTCTGTCACAAAAGATTTCTGCTGCCACCACCCAGCCTAAACGTTACACTTTCAGTCAGAGACACTGCATCTTTTCTATACATGTTTCTTTTAAAAACAATTATACCAAATCCTAAAATCCACACGAGCGAAGCCACGGGAAACAGCTAGTTTCCAATAAATGAAAAAAATATTGCCTCATGACTTTCTATATGTCAGTCATGTCTGGTCTAATCCCATAGTTTCAATCGTCTTTTGTTCCACAGTTTGTTTATTACATTTATTATACATTGATGGCAGAGGGCCCTCCTATGGCACTGAGGTCTCAGCAGCTGGGCAAAGATGGTAACCTGATGGCCCATAAGTCTAAACACCATTGCTGCAACTGAAGGAATTCCTTTCCATGTCAAGTTGAAGGCAGAGATGGAAATGGGGGCAGATAAGGTCCTGGATCTTGCTATCATATCCAACAACTGCCAAATGGTTCTCCTTTCCATGTTTACTGGATCTGGGGAGCCTTCACATATTAGCACAAGGAACTATATTTCCTGGCACTGAGAAGTTAACTAAATAATAATCTTTGTTCTGAACATCTATAAAATATTTTGCCTCTATGTATTTTTCAAACCTTTTTTTCATTACTACAGTATACTATTTATTGTATTGCATTATTGTATTTCATTGGATTTCCTATCCCATCTAGTATACTACCATTATATCTCTATAAAAAGAGCGTATATATTCCCTAATGTTGAGTTACTGAACTTCATCAACCCATCTTCTTGGAAAATGATCATGCCTGGGAATTAAACCTAGGATCTACCCTTCAAAGTCCAATAAAAAATATGACCCTAGACACCAACAAGCCGAGCCTTTCTACAATTCTGCACCAGGGCCGGTGCTACCATTAGGCCAACTAGGCAGCTGCCTAGGGCACAGGGCTAAAGGGGGCGCCAGAAACGCCTTGGGAAAAAATACAGCGCTCTCAAGTGGGAAGGGGGGGCGCTAAATATCTGATCTTGCCTAGGGCACCAAACTGCCTTGCACCGGTCCTGTTCTGCACCCAGATGTTCATGCAACTTCCCCTAAAATAATTGGGCGCAATCTAGAAATCTTTACATGCATTTTTCTGTCTGAAAGGATCTTGGCTATTAAACAGACACTACTGTCATGTTTATTTTTTTACTTTTTACTGATGAAATTTAGAAATACAATAAAATGTCCCTTAGATTCCATGTGGGACATACAAATGAAAAGATGAGGCAAAACAAAGAAAAATTGGAGGAAGATAAACTAAGAAAGTGATTCCCATCTTAGAATGTCAACTAGAGAGAAAACATGAAAAATATCTGACAATAATAGGCAAATGAAAGTATCTGTCAATAAAAATTAAAATGTGGGGAGAAAGGTTTTAATTACAAATTTCCTCTCATTATTTTTCTTCTCCTTTTTTACTGAAATACTGTTATTTCATTTATTATTTTTCACTAATGCCTCACCAACACTCACCAGGAAGAAAATAAAATGGATTGAACCTACAAGCAGGAAGTGTTTAATTAAAGGCACAGGAGCGCTTAAAAGAACAGAGCACTGCCTGTCCACACCTGTAATTGTGTTTAATACCTCCCAAAAACCAGAAATCAGGTCAAAATAAACAGATACAGCACAGAAAAAACTGGGATGCATTAAGCTGACAATTACATTGTCTGCATCCTCCCTAAAAGTAAGTGAACAAAGGATTGCAGTTTTTTTTTAATTTTCCCAGGCTTTTTAGCTCTTCAGTTTTAAAAACTGTGTTAGTGCTTTTTTTAGATTTTTGCACTGCTGCTGGCTTTTATATTGTTTACTAGTCTGGTTTTATTCTGTTTTCAACTTATTCTGTTTTACTATGTTATTATATGTGATGGTTTTAAGCTTTGCCTTGTAAACCACCCAGAAAGCTTTGGCTAATGGGCAGTATAGAAATTAAATAAATAAATGAACATGAACCTAACAAAAGAAAGGATTGGATCCAAAGGTTCCCCATACACATGCAGAAGGCATTTTCTGCTCACAGAAGGCTTATTTTACACCTTGCAGTAAAAGGTGCATTAAAAAAGTGAAGACCAAAGATGCTCATCCACTAGCACAACAGCTTGAGTGATCTCTTATACAAGCAAAAGTATGAGAATTACTATAGATCTGATGTATTATAGCCCTGCATTAATTCTTATGCAAGGTTCACCAAATGCTTTCAGTTTTTAGAGGACAGACTGAAGAAATGAATATTAGAGTTTGGGGAAAACAGCAAACAAAGAGAGATTCCTTTAAAAAATTGATCTGTCCTTAGAATTTGTTTCTGTATCAATGTTTTTAAAAGGAAAATTGCTAGAAAAAAATTCCGTAAATGAGGCATGGCGATTGCAGAATAAAAACCTAGTCTGGAACTACCCCCAGTCTCCACCTTCCCAATGGGGGATCAGCACTGCAAGAAAAGACAATGCTAATCATATGTTCAGTACACTGGTTGCTATTGTTCCATTAACAGCACTCTTGTGTCATGATGTAGGGAGGGCAATCTGAATCAAAGCAAATTAATCTGATCTAGGGGCAAGTGGGCAAAAAGTTGCAGTTTCTAAAATCAGGGTCAATAAATCTTGAAACAGAGTCTGAAAGGTAATAGATATTATCCAGAGATTGGAAATTTTCAGTCTGAGAGAATTTGCAATATATATTTCAGAAGATGAGATTTTTAAGACACCAGAAGGTCTCTTCTTCCTGTTCCTCTTGAAGAGCATGAGATGTGCAGACTGTTTGGATATGGTTTCCTTACCATATGTTATAAAGCAAAATTATTCCAGACCTCACATACTGGAGTGACTCTCTTGTGTTCTGGTTTTCACCAAATATAACTCTCAGTATATAACTTGTGTTAGGCTTCAACAACAATAAAACCCTCTTTCCCATTGAAAGACTGTCTTCTTAAAAAAAAAAAAAAACCAACAAAGTTTAACAGGAATTTAAAGCAGACCCAGCAGAAGCATTAGTTACTTCATGTTTTCCCACCAGTGATCCAAATATCATGAAAACACAACTCAAGGAAGTGTAAAGGCCAGTATATGTACAGTACAGTACAGACATATGCTGAATATATAACAGCTTAACTGTCATAGCTGTCCTCCAAAGCAACTTGAGATTGAACTGTAGTTTGGTGACAGCAGTGAGAACCCCCAGTATTCCCACAGACCTACAGCTTCTAGAGTTGCCTGAGGAGAGAGAATGTTTATTGAAACAGTCTAAGCAAGTAATCCTACCTATTTGAAGGCTGAAAAACAGAGGTCTCTGATCTCAGAGGCTTCTGAGTATCCAGTACTCTGTCCAGATAAAATTAAAAAGAGGAATGGTTTTGATTACTTAAAGCCAGGGCAGGGCAGGAGGAGCAACAGAGGTGATTTTCACCTCTTCGACCTTCTTTACAGCATTGCCCACTAGATGGGCCTCTGATCCCGTTTAGCGGAGTCATGATGGGGGGGGCAGGGGCTGGGAGGCCATTGGATCCAGGCCTGGCCCTCCTTACCCACCAGCACACCCCATCCCTCCGCTTTCCTCCCTTCCCTCAGTTTGCGACACTGACCTCCAGTATGGTAACTGCCATGGAGTTCCCCATGGTAGCTGAGAGGGGCTGGGGAGAGGGATCCATGCTCGGAGCTCTCTCTCCAGCCATGCAGGAGAGGATCTACAGCATCTGTAAGTCTGCAGTGTGGATATAGC
The DNA here is from genome assembly GCA_021292165.1 of Shinisaurus crocodilurus. NCBI lineage: Eukaryota > Metazoa > Chordata > Lepidosauria > Squamata > Shinisauridae > Shinisaurus > Shinisaurus crocodilurus. Next base: position 26,794,490 of record CM037880.1, on the reverse strand, counting down.
CTCTATGTGCTCAGATCTTGGGCCTCAGCTCAGAAGAAAAAGATGGAGCTATATTGTGGTCTTTTAAAATACATAGCTAAATTTAAAACAAACATGATTGCCACTTGCTTACTCAGCATTCAAAGATCTGGAAGAAGTTTTAGCAGAATATGTCTTATCTCACAAAACATAATGTTACTTAAAGCCAAGACAATTCGATAGGAAATTGTCTAAGCAACAAGGAGCTGCAAGCATTTTCCATCCTTTAAAACTGTCCCAGGTTTATGTTCGGGAATCTCCAGTTTAACAAAGAAACCATTTTGTGTCTTGTAAAATGGAGATTACAACTCTTACATTTCTCTGATGATTAAATAATGAAAAACACAATTTTCAGTAGCTAGGTTATTAGACCTTATGATTGAGGGGGGGAAATCTAATTTAAATAATCACAAATATTTTAAAACATAGATTCTTCTTCCATATCCTGCCATAAACTGTTGGGTACAATACTTCAAGATTCTTTCAAATAAAATAAAGTGTGTGTGTGTGTGTGTGTGTGTATCCAACTACTTCCTGAATATGGTTGCATTCCAAAAGCCCCCTGCACATGCCTAAGAGGCTACCATTCATGCCTGGAGACTTGCCAATTTCCCCTTTCACTACAGCCTTTTGTGCTGCGTTGAATGATGTTCCCAACCTATAATAGTAGCTTTGGGGAAAATCAAGGAATAGCAGAGAGTATGGCATCTGAAAGCCCACGGTTCATAAGCATAACACTTTGCTCCCCCTTCTTCAGAGCCTGGCCAATTTTTGCTTGCTTATAATGAATTTTCCTGAAAAACTGCACACTCTGGAAACCTGAAGACAAAAGTTTGTTCTAAGAACTACGTGATAACTTTAATTATAACTACTGTCTGAATTTCCCCCCCTAAGGAATACATATATTTCTTATTCTGAATAGCCAATAATACTTAGATTTTAGAGCTACTGCAGCATAGTGGCAACATGCGGCTGTGTGAGCTGGAAGCACCCCACTCATTTCTGACATTTAAATCAAAGACAATTCTTGTAAAATGAAGAATATTTCTTTTATTCAAATCATAAGGGATAAAATTAAAAAGAGGAATGGTTTTGATTACTTAAAGCATTGTCAAAGACAGTTGACCTTTTTCATTAAAATATGATATTTTCCTGCTTTAAAAATTATACTGCTGCTCAAAGGAAAACCATCTGTAGAAGCCTGAAAGATGAGCAGAAGATTTTGCCAACTGCTGAAGTCCTAACCTTGCTTGCCTGGAAATAAGTTCCACTAAAATCAATACAGCTTCCAAATAAATGTGTTTAGGAACTTAGTGAAAGTCCAAAACTAATCCCATGTATTGGCAGAACTCCAGAGTTACAAAAGATAACCCCCTGAGCTAGCCATTGAAGTGTTTTATCGGACCTACCTACACACGCACACAGGCAAGAAAAAAATCTATTATAGATAAAATATAACTATTAATAATTACACTCAAAATACATGGTCACATCGTCTTATGGTAGCAAACCAAATATTGAGGTTACCTATTTTAGCATTTTCCACTGCATTAAGTTCTAACAATTATTTTTTCAATAAGCCTTCATATCGTCTTTGGCTAATACCAACTGTATTGAAATTACTGTGCTCTTTTTCTACTTTCACCTTCTTCAGTTGGAAACCAAGTGATTGTATTAGGCATTGGACCATCTTAAGTAACCATTACTTTTTTAAACCACTTGTATAACTTGCATTGCCTCTCCTTGAACCCCATGCTTATAACAACCAAAGTATTTAATTTATAATACAACAATGAATCATACCTAAAGTATTCTGGAAAGAGGCATAGAGAAACAGATAACTAGCTAAACTTGGTTTCCACACGTAAATATGTATGTTGAATTGGGCTGATCATTTCGTGTGTGTGTGTATGCATGCAAATTTATGTTACACTGACAGAATAAGCCACAATAACCTTGAAGACAGATACAGCTTTATATAAACAATTCAGGTGTGAAGCTCTGCAGCTGTTTATATTATGGCAGATTGGGGAATAACAGTCTGATACTAGAAAATACATACCTGTTTAGCCATATTTTCTACAAATTTTGCTGATCTTTCTCTTAAAAATGTGACTAAGATCTTTAGATATGTCACTCTTTCTCTCATAATTGATTTCATCCCTCTCTTTTCCCTATAAGAAAAGCAAAGGTTCTGTTATTTCCCAGTCTTGCATAGTCTCACATACAAAATGTTTCATGTTTCAGGAACATAGACTCACAGTGCAATTCTATGCATATCTGCTCAGAAGTAAGCCCCACTGAGTTCAAAGGGACTTACTCCCAGGAAAGTGTGTACAGGATTGGAATCCTCATCTTGAAATGATTTAGTGTGGTACAGTCCATCCTGTTCTGAAACTTTTCTTGAGAGTTAAGGTGGGTGCAGCTGCCCATCCAATGTGACACTCACGGTAACATTACTCTTCATTTCCTTTTTCAGCATCAACTTATAATTAATTATACAGCTTACTTCTTTCAGCAGTGTTTTTTTTTAGAATAGCATTATTCAAGCAAGTTTGTACCTCCCCCTTAAAAGTCATGAAGCCTTGTATTATTTCACCAATATATAATGTTGATACAGTGTACCATCATGATTACTATAACTATGGATAACAATTTGTTTTCTAATTCACCAACTGGACTATAAACAGTATAGGTCAATAGTATAGCATAAAGAAAGCAAATAAAGAGAGTCTATAGTAGGTGAAATGAGCATAAAACCTGTTTGTGTGAAATAAATGTAAACTGGATTAACTGTGTATCTGAATGCCTCCCTAAAGAAAAAAAAATGGAAATGACTAATATTATAGAGCATGACAACGTGGACCCTTCCACATGGGAGAGTCTTATTTCAATACACTTCTTCTATTGTTTGAAAACAAACATAGCTTAAAAAGCAAGTCACAAATACTTTCTTTGGAGTAGTCCCATTTCAACCTATGTACAGGGTTAGATGATTTTAACTTAAATTAAGTTTAGATATAAAGTATGGTTTGCCCTTAAATATAATTCTTACTTACCCCATTTAAAAATACTCCTGCTGTGCTGCAAGTGACATACATAACATCTGTGTCTCGTGGTTTAATGGTTAAGTAGCAAATTTCCCCATGGACTTGTCTCCAAGGTGGGGCACGACATCCATTGGAGAATTCATAGTCTGCAATCAATCAACAGCAGTGTTTTGGCCCAGGTTTATTAAGTATATGGCTGGCAAACAGACAGAATATACATTTACATTATAATATTAAAAAATAATATGAATATCTAATCCTCAGTCACCTGAGAGGCAATAGGAGAGGCATGTGGACATAGGCAGTGGGAAGGTCCAGTTGAGAGTTGACAAGCCATGTGATCACATAGGCTTAACATATACCGTACTCTAGGCTGGACTTCCCCAGCACTGGTGCCCATGGATGCCAATGCATCCACAGAGCTCCGTTGTGGTGCCCATACCCCTTCCCCCCTCTCACACATTTTTAATCCCCCTGGGCAGCTGGGGTACCCTGCCATCTTAAATTCTCCAGCACTCTTGGGAAATTAAGGAGGAGCATGGGTCACCACTGCACTTCACAGACAACCCAACCTAGAGCCTGCTAAGCTACCAAGCAGGAAGGGATTCAGAGGACTGTGGGGAGGGCTGTGGAGGGACAGGAGGCCACGAAGAATTGCAAGGAGCACAGCTGTGCAGTTTGGGATCAACAGGGGCTTTGGGGAGGAACTGGAGGGAGGGTGTGTACGTGTGTGTGCGTGCGTGTATGAGTGTCTGTGAGAGCTCATATGAGAGTGAATGCATGGGTGTTTGTATATGAGGGAGAGTGAGTCTGTGTGTGTGGATGGCTGGCAATCAGAGAAATGGGGGAAAAGGAGATTTGGATGGAATATGTGTGTGTGAGTTGGCTGGCAGAGGGGAAATGAGTGGACTGAGAGTTAATTACAAAGGAATGGATGAATTGGGGGATGAATTTGGAGGAACTGATTGGTGGGTGACCTTTCTATTAATTTTGGGGGGAAATTAATGTAAGAGGAATTTATTTAGAGATGATTTGGGGAAATTAACTGGCTTGCCTTCTGTGTAATGGGCATTTTGTTGTACTACATCGGGTCAAATATATGGTTTGCCATTTGGGAATCAGACCTAACTTCTGCCTTGTACTCAGTTTCTTGAGCAAGTTATTTATCTCTGAGCCTCATCAGTTTGCCTTCTCAGTATTCTTTCTGTGAAATGGATATTTTGTGCTTTCTGGGGTCAAATATGTAGTTATTTGAGGTGCAAACCCAGCCTCTGCCTTGTACTCAATTCTTGGGCAGGTGACCTGTCCTTTGTGACTAGCCAGGCATGCACAGCAGTCATTCTGTGACCAGCCATGCCCGCCAATGGCAGCCATTCTGTGGTGGTGCCCATGATAGTTTCTCAAATTTCCAAATGTGCCCACAGGCCCAAAACAGTTGGGAACTTATTCTATCCTACATTTATCATGAATATGTAATTACAAAAATATAGTTGAAATAAAAAGAGCTGGGACCTGATATATATTCCAGCGATTCAAGGACTGCATCTTCCATGTCCCCAGAGAAATGTTTAAGCAGTTCTACTTCATTTTTCACAGCAGCTGGAGTTAACCTCACTTCTCTGTAATTAGAACAAGGCAGTTACTTTCTAATAGCTCAAAAGATTTACACACCTAATTCGAAAGAAACAAAAGGAAATGCTGGATTTTTCATAAACCAAATCCATGTCATCCAGAAAGAAAACTCTGGAAACTGATCAAACATAACCCTATTCAGGCATTCTGTACCTGAATAGAGGAAATGTGTGAGGAGAGGGAGTAGCTTTGGAGACTCTCCACGCTGATTTTCTAGCATTCTGGCTTTTCAAGGGGTGCAGCTGGTTGCAGAGGGATTTCCCATCCCCTCCTCCCTTCTGCAGCCATCTGCACCCCCTTTAAGTTAACCTTAACTTATTTATTACATTTCTATACCGCCCAATAGCCAAAGCTCTCTGGGCGGTTCACAACAATCAAAAACATAAAGTACAACATAAAATACAGTATAAAAACTTACCTTAGTAACTTTACTTATCTTAGGATCAAAACCTATGGCCTGGTTCACACATAACACTAAGCCATGGTGTGGTTTGTTGAAATATGGATTGTTCTTATGTCCAAACCTTTCCCAGCAAACAAAGCATGGTTTGTTAACCAGCTACAAACCACAAATATAATCCATGGTTTGTTGTTTGCTTACAAAGTATGGCTTTTTTAAAACCATGATTTGACACAATGGGACTGTTCACATGAAATGCCGCAGCTCGTTGTGACTTATTTAAGCCACAACAAGCTGTGGCTCCTGTGAGCACCATCAAGAATATTCAATCCCCGACCGTGGGTTGTCATGTCATGCAAAGCTGGTCGGCAGGGGCAAACAACCCTCGAACAGACCATGGGTTGCTTAACCCTCGCACAACCCCTGTCGGCTAGGTTCGCACCACACAACAAGCAATGGTCGAGGGGTTGAATATTCAGGATGGTGCATGTCGTGTGAACCCAGTCAATGTCTGAACAGAACTGTGGCTTATCACTGGCTTGCTTGTGCTGTTTTCTTCCCTGAAACATAGGTGCCCAGCAAGAGCAGCCTAAAAACACAATCACCCCGAAGGCTGGCAAAACAGGTGGAAGAAAAAGAAATCAGAAATAGGGAAAACAAGTTGCAGTTTGTTTACTCATCTGCAAGACAATTCATGGCTAAAGTAACAAAACATGGTTAACATAAATCATGGCTTAGTGTTACGTACAAATGCAGCCACTACATGTACATATTTGTACAGCAAAACTATAAAAAATTCTAAATTACTTCCCTAATGAGAAAACATTACAGACATTTTCATACCTTTTATTTCTGCAGTCTGGGTTTTAAATTAATAAATGCAAAAGTAAAACCCCATTTGCTAAAAGGTAAAGTACATTGTTAGCCTCTTTGAGAGGCATTGGCTTGATAAAATGGAACACAATGTTTTAAACAAAGTTCTATCTGAAATACACTCACTGTGAAATCTGTTTTAAAGAGCTGTTGAGTAGTTGCATATCCAGCTGCTGGAGAAGTAGAGAAATTTTCATTTTCATTTCATTATCAGAAGCATCATCTTTTTTCATTTTGTCTAGTAAACGAAGCATGGACAAATCCTCTCCTTCAATTGTTCCATATCCAGGGCCAAGAATTTTCACAATAGGATCTCTATTGGCTATAAGTAGTTCACATTAGTATTATGAAATTGAGATGAACAGTGTTAGGAAATTAATGGGCTCAATTAATCACAAAATAAATATTCATGAATTGGGATGGAATAAGATTTGAAATATCTCTAAGGGCTGCCTGATTTTAATATACCATTTCTGACTCTAAGCCAAGATAAACTGCCTCTCCTAAGTGATTCCCCTGCTACTTAAGTCCTTGCTGTACCAAGGACAAGGTGGACAAAATATGGCACCGAGTGGGGCTGGGGGAGTTGCATCCCTGTATAGCTCAGAAGCTCCCAGGATTACAAGCAGAGAAGTCCTGAATACCTTCAAGGCATGCTTGTGCTTCCTTTAGCCTTTTTTCTGCAGCCACATACAGCAAACGAGACAGCTGCCCAAAACTGTGAACTTGAATAGTTGATCCTTTGAGCAAGAGCAGTGGCTGCCCATCTTTGTCTATTTCTTGAGACTGGACAGTTTTTTCACTGGAAGAATAAAATAACAACTTAATCAGCAAGAATTCATAATAACTGGAATTTTTTTGAATAGACTACAGCTATGAAAACACAGTAGAAAATAAACTGCAATAAAACATATACAGAATTTGAAAATTTTGCCAGAAAGATCTGAAATTGTGATCTGAATAATGGAAAAGCGGTCAACAAAGAGATTAAAACTTATGTACAGCACAGTTCACCTTCACGCAAACCTTGTGGGGCGAGTGGGCAGGCTTAAACTCAAATAGCACTTTCCATTCCAGTCTGTGACAATATAAGCTTCAAGGCAAAGCTAGATTTACTGAAATTGCTGAGATTGTACAGGTGCTCAACAAGCAGTTGTAACAAATAATATTACATTATTATATTACAAGCATATAATACTATATTATTAAAATATTTATAATAATATACCAAACAATTACTATACTATTTTTAAATAGAGAGCCAGTGTGGCGTAGTGGTGAGAGCGTTGGACTGGGACTTGGGAGATCCGGTGACTGGTAGTCCCCACTCGGCCATGAAGCTCACTGGGTGACTTTGGGCCAGTCACTGACTCTCAGCCTAACCTACCTCACAGGGTTGTTGTGAGGATAAAATGGAGAGGAGGAGGATTATGTAAGCCGCCTTGGGTTCCTTGCAGGAAAAAAGGCAGGGTATAAATATAATTAATAAATAAATAAATATTATGATGGGGAGGCATTCAGCGGGGTCTTACATTGCAATGACACATGGGGGTACAATGTATATCCATGGTGTCCCTCAAAGTGGAGGCCAGGCCAGCCAGTATACAGAGTCAGGGACATGCACTGCTCCCATCACAGCAGTTTCTCAAGCGTAGAACAGCTCTTTACTTTTTCTCCTGGGAATAAATTGGGTTATAGAAGGGAAAACCATAGGGGCGGGAAGCTAAACCTGCACCTTACCCAGATGATTCCTGTTTCTTGTGAGGAATATTTTTATCTCTTTCCTAACTGTCCCAATTCTGTAAATTCCAGCTTATTTGCTCATGGTACATTATGGGAATGAAATCCATTGGTATCTACAAATAATTGGGATATTGTATGCTGGTTTCCATTTCTTGGTCATTCTAGCATGGAACGCTACCCAGAAACAAGTAGTCCTGTAAGCAGGTATGCATCATTCAGTACAGAGATAAGAATAGGTGTGTATTTGTTTTGTTTAAATTTATTTATTTCATTTAATATTATTTTTAGGCCACCTTTAAGGGTAAAATCCCTCTCAAAGGTAAGGCTACAGGGTCAAGCAATACAGATGATAGATTTTCTGTGTCGTAGTACTATGAAGAGCACAAATGAATACAAATCCAAACAAATGAATAAGATCTAATTAGTGTGAGTGTGACACATGCCCGACAAGCGGCCAGGAATGAGCTAGAAATTCCCAAGGTTTGTTGAGATCAAATTCCAGAGTGTCAAATTTGGTAATCAATTCCAAATCAGCAGTGTCACTTTAGAGCTTCCCTCTGGATTTCTGTTGTTTGGGTATGGCAACTTTAAGGTTTTCTACAGGCACGTTTTCTTTTGTGAATACTTTTTTTCCTTTTGCTTCACAAAATTGTGGGGCTGTTTGCATGTAACAGCAGCATTCAGTAGCAAATCATGGGTTAATTAACCCAAGATTAATTAACCCAAGATTTGCACGGACGTACGAGCCACGTCATTTGCAGCAACCTAAGAACAACCCATGGGTTAACTTTGGGCTGTTTAACCCACAAATAACTGAAAGTGTCCAGGGTTGGGCGTCATGCTAACAACTTACGAATAGGGCATTCATAGGTTGTTGCTGCAAACCGGAAGTGGCTTGCACACCAAATGCCACCATTATGTGCAAACCAGGTTAGTATGTGTATTTCTAGCTGGAAATATGAAAGGAAATATGAAAGGAAAAACCCCAGGAGAAAATAGGAGCTAGGAAAAAGAAGCTAAGAAAACGGCTTACAGTCATGCCTTGGATTGAGAGCATAATTCGTTCCAGAAACGTGCTTGTAATCCAAAACACTCTTATATCAAAACGAAATCCCCCCCAAAAAAAATTGTACAGAGATTTTTAATTTAAGCCGTACTACAGTACTTGTATTGCAAGACGTCGCTTGTATATCAAGTCAAAAAAATTAAATAAATATTTAAAAATTTGCTTGTCTTGCAAAACGCTCTCAAACCAAGTTACTTGCAATCCAACGTATTACTGTATTATTATAACCCAACTTCTATCAGGCTGACTATACAAACATCCATCTGTAAACAGTAATTCATAAATAAAGATTTAAAATGATGTACTATTAAACTAAAACATGATGGTGTAAAGTTTTACATAATCCAAAATTGCCAATTAAACCACTGCAATTTTAAGCTTTTATTTCTGAATTACTGTTACAATATTAAAAAGTTTATGAGGATGTTTTTACAGATTACCATAAAAAGAATTTAATTCATAACTGAAATGCACTGGGCATACCACAATAAACTATTTTCCTACCATCCATTGAGGGTTCTTTCTCTCCTGTTTTACCTCTGCCTCTGGTGCTTATCCCACCTCCCTGCTATTTTTTCTTCTTTGAAGATCTGTGAGGGCTACAACAGAAACATCTTAATCTTAAGTGTTATGACCAGCAAATCTCAGGGTGCTTCCAAAGCTTTATCATGCCATTGTCCTTCCTTTTCCACAGAATTTTACAGGGGATCCAGAGGACTTCTTATAACTTGTAACCTTCTTGTGTTTTTCTAGTGTGTTTTTCTAGAGCTAGTGTGGCATAGTGGTGAGAGTGTTGGACTGGGACTCTGAAGATCCGGGTTCTAGTCCCCACTCGGCCATGAAACTCACTGGGTGACTTTGGGCCAGTCACTGACTCTCAGCCTAACCTACCTCACAGGGTTGTTGTGAGGATAAAATGGAGAGGAGGAGGATTATGTAAGCCACCTTCGGTTCCTTGAAGGAAAAAAGGCGGGGTATAAATATAATAAATAAATACTGCTTCTTCAGTCTTCTTTTTTTTATTGCAGAAAATCCGTTGGGGGGGGAGCTACACAATGCCTTCTCATTAGTAGTGTTAGGAACCCTCCATCTGGATGCACCCTCACACACTACTGGATAAACACCATGCAAAAATTAAAAGAAGGCTGCCAATTGTTCAAAAGGAATGAGTAGTATTCAAAAGGCAGAAGGATGAGAACTTGTTTCTGACAACTCTTTGTAGCTAATTACAGTCCTCATTCAGGACCTCTTTAATGTGCATGGTTAGTCTGGGGCCCAGTAAACACAATGCACTGTAGGCTCTAACTAGCCAAAGTTAAATACTTTAAAGTCCCATGGATTCAATGGGAGAAAAAGTGCTTAACTTCAGCTTGATTATGACCTTTGCTATTATTCCAAGAACTGGTGAGTTTTTACCAAACAAATCCATGTACAGTATACGCTTGTGAATTCTCTTGAATTCAGCAGTGTACAAAATGCAAGTGGTTTCTGGTCTACAGCCTTAAATATCCAGGTGTCAAGTTATGTTCAAGGCAACAGAAATATTAAGAGCCCTCATGAAAAAAAAGATATAAATCACAACCTAACAATTTTGGTAGGAATTGGGTAGAACAAGATGTACAGATGAAAGAAGCATGAAAAGCATGAAATCTTTATTCATAAGACAGGAGTGTTAAAGAGCAAACATGTGAATGTGTAGGCTTGATGTTTAATTAATATCTGGTTATCTGAACTCAGTCTTACCTGACTTCATAGCCTGATTCAAATGCTGAAGGCTCTAGCTTTGTCTGCCATTGAAGTGGCTCTTTAAAGACAAATGCAGCTTCTTGAGGATGTTTGTTACTAAAGGTTTCCATAAACTTAATGATTTCATTCAAGATAGATTCATTCAATGGTGTGATTTCTAGTGTACCAGTTCCAGAACCAGCAGCAGTCCATTGAGCTGCTCTTGTCAATGCCACTCCCATGGCACAGGCTCATCCCAAAGTCATATACCTTAGCAAATGGATATAAAAAACAAAAACTTTACAATCCCAAACAGTATATGTCATATAAATGCTAACACTTGTGCGGGATCAGATGCCCCATCCAGCTGACAGGTCTACAAAAAGCCAAGTAAACGGTGACTGACATGGTATACACATCTAGCTTTCCCCCACCCCACTCTTTATCACAACATCTGTTAGGTAGATTTACAAACTTCATAGCTGAGTTAGTATTTGAACCTGGGTCTTCCCGTTTCAAATATTAATGCACACACACACTTACTACAGTGATATATGTTAGTCATTACAATCAAGTATTAAATTCAACCAAGATCCTCCACTTTGGAAATTGAGGATTAGGAAGATGCAGGCCAAACACCCCAAATCCCATTTGCCAAGGCAGGTCCACCCTCAGAGGTTCCTCAGTAGTGGGTGAACCAGGATGGGGTGAGGACAAGATATTTATTCTAAGTCATCTAAAGCAAGGATGGGCAGAAAATAGATCTCCAGATGTTTTGGGCTGCTGGCTCATGGGATGGATACTAGAGCCAAGTTGTGAGGCTTACTGCCTCTAATCCTCTCTCACCCGTAGTCACCAAGGAACGGGGGGGGGGGTGTTTTCAGCAGCCCCGGCTTCTCCTCCAGAGCAGAAAAGTAACAGCCTAGTCTTCATTACTGGAGGGGAGACTGGGTTGAACCCTCGTGGCCGTGGGCTCCCTTTCCAGAAAAACAGCAAAGAAGCCCCTAAAATGGGGGGAGGCACGACCACCCACTGCAGAACGCTTCTTCGTAGCCCCTCGTTCTCTTACGGACCAAGCTGTTCCGGAGCCATCCCTTGTAATCCACGCAAATGCTGCTATTGCTGCGGCCGCCGTCGCCGCCGTCGAAGAGCAAACGCGGCACGGTTGCCATGGAGACGGGCCGGCCGCGGCCTTCCGTCGCTAGGCGCTTCCTCCCGGTAAACAACGCAGGTACTAGGCGAGACCCTCCCCCCTTTAGCCCTCCCGCCGCGACTCATTCGCCGCCATTCATTGACTACTTTGGGACACCCCCCCTCCAACGAGCACTCCACGCCTCGTGAGGGAGAAAGCGGATCCTTTGGACTGCTTGCCTGCGTATTATGCTCTTTCCTCGACAGACTGCCCCAGCTGTCAATCATTGCCCCCCCATACACACAGAACACTTCAGATTTCCTGGTTGCATCCCTTGCTGGCTGGGGCATGTTGGGAATTGTAGTCCAAACACACCTGAAGGGCACCAGGTTGGGGAAGGCTGGTCTAAGCAATTTTGTTAACATCTGCATAACTCAGGGGGAAGGAGCCCCATCTGCACAAAAATGCACAGTTCATCTAAAGAGCTTGAGCTGCCTGCATAAGATTCATTAGCAGTTAATTATTAGCTTTTGCATGACTACAATGTCCCAAGAGTTACATGCCAATTATAATTGTAGAGGCCTCCACATTTTTCTGCTTTTCAGCTATACAGAACTTGGTTGCTATTATTAACAAATTACTTTAAAGATCTTTGAGAGTATAAAATTCTACAATTTTCTAAACTCTTTCCAACAAGATTAATTTAGGGGCATAGGGTAATATTATGGCCTTTGATCTTTTAAATCTTTTTTGGCCAAAATTATTGAATATATCTACAGGACACCATATATGCTTAAAGGAGCACCTCTGCAACATCCTTTCCAACAGGCCCCATTACCCTTTTAACAAATTTGTTGAATCTGCACAGATGTTACATACCACCTGCTCAAAATCTTATAAGTTAACTTCCTTGAGAGAAGGACTTAAATGACTGTATTTTGCTGCTATGTGTCTGCCCAGTTCTCCACAGTAATTTCCATTTCTAAATCCTTCTCTCAGTTGAACATACATTTTCTTTTTTTAACGTACCCAGGAAAAAAGACTTGTACAATTCTGAAACAAACCCCTTAGCAGCCCCTAACAAGTCCTCAAACCTAATCAGATCTCGTTACTTTGTTTTAAAATATGTGGGGCATTACAAAATGCCTCAAGTTGCAAATACTGGAACAAAGAAGCTGAATATATTTAGCCTTACATATTCATTTCTCATATATTATACATTCAAGCTGATTGATAACATCTCATCATTTATCTAATCCACATCTGCTTCAACTCTTGTAAGATTTCTCTCTTGAAAAATTCCAGATACCAACACAAGATGTTCCATCTTTCCCCATATTTGAAGTATCTCCACAAGGTGAGTATGTAACTGGTGTCCTTTTGTTTTCTACCCAACCAAACATAGTAAGATTTGTTCTGTGTTATATCCTTCAAAATTCATTCAGTGCTTGTATGGATTATGGTTCACCCTGTCAAAATGTATCTTAATATATATTTGGCTTGTTAATTCCCCCTTATCTGTAAGCTAGCCTTCTCCAACCTGGCACTCCCCAGATGTGTTGTACCACAACTTCCATCATTCCCTGCCTTCTACTAGTCAGCAACTATAAATACATAACTAGAAATAAATTCCCCACTTTCTCCTAGTAACTTTGTTTTCTAGGTAAACAAACCGAAAGGCAGCAGCAATGTGGGGGCTATCCAGTGTATTGCACTGCCACATGTATGACTCTCTCCCAGCTGGACAGAAGTCATGGATGTGTGCTCGGTGTAATGAACTCCTGGCTTTCAATAAATAATTCTTTAAATATATCAGAAGCAAGAAACCAGCTAGGAAGACACTTGGACCATTGGATGAATGGAGTTAAAGGAGGATAAAGAGATTGTGGAGAAGCTGAATGAATTAAATCTGTCCTCAATGCAAAAGATACAGGACAGATACCTGTGCCTGAACAGATGTTATCAGAAAGGGAGTCTGAGGAACTGAAGCAAATAGTGGTGACAAAATATGAAGTTCTCAACCTTGTTGACAAATTGAAAGTTAATAAATCACCAGTTTCATATGGTATCCATCCTAGAGTTCTTAAAGAACTCAAATGTGAAATTGCTGAACTAATAAAAAATATGTGACATGTCCCTAAGTTCAGCCTCTGTACCAGAGGACTGGAAAATGGCCGATGTAACACCAATTTTTTAAAAGGGGATCCAGGGGAATCCAGGAAATTACAGGCTCATTAGCTTAACGTCTGTTCTAGGTAAATTGGTGGAAAGCATTATTAAAGATAAAATTAGTAAGCATATAGAAGGACAAGCCCTGCTGAAAAAGAAGCAACATATCTTCTGCAAAGGTAAATCCTGTCTCACCCATCTTTTAGAGTTCTTTGAGAGTATCAATTAACACGTGGACAGGGGTGATCCGGTAGACATTGTTTTCTTGGACTTCTGAAAGGCTTTTGAGAGAGTCCCTTGCAAAAGACTCCTGACCAAACTTAGCAGTCATGGAATAAGAGGAGAGGTGCTTTTATGGATCAGTGACTGATTAAATAACAGAAAGCAGAGAGTAGGAATAAATGGTAAATTCTCCCAATGGAGGGATGTAAACAGAGGGGTCCTATTGGGACTAATGCTTGCCAACTTATTCATAAATGATCTGGAATTAGAAGTGAGCAGTGAAGTGGCCAAGTTTCCTGATGACACCAAATTATTTAGGGTGTTTAAAACAAAAAGGAGCTAGCAGTGACTGACCAAGAAAGAGATCCTGGGGTGATCCCATGAAGCTGATTGGTAGGAGATTCAGGAAAGATAAAAGGAAGTCCTTCACATAGCGCATAGTTAAACTATGAAATTCACTTCCACAAGTTGTAGTGATGGCCACCACTTTGGATGGCTTTAAAGGACTAGGACTCGAGAGATCCAAGTTCTAGTCCCCGCTCGGCCATGAAACTCACTGGGTGACTTTGGGCCAGTCACTGACTCTCAGCCTAACCTACCTCACAGGGTTGTTATGAGGATTAAATGGAGAGGAGGAAGAGGATTATGTAAGCCACCTTGGGTTCCTTTCAGGAAAAAAGACGGGGTATAAATATAAATTAATAAATAAATAAATAAATAAATAAAGGGGGATTGGACAAATTCATGGAGGATAAGGCTATCGATGGCTACTGGTCCTGATGGCTCTATGCTACCTCCAGTATCAGCGGCAGTATGCCTCTGTACACCAGTTGCTGGAGAACATAGGCAGGAGGGTGCTGTTGCTCTCCTATCCTGCTTGTGGTTTTTCTGTGAGCAGCTGGTTGGCTACTATGTGAACAGAATGTTGGGCTAGATGGACCCTTGGTCTGATCCAGCATGGCTCTTCTTACATTCTTATTCCCAGCCAGCATGGAGAGCACCAGGTTGAAGAAGGCTGCTTCATGACAGTATAAAATTTACGTTGCATCAGGATAAATGGCAGATTTCATTTTTGGACACCATAGTATACAGGATACATGATAGACTGTATATAAAAACATACACAAAACCTAAAGATAGGAATTCCATTTTACATTTTTCTTCTTATCACACTTCACAGCTAAGGAACAATTTACCTTATCGTCAATATTTACACTTGCGAAGAAATTCTTCACATACAAATGATTATAGAGTGGCCAAACGTAGGTTAAGACAACAATTTATGAATAGGGGATATCCTAGTACGGTTATCAATCACGCTGAAGGAAGAGCAGCTGTGGTTTCCCGTGCTTCCCTGCTACAGAATTCGGAGCTTATTCCATCTTACAGGATAACCTGCTCTTTTACCTATATACATCTTGCACATTCCATTTAAAACATCTTGTATAAGCATTGGCATATTGTTACTGAGATACCGGGTTGTGGGGTTGTTCCCCAGATTGGATTTAAACGCACTAAGAACTTGCAGGACCGGTTGGTGCATACTGATATTGATCCACCCAATCTTGTAACTAATACAATTCAGGGCCATTTTAAATGCAGTGAATGTTCTGTTTGCCCCTTGACTTTACAAACTAAGATATTTCAGCACCCAGGTAATCATAGGACTTTCAGATTGTATCATTTTTCAAATTGCTTGACCAAATGGGTTGTGTATATAATTGTTTGTCCCTGTGGTCTCCTGCATGTAGGTAAGACCACCCGCAGTATTAAAACGCGCATTTTGGAGCATCGTTCCAAATTAAAACATCAAGTGTTGGATGCACCCCTGGTCCAACACTTTACAGAAAAAACACACAGATATGATTTTCGCTTCTTGGTCATAGAAAGGGTATATCCCTACAAATATAATTGGGATGACCATGACAATTTACTGTTAAGAAAGGAGGCTGAATGGATATGCAAACTGGATACCATACATCCCCGTGGTTTAAATGCAGCTTTGGATTTAACATCCTTTCTTGGCTAATAAATGTTATTTGGTTGATTGCACTTTGCACTTATTGACTTTATAACAAACATGATACTCTGCCTTTAATATTCTGCTGTGCAGTATGGCAGAATGGTTAATTAAATACGTGTATAGGATCGCCTGGTTGAAGTAATCAAGCAATTAATGGCTTCTGTGGTGTCACGTGTTGACACTAATGGGGTCTGTGTGTCCTTCATTTTGCCTATATAATGTGGTATGAGCTATGACCAAGTATGCAAGGATTTTTCTCATCATTTTTTCATCATCCATAAGCAGGAGTTGCACGCAGGTAAAAGAGTGTGGTGTTCAAGTGTTTGTTATACTGGTGGGTAAAAATTAAAATATATTCTAGAAAGTCAAGTATTTTTCTTTTTATACAGAAAGAATTTGGTCTACTGAGCTTTACTTAACTGATAAGAAACTGACATAAGCTACGTACTCCTTACTTTTATAAAAAATACTATCAAGTAGTGGCGAGTGATATATTTTTTTCGGGAGATATTCATAGGTTTTTTCAAAAAATGTTAGCAAGGAGTTGGTTTCAAATTGTTTTGTAACTATTTACAGATTGCTTAAGAAAATATTGTATCTGAAGAAGTCGTCAGGCGCGACAAAACAGGAGATAATACTGGATCCCTGTAATGAATTCACTAGCTATTTCAAAACAATTTTCTTCATGTGGCGTAGTGCTAAGAGTGTTGGACTGGGACTCAGGAGATCCGGGTTCTAGTCCCCTCTCGGCCATGAAACTCACTGGGTGACTTTGTGCCAGTCACTGACTCTCAGCCTAACCTACCTCACAGGGTTGTTGTGAGGATAAAATGGAGGAGGAGGAGGAGGATTATGTAAGCCGCCTTGGGTTCCTTGCAGGAAAAAGGGTGGGGTATAAATATAATAAATAAATAAATAAATAAATATTCCTACAATATTTCTTCTTTTTGTATTCTTATCTGTTACTGGTGTATTTTTCAATTGTATTGCCATCCTGTTATGCCATTAATATTTGGTTACTAGTATATCTTATATGTATTCTATTCATGTTTATATGTGCTACACTGTTTTGTAACTACAATTGCATTTGTTTACTTTCCCTTGCTGTATTTTCTGAGTGGTTGGGTGCACCCTGCACCTTGGTTTTGTATTTGTTTCCAACTGCTGCCTTCATTTATATTGTTACTGAAGGCTGCTGTAGGCCATGGTAACACTGTAGTCCTGACATATCCACTTTTATTCTAAACTCATCTAACATCTTTTTCCAGAGATGCATATACTGGTATATCATTTGAATCAGAAACAATAATCCCAGCAGTGTGTTACAGGCCACCCATTATTTTCTATTCACTGTAGCGTAACCGGTCACCTTTCTCTATCAGTGTCATGCAGACATAAGCTGCGCTTGTGAAAGACCATATGACAATATATCAGCCAGTCTCTAACGTGCCAGGGCACCTTTTTAAGGGCACAAGTGTCGACTGAAATCTGTTTTATTATTCACACTCAGAAGATGACGTGGTTATTGGCATTTAATTTACCAGTATATAGGACACGGCTGAATTCATAGGAATGCTAGACTTATGTTATTAAAAAGTGAATAGAAGGCAACTCTTTTTCCTTGCTAGGTAAAGAATATCAATTAGCAGCATGGGGTTTAAGTAAATAACTTCTTGTTGGCTCATAATCTGTTTGTGAGTCAAGTCGTGCTTGGAGGCTCTTAACTCGGACCCAGAGGCTAATTTGTATATTTTTCTTTGAGGCATTGAGGTAGTGGAACACCGCAAGTTATAGCCTGTTTTTAAAACAGCTTGTACAGAGACGTGGACCTCAGATGTTGTAGGTGAACTAGTGTGGTCCAGTGGGTTGAAACTTCACAGATCTTCAGAGCTCTGAAATCACGGGACAGCCTTGAATAAGTCATGCCTTTCAGTCTAAGTTCCCCATCTGTCAAATGGGAATAACAGTATGTTTAATGCTTTTTTTAAAAGAAGAAGAAAGCTAAAAACTTAGAATACTCTAGCAATTAAGGCTGCTTCAATCCTATATGTCTGGAAGGCCACAAGATGCTCACCCCTGATATAGATTCAGGAAATAAGTGATTAAGCATCACTTAATCTGAAATCCAGCGTATCAAGGGATACTCCAATTCCTTGTAACTTCAGACTGTAAAATATTATTCCCTTATGGTTTCCTCCATCAATCTCAGTTGGGAGCATCCCATTAAACTCAACAGGACTTGCTTCTGGGGAGACATGCATAAGATTGCATTGTAAAATACTATGTTTTAAAATTTTATTTTTTATTGACTACTTAAATACCCGTGTTTCCCCGAAAATAAGACACCGTCTTATATCTTTTTTGGCTCGGAAAAACACACTAGGTCTTATTTTTGGGATAGGTCTTATACTTCAAGTTGCCCTTTGCTGCCACCACCAGGCCATGGAAATGATCACAACTAGGTCTTATTTTCGGGGTAGGTCTTATTTTCGGGAAAACACGGTATATACTTTGTGGTGAATCCAGAATCTTCCATGGATGGAAGGGCTCAGTTCACAGAAAGAACCTCCACCACATTTTCAGTGATCTGTCCGTCTCCCCACCACCCTGCACCACAGCCCACACCATTCACCAAGGTCCCCTGACCCTCTGTGTAGCATTTTCAGGGGGCTGAAGGGGCTGCCATGGGGGAAATGGAGCATGGAATATGCTTCTAACAGCCCTGTTGCAAATGCCTAAATCTGGATCCAACCCATTTCATAAAAGATAAACCTGCATAGCATTCACACATATACACACATCTGGACAAGCACTAGATTAACTTTTGTACCTCTAGCTATTGCTGAGACAATCCGACACATTACAAGACATAAATACATATATTTAAAACATACAAATAACTTATTTAATAATTGAATAAATAAGCTTGTTCCTACTTGCAATCTTAATTTAATACATTAAATGCACCTTTGAAGACATATCCTTTTAAAAACTTACAAAGCTTTCCTAAAAACTATGAATGTTTAAATAATATTCCATATTGTATTCAACCTTATAATGGACTGAGTTTTCCCTAAGCAATCATAAATGTTGACAAAATTTCCCATCTTCACTTTCCAAGTGAAGTGAATGTTGTGCCGTTCTTTTTTAGAATTCCATCAAATGCAATGCAATTGTGTGAATCTATGCTGAATCTTTTACAGGGTTCAAGAGCAAAGATCAGGAGCCACAAAGGAAGAGAGGTCAATAACCAGTATCTGTCTGGAGCAGGTAACAAGTAGTATCATAGGTGAACTGAAATGGTTAGCCAAAGAATTCTCACTGAAAGATGGTATGATGGTACCACTAAACTGGGTCTAACCACAAGAGGTCAACATATGAGAAAGCTGTCAGTCATTTGGGGAAAATATGTCTGAATCCACAGACCTTATTTCTATCTAGCCAACATAGTCTGTTGTAATGGAGGTCGGACTGTCTCAGCAATAGCTAGAGGTACAAAAGTTAGTCTAGTGCTTGTCCAGATGTGTGTATATGTGTGAATGCTATGCAGGTTTGAGATAGTCATAGGGCAAATTCCTACACCCAAGGCTCACACACAATGGCCACTAGGTGTTTGTTTGCTAGTGGGCCCACAACCTGATCAGAGTCATGTGGAAGCATTGATTGTATGAACTGGCACCTTCACATTGGCTTGGACACCTAAGTGCTGCCATCTCCACAATTACAACAGCTCAAAAAAGGCTGGACATGCTAACACAAATAGTAGCAGCCATATGACCACCCCTCTGTGAGGATAAGCTGGTTTATACAGTCAGTGCATTCACATGAGCTTATGGGTATCACTGCATTCTCTCAGACAGGGCCGGTGCTACCATTAGGCCAACGAGGCAGCTGCCTAGGGTGCAGGGCTAAAGGGGGTGCCAGAAATAGAAAGGGAGGGCTCAAGTGGGAAGGGGAGTCGCTAAATATCTGATCTTGCCTAGGGCACCAAACTGCCTTGCACCGGCCCTGCTCTCGGAGATATGAAGGCATGGCTGTGTGAACTGGCCATTAAATATTTCCAGTTTTGGCATCCATTGCCATTTCTAGAGCTGTGGATATATATCCTCTGTGGCCAGAAAATAGTTGGGGTGCTACCTCTAAGAGTGCAAAAACATCAACATCTCCACATGCTTCATGGACATGGCATCATCACATAGAGGAAATAAGTGATTAAGCATCACTCATCAAAGTAGCCTAAATCCAGTGTATCAAGGAATACTCCTATTCCTTGTAACTTCAGACTGTAAAATATGCGTCCCTTATGGTTTCCTCCATGGATTGCAGTTCTCAAGAATCTTGGCCTTTCGACTTGTAAAGAGCACATTCTCTAGGAAAAGAACCCTCTCCTTCCCTCTTTATCATGAAACCCTCATGGGCTTTTGCTAAGTAAGAGCAGTCATCAACCTTATGTCTCCTTTCTGCCAATGTATTGCACCAGCTGTGGTCAATTAGCAAGGCTGATTCCTCACCTCATCAAGGGCCCCACACTCTTACTGATTCTCAAGAGCGCATGTTGAAGCCAAACTTCTACATTAGGTTAATCAGCAATAAATTATTGTCTGCCAAAGAACCAACACAATGTCTTTCTGCTAGACATACCTCCCCCTCCACCACCACCCGTAGTCTTTATATTGTGTGTATTGAAAGCTCTGTATGCAAAGAAATAGTATATAATGTTGACCTTCAAAAAACCACCATGGAAATAGTTATCTGTTTTTGAAATCAAAGGCAGCTTTGTATAATTGGCTGGGTCAAGGCTATGGTTGTACAGAAACAAATAAGGTATCAAATTAAAGAACACATAGATTTACCAGAAGATAGTGGTTTGCCAATATGCCCCAAATCAGATAAACTTGACAAGAGAGAAAACAACCCCCCACCCCCATCCCCCCAAACCTGGAGAAAAATGCAGGGTGCATTGTTTGAAACCTCTGTAGCTCTAAATTTTTGATTACCCACTTACGGTAGTTCTGCCTAGATTACATGTCATGGAATGGTTTGTGAACATTCCAACTTCTCAGAGATTTAAAAAATAATTGTCCATGATACACAAGGCATAGTGCCAGCTCAGGATGTTGGGGGTAGGAATTAACATAAGAGCCCTGCTAGCTCAAAGGTCCATCTAGTCCAGCACCCTTCTTCCCACAATGGCCAAACAGATGCCTCCACAAGCCGACAAACTGGGCAGGAAGACAATAATCTTCCCCAGCTGTTGTTCCCCAGTACTTGGTATCCCATGGCATACTGCTTCTAGCCCTGGATGTTCCATATAGCCACCATGGCTACTCACCATTGATAGATCTATCTGCAGTGAATTTGTCTAAAGCCACTTAAGCTAGTGGCCATGGTCATTACATCTAGGAGAAGGATGGAGGCAGCACTATTTAGAGTTAACCGTTAGATGAGGTAATGTGAATGGATGCATGACAAAGTGGTACATGAATGGTGTATCTGGAGTGTGTGGGTGAGAGGGTACCACATGGATATGAATATGATTGGTTGAGTTTGCATATGACAGTGAATAGAGGGATGGACATAAAGTAGGGATTGCAAATTACTGTAGGCAGTAATAAAATACAATAATAAAAGACACACTGGCAAATTTTCACAGGTCTCTACATAGAACCTTTTACAAACCTGTTTCAAAACAAATGTTTAGCTGTTGTAGTGAACTTACCACTATGGAATATAAAGAGCATTGACACAATGTAAATCTAGAACATTGTACCTATAAAGTCCATATTCATTACAATAAAACAGGCAATATCTATCCTTTATGTAACTGCCATATAAATGTGATTTTAAACGTCTATTTCAACCAAGATTATTAGATAACGAGACATTCACTATTTCTCAGTTGCCCTCAGCAAGCAGTGATGAGGCATAACCAGTGTGTGTGTGTGTGTGAGTGAGTGAGTGAAATATGGCACTGATATAGTGAATTAGACTGATGTGTCATCATAGAAGCCAGCTTGGACAGAACGGAAATGTTTTGAGCCCATCTTGCAACATAAAGGCAAATGCACATGGGAGAACATGCTGATTAAGTTGGTATATGGGGTAGCAGTATTATGCACAAATTAAGTTCACAGCAAACTGTACATATAGTTTAGTGAGGGAATAAGTCAGATGTGGGGAAGCTGTGGCCCTCCAGATGTTGTTGGACTCCAACTCCCATCTGTTCTAGTCAGTATAGCTAATCGTCAGAGAGGATGCGAGTTGTAGTCCAGCAACATCTGGAGGGCTACTACAGGTTCCTCACTCCTAGAATAGGTTATGTACCTAATAAATAGGTCATGTTGATTAACAGCATGCACTCTCACAACTTCAACCCTCTTCCTGTGCCAGTATGTAAATCCTGCGGTGTTTGTAAAAAGCACTGCTTGAGGGGAGAATGGGCATCAAAGCAAGAATGGGTAAAGGAACAGTAGGGGAGGATCTAGGACTAGGTCTTCCAACTATACCATAAGAACAAAAAAAGAGCCATGCTGGATCAGACCAAACATCAGTGTAATTCAGCATCCTGTTTCCCAGTCAGATGCTTCTGGGAAGGCCACAGGTAGGTCATAAAGGCAATAGCTCTCCCTTGCTGTTGCCCTCCAGCAACTGGTATTCAGCAGCAGGGCTGGCCCTACCATTAGGCAGAGTGAATTGGCTACCTCAGGCAGCTGGTTTTGGGTGTCATGAAAGGGAAGGAAATTGTTAGTTATTTATTATTCTTGTGATTGTACTGCCAAGCAGAGACACTTTAGGTGCCAAAATAAGCCTTGGGTACTATATACCTTGAGGTGGTGGTGGGGCGGCATCTGCTGTTCTGCCTCAGGCAGCAAAATGTCTTGGACTGTCTGTCTCCAGTAGCATGTTGCCTCTAAACACAGAGGTTCCATTTAACCATGTGACTAATACTCACTGATAGACTTGTTCTCCATTAATTTGTCTAATCCCTTTTAAAGCTCTCTAAGCCAGCAGCCATCACTATATCTTGGGTGCTTCCAGATAAGGCTTTTATCGTGCAATCACCCTGCTCCATTCACATAATTTTACTGGGGTCAGGGGAGAGACAACTGTCATCTTCCATTGGTAACCTTCCTGTGTTTTTCCACCACTTCTTCCACCTTGTTTCTTACCAAAAAATTAACCTCTTAAGGAGGAGAAGATGAAATAATTTTACAATGTAATTTGATTGGTAGTGCTAGGAGCCCTCCATCTGGAAGTGCTCCTTGTGGCAGTTAATTCCATAAATGAATGTGTGCAGAACTATTTTCTCTTCCAGAATCTACTGCCAGTTAGTTTCACTGGATGAACCCCAGATTCTAGTATTAAGGGAAAGAAATAACTCTCTCTCTCCAGTCTCCACTTTCCCCCACACCAAACCTCAGTTTATACATCTTTATAACGTCCATGCCTTAGCCATCTTTTTCTAAACTAAACAGCCACAAACACTTTAGCTGTTAGGTGTAGGGTTCCTAGTACAGAATCTACCCACCATACAAAGCAGTGGTGGGGAAACAGCAGACCTCCCTGACCATTGGCCAGGCTGGCTGGGGCTGGTGGGAGTTGTAGTCCAACAATATCAGGAGGGCCACACGTTCCCCACCTTTGGTATATAGCAGGAGCAGGAGATCTGAATGGGGGGGGGGCACAAATGACCCCACCCAGTCAGCCCTTTCTGGGCCAAATGACATCAGTGTGAACATGATTGAGGGGAGAATGGGCATCAAAGCTTCACTGTGCACAGGTCTTCAGAGGTCCCTGCACATCGAAGCTGTGTCACCTGTCACACTGGGGAGAGGATGCAGGGCAGGCAAAGTTGCTCAGCCTGGTTTCGCTCGTCTTCACCTCCCCTACATGGGCCCACTCATCTGGCGCTTGCTGAAGCTCCTGCAAGCGCTGGACGAGTGCACAGCTGCTGTTCCCCACATCATTTGTGATCAGTGATAACAAGGGATTCCACTGTGTACCGCTTGCCTTCCATTGGGGGGGGGGAGTGGTGTGCAGAAGAATCCCTTGTTATCTCCAATCACAGATCAGAGATAAAAAAGGGAATCCTCTCCCTGACTCCTCCCAAAGCCCCCAATAGTCTCCAAGCCAGGGGGTGGGGCTTGGGGAGAGGGATGGTTTAGGCCCGTGGAGGGAGCCCAAGCATTTGTGGGCCAGATTAGGCCCATGGGCCGGAGATTGCCCATCCATGATATAAAGCATTGTGGAGAAATGTTCTTTGGCAGTTTCACCAATTTTTGGAAATATACATTTTAACACTACCCAAAAAACAAAAAAACAAAACCAAGCTTCCATCCCAGTAGTGCAACAGAGGGAAAATACTGAAGTCTATCCTCTAGAATAGATTCAAGGAGTATAGTATTTCCAGAACTGACAACAAGCCCTAACAACTGGATGCACCTCAGAGACCATTGTAAGTTCATTCTATGATACAATTGGTTAATCAACAATCTTTCATTAAGTGCACAATGTAAACTGAGACTATGGTATGGACAGCTATCCTATATACTAAGAATGAGTTTGCTATTATGTAGCCGAAACAGCACCATCCACAAACAAGAGGAATGTATCAGCAGACTTGGAGGAAGCCCAAGGTTTGCGGAAGTACACACACACACACACACACACACACACACACCATTGGGGGGGGGAACGGGACACATGTAAGGAGCGGGGGACCCAAATGAAAAATACACCAGTGAGGTCTGAGCATGCTCAGTGGGCATGGAATGCTGACTGATTGTTGGGGGAGGGAAATGGGAATGGGAGGGGGGGAAATGGAATGGAGTGTTCTGGAAGAGGCCATGGCTGGCTTGCGGGAATCCTGAACAGGAGTACTCCACACTAAAACAGTTTGTTGCAGGTCCCACCTGTATTTAGAGGGTATGTGTGTATAAAGTGGCAGAACAGCAAAGCAACAAGGAGAATCTCACCAATATACGGTAGATCAGCATGTTGCATTACCTGCAGTTACCTCCAAGAAACCACTTCTTTTAGGAGCACAGTTACTAACAAAACTTATTGCATGATTAGACAATCGGTAACATGCACTTCCACTAATGTGATTTATTTAATTCTTTTTTTTTTTTTAATGGATGTTGTATCAACTTGTATGCAATATGTAGGGAAAACTACAGTGGACCTAAGCACAAGATTGTGTAACCACAAATCTGTGATTCTTAGCAAAAACTTAGAGCAGCCTGTTGCAAGACATTTTAACTCCTTTCTCTCTCTCTCAGATTTACAATGGCTTCCAAACTGAACAAACAAAAGACACTGACATGCTTGACAGAAAGGAAAACATTCTGATCCACAGACTCAAAACTCTTAGTCCATATGCC
This sequence comes from Shinisaurus crocodilurus, assembly GCA_021292165.1. NCBI lineage: Eukaryota > Metazoa > Chordata > Lepidosauria > Squamata > Shinisauridae > Shinisaurus > Shinisaurus crocodilurus. The sequence goes on along the minus strand of CM037880.1, from coordinate 26,769,054 downwards.
CTTAATCTGGAGGACAATTCATAAATTTTATACCACTCATACCTCTGTTTTTTTTCTCCTTGGGAATATTCATTTCCCAGCATTCCAAACTGGTACTCTTGGTGTCCATTTAACATCACAGCCACTGCTGAGGGTGGAAACTGAAATGTTTAGCTCCAAATACATTTCATATGTGTGTGTATGTATACATACACACACACACACACACACACACTTTTCCATTTATGTACATATCGTATAGTTCACTTCATGCAGGCAAATGTTGCCTCTGAAAGCTCATGCCACAACCAGCTGGAGAGTCTCTGAAGTGCTGCAACACTCTGAAGTTTGCAGCAGCCCAAACACAAAAAGCTACTCTTCTGGAATAGAGAAATGATCAATGAGATTTATATCACTGGCCCCAGACCAAGGGCCCCCACGCTTCAGTGCCTCATGGTAGAGTGGATCCTGATTTGGGCAAACTCTCATTTGCTTTCTATGTATAAAGAGACAAAAGTGTTGCTGTAATTTTGATAACCCAATGAAGGTAGGCGGGACAGTTTACACATGTAAACAAGTGTGAGACATCCCTCACAACAAGAAAGAAGTGTAAATCGAGCATGTGGCATGAGATTGAGTATGAGACTGGGAAAGGATGTATTTACAAGCTTCAGCTGACATTTTCCAGCTAGAGACAGCATTTTCTGTTCCTTGAAAATTGACTTAATTCCAGTTTTTTACTTTGTGAGTTATTTATTAGGAATAGTCAAGATTATTTCCAAAAGCAGCATCTTTCAGAAACATCCAACCAGACCTTAGCAACTGCATCCCTGGCCATTATGGCTCTAAAAACAAACACTCCCTGCTTGCTTTTTGATTAGGTGAACATATGCTCCAGGTCAGCTGATCTGGACTACAACATGTTTAAAGACTGAACACCAAACAGCTAAAGGTCTCAGTTGTGAATTAAAAGGGGTGGGACAGGAGGGGGGTGAACCCTTTTCGGATGGGATTCCATGTGACCAGGGGAAAATATGTGATTTTCAGAATAGGCTGTCTGGCCAAGAGATGATGCTTTCAGCAATCTTCAAGAAGAATAGGGGCTGCCTAAAGTGAGACAAGTTATTTGGGATAATAAATTGAGGATTAATAATAGCTGGGCAGTTGTTTTTCTTCACAATGACAGGGAAGGAGATTTTGCAGGACACTTCTAGAAATGGGTTCCAGATGGGAATGCATGGCACACTGTCCAAGACTTAATGTGATTTAGGGAGAGCTTAACCAATAAAAGGAAGGGGATGATGCACATTTCAAAATCCGAATACTATCATGCTCTTGTTTTCTACCTTCCTAGTTCTGTGGCTTTATTTGTTTTGGCCTTAGGTAGACTATTGCTTCAGTGCATATTTTACACAGGATCAGGTGGGGCGGGGAAATGGCCAAAGAGGATTCCTTTCCTTTCTTAATGGAGTGATTAGCAGAAATGTACCCTTTTATGGTCTTATTGAAATGTGTGTGATCACCTCAACGTAAACAATCTGTGAATCTCTCCTTTCAGCATTCTGGTTTGTGGCTGTTCTTAAGAGTTACATTACTTCTCTTGGAGTAGGATGAAACAGAAGAGATGAAACCAGTAGAAAACCAGAAGCTCATGGAGACTTTAGCTAAGTAGATGAGCTAAATAAGCAAACTCGACATGCACAATCTGTTTTACATATGATCTCTTGGGGCATCTTGCTAATATACAAAACCAATTATTAAAAACATATTAAGACCGCAGGCCCACTCTCTCTTCCAGTCTCTTCCATCCCCACAACACTGGAGAGGTAGGTGCTCCACCGAGACTCAATTTGTGCCAGGGCTCAGGGCTTGGCATCTGTTTCAGTTCCACCAGGGCTCAACTCTCAAAGGAAACATTGGAAGTAAGAATACAGGATAGCATGGAAATGCCCCATAGAAAGTACAGGCTCATTCCCTTCACCACTGAGTAACTGCAGTTACTCTGAGTTCTTGGGGATTGTAGTGGACTGGCAGCCCAGGGCTGGCCAGTAAATCAAGAGTGGGGAACTGGCAGATCACAAGCCCCCCAAACTGGCCCACGGGCCCCCTCCTCAGCCCTGCCCCCCCCCCCAGCAGTTAGGCCTTTTAACTGCTTAATTAAGTTCATAGCATAATTGCAGTATGTGGGGGATTTATGGTGTGTGTGTGTGTGTGTGTGTGTGTGTGTGTCACAACTGGGGAGGGGAGGGGAGGGAGGGGAGGGTTAACCTTCCCTGCGTGCTACAACCCTGCCCCCAATCAACATTCACTCCCTGTGTTTGGCAAATGTGCTTTAAAAGACTCTTATTGGAGCCAATGGCCGCCTTTTTTCATTTCTATTTGCAGGGCTGGGACAATTTGCAGGGGGGATTTGCAGCTGGGGAGGGAAGGAATAACCCTCCCCACCCAATGGTTTGCATCTTTCCCCCTCCCCTTGCAACAATTAGGCTTCTTCTTTTTTTAAGCCTCAAATTGGCTACAGTAGAGCAAAGCTTAAATGGATGAGATAAGCTGCCTTTGTTTTATTTCTAAATCTACAAGAGGATAAGTAGAGACGAACAAGAGGATAAGTGGAGGCAAACAGGCATATCAATAAGACAGCAGATGTGCTATCCCTCATCAGGTCCCACGAAGAGACAGATCCTGCACTCTATTAGCCACCCCTCCCAACCTGGTGGCCTCCAGCTGTGTTGGACTGCAACTCCCATCATTCCCAGCCAGCATGGCCATTCTGTCGCAGCACTCATGCTCGCTCTATCTGCCTCTGTAGTGCTGTACATATAACTAATGCATGAACAGTGAATGCACACCGGGGTGGGGGGGTGGGGGGAAGCAAGATCGTGGCAGCAAGCCCCGCCTCCCACCTACTGCATTCACTGTACCATCTGTACCAGTGCTATATGCACCAGTACAAAGTGCCTGCACATAGGCTCTGTACACGGGGCTAGGACCTTGCAGAAACAAGGTTCTCAGCTATGTGTACACAGACAGCACAGTGAACACACATAGGCCAGGGCTTCTTGCTGTGATCTGGGCCGCTTCCTCCGTGTGGTCAGTTGTCTGTAGGGTTGCCAGATTCAAAACCTGGGAAATATTTGTAAAGCTTTTAAAAGTTGCACTGCGGCAGGAGATAAGGCAGCTGCAGTTTATCCTGTCGATTCCTTCCCCGGCCCTGATGTTCATCCTCTCCACAGCCTACCATAATCGATCAGGGCTGCAGGTATGCCACACAGCAAAGTTACTTCTTCACACAACATGTAAGCTATGGAATTCGCTGCCACAAGATATATGATTAACAAGAACTTGGATGGCTTTAAAAATTGGGGGTCAGACAAATTCATGGAGGATAAGGCTGTCAATGGCTATATATTACTTCCAGTATCAGAGATGGTATGTCTTTGAATACCAGTTGCTGGGGAACACAAGCAGGAAGGTGCTATTGCCCTCATGTTCCGCTTGTGGGCTTCCCATTGGAGCATCTGGTTGGCCTCTCAGGGAACAGAATGCTGGACTAGGCCTTTGGTCTGATCCATTGTGGCTGGTCTTATGTTCTTATGGATGGTGCGGGAAGGGAATAGCCAAGAGAAGCCTCAGCTGCCTTATCTCCTGCCACTTCAGGGGATTTTTTTAAAAAAATATTTCATGAGTTTTTACACATCAGACAGCAAACACACAGCAACACTATAACACAACATTGGAATGTACATGCTGATGCATCTCTATGTTGAGTGATCTTTGGGAAGAGGTTGATTCCGAAGCCCAAGTGCATTCTAGCGTGTGCCCGGGCGTAAAGTGTATGTTTTCTGGCGACATGGCCTGTGACAAGAGTTGCAGAGAGAGTGGTCTGGGTGATAAAGCTACTTGTTGATCATATGAACTGAATCGCTGTCATTTCTGAAGATGAATCGCCTGGCTGAGCTGCTGGAGTAGGCAGCAAAGCTATGTAATAATAGCAGTTACAATTGCTACACAAGTCTGGCGTTCTTAAGAACAGTGTTTCCTGTCATTAACTGGGAGCAGTGCTTGCTGGGATATGCAGCATCACTAGGAAGTAAGTAGAAGAAAGGGAAGCTGATTGCTTAGAACAAGCCAAATTTTGGAACTATGGAGAAGTCGTTATGTAAGTTATTGTTTTGTAAAAAAGGCTAGCTGGTCATTTTAAATTATTTGGATGTCTGACACAACAATAGTTCATTGTTTTCAAGCTATTATTTCTCACACAAGTTTTTGCAATGGGGATGATCCAGATTTTTTTAATTAATAAAAGGGGTCAGGAAAAATAGGAATCCCCCTCCAGCAACCTTTAAGACTCATACTTGAGCAACTTGGAATAAGCAGAGAAATGAATAGGCAGGCCATATTTTGAATGACACTCAGATTGTAAGGGAGACTGTAAAATTGTGCAACCGCAAGAGTTCAGCGATGACAAAATCAAGCTTCATTTCCACTAAGAAAACAGGTCCTAAAATAAACTGGACTGGATGCAGCTCAGTTAAATACTGAGTCCAGCTACTGAGAGTTGGAAAATCTATTGCAGTTGTATCTGGTTTCAGTCACCATACTGATCATATTATGTCAGCAGTCAAGCAAAATATAAAGAAATATTTTAAAACCAAGGAATACTCCCCCCGCAACCCCATAGTAACACTCTTACTTGGATGACAAATGGATGCTGTTGAAGAAGGAAGTTAAAAATGAGGTTACAGGTCTTATTCTACATCCATTTCAATTAAGTGGCCAAATTACAGAACAAAAGATGCCCTTTTATCAACATTGTTTTTATTGTTTAACCAGAGGAGAACTATGTGTTACAATACGTGTCTTCCTGCATAGTGTACATTCTGATACTGTTCATCCAGCCAATTTTCTGGTATTTTTCTCAAAGTCTCTGCCATTGATATTCCAATCGTCCATATGGGTACATTTACTTCTCATTTTTTTTCCATTTCCTTTTCTGGTAATAACTTTTCTAAATCAAGCTTTCTAGTCAAACAACTGGAGCCATTCTAACCATGCTGAAGGAGCCGACGCCTTCCAGGTTTGGCAATTACATATTTTATTGTTGGAAGAATCAAATCTAATGGTTTCCTTTTTCTTCAATTAGGAGTTTATATAGCACTAGAGATTTACTTGCAGACTCTTTCATTGGATGCTCAACAATGTATTGAAGACTTGGAGATGAATTTATTTTAAAGTTCTTTATTTCTGAATTCCCAAAAGTCATGTGATCAGTTCCAGAAAGTTATTTACTCTGTTTTGTTTAAAATGGTGGCATTAGAGGTTTAATAGTAAAACTGGTTTAGTTAGGGTTTTGCCAGATGGTAACAGTATCCTTTTAAAAATATGCATAACATCAGGTTTGACATTGCTGGTTTAAAGAAGGCAACTGAAAAAGTACAATGCAATGCAATGTTTTGAATGACATTCCGATTGTAAGGGAGACTGCAAACAGAATGTTATTGCTATTTATTTTATTTATTTATTTATTTATTTATTACATTTATACCCTGCCTTTTTTCCTGCAAGGAACTCAAGGCGGCTTACATAATCCTCCTCCTCCTCTCCATTTTATCCTCACAACAACCCTGTGAGGTAGGTTAGGCTGAGATTCAGTGACTGGCCCAAAGTCACCCAGTGAGTTTCATGGCGGAACGGGGACTAGAACCCCGGATCTCCCGAGTCCCAGTCCAACACTCTCACCAGGCTAATGGTCCATTATGATGCGTACTGGGATAGAGAATTTAGTGAATATTACCATTTTAGGCTGATTCACACGTGCATGTTGATCATTTGTTAATCATTTGCAATATGAAATGATGATTGTGAATGAGCCATCAGAGATCCAACACAAGAGATCTTAGATCAACCAGTGTCACCTAATCACCAGTATTTTTCAAGGGAGTCCATTCCCACATTCAGCTGAAAATCATCAAGCACCAAGCAATGGGAAATCAAGTGGTGTACATATATGTGTGACTTGTAGAGCCGGGTCCTTTTGGACAGTCTGCTATGAACCAGGACCGGTGCAGGGCAGTTTGGCGCCCTAGGCTAAATTATATTTAGCGCCCCCCCTCGTGCCGTGGGGGGGGGCTCCGGAAAGCAGCCCTGCTCTGCAACCTCCCGCCCCCCCCGCCCCCCCGCCGCCGCCGCCGCCGCACGCTGCCGCTGCCGCTGCCGCCCCCCCCCACCTACCTTCCCAGTCCAACGCCTCCTCCGAAAAGGGACCCCCGCGCTCTGTTTTTGGCCAGGGGAAACCAGAGCAAAAGGGCTGTTTAAGCCCTGTTGCCCTGGTACTTCCTGCCAAAACAGAGCGCGGGCGGGGCTCCGGAAACAGCACGGAGAAGGTAGGTGTCGGGGGGGGAGGCGGTGCAGAGGAGAGTTGAAGCGAAGCGAAGCGAGGTGGGGGGGAGGCGGCGCGGGGGGGAGGCGGCGCGGGGGGGGAGGCGGCGCTGGGGGGAGGCGGCGCAGAGGCGAAGCGACGCGAGGCGAGGTGGGGGAGGCGGCGCGGGGGGGAGGCGGCGCAGAGGCAAAGCGAGACGAGGTGGGAGGCGGCGCGGAGGCGAGGCAAGGTAGGGGGGAGGCGCCCAGGCTTGGCCCCACCACTACTCCGGGCGCACTTACCTGGCTTTCTCGGAGAGGAGGGCGGGCGGGCAGGGCAGGAGCGCGCCGGCAGCGAAGAGGAGCGCAGCGTTCTGCGCCCTCTTCCGCTACGCGCCCTAGGCAACCGCCTAGTTGGCCTAGCAGTAGTGCCGGCCCTGCTATGAACAAAAGGTTCGGTGACCACATGCAGTAATGTAATCCGATTGAAGGAAAGCAAAACCAAAATCTGCTAGATAAAATAAACATGTGTTCAGGGGTGATTCATTGGGTGATTAGAGATAGAGCAACCCCCTCAAATTCAATGGGATTGCTTAATAAGGCAAAATCCTGTGGGATTGATGCCCAAACGATGGAAGACTACAGGATGAGAGGCTTCTGATCTTCCTATGCCCTGCTGGTCTCTTGCCAGTGGGGTGGGAGGAGCAACAGAAGCTGTCCTCTTTTGCAGTATTTTACCCTAGATGGGTCTCTGAGCCCATCTAGTTGAGTCGCATTGCTTGGGGCGGGGACAGGGGCTGAGAGGCCATTGGATCCAGCAGATCCTTGGCCTCTCCCCACCCCACCCACTGGCATGCCCCCATCCCTCCCTCCTCTTCTCCTTCCCAAGGTCAGAGCCTCAACCTCAGGAAAGGGAACCACTGTGGAGCTTTCCACGGCAGCTGAGGGGCTTGGGATGGGATCCCTGCTTAGGATTTCCCACTTTGAGGTCATAGCTCTATCTATGGCAAGGGAGGACTACCTCCAGCCTGTGGCCCATAGAGGTTATCCAGCCAGCCAGTGGAGCCTTCCAGGATTCCTCTAGGGGGCTTGGCTTGGCATTCAAGCCCCAGCCCCCAGAGGAATCCCCACTGTTATCTCTGATCTGTGATTGGAGATAACAACAGGAGATGCAGACAGGGGACTTGCCTGCATGGTTGCTTCCCCATTGGGGAAGCCTTTGTGTGGATGGAGCATCTGTGACTGAGCCAGCAGTTGGAAGTGTGCTTCTCCAGCTATCAGCTCAGTCTTGGATGCTTTGGCCATGGGTCAGCTTCCCCAATGGGAAAGCCGCCATGTGTCATGCCTCTCCCTGTTCCAGGCCCTGCAGCCTTCAGGGAAGATTCAGATTCAGATTTGGAGGAGGCTGGTTTAGAGTCTGCTCAAGGTTTGGAATGTAACGAGGGTGAGAGACCAACTCTGACTGCCTTCCCAGAGGGAAGCAGGCCAGAGGAGTCTGATACTACCTGCCAACTGCAAGATTTGACCTTGGAAAATGTACCTTTATCTCATGGGTCTGGAAGTCTCTCTGTGGAAAACATGATCCAGGTTGGAGTCTCGGCTGAGGAAGGGACGGTTGCAAACCTTCACCTTGGGAATGGAGATGTCTAGAGATTAGTAGGGAGACACCACTTAGGTGTAATTCATGCTTACAAAGTTTGCCTGCAGGGATAGGTGGACTGATGAAGAGCTCTAGGCACCCTGCCTCTGTTTAAAAGCAGCTGCAGAGCCCAGGGAGCTCCATGGATACAATGTCTCTAGTACCTGAACACTCTGGTTTGGACTATACCTGAACTTTGATCTTTTGTTTTGACTCCCATGTTTGCGGGACCTTGTCTTGGAAATTATAACTGAATTGTGAACTCTTGTAAGTCTAGAAACCCAGGACTTTGATCCTCACCCTTTCTTTCCTTCTTGTTCTCTTTTTGCACTGACAGTGCTCAGGGTGATGCACATTTTGCATTTTCCCCTGAGACTAGCTGCTCAAGAAAGTGCAAACGTGCATCCCACCCCTTTACTGGGGAAAAGTAGTTTTGACAGCTAGCTAGCTGTCAAAAATCTGGGCCCCCTTTAAAACCAAAGGAGTTTTGACAGGGCAATTGGGGGGGGGGGTTGCACAGGGACATATACAGCCATATATGACAGCTAGCTATCAAAACTCCTTTTCCCCAGAAAAGAGGAGAGGGATGCATTTTTGCACATTCCTGAGCAACTAGTCTCAGGAAAAAGTGCAAAATGTGCATCACCCTGAGTGCTGTTGGGGGGGGGGGGGAGATGAGGATCTTGCCCTGAAGGGGGTGTAAATCACACTACCCCCTTTTTGTGAGCAAAGATCACCCTCACCTTTGCTTTCCCTTGACAGCTTGCCTTTTAACAGCTGTCAAGAGAAAGCAAGGGAGAGGAAACTATTTGGGGCAATGTCCACAATTGGTACCTGTTGCACCTTGGCAGCAGGTACCCCTCAGGACATTGCCCCAACTGAGGCTACACATTTCTGCAGTTGCACAAGTGTGGCTATTTTATTATTATTTTTAGATTGAACCTTTTAAAAAAAAGAACATTGTGTGTGCAATTAAAAAAAAAAAAAAGGTCTGCCAGCCACTGACAGCAATTCCAAGCGGCACTTGGAAGGGGCTGTTAGTGGCTCTCAAAACAGGAATTGCAATCTCGGGGGGGGGGGGGAGGAAAGGCGGAAAAAGCTGCAGCGACAGCGAGCCAAAAATGGCTCATGATCAATGTCGAGGAGGGCAGTAAGCCAGTGATGTTAGGCTAGCTTTGCCACTTGGAGAGTTTTGCCCACAGGAGCCTGAACATTAGCTGTACTGATATATGGTTGAAGTACAGACTTGATGATATCTTCAGTCCCTAATATCTCCAGTTAAAGGATCCCAGAGCTGGGAAAAGAACCCCTGCTTTTGACCTTAGAATGTTTCTACTTTACAGAGGACAGCCCTCTACTTGAAGAACTGTCTGGTCCCAAGTCCAGTTTAAAGATATAGAGCCATAAGGAGGGAGAGCAGCAAAGGCCTTGAAGTGGCCCATCAACAGCTAGCACCTGGACAGCAGACAAAGCAAGCACGCAGGGCAGCGGGTCACAGCCTTCTCACTTTGGTGAGATGTATTTAAATTGCAATTATTTCTAAATGTGCACCTATACATATAAATCAACATATGTACATTTTATGCAAACCCATGCCATATTTGGGGGTGGTGCGTTTCCTCTTTTTCTTTGGCAATGTGTAAGTGGCCACCCTACCATGGAAAGCTTCTGCCAGTCAGACTACATGATACTGAGCTAGGTGGACCACCGCTTCAACTCAGGATATAGCAGCTTTGTATGTTGAAAAGGCAATCACAGGAGCATCCCACAAAGCATGCAGGTGGAGCATGCTTTGCATGTTTGTTGGGGTGGACAACTTGTAGTGTAGCCCTCCAGATGTTGTAGGATGGCAGCTTCCATCAGCCCTAGCCAGCATAGTCAGTGATGAGGGCCAATGGGAGTTGTCCACTCTGGCTCTAAACACATGGTTGTAAGTGCTTATAGATTTCATAGATCATAGAGTTAGAAGAGCCTACAAGGCTATAGAGTCCAACCCCCTGCTCAATGCAGGAAACTAGAGGAGGGGTCTCCCATCCAAGTAATAACCAGGCTTGACCCTGCTTAGCTTTCCACACTCAGACAAGCTGAGCCAGCGTGAGCCACAGGCAGAGGCTTAATGATCATGTCCTTCTCTTCAAGAAGCAGAGCATATGCTTTTGTCTCTAGGACACCCATTTCCCTGTGACAATCACAGAGGTGCAAAGTTGATAGCAAATTTGTATAGATACAAAAAAAATGAGACATGAAAATGAATTCTTAGTAAGGATATTTTACTATAGTTTATTTTAAGCATTGGTTTGTGGTGGTTTATATAAATAAGGCTTGATTCAGCTGACAGAATATTTAAGATTTCAAACTGGCATGTGACAAAACGTTTACATTGTATGCAGTGACACCCTCTCAAACCTATCACTATGTTTATATGGAGGCTTTCCAAAATCTGAATTCTCCACCCGCAGTCTGAAGTGGAAAAAATTATTCTGCACCCCTACCTTTATTCTGCTTCAGGTGTTGCACATGCTGCCTTTAAGGAGAAGGACTGGGCTTGTGGGAAAGGATCACATTGCAAGAAATACTCACCTAGCAGTTACAAGGTGATCTTGCCTATTATTATTTCCCCAATATCAAAGGTAGTTTTGTTTAATCTGTGTCAGGTGTGAGGAGGACAGGGATGCAGCCTTCCTGATGCAGATGAAAACTCCCAGCATTCCTGAGCATTAGCTAGGCTGGCTGTAGCTGATGGGGGCTGAAGTCCAAAACATCTGGAGGGCATCATGCTGGAGCAAGGGAAAGGTTGAAAGGCTAAAGGGACATTCCTCCTGCCAGGCACGAATGAGGAATCTTTCCTGTTGAAGTCTGCATTACCTTGGCCAAAACCTGCCAGGGGAGGGCATTCCAGCCATGGCAGGGACCAGAGCCAGAGACAAAGCTGGGTGGAGTTGGCAAAGTGGGCAGGTTCATGCAAGCTCTGCATGAGCTAGGCCATGGCTGACAGGTTCCTTACCCCTGCTGAACGGGAATATGGACATCTACCTTCGAGTGAGAAAATCTCAGTGAATGTAGAAGCCTCTATTTTAATGCTGTGTTCAGTACAAGCCTGGACACTGGTGATCTTACTCTGGATAAAGTGTACCTTCCTGTTCTGACAGCTTATTGTCCATCATCCACAACGTAACTTTTAGGATTTACAGCAAGAGACCAATCCAGACAGAACTTCTAAGAGTCATGTAAATCATACCAAGTTCAGAGGATTCTGTCAGTTTTGCGAGCTCAAAGTGTTCTTTCAGGTGACATCAATCATGACTCAATCTGGCCACCAATGCCACATATGACAAAGATACCTATTTTTAAATAGTTACACCAAGGAGCCTGCCTTGGGCCAAACTTATGTCAGCTCTGCGTATTCAGAAACAGTGTGCGCCAAATTATTTTGGGACAGTGGTCAGCCGGTGTTGTATTCTATCATATTTGGAAGGTGTGTGTGTGTGTGTGTGTGTATATGCGTGCGTGAAAGGAAGCATAATGGAACTGCTGCACCAGTGCTGCCATCTTGCATTACAAGCAGGACTTGGGATAGTAAGTAGTAACTATTCCTGTCTTTGATCATCATCCAAGGCAGCTGCCTCACAGGAAGTGCAGCTGATTTAACCACTTTGGACTCTAGCTTTTATGAACCTCTTCTTCAGATGACATTAAATGCTATGTGCAAATGCGTGTATCATGCTGGTATCCCTTTTTGCTGGTGCAAATGCTGGTATCCCTTTTTAAAATGGAAAAGCTGCTTCAGGAGGAGCAAGATCAGAGAAATGTGTAGTTTAACCCAACTACACATACTCTGCCTCAGCCACTGGCCAGACGAATGAGATCCACTGGGAGGTGGCATCACCTCCCTCCCAAGAAGAATACTATGGCACAGGACCAGCCTGGCAATGGGCAGAGAAATAGCAGTTGCATGGAGCTTCTTCCCCACCTGTCAGAAAGAACCATCCTCCAGCTGCCAGTTGCCATAGGACTGTGGAAACGAGGGAAAAGGCCACAAGGCCAAAAGGTACTTGCATCACTTCTGTCCAAGCAGGAGCATCAGCAAGGGAAGATCGGCCTGGCCCTAATGGGATATTAAGGCCGTAATTCATTCTGGCATAGTCAAATTCCCTCCTCTGCCTTTTCCATCCACTCCCCTTTCCTTCTGTGGGCAGAACCTGATGTTGTGCAAGTGGACTTCTGCTGGAGAGACCAGTTTCTCCTCCCTACTGCAGTCCCAGTGCCCTCACAAAGCTCTGCTTCCCCACCCTCCAGAGATTTTGAAGGTGTGTGGGGGAGGGGGAATTGCTTCATCCCTGTTCTGCTAACGGAAACCATTCTGTCAGTGGGATGAGTTAATTGGATTGCACCGTGTCTTGTCGTTTTAGTTTGTAAACCTGAGGATAGGGACCTGTGCCTCAATGTTTGATTGGTGCAAACCATTTTAGGAGACAATTGTCTGAAAAGTGGGATACAATACAATTGTTTTGAGGGCCCTGGTGAGCAGAAAAGCAATGCATACTTTTAATAAAATAAGTAAAAAACCACAATGATTAGTTTCCCTGTCCCAATCCCCCAGCAGTGGTTTCTGTGTTTACCTGCATCTGAAACTCCATATATGGATAAGCTGGTAGGAGCAATGTAGAGTGGCAAATGGCAAGCAGGAAAAATGGTTAAGATCCTCCTCCTTTTCCAACCCCTTCTCCACTCTTGATCATCCATTCAGAAGCTGCTTTTCCAGTTTAAAAAGCCTGATCAGGGTGATATTAGATATTACAGGCATCTGTGTAGCGTCTAGTTAGGTCCTTAATTTTCAGTATGATTATCAATATGAACAGTTTCTTTGCCTATTTTTTATTTATATTTCTTACATTTTATTAGTCACTTTTCAGCTAAGTAAGTTCTCAAAGCAGCTTGTTACAACAAATAATACAAACTACACTTATTGCTCATACATTAATTAACACAATGCAACTGGAGCTGTGGTTAAAAAAGTGGAGGACAAGTTATGATAGTGAAAGAGAATTAACCAATTTTGAAAAGACAGTTTTGACTAGAGAAGCTATAGAAGGTAATGTTTCAAAGGTTTTATATATAATGTTACAAAAAGAAGAACATAAAGATTCTCTTAAATTGTCATGGGATAATGAATTTGATGAGGAAATATCAAAACAAAGTTGGAAAAATATTTGGGATAGACGTATTGTAAGAGTTATGTCAACTAGGATAAAAGATAATTTTTATAAAGTTGTCCTAAATGTTAGTGATCTGTTTTTCAAAAGAGGTATGGAGATGGTATCTAACTCCAGTAAGATTAAATCGGATAGATAACTGCTCCGCAATGTGCTGGAGAGGGTGTAATGTAAAAGGTACATATAGCCCACATGTGGTGGAGTTGTAAAAATGTTCTGGAATTTTGGCAGAAAGTGTTTGCAGAAATATCAGAAATAATTGGAATGGAATTAGAGGTCTGCCCAAAATTAGCATTGTTAACAATAACAGAAAAAGTAGTTTGTTTAAAAAATACTAAAGAATTGATTGTGGATTTGTTAACAGTAGCTAAATTAATGATATAGCTAGGAAATGGAAAGTTCAACATGTCTTTTCAATTACCAAGTGGAATAAAGAGGTATGGGATATTGCGCTAAATGATAAATTAACTTGCAATATTAAATGCCAAAAAGGACAATTGGAGAAAGACACTTTTGTGAACATTTGGGGTAAATTTCTGGATTATGTGTTGGTGAAGGGTAAGGGGAACGAACCTTGTCAAGATCTGTTACATTTTTGGAATATAGAATAATATCATATGGGGGGATATAACTTGGTCCCAAGAGGTGGGGGTGCACAATGTTTATGTTGTATTTCTTTTATTTGTTATTAGTTGTATGATTGGAAAAATTCAATAAAACTTATTTTTTTAAAAACACAAGTTAACAATCTTTATTAAAATTATTTATAGACCACCTTTCATCATAAAAGAGAACAAGGTGGTTTACAGAAACATTATTGCTCTTAAGCAGCCTCCAGTGGAATGGCTGGCTATTAAACGTTAAGGGAAGCCCTGTCCTCACTACTTCTCTAAAAGATGATAGAACACAGGGAGCCTCCATCAGTATTCTCTTCAGCAGCCTCTATATCATCTACCTTGGTTAATTGGGGGGGGGGGGATAATGCTCAATGTGGAAAACATTTTTTCCATTGTTTACACTGATTGTGTGACCCTAAGCCAGAAGCCAAAGGTTCTCCTTTAACCTAACATTGGAAGAAACGAACCTTTAGATCCAGACCAGGATCTATTCATCTTTCGGTAGGCAAATCTTTGATACTGGAGCGTTTTGTGATATTTTTGAACAACATACGAAAATACAACCAGGTGTTCTTTATACCATATATTTAGGACAAAAATGTAATACTTGTGTTTTTTTAAAAAGAAAAAACATAAAACTAAAATACATAATTACGGTAAGCAAATGTTTGAGGGGGTACTATTCTGTAACAAATCAAACTTCAACGGAGACATTTTTTGTTCTTGAACCTTGGTGGCTTTTTACACATGATTTTTAGAAAATACGAATCTACTTTGGAGAAGTGAATGATGAGGCCTTAATATGAAAAACTGACTCTGCTAACTATTCTAAATGTAATGAGTGCCCTGAAGATTATTCTTAAGGAGCTAAGTGGGTCTGCATACCAAACCAATATTTGCTACCATAATTATGTATTTTAGTTTTGTTGTTTTTTAAAAAAACAGTATTACATTTTTGGCATACATATCTAAAGAACACCTGATCGTATTTTTGTCTGTTATTCTTTGAAGCTATCACAAAACGCTCCACTAGCAAAGATTTACAATGCTACCTTGGTGTTTTTTCTCATTCATATACCTTCATATGTCCGCTGCACTCAACATTTCCTCAATATAAGGTGTAACATTAAAAGCATACAGGTGTAACACACCACTAGAAGTGTTAATATCACTTTTGAAAAACAGATCACTAACATTTAGGACAACAGTCATTTCACTCATTGTTAATATCTACACGCATACCAGTAGAATTGAAAAATGATTTTTAAAAACAAAAAACTTACCAGCTGCACGAGTGTTCCAAAGCTTTCATGTTGTAAGAGTCTGTCTTATACATTAGACAACCATATAAAAAAGGCTTAGGGGTAGTTTAACCAAAAGAAACAGAAAATGAATATCCAGGTGGCTTTTAAAGTAGAATATAATAAAGGGCAGGGTTTAGAGAAGTATAGAAATAAGAAAACAAGTTGAAAAGTCCAGTAGAGGAATTAATCTTAAGAACACAAAGAATAGGGGGGGAAATCCAATGTTTTATTTGAAAGCATAGGTGAGAGAAGTGCTCAACCTGGTTCTTTCTCCCCCACCCCAGCACCACATAAAGCAAGCTGCCTATAACTTCACAATGCCATTCTGTTTAATAAAGAATGTTTTAAAATGAAAGAATTATGTGGCTATGTTAAGAATTGAAGTATTCATTTTTTCCCCTTGTTGCCCCTTTTGACTGACTGATGAGGCCATAGACAAGAGTGTGCAGAAATTGGGCTTATTTACAAATGTTTATGTTGAGGCTTGGCAATATTTCTTGGCATCTTACAGCCCAACAGGATCTTCTGTGCCCATTGTGCTATTTGCATGGTGTGTGTGTGTGCTGCAATCTCTAATCAGGCAATAGCTCCTCTGGACCCTCCACAGTAGAACTATAATACCTCCTATAAAAAAGCGTGATTGTACTTTACTGCCAGTGAGTTTTATACTGGTGACCTGAGGGTGTGTGTGTCTGGTGGAGATAGTTTGTAAACCACTATTCCACACCTGCCAAAGGAAGGAACTTGCACCAGCTACATCAGACATGGAAGCCTCCTTGCACCGATAGGCCAGGAGATACAACTACAATCCCCTACTAAAAGCGTATAGGTTTGCTTGCTTATCTGAGCAACTTGGAAGCTTCCTCTGGCTGAGCAACTTGGAGGCTTGCTCTAGACCACCCTCAAATTATTCCTCCTCTTCCTTTGGCTCAAACCTGCCCCCCAGCTGCAGGCACTGGGTGTCAGAGACCCATGAAAATGTCAAATGTGGACACACACAAAATCTGATATAGACACATCCTTCTCCACTGGCAGTGATTTTCTGTGCTCTCCAAGTCCTCCAAAATATCCAACATAGAATCATAGTCATAATATACACCACTTCCCAGGGCTGGATGTCAGAAGTAGTTATGATCTCCATTTAAGGCAACATATATGGTCCTAACCTCATTGTATCCCCATAACAACCCTGTGAGGTAGGTTAGGCCGAGATACTATTACTGGCCAAATGTTACCCAGTGAGCTTCAGGGCTGCGTGGAGATATGAATCTGGGTCTCCACAGTCCTAGATTGACATGCCAATCATTACACAACACTAGTTCTCATGGATATGATGCTAACAGTGCAGTCTGTTTCTTAGTGATATCACAGTATCTCCACTAGAGCATGAAAAAAAAGATAATCCAGTGCCTCTAGGACTCCTTTAGATTAGTCCATTTGTGCCAACAGAAACCAGCATACTTGGCACCTTGCCCATCATGCATAGACAAAATTCTTCCAGTTCCTGACAGATTTGCATTATCTGGCCAGTACAGAATATCACTTAGTGGCATTTTCCCCCTTAGAGAACAATTAGATTGATCCCTGCAAAATTTAATCTCACCCTGACTTTGGAGAGATGTTTTGCAGCCTGGGTTCCATCACAACAATTCCAGCAACTTAAGGAAAGGCACTATGTCAGGAAATTTAAAATTCTAAGTTTCCTGAGATGTGTGAATGTTCTTGTGTAGGACATATAACTTTGCCACCCTGTAACTTCACTGCTACACTGCATAGAAAAATTCTATACTCCTTCAATTAGGAAAGAAAGAAACTCTTGTAGGCATGCTTCTTTCAAGGAAACAAAAATATCAGCATTCCTGAAAACTGCAGTTGGAAAAAGTTGTGTGTGCACACTTGCATTTGAATGGATAGTAAAAAGGTTCTTTAGTTGGAGTAACATGCACATTAAGTCAGAGCCATCATGACACAGTAAAAAAACTGTTTTTCCAGCAGCTCATTTAAAATGTATGCAGAGCAACCCAATAAAAGCACCCTCAGAAGCCAATATCCTGCCTTTACTCAGTGCCATAGCAAGAAAATATAACCAAAATGATCTATTAACACACCCAGTTCTAAACTGTAACACCACAGTTCTTCCCTTTTTTCTATTCCCAGAACCCAAAGATGAGCTGAGGGGACTGCAGAAAGGATTTCCATGTAGGGAACAACTTTATTTTTGACCACTGAAACATTCAGTGTGATGCTTCGTTTTGTTTTCTGATTAATTCCATAAGCATGGATTATTCCCAAACGAATTAGTTGTACAAGACCCATTGATTTCAATGAAAACCAAATCATGACTAACATATCTCATTGATTTCAATGGGATCTACAGACAACTAACTTTGTCCCTATTGAGTGGGATCCAGACTAAGAAATGTGAAGAATCCCCCCCCCCCAATGATTTGGCAGGACAGGTAATGTAGTAGTTAAGAGCCTGGGCTATGAGCTACTCAGCTTAGGCCTGGTCTAAACATGCAAGATAGCAAGGTGGAAGTGAGATGATACCCCTTCAGACTATAGGTAGCATTTTAAATGCTTCTTTCAAAGAAAATCTCCCTTGAAACTGAGAACTAACTAGCAAAGAAAGAAACGTCCTAGCCCAGCACTTTGTAGCCAGTACGCATTGGTTTCATTTCACTTGTAAATGAGTGCAGACTGTTCTCACACTGTCACCCCCATATTAAGGTCCATTTGTATTTGTCGTCCTACTGGGTTCTTAATCTTTATGTGTGCAAATGTGGGTGACAACAAAAAACAGGAAAAAATTGTAAATGACTGGGGCAAGTTAAAGTTTGTGTGTCCTGGTCGTGAAAGCACACATTAATATATAGGTCTACTATTCTGTTGGAACACTGACATATTATAGGAGTTTTTGACATGGCTCTGCTGCACTGACTGGTATGTTTCAACAAGAGCATATTTTTCTGCGGCAAAACTATGGCTTAAGTCTAGGTATTTAATTATTCACTCATGGTACTTATTTGAATGTGACAGTGGCAACAGCTAATGTAAGTACAATGCATTTTACACATGTTTATTAAGATTACCAGTTGTAGTTCTATGTAAAGTTTGTGTATTTCACAAAAGTAAGTCTTCCTGGGATACATTATGTCAATAATTTATTGATTTGAGATGATA
The DNA here is from genome assembly GCA_021292165.1 of Shinisaurus crocodilurus. NCBI lineage: Eukaryota > Metazoa > Chordata > Lepidosauria > Squamata > Shinisauridae > Shinisaurus > Shinisaurus crocodilurus. The sequence continues at coordinate 26,750,762 of CM037880.1, read as the reverse complement.
AAGTTGTATTTCAGGCACATAATCAGTAAGTGAATTGATGACAACTTCAAATATTGCTCTGAATCCAACAGTATAAAAATTTAACATTTGTTTTACAATGACAAAACAGCAAAAATACAATAAAGGTAAAATGTGAAAACACAGTACTCAAAACCATGCAGTATAATTTTAATTGACTGAAAAAATTAAGTCTGTTTCACCTTTAGCCAAAAACTGAGTTCAATTACTTCCACTCTTTTTAAAAAAAATATCCCCATGCTACTATAAATGATCCAAAGTTCCACATAGTTCCTGTGTGCATGCATAGAGCATTCCACTGCATTGAAGAGAATACACAACTCCTACTTATGCAAAGCTCCATGCACACCAGAGTTCTTGGATGCTATTATTAAAACAAGGATGTCAAAAGTCACTGCAGAGTAGGGACGTTGCAACCAAGCTAGCAAGCAATATGGTATGTCTTCTCTCAACACAAAGAGCAGCTACTAATATTACACATATTAATAATTATTGCCAGTTAGAACACAATGTTGTAATGCTATATTTTAGATGGCAGTCATTGGTAATGGGACAGCACTTATATCAGAGATTCTCTGGGCTGTCATAACATTTGATACCTATAGGCCAAATGCTTTCTTGTTCTCAACAAAAGCATTGTAAGAACAGACTCACACATTATAGCTTACAAGCAAATGTATTTCTAAAGAGATAATTTGGATCCTCTTGTATACAAAATTTAGACATTGGTAGATACCAGGCACTCTTGAGCTCTAGCTCTCACTGTATCCTCTGAAAATCAAAGATACTTAAGTACCTAACAATGAAAAGAACCAGTGATTTATTCAAATAATTATTTAAAAAATGGAACATTTTACTTGAAAAAAAATCCAGTTCAGTATTTTTCATGCAATTAAATGGTGCTGAAGTGCAATCATACTTAACTTACCAAAATCAGTAAAACCCGAGACACTCAAGACTGTGTACGTTCTGTGCCAGGTCTATAGGATGCATCAAACTAGCATAAATGTTTCCAAGAGACTATGTTTCAGTTGTTAGCACTTCTCTTGTATTACACAATTTTAAAACATAAATGCAATGAACCAAAAACCCCAACCATCTATTTAGACTAGATTTGCGAAGACCTGGTGGTTTATCTATCTAAACTAAAATATTTACACGGAATGTTGAGTTTATAAAGCCAATGTTTCAAATCATAGACACCTACGGATCTGTTTAATAAATGATCACATTGACAAGAAATTCAAAAAAATTAATATCCCTTCTCACCTCTTTCCATAAATATATATAGTCTCACTAAATTCTTTTGCCTTTAAATAAGACAGCTAACCCTTTTATACATGAACATAAAATAACTGAGCTTCCTGTTTGCATGCCAAGGCTATGATGCATCACCATTCCATGCTATTGGTAAGACAAATTCACTGACACACAACATGTATATCTCTTTTATCTACTAATATACTTTGTGTCAAGAGGAAATCAAGAAAAAGCAAGCGAACAAACCAACAAACATGTTTCTAGGAAACACAACTTGAGGTTTCAACTGTATGTGGCCAGTGTAAAATGAAGCCATAAAACAAATTAAATTCAAGCTTTAATTACACGTTTTCAGTTTTTAAAAATAGCTTCTGGGTTTTCTGAAAGGCTGTTTTAGAAAGGTATATTTAAAACAATGAAGCACTTACATAAATAAAATCCATTTACACAACTGCCTTTATCGCAAAGGCTACCCCTTCCACCCGGTTATCTTAATGACTTACATAAGAATTACTCTAACCTACCCAAGCTTTGATGTTTAAATTAAAAGCCTTACATTGCTTTGACTCCCACCAAAGAGTAATCCACAAATACTCAAGATGTCGAATATTATTGCTTACTGAAATACCCAAGAAAGTGTTCCTACCAAAGTAAGTTACATTTGCTCTCATGTGGAAGACAAGATGACATTCCACACACACAAAATCCCTATTGAATATAATTTCAAACTAGTCATGAATTCAAACTAGAATGAATAGAATGAATGAATATAATTCATTCTAGTCAAAGAACTGTCTACCTCCCCCAGTTTTAAATTTTTCAAGTGTTGATCCTCAACTAGACCCAGTAGTAACTAAATTTATGGCCACTTTCACTGATCTCAGTCCTTAAGATCTCCTATCAACTCTTGTCTTAAAGGAAGTCTTACACCGGAGATTTACCACATTTCATAAATAGTTTGTATCACAATAGGTGAGGATGCATTTTAAAAATCAGCAAACTCAATCTGTTAAAAATAAGGCGTCACTGTGATCTTCTGCTTCCAAAATCCTGTTTCCAAACAGGAAGGTTTACACACACAAAATAAGATCAACATTCCACTAAACCGAGTTTGTAAAGGCATCAGTTTGCCAAAGCTAGAAGAGCTTCCCACCAACAAAATGTCCATTTAGATCCAACTAAGTACCTTATTAAAAATATTATGAAACCTTTTATTTGTTTAGTGTTATGAATGCACCCAACTGACTGGAACCCAAAAGGTTTCTCTCTCCAGTTTGTCAAAGGTTGTTTTCAACTCATTGTAAGCCGTAGTAAGATCATCGTTTACTATAACTTTGTCAAAAAGATGGCTGTATTGGCTTTCCATAATCTGTGCAGATTTAATCATTTCTTGAAAGTCTTCCTCCTAACATAGAGAGAAGCGGTCAGTCAAGAGTAAAAACAAATCAATCCACATAACCGTCAAGCTCACAGTGAATTATGTTTTATGGCTTGGATCCAAAGACCTTGCTGCTTGAATAAAAGGCATTTCCACTTGCTCGGGGAAGTTGCCAATTTCCCATATCCCCAAAAACTGCTTTGGAGGCTCAGCTGATCCTTCATTTTCAGCAGCCATGGATGTGGGGGAACAGTGCCCCCCACAACCTGACCGGACATGCCTTCCACTTCTGCTGCAGGATCTCTGGATCAAAGTCTATATTTAGCTAATAGGTCGTTAAAAAGTGACTGAAAATTATATTTTTTACAAAATTTACGAAATCTTGAATTAATTATTTTGTAATAGTTTTGAAAGCTTTATTTTGCCCAGCTTCCACATCTTTCCTCTTCTTCTGCATATCAGCATCATAAGCCAGTAACTGATAATTAAAGAAATGTCTGTGTGCTAGAAACAGCACTGGAAAATGTTTTTAAGCTGTTTACACTAATAATGTACTGACCAACTGCATTACCTAAGACTCAGCCTGCTATTAGCAAGGGATTTACTAGAACACAGTCTGTATTTTTGAAAGTTTGGTAAGAATCCAAAGAATCGTTCCTTTCGGATTCCTGGGTCTTAGTAGGGCTCATTCAGTAAGTTTATATTCATGTTTTTTGAAACACAGAATGTAACTATATAAAATTAAGACAGAAATTCTAAGAGGAGCATGCCCGCAAGACTGCATTATGCTTCTCCAACTTAAGAAACTATTTGTGCATTCAACAGTCCAGTCTTCAGAAGTCTCACCAACCTGAATATTCCAAAAGTATGTATTTTTAGATAACCAAAATTTACAACAAGAATGTTGTCAGAAACAAATTTACAATGTCCATAGTATCCTTGATGGGCATTCACAGGAAAATGTCATAGGTTCCACATATTCCTGGGAGGGAGGTCCCAAGGGTGATCGCACATCCCAATGACCTCCACAGGGCTCCATCCTGTGAGACACCCCTTCCCCATTCAACATGCACATGAGAGGGAGTGCAGGGCCATTCCACCAGCCCTGCTGAAAGGCTGCCCTCCTGAAGGTTCCTGCTCCCTCAACTGCCACCAGCAGCAGCCATTCCAGCATGCTGAAAGGAGGGAGATGAGAAGGAGCGCAGGGTCATTCCACCAGCCCTGCCAGAAGGATGAATTAATATTCCCCCTTCTTCCCTCCCCATTCCTTTTTCCTTGTGTGTCGTGTCTTTTTAGATTGTAAGTCTGCGGGCAGGGACTGTCTTGTTAATTGTTGTAAACTGCCCAGAGAGCTTCAGCTATTGGGCGGTATAAAAATGAAATGAAATGAAATAAATAAATAAATGAGGCTGCTGGCCATGGAGGCTGGTGCATCAATACGTTATTACACCAGCTTTGTCCTTCCTCGTTATCTACACTCATTCCTATAGTCTTGGTGCATATTTAGTATCCAACTCTGACAGCAACTGAAAACCAAATGAAGATGAATCGACATAAAACTGATACAAGTCTGACAGGCAAGCCTCATGACTCTCATAGAATAGGCATAAGAACAGCACTGACAGCAGTGGCAACTGAAAGGAACATTGAAGGAGGGGGATGTAACAAGTTCCTTGTTGGCTGGAATGCTTCTGCCACAAAGGTGAGCAGGGAGCTTGCAGGGGAAGCTAACCTCCTCTAGCCCCACACCTCTCTGTTATGAAACCCCTAACACTGTTGCTGTCACTGCCAAAGGACAGTCCTGATGGTTACATGCAACCACCAGTATCAGAGGCAGTATGCCTATGTACACCAGTTGCTGGGGAACACGGGTGGGAGGGTGCTGCTGCACTCATGTCCTGCTTGTGGGTTTGCTATGGGCAGCTGTTTGGTCACTGTGTGAACAGAATGCTGGACTAGATGGGCTCTTGGTCTGATCCAGCAGGGCTCTTATATTCTTAAGTGAAGCAGGGTGGAGAGAGGGCAAAGGTAGCTCCTGGAGTGATCAGTCTCCCTCATTCAGCTTCCCTAAAGTAATACTATTATTTTAGTTATGTTGAAATTATCTGCACTGTGAACAAGTTAAAATCAAGGTTCATGTGGCAATCTTCACTGATAGATACAAAAACTATGGCAACATTCCACTTTTGTGAGAAGACAAAAATTACTTACTTGAAAAGGTTTAGCAGCACCTTTTTCATCCTTGCTTGAAATTATCTTGGCATTTTTTCTTGTTTCTCGCAAACGCTCAATTGATGGAGGTTTTATAAATATAACAAATGGTTTAAATTCTAATGTCCTTAAATGCTTCACTGTCTGGAGAAAAGAAAAAGCTAAGTTATGACCCGCTTGTTTTAAAATTTATTTACTTTGAGTAAGACAAGTCATTTGGCACTCTCTAGCTTCTATCTGGCACTTCCCTTTATTTTTCTCCCTCATCCCCCAAAGGTTCTGCTATTAAGTATAATTGATATAGCACTCTAATAAATATAATAAATAAAATAAATAATTGTGCAGAGCAATTTACAATCTTTCGTTTAGGAAGATCCTCTGTAGTATTTCCTGAAATATCAGTCATTTTGTTAATATATTCTGATTCCATAAATATAGGACAGTGAATGAATGAAAATCCATTTCTGAACAGGCAGGCAAAAGTATGAACATTAGATTAATTTAGCAAAAAAATCAATTTTCTTTCATAGTTAATGTGCTAAGCAGCTTTTAGCATTCAGGCTCATGCTTCACTCTACTAACATTTCAATCTCAGGAGTAGCTGCTCACTCACGCTAACTTTCTGCTCTGACCCCTGAAGTATTCTGTTATTTCTTACCCAAATTCATAACAGGCAATGCAAATCATTAGATTACTGACAGAAAAATGAAAAGCCCTATTGCTTACTTACATGCGGCTGTACATCCAACAAACAAACTTTATTTTTAGCCAGAACACATCTGACTGAGTCTATACTGGTCCCATAATAATTGTTTTTATATTCCCCGTATTCAATAAACCTGAAATAGAAAAATAAATTATTCTTGTTTCATTTAAGGAGCCCCTAAACCTAAAGCTATACAGATAAAGTTCACATGGGCTTCTACGTAAGATCTTTGCTTTGCTTTGTTGTTGTTGAATTGGCAAACATGCTTTTATTACATTGACATCGAACAAAAGACACAGAGGACCAACAATCCACAAATGTTTTTGTGAAGGACTGCCAACCGGTCCTTTCTTCAAGATGAGAGATCAAAGGTGCAAAACTGCCAGCCTTAGCTCTGCTGTCTTGACTGATGCTCTCAGGGCCTTGCCCTTCATCTATACACTGGATTTAGCACTGAACCACAGAGGAACCACACACACCGTGTGGGTAAAACCAGGAAAGTTTATTTAAGGTAAACAGATTACAATAAAAGGTGGGAAATGAGGGAAGGAGAAAAAGGGTAAGGAGACACTTTGGTATACACAAGTAGAGCTACAAAACTAGTCCCTTACTATATAAATACCCAGGCACTTACTCCTTGCCTGGGGGTTGGTCTTCTTTAGGGCTTGCCTCAGCAAAAAGCCCTACTCCACGCTCCTTCGCGTCCAGACAACAACAAAGCCCAAAAGCCACGGCTGGCAGTATAGATCCCCCCCCCTTCAGTAGGTTTTTTTATTGGCTGCCTTTGGCCAATCAGGATGAACTTCATCTGGGCTAGGCAGGAGAGGGGTGGCTCCTGATTATGACTAGAGTGTTTGGGTCACAGTTGCATGCGAATACTTGGGCACAGGGACATCAAAGGGAAACTATGCACAATTGGCAAGAGATTCTGACGCCTAGTACATTTGCATCATGAGGCCCCCCAGCCTCTAGCTGGGATTACACTTATTTACATGTGTGTGTGTGTGTGTGGTGCAGGAGACTCTGACGCTTTTCTTCACAGTTTTCTATGAACCTTGTCTAAACCAATGCAATAGAATAAAAGAGTGAGTAAGTTAAACAATAGAAACTACCAAAGGCTGACAGTATGTTCCATAATATCAAAGTGTTCTGCCTCCACATATGAACTGCTTTATCACAGTAATAATTGTTCCATTAACTTTTATGAACGTATACAAAATGTTTGCCAAAGAGGATACATGTCTATTTCAAGGAGTGATATTACCTTGGATAACAGTACATTGGCTTAATATTGGACCAGCTCAAAAGCAACGTCTGTACGCAGCCTCAGAAATGTCTTCTGACAGACACATGCCCCATTCCCCGCATTTCAGAAGTGGTTTCAAAGACTGAGTGTGGGTTGTTGTTGAACCATGGGGTGCTGTTGAAACGTGAGTTATCATGGTGTCTGAACCCAGCCGTGCTAACAAACCATGGTCTATTAACCACAAACAACCCATGAAGAGAACCCATGGTTTGTTGGGTTGTGAACTGTGGGTTGTTTGTAGCTAACAAACCATGGCTTGTTAACACGGCTGGGTTCAGACAACACAACCCACATTTCAACAACCACCCACGGTTCAATGGCAACCCATACTCAACCCTTGAGTGTGGGTTATTGTGTTGTCTGAACCCAGTGTAATTGCATTCATTATTTCTATAAATGATCAGCAGTTGCCAATCTACAGCAGGATAAGTGATTCACATTAGCCCACAGATTACTGGTAGATATGCAGGTATTTAAGAGAAGTTGAAAATACATTGGTGGCCTCCAAGAATTCAAATTAGAGTTATTTAAACACTCAAAAGTAATTAGAACAAGGACACATCTTTCCATTACTAAACTGATGTCTAGCCACAAAATGACAAAACATTGTTATGACAAGAGCTTTTCTTTCCCACATACTTGTTATTTTGTACATCTGTCTCAAACAAGTGCTTGGAAATAAAAGTGTACTCAACACCATCACTTTCTTGGCTTCTTCTTGCTCTTGTTGTGTCTGGTTTCATTGAGAGAGAATTAAAAAACAGTTTACAAATAAATAAAAACAAACAAAATTCCTATCCTATTTGGTGTCAAATCACCAACACATTCTTGCAATGCAAGTGAATAGCATTCAGCCTTCAGAAATTCATGGAAAATATTAAAACTCGAGAACCCCACCCATCCCCACCGCAAAATACACAAATACATCCAGATCAGGATTGGGTTTGGGCTCATGTACTTCCTTCCCCTCCTTTCTTGTTCCCTTTACAGCATGGAGAAGTAATCCCATAGTTTTTGAATGTAGAACCTACTCTCACCTGAATATCAAATCTTCTTTCTACTGGTTTCAATATTCAGGAGACTCCTGATCTCATTGTTTGGAGAAACCTCTTAGAATTATTAAAAACTTCAGTTTTCTGCTTGCTTTTCTTATCTGACTTGTCCTTAGAATTGATTTGCCTTAACTTTGTTTGCAAGTACTGAGAATAGATTTGAATGTAATTACTTCCTGAAAATTAGCATGCTTTCTGCTAACAAAACTCACTCTTTTTTGTCACCTCTGAACAGTGTACCCAGTAAAACTATTTGTGTTAGTGCATTGGCATGCATGCACTTTGGAATCTACTGAACTGGATAGTAGTAAGCAAACAGTAATGCAGCAGTAGAAGCACAGAGAAGAGTGTAGGCCTGACTATGCAAAAACTGGCTTATTAGGCCATTCAGATTCTGTCCAGGAGGGCCACAAACTCCTGCTGTCTGCACCACTTGTGGCACAGGTTGGACACCCATGCTCTACCATGTGGACAGAGCACCTTTCTACATTGTCTATTTTCCCCATCTCCCATATAAATTTTAAATGAGAACTTCATGTTCCAAAATATCTGGCAATAAGCAGCAACAGCAATATCAACCTTATGCTAAAAAAAAGAAGTTTAAATTCTTAATTTTTTTTTTATTTATTTGTTCCATTTATGGAAACAAATAAATAAGTGGCCAGCAAACCGGCCACTCTGGGCGATGTACAACATGATAAAACACAGAATAAAATACATTTAAAACAGTATAAAATTTTAAAATCTTAGCCCACCCCATATTCCCGGCTGAACAACCATGTTTTTAGTGAGTGGTGGAAGCTCAGCAGAGAGGGGGCATGGCGGAGGTCACTAGGGAGAGAGTTCCACAGTATGGGGGCCACCACAGAAAAAGTCCTCTTCCTAGTCCCCACCAGTCTAGCTGCTCTGGCTGAAGGGACAAGGAGAAGGCCGTCTGTGGCAGATCTTGTTGAGTGGCCTACTTGGTGTTGCTGGAGACGCTCCTTGAGATAAACTGGACCAGAGCCGTACAGGGTTTTAAAGGTCAAAACCAACACCTTGAATTCGGCTCGGCAAGCAACTGGTAGCCAGTGCAGCTCCTTGAGCACTGGAGATCCCGCCGGCGGCTGCCTTTAGCCAGGTGAGCCGCCGCGTTCTGTACCAGCTGTAGCTTCCGAACCATCTTCCAGGGTAACCCCACGTAGAGCGCATTACAGTAGTCTAGGCGAGAAGAGACCAACGCATGAACCACTGATGGGAGCAGATGATTAGGAAGGTAGGGGTGCAGCTGCCGTATCAGATGGAGTTGATATAGCGCCGCCCAGCTCACAGCTGACACCTCAGCCTCCATGGACAGCTGGGAGTCGAGAATGACCCCCAAGCTGCAAACCTGGTCCTTCAGGGGCAAATGTACCCCATTCAGCACCAGGTCAACATCCCCTAACCTCCCCTTGTCCCTCACCAGAAGTACCTCGGTCTTGTCGGGGATCAGTTTCAGCATGTTCCTTCCCATCCAGCCACCCACTGACTCCAGGCACTTGGACAGGGTCTCAACGGCCAACCTTGGTGAGGACTTGAAGGAGAGGTAGAGCTGCGTGTCATCCGCATACTGATGACACCGCACCCCAAACCTCCTGATGATAGTTCCCAGCGGCTTTAGGTAGATGTTAAATAACATCGGGGAGAGGATGGAACCCTGCGGCACCCCACAAGTGAGCGGCCGAGGGTCTGAAGCCTCCTCCCCAAGAACTACCTTCTGGTACCTTCCAGAGAGGAAGGACCAGAACCACTGCAATACAGTGCCTCCCATGCCCAACCCCTCCAGGCGGTCCAGGAGGATACCGTGGTCAACAGTATCAAAAGCCGCTGAGAGATCGAGGAGGACTAGAAAGGAGCATAAATAAATGAGTACTCTTAAAAGCAACTTAATATGGATGTGCATACCCAAATTCGAACATATTACTCTTACGACAAACTGCAAAACTGAACTTTTACAGTAAGGATTTACAGAACAGATTTTAACTTACGTGGCACTGTTACACCATAATGCTGAGTATCGCTGATTAACAATTTCCGTTTCAGTTCATTCAACCCTACACCCACAGGTCCTGAAAGTTTAAATGCATTTTAATCAATTATCCATCTTTGATTACTAATATTACCACATAGCACCTTAAGATGAGAAATCTGAAAGGCTGTTCCAGCGGCATAAGACCAGAAAAACATTTGTATTGGAACAACTCCAACGCCATCAGTATTCACTATGCAAATCTAAAGAAATTGCCAAAGTCTTGAATTCATGTGACCTGTGGACTTCACAAATTTTGGCTCTACACTATCTGTGAAATGAACAGCTTGCTGCCTGCTTTATCAAAGAAAAATTGACATGCATGGAGAGTTGACTAAAATGAAACAAAATAATCCTGATAGAGTAGGGAGGTTAAGCTGGGTACTCTCAAGAATCATGACTGGATATTCATTTTTCTTCCAGTACATTCGGTATCTACCGTACTTTGTATTTAAGTATATGGGGTTTCATTCCATCTTCTTGGAAAGAATGCTGTTCCTCAAGACATCATTATATAAATCATCATCAATTGATTTTTAAACCGCCTTTCAGGAAATATTATCTTCCTAAGGCAGTTTACAATGCTTAATAAAACAACATAAGAACATACAAAAAGAACATTCAAATATTAAAACATAAGATCACACAGAAAAACCGTAACAGCATATAAATCAATATATCAGATTTTAAAGAAGATAAAAATAACAGCAGCATATGAACATTATCATAATCAGCAGATAAAGCAGTTACAGCACCACAATCATTCAAAAGTTAACTGGAATATAAAGATATTTAGAGCCCATCTAGAAGCCAGCAAGGAGGGGGCCAAATTTATTTCCCTGGAGAAGGCATTCCAGGGATGTGGGGCTACTACAGAAAAGGCCCCGTCTCTGGAACTTGCCAGCTTAACAGCTCTTACTATTGGTCCAAGAGCAGGGTTTTAGATGCCAACCATGAGGCTTGGGCAGGTAAATATGAGTGCAGGCAGTCCTTCAGATAGCCTGGTCCCAAACAGTTCTGCATAATAATTTATTGCTGCAGGTTAATATCTAAAATGTAAACGCAGTCTGTTGGTGCATTCTGAAAATTTAAGAAAATAACTGTGCAACTATCAGTATTAGATTTTTTGTTCTTGTAATTATTTTGTATTTGTAGCACACATTTAAAACAATGCACATTTAAAACAAGTACTGTCACATGTGTACAATTATGTATCTATCAGATGGCAGCCTAACCTACCTCACAGGGTTGTTGTGAGGATAAAATGGAGGAGGAGGAGGAGGATTATGTAAGCCACCTTGAGTTCCTTGTAGGAAAAAAGGTGGGGTATAAATGTAATAAATAAATAAATGAATGAATTATCAATCTCTCTTTAGAATATGGAATAGTTACCGGTAGGTTTAATGACTTTTCAGCGGCAGTAGGAAGAAAGCCTGCTATAAAAGTATCACTGAAGTTCTGCGCAGCCATGTAAACATTTTGATTTCCACTTATCCGCTGTCTTCATTACAAGGATTCTAAGACATTCAAAGGTCATTTGAGAAAGGCTATTGTATTGTTTTGCCTTGAAATCTGAACCATTCCCTTGGCAAGGATCTCAGAAATTGTAACTGATCAACACTGTAAACAGTCTTTAGTGCTTGGAGTGCCTAGATGACCAGCAATCATGTCAAGGCATCTGTAACAGCTTACACCATCTGATTTTATTTTTGGTCTGAAGACCTGTATCTGAAATAGAATTCAGTAAATTTATTGGCTAGCATCCTTTCTTTTTGCTCCATGAACAGAAGGAGCTGCAATTCACTGGAGGGGAGTTGTGCACAGGAAAGGGATCCTTCCACTCAGGGAAGGACTCCTTCTGTGAGTGCAACCCTCATTCCACACACGGAGCAAAAAGTTAAGATTCAAGCCATAATATTTAAACAACTAGCTGGTTCAAACATTGTAACTTTTTAATTATTTTTTAAGTAACCACTGGTCAATGTAAGATTCTTCCCCTCACCCCAGAATCAAGGCCCTCTGTTATTTTTGGGAATGGGGAATGCTGGGAGTTGTAGGACTTTTTTCTGTCTAAACATGCATAGGATTGCATCCCAAAGCAATTAACTAAAACTCAAAGATCAGCAGTAAAATCACCCTTAAAAATGTGCCAACTCACCCAAGATTTGAGAAATAAAAAAGCTTTCCCTGGTCTCCTGAACAACAGAAGAGAATGGGCCTGGCAAGATTCCTAAGGGAAAGGGATCCGCTGAGCAGGTGCCACCACAGGAAAAACAGTCCTCTCCTTTGTAGCCACCAATGTAACTTTGGACTGTTAATGGCACTCAAGAGTAGGGTTGTGTAGAATGATCGAAGTACAGTGGGGGCTGACTGGGATGGTCCTGCTTATTTTCATTCTTTTTTGTTGTTATTCATTTTTACTGTCCTCTCCCCTCCCACAGGGCCACTGGCCACCAAATGCCCTGTGAGAAAGAGCATGAGAGAGGAAGAGGCAGGTGAAGACAACAGCAGGTGCTGGTGCCTGCTCCTGCTCCAGCTGGATTTGCTTTGGTTTGAGTGTACAGGTTTCAATGTATTCACATTGCATTTTATTCATGTTGTAAGAGGCTTTGAGGACTTCAGTTGAAAACTGGGATACATATCCACTAACTAAACAAATACATAAATAAAGCAAGCCAAATGCTTCATTGATGTTGAGGAGGGATTGGGAGACAGCACTGAGATGTAGCTGTACTAGGAAGGAGTTCGAGCCACAAGGGGCAACAAGTGAGAATTGTATATATCTATCACAAAACGGGCATATAGAAAGCACATGATGGTGATATCAAAATTTAAAATGGCACAGGTAATCTGCTATTTTCCTAACAGCCTGCAGCATGTCAGTCCCTTTCTCAAATACCCTTTGGTCCTGTACGATGGGCCATCCTTCCCTACATGTCCCAAGATTAAACTTTATCACTCAGTTAAATATCAATCAGCACTCTCACCACATTGCTATTTTGGTCTCTTTCCCCTCAGCTAAGGGGAAGGAGTGAATTGCAGCCTCCCCTATGTCCCCACCCCAAACACAATTACCGTACTTAGTAAATTACCTCTTCTGGTCCATACCTGTTGAGGGGACACCAGTTTTAGGGCACGTAATCCAAGATGCAACTAAAGAAAGGTGTCTGCACTTGGAGAAAACACTCTGGCAATAAATCCAGTGGTGGCAGATCTGTCACCATCCTCTTTTCCACTCAGCACACAAGGTAGAGGAAATTACAGCTCATCATCATGTGCTAGACCTCTGTCAGGATACTTGATTATGACAATAGTTGTGCAACATCTGTAAGTTCTCGTCTCTTAATTAAGGTGTCAATCTAGCTAAACATTTGCTTTGTTTTGTCATTTGACTTGTACCATTGCCCCTCTGAATCTCAATGAAGTACCCTTACAGTTAAGAACAAGACTTGTGTTTTCTCCAGTGAGTTAACGTACCATCCCACAGCTCAGATTGCTCAGGGCTCACTTACCTAAAGTAAAGGCTATTTGATTGTAGAGGCTGGAATGCCAAAGCCACCTACCAGGAGTAACTACACTGACTAGAAGGCTCTGCCTAGGCCCATTAGATGGATGTGAAACAAAAAATTGCCGGAGGTGGCAAAAGTGGAACAACATGATGAGGTTAGAAAGGAGAAGTGTGTTTCTGCACCCCACTGCTTCTCAATGGGCAGAGACAGACTGGGAGAGTTTGTGATGGATGCAAAAGGCAACAGGAAGACAGTACAGGAATATGAAGAGGGAGTCACATGGACCTATTGACAAAATTAATGAATAGTTTTAGGAGCAGAGTTTTAAGAAGAGGTGAGAGGACTGAACTGTAACAAGAGAAGGTCAGAAAAAAGAAAGTTGCAGTAGACAAGGCAGGAGACAACCAAAGTATGAGGGTTATAGAGGGCTAGTTCCATTGAAACTCTATAACAACCTTCAGATGTGTTAGACTACAACTCCCATCATCCCCAGCCAGCATGGCCAATGGGGATACTGGGAGTTATAGTGCAACAGAACTTAAACATAAGTAAGCATGTCAAGGACCAAGGGACCAAATTCTGTACAGAGGTGTTGTACTTACTGCAGAACATACACAAAAGTCAGGTGTGATCTTTCTGGTACTGACACCAATGGTCGCACTCACACGTCACGCTAAGCTACCCTGCGAATAACCAATGGTGGGTTGGTTGTTCACAGAACAACCCGCAGTGTACCTGACAGACAACAGGGCTCACCATGGGTTGTCCCGGGCTCCTTCCTCCCAGTCCTCCAGCCGGACTTGGCAGCTAAAGCTTCCTTGTCTCCTCTTCCACAGCAACTATGAGCCCTTTTTCACTTGCTGCAGCTCCCCCCTTCTTTTATTCCCTCAGAGATTGCTTTTCATGATCTTCAAGTTGACCGCCTGTGACAGCCCCTCCAAAGTGCTGAAGTGGCACACTGGAGGGGCTATCACTGGTTTGCCGCCCCCCCTTTTTATGGAGGATTTCACCGTGAAGGAGGTGATCTACCGGCCACCCCTTTTTGCAAGCAAGGGTCACTCATGGCTCTGCTTTCCCTTGACAGCTCACCTTTTGACAGCTATCAAGAGAGCGCAAAGTAAAAAAATAAACCTATTTGCAGCCTCTCTGGGTCACTGTCCATGGTTGGTGCCTGATGCACAAGCCGAGGCTTCTCATTTTGGACCCCCGCAAGTGCACACCTCCGCACTTGCACAAGTCTGACTAAAAAAATAATTTTAAAAATTTGCTGGAAAAAATTGTGCAAACTCCTTAGGCATAAAAAATAATTTTAAAAAGGGATGGCAAAACAGTGACAGTTCCTCCAATATGCCACTTGGGCACTTTGGGAGAGGCTGCCACTGGCTGTCAACCTGGAGATCGCAAAAAGCAATCTCCAGGAAAAAACGAGGAAAAGGGGAAAGAGTTCCAGTGAGCAAAAAAGGCCTCGTGATCGGAGCGGGAGACATCAAGCCATTGACAGTTGCTCCACTGTGCCACATTGGCCTTGGTGGGGCACCTGTCAATTGCAGTGGCATAGACAGCGTCGGCAAGAGCGGCAAGGGGTTTTTGTTGCTCTTGCCAAGTGGGTCAGTTGCCCGGATTCAGATGACACGACCACCCATCGTGGATACAATAACCCCTAAAACAAGCCATGCGTCAGCAGAGTGGCTTGTTGCTCACAAACAAGCTACCCTGTGGGAAGCGGTCCAGATTCGCACAACACAACAACCAAACATGGCTTGTCACCCACAATGGGCTGTCATGTTGTGGGAACCCAGTCAATGTGGCCAATCAAGCTCCTTTTAAAAACAATTATTTTACTACCAAATAAAGAGCACAAACTAAAGCTGAGACCATGTTACAGGAAATTTCATTTTGTGAATTAGAATAAATTTAAAATAAGGTTAGGTGAAATCTCGACTTGGCAGGCAATTATTTTTTAAAATAAATTGTTACAGTGAATTGTGTTTTCAGTTACTATAGCTAAACATTTTTGCCACAACCAATTATGTGAAAATTTAATTATTTGTCCTTGTGTTTCCTGGCACTAACATCAAAATTGTATTTCACACATGGTATTGGATGCTGCTACTACCGTATATAAAGCTTTTAAATCTGATCATTTCTACTGTACCTATATTAACTGCCAGTTTTTCCACTTTTTACCCAAGACATTTTTATGTTGGCCAGACTTAAGCTGCTTCTACCAAGAGAAAAACATCAAAATTACTGAAGTCTGCAATAAATTTGTGAGCTGCTTTTGTTACTGTAAAAGCACTTTTTTTCACATGATTTATTATCACCAAAATAAAAAGAAATTTCTAGATATTCCTCAGAGCCAGCATATGTGATTTGTTATAAAAAGTCTACTTATCACACTTTTTCACAGAACTCTGTTGATATAGGTGTAAAATCAACTCAACCATGTTATTACTTGCTGCGTAGAACCCACAATCTCTCGCTCACAGTAGTAGGTGCCTGAACTCGTGCGTTAGAGAATGACAAAGCTGTTTATTAAAAACTGATTTTAAGTGTTCCCTTGGATATGAGCTATATAAAAACAGCAGTTCTACAGTTCATAACAGTCCCTGATAGAGGGTCATATTTCTTCTGGTCTGCAACTTTTTTTTTTATAATGGAAGAAATTCTACTAATGAAGCGTTGACCTATATATTACTGCAAATGAAACAAAAATGTAGCACAAGTACTAGAAGAATATAAAATAGTTGTATTTTAAATGGAGTTTCTGAAAATATGTCTTAAAAGACAATGCTCTTAGGAAAACAACACATGTCTCTAAGGATGCAATCCTATGCATGTTTAGACAGGAAAAACGTCCTACAACTCCCAGCATTCCTGGGTTGTAGGACTTTTTTTCTTTCTAAATATGCATAGTATTGCACCTTAAATTGATAATCAGATTTTGAGATTGCTGATTAGACCCAGGAACTTCCAGATTTATACTCTGGGGCATATCTTACGTAGCACACTTTCTGCAAGTGATTGATCCCGAGCATATCATGGGCTTAGCTGCTGAATCAGTTCATGAATCACCAAATGCAAAACCAAAACAGAGCACTATTTGGGCCACCTTACAACTACAGGCAGCCACTAGTCCCCATTGTCCCCACTCAGTTATGATAGAACATATCTGGGTACTTTGAAAAGCACAGAAGGTGAAGACCTGGAATCTGGAAGAACAGATAGTTTGTTTATATAACGTATCACCTTAGTGAAGAAGGTTTGGTATATTATTTGCTACAAAGTTATGTTCCCTAGCTTCAGAATTTTTGTAATAGTGGATATTATGAGCTATTGGCAAATAAAACCTTGGCAAATTACTTCCTTGAGTCACAGAAATAGCATGAAAAAAGCTGTATGGGAAGTGCAACTGATGAACTCTGCTGCCTTTCCAGCACTAGCACAAAAGCTGCTCTGTGCCAAACACCTTAATGATAAAAAAAAAAAAGACCTCTGCACCAAGACAGCCGGTCTGCTTGTGATTAACTACCCGCACAGTGAATGAGACGATTTAACACAGGGAAAGGAGAAGACAACAAAATTGAAGGCTTATGATTGTTCTCTTTGCAAAACAGGAAAACCAAAGCTTAGTATGCCTTCCCTCTCCCTGGCAATTCATCTTGCCAGCCTTAGCCAGGCAGGGCTCAGTATTAACCAGGATTTTGAAACTAGCTTTAAGCCCTGGGGGAAGGGAGCTCCGAAGCTAGTCTAACCAGTAACTGAAGCTCATCACATCCTCATAGGCTCTATATAGAGGAACAGGAACCTCACAGAATGACTGCATGTAGGAAAACAGCTTGAGGGAAAAAACATATACGTGACTGAGAAGTGATGGAAGTCTTTGCCTTTTCAGAAACTAGGTAGTGCAGAGTTTACTCCTTTCTCTTTAACCTACAGGCTTATCCTTCTAAATGCACTGGAGTCTTCTGACCAGGAAAGGGAATGCTAAAAGTTGTAAAGGTAGTCCTTTCCTACAGATGGAGCAGGGTATCTCTGCACTGTATTTTGGGCCTCACACTCTGAGAAGAGCATTCTCCTAACTTGTTCCAGGATAAATAGTGTGAATCTTCATGTAATCAGGTAAATCATGACTAGGTGGGCTTACAAGTCCATGAGATGTCCATGCTGAATGTTTACTCTTCTCAGTAAACGTATGCGTATGCATATAGATGCTGTAGCTACCATTGTGCTGGGGCACCATGGAAGTTTAATATTTGAAAGACTATCACAATGGAGGTTGATGATTATCCTTTAAAGTGCACATAATAGCAACAGCTTTAAACTGGTCCCTACCATCTTCAGTGTAAAAAAACAACACCCAGAGGTGTACACACTTTATTTGTCCTTTGCAGACAGCCATTATTTGTGGTCATGGACCACAATGGGATGTACAGAAGTTTCAGAAGAAGGTCAGCCTCTTGCTTTGAACCAGGCTGGAAGACATTCAGAAGTGGCAAGATAGAGTGAGGTGAGTGAATACCCCCATTCTTTCCCCAAGTGTCAGAAGTACACAACAAAACGCTGGGGTAGTTTTCTCATTCCATGTTGGGCTTTTGGAGCAGTGAGAAAGCAGTATCTCACTGTCTGTGTCTCCCCTCACCCTGGGGCATGCCAGAGTACTAGTAGGAAGGCCAAGCTCTCTCTCTTTTGCCTGGCACAAAGCAATCCTTCCCCCTCCAAGTCTCTCTCATCAATTCTCTAAGGCACAAAGAATTCAGGGATGAGAGCTCACATCATGGCCACCCACAATACATTCACCAGGAAGAGATTCCTGATTGATGCACATTCCTGTAAATTAGGAAGTTGTGTTGCACTGCCTAAAGCAGTGCAAACGAAAGGGCAGTTTTCCAAAGAACTGCAACACTCTTCTAGAATCTACCAAGAGTTTCACTCTATTGGAATATTTGTGGACAATTCTCTAACATGATGGCCTACATGCAAATTTTAACTCATGAGCAATTCTGAGAATACTGTGTTTTAAAGTTACAGGCAATCAACACAGCAAGTAGGTTGTTGAGTGAGTTTCTCTAGGCTAAAAAGCCCCTGCACATGGGCTGGAGTTAATCCCACTTCTCTTGAACAAGTGATCAGTGCTACTGCTGACTATCTGATCACAGCCCTGGTTCCAGGAGTCTTAATTTAGTAGAAATAATTTATGCATAATAAATCTAATTAAGCAGACCTCTTGTTATCTTGACAGGCTCCAACTGACCATCTATATCTGGGTTCATAGAGATGTATTTTTCTGATGCTGAGGACTCATCATTTTACACTCAACACAGTAACTTTATTAACAGATGCTCATAGATTATATTTTAAACATTTATTGACACCAAGCAAGTGTACTTAAGACCACTATAGAAAGAAACTGATACCATGGTATTTTTTTGGCAAAAGTTACAATAGGAAAGGAAAACAAAGCAAAGCACAGTGCATACATTACCAATACAGATTTCTGCCAGAAGAGATTACTCCCTGATGAGAGCAACCCCACCTAGTCATTTCACTTTACTTTTATAGTTTTAAACTTTAACATATGTGATTGCTTACTGTACTCTGATTGGCTACTGTACTCTTTTAATCCCATCTCCTCATATTTATTAATATTTGATGTTTTGTTTTTACTTGTACGGTTCTATAGAAATTTCCCATCTGGTCCTTTGTAGTTTTGGCCTGTCTGCAATATGAACCTTACTGAGAAAGAATGTTTGAAGGTGTAAAGGGGAAATAAAGAGCTGAGACACAGTTGTGGGATTAAAATTGGGCCACATTTATTGATAATCAAATACCTGCGAAGGGATGGAGTGCGGGTTAAATCAGGCCAGCCCTTTGGCTGGTACTACTGCTCATTGGGCGATGAATCCAAAACAGCAGGGTGGTGTTGCCTCACGCCACTGCCCTGTTTTACACCAACATGGCGCTGGGAGACCTTCCCAGGGTCACCTCCTCTCGGAGTCGCGTGACAACAAGCGGGTGAGTAAGAAGGTCTCAAAGGCGGTCCTTTTCCTCCCACAGACTGAGTCACAGGACTTGGCGATGTGGAGTCTCAGATTTTCGCCAGTCACCTAAAAGGTGCCAATGGATGCTCACCGAACCCTATCAATTGCCTAAACCCGCACTTACCCGCCATGGAGAGGGACACTCCTATGCCAAATGTGACCAAACTGCATATCCAATTGACAATGAACCCAGAACAAAAACACCCTGACCCTGCTACAGTGTGGAGCAGGTGAAACATGCACACCTCCCTCTAAGACCAATCAGGGAAATGAGCCAAAATTCCTACTTGGCCCCCTAACGGGCAACCAGAGAAACCCACACTGTATACAGGGAGGGAGGGAGGGAGCTGCAAAAGGTAAAAGAGGCTGTGGGTGAGGCCTTCGGGCCTAATATCAGCCTCGTCTGCCCCGCCCATTAATACCTGTATTGTCCCTATGTGGTCAGGTGTGTCTCTCTCCCTCATTCCCCCCACCCACAAAATTCTCCCTGCCCACAGCTGCGCGTGTTTGGAGGAAGAGAATTCTCATAATGTTCCCTTTGCCCCAGGTCAAATTTCCCCCCAGTAATAGGTCAAAAGCAAACTCTGATTCGGACAGCCATTTTAGCTTTGCCTCTTTGATATGCCTGAAATGATGATTGCCTTAAAATTGCCTACATTAAGGAACATGTACGCAGCACTTGCCTGCACTTGTGGTTCCTCATACAGCTAAGTATACTTGTATGTATGAATCTCAGGGGCCATCTGATCCCACACGAACCTACCCTCTATTTAAAATTGACTTTAGTGGCCCGGCTCTCTAACCTGCCCTTGTCTGAGATCAGATGGGTAGGTACACGAGACGGGGCCTTTTTGGTGTTGGCAATTAAGAATGTGAAATAGCTTCCCATGGAGATCCTCTGGGCCTTTCTCTTGTTTTCAGAAGTCAATAAAAGACTTTTTAAATTTTCAACTTGTTTTTAGCATATGACTTTTAAACCTGCTAATTTGTTGCATTCTGCTATTTAAATATTTGCTTTTATTGCTGCCTTTTGTATTGTTTTAAAAGTATTATTTCTGATGAAATTGTTGTTTTTATTTTTGTAAGCTGGTTTGAGTGTTTTTAAAACAGAAAAGTGAGGTATACATAATAGATGGATTAATCAATGTTTTAGTTGGTAGGCAACATTTCTGACATCCACTTAAAATAGTTTATGTTCAATACTTACAATTTTTGCAAGTTTAAAAACATATGATGAATATGGCAATCTAATTTCACGGAGAATAACTGAAATAAAACTAGAAACAATACTCTTAAATCTCTACCTTCTAATTTGACCTAACTTCCTAATTCAGAAATTAAAAAAGAAACTTACCAACCAAGACAACAAGTCTGTATTTCTCATTAGGTTGTCGTCTATGCTTTGCTACTTCTTCATAGGTTGGGACATCTGCTGTATCATATTGATCACTCTTCTTGCATTCGTACATAGTCTTGTTAGTTTTTCTATCCTTTCTGCTTAGACGAAAACTCCTCCTAAGACCAGCTGTAGTTACAAGATTTTTAAAAAGGAGCAAGGGTTAATGTCATCAGCCAAGCAAGGCAGCCCATCTACAACAAATGCTCCTTCAAATGGGCAGTTTCCTGCTTTTTTCTTTTCTTCTTTATACACCTATATAAAAAAATATATGGACCAGGATTTGAAGTCCATATATTCCTCCATATATATTTGCTTCAGCTCATGCAAAGGCATACGTTAGCACAATGGATTTTTTATCCCTTTTTCTTCTTTGATCCATATTGCCAAATTACAAACTACTTTTGAAACTCCCCTATGTTTTAAAACAGGAATGTGGCCTATTTGTGTTACTAAATAATTTTTCCTCCAAAGCGCCAATTTCAAGAAGTATATGTGTTGCAGGTGAAAATCAGACATGAAGTTTTACAAGAATTCTTTTTTAAAGATCTCGTTGATGTAGCAGAGAGTGGATACCTGTTAAAACTGAGAACAGGAAAATGTCCACATACTCAAACATGCAGCCCTGAGGCTTGCAAAATTTGCTTAAACCCCCCCAGATACTCATAATTTTAATAAGTGTTTACAGGATCAAAAGAAGGCTCTCACAATGTAGATTCTTCATCTACACATGTTCTCAATTATAGCTGAGATCATATACGTATTTGACATCAAAACTGGTTAAAAGGAAGTCAATTTAGTGATGTACATTTCTAAAAAGATATTAGTAATTTCAGATTCCTGAATTACATTAAAAATCAAATGTGACATATGTAACAGCAAAAAGCTTAGTTCCAAGAACAAAAACAGCATGAGAAGTGCATTAAATGTGGTATAAAATAGAAGAGAATTAAGGAAAAACTAACCATACTATGCAATTTAGCTAAGTTTTGAAAAAACGCTAGCAGCAGCAGATTACTGTATTCAATATAAATCACAAATTATCTAGGTTTGTCATTTTTAAAACCTGTTACTTGTTACGTTTGGATCCTGTAGTTCTGCCAAGGAGCAGAGTGTGGCAGTTTTGTCTTGACAACTATGTGAGATAAGTTAAGCTGAGAGAGAAAGTGAGTTGACCAAGGCCACATAGTGAGTATTGTAGCTCAGTGGGGATTTGAACCTGGATTTCAACATCCAACTCAGTATTCCACTCATTATGAATTCCACATTATCAAAAGATGTTTATGACACCACAATTATAAGGAATAATATCAGAATGAAGTTAAATATGCATGCTTGGTATAGTGAGGATCTGCTATAGTGGAATACAGCTGAGATAACTGGAAACTTGCAGCCATGAAACTCACAAACAAAAAATGGAAAAGGTGGTGGCCCCACCAATTGCAGCAGTGGAGAAATTAGGAATAGAAGGGGAAAAGCCTTTACTGCTTGTCCTGGTAAGTCCCTGCCCTTGAACGTTTAAAAGATTTTCTTTCTACCCAACCCTGAATTCCCCCGCCCCCTTTTGCTCTCCCTCCACTTTCCAGAAAAACAGCTGCTGCAGAAAGTTTAGACTCAGCTCTAGTTCTAAAGTGCATACTTGAGGGAAAGCAAAATCTCTTCCTGGCTTTGTCCCACAGAACATCACAGGAAGTCACTGAAAATTAAGCTAGCTCCTATGTGCAGAAATCTCACCCTTGGTCCCATTTTTTTAGTCAAACTGGTATGACAAATTTTACAGAACATTTAACAAATACCTTCTTTTCAGCTAACAATTCATAGCCAATAAATTCACTGAGGTTTATAAAATGCCTTATGAATAATTCAGTTAGTCGTTATGAGCACATAAGGAGTAGAAATGAATGTTTTCTAGTTCCAGAACGTTTACAGATCGGACCTCAAGAATCCTTAGAACTGTGCTTCTATTTCACCAGGGAAGGTTTTCCACTATAATCATAGCACGGTTGCTAACCAACAGCTAAAATATCAAAAATTAGTTCTGTATCACTATCAATAGCAGCTGCATGCTTGATATTTTGGCCTTCTATGACAAGAAGTGTTTGGGTATATGTTGTAGAACTCTGCACCCAAATCACAACAAAATGATAAACTGAATAACCATGCCCAGTTGCAATAACATGGAAAGCTTACTCTAGAAGAAACTGCTGTAGTATGCAAGGCTGCTGAAGTCAGACATTTTAGTCCTACATAAAAAACAAAAACAAAATAATTGCTCTCAAGTTTGGAAGCTGCTGCTTTCCAAAGTTGTATGCACGTCTTTTGTATAGTTGCAACAAGATAGATGACCGCCAAATCAATGTTTTGAAATAGATAATAAGTATTCTTTGTCAAATATCTCATACAAATTATGTGTTGTATAGAAGAAAAATGAACAAATCCCTCACAATCTAAAAATAAAGATACAATTTACATGTTACAGTTTGACACAAATGATGGATAAGGAGTAAGTTCTCAATTGAACAAGTTAAATGGTAAATAAATTGTTACTTATTTCTGTACAACTCGTCTGTAGCAAGTTAATTTCTGAAGGTTAAGAGGTGAACAGTGTTACGTCTGCACTGAACATTGATGGATTGCTATTTCTAGGATTCTTATAGAATCCTAGAAAAGTAGAGTTGGAAGGGGCCTACAAGGCCATCGAGTCCAACTCACTGCTCAATGCAGGAATCCAGGTCAAAGCATCCCTGACAGATGGCTGTCCAGCTGCACCTTGAAGTGCCTCCAGAGTGGGAGAGCCCACCACCTCCCTAGGTAGTTGGTTCCATTGTCTCATTGCTCTAACAGTCAGGAAATTTTTCCTGATGTTTAGGTGGAATCTGGGTTCCTGTAACTTGAGCCCATTATTCCGTGTCCTGCAAACTGGGATAATCGAGAAGAGATCCTGGCCCTCCTCTTTGTGACAACCCTTCAAGTACTGGAAGAGTGCTATCATATCTCCCCTCAGTCTCCTCTTCTGAAGGCTAAACATGCCCAGTTCTTTCAGTCTCTCCTCACAGGGCCTTGTTTGCAGTCCCTTTATCATCCTTGTTGCCCTCCTCTGAACCCTCTCCAGTTTGTCTACGTCCTTCTTAAAGTGTGGTGCCCAGAATTGGATGCAGTACTCAAGATGAGGCCTAACCAGTGCTGAGTAAAGGGGAATTATCACTTCCCGCGATTTGGAAGCTATACTTCTATTAATGCAGCCCAAAATAGCATTTGCCTTCTTTGCAGCCACATCGCATTGCTGGCTCATATTCAGTTTGTGATCTACAACAATTCCAAGATCCTTCTCACTTGTAGTATTATTGAGCCAAGTGTCCCCCATTCTGTAACTCTGCATTTGGTTTCCTCTCCCTAGGTGCAGCACTTGGCATTTATCCCTATTAAATTTCATTCAGTTGTTTTCGGCCCAGCGCTCCAGCCTATCGAGATCTCTTTGAATTTTGTTTCTGTCTTCCAGAGTATAATTCCAGACTCGGGACTCGAGACCAAGGACTCTTCAACATCCCTGGGCTGTGCCAGAAGGAGTGGAGAGAAGTGCGATCGCCGGCGAATATTTTATTTTTAAAAATTATTTTCCTAAAATGCAACCTTTCAGACATTTTGGGTTTGGCTGCCTCTGCCTGTCTGTATGGGGTTCCCTGCCTCCTCTGCCTGCCTGGTCTCTTCTTAACCAGTTCCACAGTTTGAATTATCCAAGACAAACGCCTCTGCCTGCCTGCTTTGGGGTTCCCTGCCTCCTCTGCCTGCCTGGTTATTTTGGGTTTGTCTGCCTGGTCTGTTCTTGTCAAAATCAGTTGCAGAGTTTTGAAATAAAAAGGCACACTTGTGCCTAGAATTTATTTAAGCCACACATCTGAAATAGCCTTATTTTGTTGGGGAAAACCCCCATTGATTTTAATAGGGACTCGTGGAGTCAGCTTTGGGAGTGACTCGTGAGTCACCATTTTGGACCAAGGACTCGGACTCGAGACTCGGGTCCAAAGACTCGTGACTCGAGACCAAGGACTCTTCAACATCCCTGATGATTTCTCAAAGATAATAGACAGTGGTTCTGAGAGTTCTTCTGCCAGTTCCTTTATTACTCTAAGATGCAGTTCATCAGGTCCTGGAGATTTAAACTCGTTCAAAGTAATCAGGTGTTCCTTGACCATTTGCCTATCAATCTCAAGCTGCAATCCTGCCCCTTCAGTCTGCATTTCAGGTTTGCCAGGGGGGACATACACTCTCTTTTCGGAGAAGACCGAGCCGAAGTAAGAATTGAACACTTCTGCCTTTTCTTTGTCTTCTGTTATCAATTTGCCATCCTCATTGCGTAGTTGAACCACCATTTCTTTCCTCTGTCTTTTACTATGCATGTATCTGAAGAAAGCTTTCTTGTTGTTTTCAGCATCCCTGGCTAGCCTCAGCTCATTCTCAGCTTTAGCCTTCCTGACACTGTTCCTGCAGTTCTGTGCTACCTGCCTGTACTCTTCCCCTGTAGCCTGTCCTTCCTTCCACTTCCTATACGTGTCCTTTTTTGTTTTCAGGTCATCTTTGAGTTTTTTGTGAAGCCACATTGGCTTCTTCTGTTGCCCTCTGCCTTTTTTCCTTGTGGGAATTGTTTGCAGTTGTGCCTTTATAATTTCCTTTTTTTTAAACTCCCACCCATCCTGGGCTCTTTTCTCATTAGTCTCTTGCCATGGGACCTTACTTATCATTGTTCTGAGTTTATTAAAATTGGCTTTCCTAAAATCCAGGGTACGCGTTTGGCTACACTCAGCTTTTGCTTCCCTTAGGATCAAGAACTCAAGTATAACATGGTCACTTCCCCCCAGGGTTCCCGAAACTGCCACTTTATCCACTAAGTCGTCTCTGTTGGTTAGAATTAAATTTAGCCTAGTCCACTTTGGTGGATGTTGCTTTACAATTCTTAGCATGGTTTGGGGTGATCCAAATCTTATTATACTGCATCCACTTCCATATTCATTTCTGCTTACATTAGGTATTATTTGCATGGGGGCGCCATGCTTAAAAGTGTCTTGCACCCCAATGAAATGTTGGGTGGAATGAGATGCTGCGCCTGCGATGTCTTGTAGAGGCTGCTCTCATGGATGTTCGGATATATGATTTGGGGAGGCTTAAAGTTTTGTTTGGAGTGCACATGCAGTTGCTTATTCATTTTTTTGGTACCTTGGGTATTATTGGCATGGGCTTGTGCACTTGACAGTATCTTGTGTCCAAACAAAACATTTTGATGAATTCAATAGTATGCCAACTCGTAGAAGACACCCAACTGGAAGTTTGGGTATATGATCTGTGGTGGCCCAAAGTTTATTGTAGGGTGCATAGCCCCAGTTCCTTATTCATTTTTGAGTGCACTGGGTATTGTTAGCATGGGTGGTGCCATGCTCAACAGCATCTTGTACCACAACAAAGCACTGGGATGAACACAATGCTGTGGTTTGAGGTTTGGGTATATGATTCGAAGTGTCTCAAGGCTTAGTTTGGGAGGCCCACCCCACCAGTTCATTATTAATTTATACATATTTGGGCTATCATTGACATGATGACAGTATGCTTGACATTGGTGCCCAAACAAAGCATTGTGCTAGAAGCAATGGTGTGGCAACTTAAGAGAACACTGTACTGAAAGTGTGGGTAACCACAAAAAGCACTTTGAGTCTTGTATCCCCCATGCTGGTGCTGCCTTAAGTAGTTGCTTCACCTTATTGCATGGCAGGGGCAGCCCTGGGTAAGATGTATATAAATTGTGATTGTTGTAGGTCTAACAAATTTTCCTTTCCTTGGAGTGTAGACTTTGCTAAAAATCACATTCAGGGCCGGTTCACACGACACGGGAACCGCGGGGGAGCGCTGCTCCCCCGCGGTTCCCGTGTCGTGTGCACACCGACCGGAGGTGCCCCCGCGGGACAGCCGCGGGCGGGACCCACGGAAAGTGACCACGGTCGGTAGCGGGGTAAGCCCCTACCGCGCGTGGTCACTGTGCCGTCGGAACAGCGGGCGGCCGTCCCGCAGGGTCCCCACAGAGACGGCAGCCCAGAGCGGCCGGAGCCGCTGCCGCTCCAGCCTGTACCGGCAAACGGCCCCTCTGGGCATCCCGGGCCTCACGCCCTACCGCCGGGAGGCCCGCACTGCGGTGCGGGGACTACGGGGTCTGCCCACGCGCGCGGGGCGCCGGTCGTGTGCGGCGCCCC
The DNA here is from genome assembly GCA_021292165.1 of Shinisaurus crocodilurus. Lineage (NCBI taxonomy): Eukaryota > Metazoa > Chordata > Lepidosauria > Squamata > Shinisauridae > Shinisaurus > Shinisaurus crocodilurus. The sequence continues at coordinate 26,723,602 of CM037880.1, read as the reverse complement.
GCTGGACCCCACGGACGGCCCCGCGGTTCCTCCCCTGCTGGCAGCCTGGGTCGTGTGAACCAGCCCTTAGTGTTATTCATCAGCGATGGTTACCATTCTTGTCCTAGCTCATGGACTAAAAGACAGCGTAACACATTTGTCAGTCTCTAGTCCTGTCTCCCATGCCCCCGGGGCATTGCTTACTGGGATCCATATAAAAATGTTTTTTATTTAAAGCAAATTTATCCTGTTCTTTATCGAAAAAGGCTCCTAGAGCAGCTTAGTAGCAAGACAGTATCTGCCCTCAGGCTTACAATCTAGAAGACATGACACACAAGGAAAAGGGGATGGGAAGGGAGGAAGAATCAGGCACCAGTTCTTAAAATTATGTGTCAACATATAGATTTGCCAAGTTTCATACTTTTAATCCAAAGAACACAATTTTAAGCTTAACCACTCTGCTATTAGCCCTCACTTATGAATTAAGAATATATTCAAATTCCATCCCCAAACCTATATGTGCCAAAACTATAAATGATTCTTAGACAATAAATATCTAAGCAATTACCAATGAAACCACTTCTAGAGGTGGTGAGAAAAGATGAGCCAGTCCACAGTATTATCAGATTGGGTCAATGGCAAGCAAGTCATCAACACCACCTGACACTATTCACTTGCTTCCCCCTAGAAGTCACAAGATTAGCTATTATATAGGTTGAATTATATCCAGCCTAACATTTTTGTAGTAATGGATGGGTATATACTTTTAGGACAAATATTTCAGTGTCTTGGCAAATTCAAGTCAAGTAAATGACAACGTTTCAATATCTGCTGTATTTTGATGCTAGTAAAATACATTAGCTAGTGTGCAAATCCTTTGTGTCAAATCCAGTGAGCCATTTTTAATCTAACAGACTCATAACATGCAGTGATGCTGATTTGTTACCTGCAAACTCTGTAGCCCATCCAGGAAAAAGCTGAGAAAGAAAGAGTCTTTTGTAAGCAACTGCTCACCTATATGGGCTCCACTGTTGTGACCAGCACATTCAGCTTCCTCTGGATGAAGTGTAAAAGCATACAGAACAAAAGCCAAGAAATAAAGCAGAATAGTTAGAAGCCCAGCCATAAATGCAAAAGAAGAGTTACTTAAAAATGACAACTGTACAAAGCATAGCATAAAAAAGCCTTCAATATGCCATTGCTTAAAAATAAATCAGTGTATTGTTCTACAGTTGAGCAAGAGATTCTGGAATATAGCAACATGCATACTTAACATTTCACCTTTTTATTGCCTTTTTCATGACAGAAAATAAAAAGGATTTTTAAAAGGCATTCTACTTTAGATTTAACTGCAAGATAAAAATATAATAGCTGAAACACAAAGATAAAGAAATTTACAAAGAGTATTAAGATTTTTTGTATTTGGCTCAATGGATCAGACAAAAAGGTTTTAAAAAAATTATTAACATAACCTTTGCTTGACATAAAACAGTATTGGTGCTTATTTTAATATGCCAGAGTTCCTTTGACCAAACATGTTATAGCTTTCTACGTTAGTATATAAATGGCTAATTTAAAGAAATCAGTGAGCTGCAACTGTTGTATGCAACTTGCAAGTGGCAAATAGTAACGGCAGAACAGGCAACACGGGAAAGAAAAGAAATCAGTAAACTGACTTGGAAATAATATCCCTGAAGATCTGCAATTGGGTCTTTTTAAAAATGTCAATTTAAGTGAATATTTTAGAGCCATGCAACAGGACTGACACCATCTTTAGCCCCATTGAAATGTTTTGTATGAACATATAGGTTTTATTATCTCATGTTTACTTGCTAACATTCAGGAGTATTAGTACATGTCTGCTGTGTTGGAGGTCCCAGAATCCTGTTATGCGGGGAGAAGGGGGAAAATCAAATAAAGAGACCACATGTGGCAATGGGATGATACATGCAGATCCCTGCACCTTACCCCACAGGGATCCCCATGCAGTGTGCACGCACAGAGCAGCTTGCTCACAGCCTTCTGCTACCACAATTCTTAGGACTGGAACTATGCAGCAATAACTAAATGAGTGGCTGCTATCACTAAATGCACTGTTATCTCCATAGTTTATTTTCTGTTATCTCTGTAGTTTATTTTCAAATTACATCTAAAGCAGAGTTGTTTTAGTTCATCCAGTTTTCAAGTCACCTCTGCAACCCAGCAGGAAAACTTGCACAGGTACCTTCAATTTCCTCTGAGAAGCACAAAAGGGAAAAATAGGAGGCAAAAGTGATTACGTACATAGACTCAGTGAATGAAAAGTTGAAAACTTAGGAAAAAAACACCTACCACACTCAACTGTTTCCTCAGCTTAGAACAGCCAAAAAATAAGCAGACATGATTTACATTTTAAAACAAGATATTCAGCAAATAATAATAAAACTGGGGGGGGGGGCGAGGACATACAGCTGAGTAGCATAAACATGTTAAGAACATATGTTGCAGTAGTCTGAACTGAAATGTATGTTCAAAGCTTTGTCCAAAAAAACCATTATCTACCCCAAATTTATTATTCCTTGGGGATGGGGAATGGACAGAACCTCACTTTCAAAAGTTCCGAAGATTTGATGGTAGACACCCAATGCTTCACATGCAACTATGGTTAAAGGGCTAGGAAAAGAATAGATGCTTACAGGTTCCCTCTGCCTGCCAACCCCTTCCCCCTCAACCCTTCATCATAGCTTCCCTGTTGGGTCTGTGCTGGCATAAGCAATGGTTATCTATAACCTGGGTGGGCTCGTAATCTCGAGTTTGTAACCTGCAGTTTCAAGTCCTAGGTTACAAATTCACCCTGGTCAGCATTAAACATGGTTAATGCTACAGAGATGTAATGATAAGTCATATTGTAGGAGGAAATGACACACAGAAGAAGGGGGGGAATCACAAGATACCCCAGACATTTCCAGATCTCTGAACAATGGTTGAGCAATAGGAAGTGTTAGATTTGCACCAGCCCTGGGTACAACATATATTTTTTTAATATTCAAACTGTATTTAGCATGAGGAGAGATAAGAGCTACTGTATTTTCAAATGAGATTTTTTAACTGTTAAATTTAAAGACTGACGTAACTCTTCTGCAGGTTGTTGTCTTTTCCTCAAGAATTTTTCTCTACACTCTTCCCCTCTTTCCATTTGCCATCCTAAGATGCATTGCAGCACACTTTCTTTGGGCTGTTTTCTCTGCCTGCTTGCCCAAACACCCTCTCCCTAACTTCTGCTAGTACCATTTTACTTCAGATGTTGTACCACCTTGGCTAAACACAGGCAGCTTTTGATGCAGTTTATCTGGTACAGATATCGGGGTAGAAAACATATGAATGTCAGTTTCAGACGACACATGCATGTATTATTTATAGCGTGTACCATTACAATACAAGGAAATGGTGATCAATAAAGGACTTGCATGCATTCTAAAGAGACAAGGGAAGAATAGTACATATATTTTCTCTTCACAACTGATGCAACATGTATTATGAGAAAGCCACCCTTAGAGACAGAAATACTAGTCCCCTACTAAATTTGTCGTGGCCTGCCTTCTCTAGTACAGAAAGAGCTTAGTGCTCAGCTGAGAGAGAAACGAGAAAAGGACAAAAAATAACTAGGGAAGAAAAGCCTCCTTCAGATTCTATTTTTTTAAGTGGACATGAACATTGCATTAGTTTAGCAAGGATGACACGGGCTCTCCTACCTGAACTACTAAAGATGCCGTATATTTGAAGTGAGCCATATGTGTGGTGTTGTGTCTTATAATACAAGTGCTTGGCCAGGTATTTGCTATGACAGTACTTCTTGTTAGCAGGGAGAAAGTGGGTTTCCACTGGCACACCCAGACCTCTGAATGGGAGACATGAATGGGGCTTCATTCATGTAGTTGCATTATTATTACCTACCCAACTGGGTACCTGCTTCTTTGCGGTGGACTCAAGCCTCTACATTTTAAATTCTCAATGTTATCTATTCATATTTGGCATGAATTTATACACAAATAAAAATTGGAGCTCCATGTTGTGTTAGATTGAACCGAGAAAAATAAAGCATGCCAAAGGATCATAGAGTTGCAAGGCCATCAACTCCCACCCCCTGCTCAATGCAGGAAACTAGAGGAGGGGTCTCCCATCCAAGTAATAACCAGGCCTGACCCTGCTTAGCTTTCCACACTCAGACAAGCTGAGCCAGCGTGAGCCACAAACATATGGTAAGAAATTGATAAAATGGGACTGAAGAAATAACACACTAATTACATGAAACTGGGACAAAATTGAGGATGTATGGGGGGGGTCCCTCCCCCTCCAAATTGGATCGGCTCCTGATAGATGAGACAGATACTTCCAGATAGTACAAATATCTATCTCATTACCAGTTCAATATGCAAGAACTTCAAGACAACTTGTGAAATTCCTAAATATATTTTCTGGAAAAAGGAGTGACGTCTTACCTACATTACACCATACAGCAGTTCTATTTTATCATAATGCATCAATCCACAAACTTCACAAATCCATGGACACCTCCATGCTAAACCAGCACAAACAAGGTCATATAAACATTAAGATTTGGGTGAGAAAGTACAGCAATCTTTTAGAGACAAATCTGACAACTGTGCAGAAAATATTTTTAAATGTACATTAATTATTTTTAATAAACTTCTACTATGAAATAAACGTTTGTGCAAGAAAATAGCAATGGGAAAAATGCTACTGTATTTTTTTTTTAATGGAGAACATTTAGACCCCCAAAAATGAAATTTTACAAGTGCATTCTTCTGTTGGGTGAAAAAGCAAACAACAAAGACTGAAGTCTAGATTAGTTCTCTATGCCCCAAGACAAGTAATGCATGACACTGATTTCACATAGTTCAGGGCCACCAAGTAGTCATAAGATAAAAATCAAAGTCTCCTGTCCTTGCAAGAATAGTGATTATTGAGAGAGACCATCTTATTCAGGGCCAGGGGGAAACAGTCACTTTGAATCAACAGTGAGGATGCATAGGGCTTGCTGACAAAAGGGAACCCTGTATAAAGAGTGCCTTGCTTCTATTACACAGAAAGAGTGAACAGCTTGCAGGACTTAATAGAAGTATTGCAACCAGTTATAAAACTGTTACACATCTTAACTTCAGTGTTTGGCCATCACATAAAATTGGTATTCTGCACAATTCCTTCTAAAAATCACTCAAATTTGGTGATATAGGTTACATCTTGTTTGAATCAACAGCACCCCAAAATTACAGGATATAAATATGAAACTAACTATATAAATGTATTTGACTGTGGTTTGGTATTTCTTCTTTCTCGTGGGGTAAAAATGAAGAAAAAAATTCAGTTCATATTTAAAATCAAAAAATTAAGCTTTATTTTGGGTATAAACTTGTTAAACCTAGATTAATATAACCCCAACATCCATTACCCAACACTAGTTATAGATTAAAATTCTTCTAAGCCCTATGAATGAGGCATTAGCTAATGTTACTCTATGCAGATTATGATTGATTTGAATACTGAAAATTCATGTTCTTTTTTGAAGACACATGACATCAAATGCATGGCAATTTAAACAGCAGAACAATACATGCAGAAATTTTATCATGTGAGTAACTATTTTTTATCAGTTTCATGCAGACATAACCAAATGCTATGCTATATGTCAAAGACAGAGCCAGTTCACAAATACATGTGGCTACCCCCACCCCTGCCCCAATTCCATGCAACCATTTCAGAGTCCAAAATTTTCTGATTGCAACAGCATTTTTGGAGATGCAGCAATCATGGAAGCTACAGTGGGAAGCTATCCATGGAGGCCATGTTTTAGATTCTTTATCTATAATCTCCTTTAATGTAGACCTCTTCTCAATCAAAGTAAGACTTCCAGAAATAGGAGCTTTCAAGTAAGAGGAACTAATGCTATCATACCTTGGCTATTGCAAATAATACGGGCTTTAGCTTTATGTATCAAATTTGTATATACAGTACATTTGTTAGGTTATAAAGACTGAGCATTCTGGACTTATTTCTGACATTAGCACAATTCTGGTAAATAATGGCCTGGTAAAACCATGAAATGCTCTTACTTCTTTGAAGTAAGTTGACATGAAATCTAAAAGGACACACTATAAAAAGAAAGCACCACCAAGCTGAATTGTTACAAAAACTATACAGTCATCATCTCTCTCAGGAGAAAATATCCCACTGATAACATGCAGCTGAGATGTCACAGAATTGCATGCATGAATGTAGTTACAGCATACGGAGCTAGTCAACTTCTAGGAGGCTCCAGGCCTGAAAAGACTTTGAAAATGTTGTTGGCTCAGCTCTGCCTCCCTCACATTTCAGCTCAATCCACTGCTATGTCATACAACTCTAGTGCCTCTTCCGAGAATAGCAACCATCCCCTCCCCAAGCCTGGGATTGGCCTGCAACACTAGCAATACTGCAGCAAAGCTAGAGGGTTATGATAATCTGGCATGATGGTATCATGGCCAATTGTGAACAAAGATGTACCCATAATAGTGAGCCTTTAAGAATCTTAAATATTCTTTCCCTCCCTCTGCCTATTTCTTTTAATTGCTATACATCTTTCTAACTATCCAATTAATACTCCCTGCCTTTTTAAAAACTAGGCTTTTCCTCCACTCTAGCATTACCAGTACTGTTTAATGGCCAGGTTTAAAGCAACATGCAATTTTAAAATGTGTTCTATATTTTAATGTGTTTTATTTTGATGGTGTTATTGAAAGCTTTTCTATGCTATTTCCTGTCGAGAGTTTGGGAAGGGTAGGATTAGAAATCAAAGAAATAATGTTTTTTTAAATTCATGTACAGTCATGCCTTGGATTGAGAGCATAATTCATTCCGGAAACGTGCTTGTAATCCAAAACACTCTTATATCAAAACGAAATCCCCCCAAAAAAATGTGTACAGGGATTTTTAATTTCAGCTGTACTACAGTACTTGTATTGCAAGACGTTGCTCGTATATCAAGTAAAAAAAAATTAAATATTTAAAAAATTGTTTGTCTTGCAAAACGCTCTCAAACCAAGTTACTTGCAATCCAAGGTATTACTGTATATAGCTCATTTGGTACACAGCACTCTCCCCTCTGTTTCACTGGACGGGTTCACACAGCATTTTAAGCCCAGGGTGGCTATCTAGTCACCCTGAGCTTAAAGTTTGCTTGGCCCCCCCGCTGTGCCCAACAAACAATCGGGCACAGCGGGGGTCCTAAGGCACCTCCCCCCTTAGTTCTTCCACTGGTATCCCAGGGGACACCACAGGTACACTGAGGGGAGCAGAGCGGGGAATGTGCTGCTCTTGCTAAGCGGCTCGCTTGCTGTGGGGCTTGTCCCCCCTGTGGGTTGTGTCATTCGGGTTTGGACGCCATGGCAAGCCCTAGAATAAGCCATGGTTCCATGGGGTGGCTTTGTAGCCATCCCATGAGGGGGCGAGTTTGGACAACACATTACGCCACAGAGGCTTCGAAGCCATGGTTGCTTTGCGTGTTAGGTGAACCCAGTCATTGAGTCTCCCTTCCCTTTCCATTTTCTTCTATAATTCCTCCTTCAATCATTTCAATTTACTCTCCCATCATATTTTTTCGGTTCTCTATTCTCAATACTAGTTTTCCAAAACCTTACAGAAAGTGCCACTTTGTCACACTGTCCAACTTCAAGTATACTAATAAAATAATTTGATTAAAGTAATGTTCTGTTGGTTTTTTTAACTAGAAGCTGCATGATAGTCAACATACTATTCATTCAATGCACTGCATGGAGAAAGGTACTTTTCCTTTCAAAGAATTTGTTTTGATATCATTTCAGTTAAGTAAGATGCACATAGTACAGCAGAGTACTATGCCATAATATTCTTGCTATATTTTAATGCACATGCCTCAATTTTTCTGCATCAAAGTAATCCTTTCAATGCCTGAGTTTTGGAACAAGCCTACTTGTTTCTAAGTAAGTCCCATCGAGTTGTATAGTCAGAAAGACAGGCAGAATATTGGTTAAGCATTTAACAAAAGTTATGAGAGTTTATATGCAAGCATGATGCCCAGGTCTCTGCTCACCTCGGACCCTCTTTGCTCTGCCATCTGGGCTGCAAGGGATGGGGGTGGCCCGGTTCCACTCCCAGCGGTGCAGCCTATGGCCCAGGAAGCTGTAAAGCAGGAATGACCCCTGGGGCCAATCAGCAATGCTGGTTAGTTCCCAGGTGCTAAGCCAGTGGAGGCAGACCTGTAAAGGCACATTCCCTCTCTCGGGTCCACTTCTAGAGCACTCAAAGTAGCCCACATGTAGCTTCGACCATTGTCACTGCCAGCTTCCTTACCTACCCACCCATTTTCAGTATTGCCTGTTGCTATGGATAGAGGTTAGCTGATGGGGGTGGGAACTTGGGTCACTGGGCCATGTACTGTAAGGGTTTTGCCTTCCTCATAGCAACACAGTTGTTTGTTCTATACATGTTTTGTTACCCACATCACAAGCTGTTGTGGCAGATGCTAGAAGCATTGGGCAGGATCCATTTTGGGGATAAACTGGGGTTGTGGCACCTCGCTTCCCAAAAAGGAGGGACATAAGGGACCTTGGGATGGCATTATATGGCCCCAGCGCAGCTTGGGGGGCTAACATGCCTGCCATTAAGTCCATGAGTTTGGCCCCAAAATGTGGGTTAGGTGGAGGGTCAGTCAGAAGTTGAGCTATCCAGTGACTGCATTCTTATCCAATGCCATGCCAAAATATGGAATCTGTAGCCAATAAAAGTTGTGGTCATTTTAAACACAATCCTGGCTATGTATTACTGCCTCCTCCATCTTGACCAGTAGGCGTTGCAGGCACAAATTCCTTGATCTGCTCTAAATAGATTCAAAAGCATGAAGATGGTGAGGTACAGTAGGAACTTGAGAAAGTAATAAGCAGAAGACAATTTCAGGACAAATATTTTTTCCCCAACATGGAACATGAATTTCATATTAGGTCTGCCAAGGAGGAATGTGTATCTACTTAATCTGACATGGGAAGGAATAGTGGAAATGTAGCCACAGATCAATAATTTATTTGTAATAATTTCTTAATAATATGTATAACTAAAAAAAAGAAGAGGATGAGTGAAACACAAAATATGATAGTATGATTCTAGAAGAAGCAATTTATCTCAACAATGTTACTTAAACCTATTTTTTATTAGCGATTAAGATAGAGATTAAGTTAAGAAGTTATTGTTTAAATTGAAAATAATTAGCCTGGAATATAAACACCAGTGAGCCATTAAAAAACAAATTTCCAATAGTCAGAGAGACGATATATTTCCTTTATTATTTTCTTCACTGTAATGAAAGCCTTTATTACATAAGGCCTGGTTTCAGCAGAAAAAAATAATCACTTTTCTTTAGAGGAATTACCTGTCCTTCAGGATGACAAGCTTGGGCCTATAGACAATGATCAGCATCACATCTTAATTGTGATGATGCAAGCCATTTATAAATGTGAGAGAAGGAGTGTGATTTCTAATGCATGATAACAGACTTACATGATTTTCTATTGGAAATTTTCAAAGGCTGAACCTGTACATCTGATCTTCTTAATGCAAGTCTCCTGTAAAGTGGTTTGGAAGAGGGGGAAAGAAACACAAACTCTTTAACTTTCATTGTTATTTTGGGATTAACATACTTCATATCAGTCTTTTCCAATCCTAAACAATACAATGTATTCAAGCCCTCAAAAATTAAATCCTGGAGTATAATTTATTTCGGTAACTTCTCCAAACACAGTTGCAGTTCTTATTCCTACAAAGTTCATCAATATAGATACAGATACCAATGTATTATTATCCATGTTTTTTCTTCCAAACTTGATCATCAATATTCTTATCAGATTTTGTCATTATTAATGTAAGCAGACAGGTAAGGCAACCCAAATGGTTTACTTACCAAGTTCAGACATCTTACCACAAGGCAAAGTTTAAAAGCTTATCAACCTTGTAATCCCTAAGTGCAGGCATAACAATTATACTGAACATATACTGATTACATTTTTTAAGTATCGGGGGGGGGGGGGGGGGGATCAGCTCAGTAATAGCTCACCTTTCCTGGAAATGCTTTGAAGGAATTAAGCCTGCTCTGGGATTGGCATCACCTTCAAGCTTGGCTTGCCACCAGGTTGCATCATCCTGGCTCATGATCTGAAGAATTTCACCTTTTCTGAAAGGAAGTCCAGCTTCTTTACAGGGAATTGCTTTATCCTCACTGGGATCATAGTCAAACAGAGCTTTCATGAAGATCTGGAAGAAGAACGCTTTATTTATAATTAATGTATTAATGCAACCCTCGTCTCCATTTTTATTACTTATTGGCATACAAACAACATGTTAAAATATCATTGTAGAAAGTAGTTACACATGGAGACAAAATACATTTCAGCTAGCCATCCCATGAAGAGCCCTTATTCAAAGCAAATGACTTCATACCTTGCCTTCTTTAGATGGGGTTTCTTCTTTGATACTGGGTATAATTTTAAATGTAATGGCTCCTTGAGACTGGGACTAAAAATATATGAAAAATAATTAATTAAATCATTCAATAAAATATAAAGAAAAGCAGGAGAGCAGGCAGGGCTAACACAACCTGTACAGTTAGAAGTTAACCAGATGTAAGCAACATCCTTAGGCACCAGGTTATATATAATATTGGGTTTCCTCCTCTGGTTTAACAGCACATTGATTAAAACTATTACATATAGATTACTAACAGCTCTAATGCTACTGGTGAAGTTTGGATCTCTGTGGCATACTCCTGCTATTTTTTTATTACAGATAAAGCGGCAACTGTTCATCAGATTTGTATCACACTTACGCTATACACATTTGCAAAGAAATTCCTGGTCAAACACTGCCATTATCTGAAGTAAGCACAACAGCAACAACAAACCTTAGTACTTAATGCAACTGCTAGGCTGTGAACTAAAGAACTACTGAGACCCACTGAAAGGGCTTGTGCTAGTTCAGTGGTAAAAAAAAAAATACTACAAAACTCAGACAAAAACAGCAAAAATAAACCATTAAAATAATAAATATGGTTTTCTAAGAGCCAAATTTTAAATTTCTGTTCTACATTTTTGAGTTAAATATTCCACTTATAACCTACCAGAATTTGTATAATTTCTTCTGGTTTTTTATCATATACAGGAATTCCGTTGACTTCCTTAAGTTCATCACCGACATGAATGAGACCTATAGAACATAATTATTGAATAGCCAAACCATTATTTTTTAATAAAATTGTGTATATCCAACATATTTTCAAGTTACACTCTTTTCTACTTAGTATCGGCAAGTCAAAAATCTCTGCTTCTCTTCTCCACAAGTCTAGCTAGATAGCAAGGGCTACTGCACGTGTGTATATATATACACAAACACACACGGTTATATCCAATGTCATGCTGGTGGAAGAGAGGTCATGGAAACTAACTTTCCTGTCTTCTATTTGTAGCCCTAGCATCCTCCACAGTAACCTGAAAAGCCTCTCCTGACCGGGATGCTTCTGAATGGGGTGGACTTTGGTACAGGAGCTGAGGGGGAAGGGGAATCTCCCAAGGAGTTGGGCAGACATGCCTTCTGTGAGCAGGAGCAGAATGACACCACTGGATATAATGTACAGTAGCTGACTTTCTCTTTTCAGTAAACATTCTTCAACATAACCACTCTTTGGTAAATTAAAAAATTAGAGCACAACCCTTTTAGAATGCTGCCCATTAGAAGAAAGCCTCTGATCTTGGAGGCTTCTGCATATCCAATGCTCTGCCAGACTGCTGCCTGCAGTACAGGAGGAGCAACAGAGGTGAGTTTTGCCTCTCCTTCCTCCTTTTTGTAAGTTTTCCTCTAGGCGAGCCTCTGAGCCCATCTAGCAGGGGCAGGGCTGGAGCAGCCATAGGATTTCTCATATCCTGGCCTCTCTTCTCCCCTCCCCACCCACTGAAATACCCCTTCTTTGGCCTCTAGAAGGTCATCCAAGGCCACTTTCGTGACTTTAGAAAGCAGGCACCTACGTTCTTTCCATGGCAGCTGTGAGGGGGTGGGGGAGGGACTGGATCTTTAAGTCCCCCTCCCGAAGTGACAGCAGTGTCTACAGCTTCGGGAGGGGTGATCTGAAAAATCCTATGGTCCCTGGGACACTCTCCAACGACCACAGGATTGCTCTCTTAGCTGTCTAAACTATTGTTTTGTTTTTCTTTGCTGCTATTCTGTTACTAAATAGCTGCTATAGGTATTAATACTATCTCTGCAGCATGCATGATAAGGACAGGTTGCTTACCTGTAACTGTAGTTCTTCGAGTGGTCATCTGTGCATTCACACACATATGGGTTCTCTGCGCCTGCGCTGAGATCGATCGGAAACTTCTTTAGCTGAGATGAGCCGGGCGGGAGCCCCTCCCCCTCGCGCGTGCTCCTTAGCGCGGCTCCCGCCCGTCTCCTCAGTTCCCTGAGACCGCCTATTGCGACCCTCGGGACCGAGGCTGATTCAGGAAGAAAACTTTACTACACCTCCTCGAACCCGATGGGTACGAGATTGATAGAAAAAACTCCGAACCTCGATGTAATCGAGATCGACTAAAAAGAAAATACACGAAATTGGACCACCCCATTTCCACCTGGGTATCCATCGAACTCGATGCAGACACCGAGAGGGGAAGGAGGGCGGGTTGTGTGAATGCACAGATGACCACTCGAAGAACTACAGTTACAGGTAAGCAACCTGTCCTTCTTCTTCGTGGTCTCTGTGCTTCACACACATATGGGTAGATTAGCAAGCTGACTTACCGGAGGTGGGTCGGTGTCGGCAGTCAGATGGTGATCGATGATAGTACCGCCCTGCCGAAGGCGTTCTGCGCCCTGGATCGAACATCGAGGCGGTAGTGTCGGATAAAGGTGGAGGGCGAAGACCAAGTTGCCGCCCTGCACAAGTCCGTCAAAGAGACTCCTCTGCCGAATGCCGTCGAAGTCGACATGGCCCTAGTAGAGTGCGCCCTCACGGAGCTTGGTAAAGCACGACCGGCGAGTTGATATGCCAGTTTGATGGTGTCTACAAGCCATTTGGATAGTCTCTGTTTTGATACTGGACATCCCTTCTTCGGAGGGCCGTAACATACGAAAAGTTGTTGCGTGTGCCTTATGGACTCTGTACGCGCTTTGTAAAAGGCTATTGCTCTACGGACATCGAGGCTGTGTAAAAGTCTCTCGGTATCCGATGATGGTGTTGAGAAAAAAGCCGGAAGCACAATGTCCTGGCCTAGATGAAAATCGGAGACGACTTTTGGTAAGAAGGCTATGTCCGGCCGCAAGACGACCTTGTCTTTGTGGAAAATTGTGTATGGAGGGTCAACCCTGAGAGCGGCTAGTTCGCTGACACGCCTTGCGGATGTAATTGCTGTCAGGAACAGAGTTTTAAATGATAGAAGACGTAAGTCTGATTTCGCCATGGGCTCAAAAGGGGGTTTCATTAAAGCTTTCAAAACCAACTGAAGGTCCCATCCCGGTATAATAGTCCTCGTCGAAGGGCATAAGTTTTTTACACCCTTCAGAAATTGCTTCACGAGTGGGTGTACAAATAAAGATGAACCGGTCGAGGTTGTTCTGTACGCCGTAATTGCCGCTAAATAAACTTTAATAGACGAGAGCTTAAGTCCCCGGGCCATCAGAGAGTGAAGGAAGTCGAGGACAGTCGATATCGAGCAAGTTATAGGGTCTTTATCGGACATCGACACAAAGTTGGAGAAAGCTTGCCATTTCCTTGCATAAGAAAGCCTTGTTGATTGCTTTCGTGCCGCTAACAGGACTTCCCTTACTGCCGAAGAGAGGTCTGTATGCCTTGCTATCTGATCCTCCAAGCCGTGAGGTTCAACGATTGCAGATTCGGGTGAAACACCCTGCCCTGCTGCTGGGTGAGCAGGTTGTCCTGAAAAGGTAGTTGCAGGTAATTTCCCTGAGATAGATGCAGAAGAAGGGAAAACCAGGGTTGACGTGGCCACCATGGGGATATTAGGATACAGTTTGTTCTGTGCAACGATATCTTTGCCAGCACTCGAGTCAGTAGCGGAATTGGAGGGAACAGATAGAAAAAGTCGTTGCTCCAATCCAGTAGGAAGGCGTCGGTCATCGATTTCGGATCCATAGCCGCTCTGCTGCAGAATAGTGGACAGGCCGTATTTTCGCTGGTTGCGAATAGGTCTACGCTCGGCCGGCCCCATAGGTGGAAGAGGGATGCCAATATTTGCCGATCCAGCTTCCACTCGTGCGACTGTAGCGACACCCTGCTCAGTGTGTCCGCCAGGACATTGATTTTTCCCGCTATGTGAATAGCTACAAATGACATTCGTCGAGGTAGAGCCCACTCGTACAGCTGTAGCGTCAGTCTCGTGAGGCGCATCGACCTCGTGCCTCCCTGTTTGTTTAAATACGCTACCACTGTGGTGTTGTCTGTTACAATCTGAACGTGATGGGCAGTCAGATGATGTTCCAGCGCTTGTAGTGCTTTCCAGACAGCCATTAGCTCCAGCCAATTGATGTGTCTGGTTCTTTCCGCCGGATTCCAAGTGCCCTGTACGACGTGGTCGTTGGAGTGGGCTCCCCATCCTAGTAGCGATGCGTCCGTTGTTAGAATTCGGCTCGGTATCGATGGTCGGAAGGTCACGCCGTCGAGCAGGTTCGACTGTTTCTGACACCACCTCAAAGACTCTCTTACGGCTCGTGGAACTGATAGACGAAGGGATGGTCTGTCCTTTTCTGGCTTGAAAGCTCGGACAAACCAGATCTGTAGCGGTCACATGCGAAGCCTCGCATAGCGTACGACTGCTATGGTCGAGGCCATGTGCCCTAAGAGTCGCTGGAGTGTGCGAGCTGATGACATTGGCCGACTGTATACTTTCTTTGATAGAGCGACTATCTTCATTGCCCGTTCGTTCGGAAGGTAGGCCCGACCATCGGATGCATTTAACCTCGCCCCTATGTATTGAATCTCTTTTACGGGCTGGAGGACCGACTTCTCTGCATTCAGGCAAAGTCCCAGCTCGAGCATGAGGCCAAGGGTCTGTTCGAGTGCGTTTCGTAGCTCGAGCTTCGACGATGCCACCAACAACCAATCGTCGAGGTATGGAAAAATGGTGATGCCCCTTGTTCTCAAACTCGCACACACCGCCGCCACACACTTTGTAAATACCCTCGGCGCGGTGGAGAGTCCGAATGGAAGAACGACGAACTGGTAGGCGTCTTCCCCCACTCGAAACCGAAGGTATTTCCGGCTGTCTCCGTGGATGGCGATGTGGAAGTAGGCATCTTTGAGATCGATGGATGCAAACCAATCGGTCCTTCGGAGTAGGGGAAGGATCGATTGGAGTGTGACCATGCGGAATCTTTTCGATGGGATAAAAAGATTCACAGTTCGAAGGTCCAGGATCGGTCTGAGTCCTCCTCCCTTCTTCTTCACAATGAAGTACCTGGAGTACAGGCCGACCTCCAAGTTTCCTGCGGGAACTGGCTGCATTGCTCCCTTTTGAAGGAGGGTCGAAACTTCCTCCAGTAGGACCCGCGTTGGACGGGTGGTCTTGATCCCGAGAAATGGGGGGAGGACTCCGAACTCGATCCTGTAGCCGTGCTCTATAATGCTTAACACCCATCGGTCCGTCGTGATGGTCCTCCAATTTTGGAGGTGGTTGCAAAGTCGGTGGCCGAAGAGAGTAGTCTGAGGTGCAGAGGTGTCGTCGAGGTATAGCGTCGATGGTGTGTCGGTCGGGCCGGTAGGGCAGTCAAAGACGACGACGACCGAAGTCGCCCCCCTTCCTGCTGCCCCTTGGTCTTTGCTGCTGGTATTGTCGCTGGGGTTGGGTCGGAGGCTGCGACGCCCCAGGTCTCCGGTTCCCTCCCCTGTATTGACTCGCCGGCTGGTACTGCCTGGTCGGGAACGGAAACCGGGACCACCGCCGTGGCCTGAAAGACTGAGATGGTTGCTGGCGGACGAGCCCCATCTTTTTGGCCGTTGTGAAGGCCTTCTGAGCCGAGTCGAGGGAGTCATCAGTAGTGGCGTTGAATAACCCCTCGCCATCGAACGGAAGGTCCTGAATCTTCGCCCTATCGTCGGGAGTCAGAGCGGTAGAGCGAAGCCATGCGTGCCTCCTCAAGGCCACGGACCCGATCATCGATCTGGCATGACTGTCGACCTGATGCCGGGCAGTGTTCATCTGAAGTGCACCGATACTCGTTGCCTCCTTGATGTACTGAGCCGCCAGATCTCTCTTGTCGTCCGGCAGATAATCACAGAGGTCTCCCAGCTTCTCTGTGATATACATTTGATATCTAGCTAACAACGCCTCGTAGTTAGATATCTTTAGTCCGAGGGAAGACGATGAATAGATCCGTAGGAATCTAGCGTCTTACCCTCCTTATCTGCCGGAGTGGTGTGCTGTCTTCCCCCACGAGACTGCGCCGATTTGACTATGAGCGAGTTCGGGGTCGGATGGGAAAACAGAAACTTTGCTCCTTCCTCCTGGATCTTGTACATCGACTCCAGGCGTTTGGCCGTCGGTTTCAATGAGGCCGGAGTCTTCCAGGTTTCTTGCACCGTCTCCAACAATGTCGGCAAGAATGGAAGAAGCAGCTGGTTCGACTGTGTCGTTTTAAGGACCGCATAAATGTCGTCCTTGGCCTTCCCCTTTGACGATTTCGCCTCGACTCCCAGAGCAGTCACCAGCCGGCTGACATGCTCCGCAAAACTCCCCATGTCCTCCGATGGGGAGACTGCTTCTTTGGACTCCACCTGCCCGTCCGGGGAGGTGGAGTGGGAGGAGGAAGTCGTCGAGTCGGAATCCGACCGATACGCCGATCCCGACGAGGAGTGGCCAACTACATCAGTCGCAACCGGAAGATTTACGAGATGCTGTGGCTGAGCTGTCGACGTCGACGCAGCTGACTCCCTCACCACTGTCGACGGGGCACGAGACACAGCCGTATCTCGGTGTGGCGTTGGGGAGTGCCTTCGGCTACGGTGACATACGCCAGGGGATGACCCGGTGACATACGCCAGGGGATGACCCGGTGATAGTAATGGCGTTCCGACCTCTCGTGCCTTGGCGAGCGTCTCGACCTCGAGTATCGGCTCCTGGAACTCGATCCCGAGTAGTAGGAACGGGACCTCGACCTCTCACGGTATCGGGAGAGTCGAGATCGAGGACTCGAGGCCGTGGAGACCGACTCACGAGCCCGATAGTAGGGGGATCGTGATCGGCGGCGGTATTCTCGACGCTCCTCTACGCGCCCAACTGACGGAGACAGTAACGGCGGGGGACCCCTCGAGCCCGAACGGGGTCTATCCAGTGCCTTTTGCTCCTCGAGCTGGGCTGGCGAAGCTCGTAGCTCTCCCTCTGACAGGGAAGCTGATGCAGCTGCTGGCTCTTTTTGGATCTCTCGGCCTCGAGGAGACGTAGTCGAAGCCGGAGTGGACTGGCGGGCAATCGATCCCGAAGCTCGATCCCGAGCACCAGCCAGAGCCTCTATCATCTCCACCGTACGCTTCGAGACCACCATAGTGGTCGAAGTCGACGGGACCGCCATCTCGCTAGCCGTAACCGCCATTTTCTCCTTAAGGCGTTTCGCCTTATCCTTACGGGCCTTCTTAGCGAGTTTTTTCGTTATGTCCGTTGGCGGTTTTTTTATAGACTGGGATCCCCCAGGTCGTTCCTCTGGCGCTGGTCCTTTAGCCGACAAGGATTGTTCCCACAGGAGGGCCCTCAGTTTCATTTGCCTGGCCTTCCTGGCCTGTTTGGTAAAGGCCTGACAATCCTTACAGCTTTCCACTTTATGCTCCTGCCCCAGACATAGGAGGCAGAGCGTATGCTTGTCAGCGGGGGGGATTTTAGTCCCACACCGCTGACATTTCCTAAATGGTGCCTTGAGAGGCATAGTGAAAGATTAGATAGAAATATATAGATAAGGACAAGAACGGGGGAGAGAAGGTTTTAGGTAGGATTTTTTTGGTAATAATTTTTTTTTTTTTTTTTTTTTAGAAATGAAGGTATAGTTCGAAAGAGAATGAAAAAACAGAAGGTTTATGAGAGAAAAGTTTTCTAAAAGAGGTAACTAGAGAAGAATAAATTCAGCTTTCGCTTACAGAGAAGGAAGAGAAGAACCTATCGACTAGTCGCAGAGGCGGTCGAAGAGGAACTGAGGAGACGGGCGGGAGCCGCGCTAAGGAGCACGCGCGAGGGGGAGGGGCTCCCGCCCGGCTCATCTCAGCTAAAGAAGTTTCCGATCGATCTCAGCGCAGGCGCAGAGAACCCATATGTGTGTGAACCACGAAGAAGAATTTGAGATGCCGGTGTAAAGAATTTGAAGATGGGAAGGGAAGGGAAGGGAAGGATTACCTAGTTTTTTCAAGGGATGCTTAGTGCTGGAACCTGAATTGCACAAAAGGGCCTAACTGAGATACTGCCACACTGAGAATATGAGTCTTATTCCTCTCCCCAATTTAATTTCTGAAAATATTTCACTAATGTGAGAATTTTCAAGATGCAACATTACACTCATAATCTGATACATGATAGAAACTGCTCTGTCTTAACACTGCTGTGTCTTAGCGGTCTAAATGAAATCTTGCAAAGCTGGATGCAATTACTTGCTTTTGCTCAAGCAATTAAAAATCCATCAATACCTGTGACCACACAGTTAGGAAGTTCTTACCACTCCTATCCGCTGCTCCTCCACGCATTATCCGAGCCACAACAACGGCTCCAGTATGTTCGTCCCTTTTAATAGTGGCTCCCTTTAAAAATAAATGGAAACATTTCTATAAATGCAGTGTTGAACTGTAATGAATAATTTCCCACAAGCAGCCTTTCAGTAATTTGAAAAGTTTGCTATACTCTAGATTCCAACCCTTATCTTTCTTATCTTAATTAGGTCAGTATTACCCCACATTCCCTGGGTGTTAAAAGAATTTGTGAGGTGCTCAACTACTGCATCAGTAAAATCTTGAACACTACACATAAAGGAGCAAAAGAGGCCACTTTTTAAATAGGCATACACAGTTTTCACATCATCTGCATTATCTGCTCTTAAGAGAACACCCCACTTAAGAACAAAGTAATTGCTGTTTGGACCAAGGAGTCTTGGAAAATCTTGGGAGAGTTTTCTCAAGCAAAAATAGGTGACCTTGAAAATGATTCAACATTGCTACACTACTTTGGAAAACACATGGGGAAGAATTCAGTGTTTAAAAAGTGGGATATATCTTACATTACCATAATTGTTTTTACAATTATAAAACAGGTACTTCAAGGTAAGTGCAGCATGAATAAAGACATATGTAGGAGATGTCTGGTGTGGAGGCAACACATTGGAGTTAAAAATGGAAATTAGTCCAACTCACATCAGTTCTTAGCTGAACATCCCTTTAACCATTCCCTTTCCTTTAACTTGTTCCCTCATTTCCTCCTGATCCTATCATTTACCCACATCACACACCTCTGATCCTATTTACCAGTTTCCCCTCTTCAGCATATCCTGATTCCAACCCCAAACATACATTTCCCCACTGCTCTGTATCTCTTCCACATGTCTGCCAGTTATACCTTCTGTTACAGACAAGCTCAGGCATGATGGCTTTATTTTTACATGTACTTTGCGTTTTATATTTTTCTTGGCATCCCCCTAGCATCTTGGATGAAGTATCCATTTTCTTCTGGGAAAGACAGCAAGAGGCTTGAAGGCTGTCATGAATGACAGAGAGGCCAAAACGGTAGCAGGGGGACTAGTGCCTAACTGCCTAAGTTTGTCCTATACCGATTAAATTAAAAGGAGTTTCCCCCATGTAATTCTGGATACATACAAAAGTCTGCCTGACTACCAAGTCACCACCCCAGCTAGACAAGCCACAAGAATACCTTTAAACTGGCCAATCCAGAGCCAATCTGCTATTTATTTATTTACAGTATTTTTACCCCTCTCCTTCAGCCAGAAAAGGCTCCCAGAATGGCTCACAAAGATTCATATTAGACATTCCTTGCCCTGAGTCTTACAATCTCCAATCTTACAATCATTCTATCAAGTAGCCAGGAACTTCCTTGAGGTTTCCTTTCATTCCACCCTTCAACCCCCCCCCCAAAAAAACCTATTGATCCCATTGTTCTACCCCATCCTATTGTTCTACCCGGCCCAGAGCCATTGAACCATTTGTATTTGTGGCTTTCTCTTCACAGTATTATTTGTTTTGAAGCTCATAACGGCCTCTGAGTTCAGACACCCAGTGTGTTCTTTCAGCATTCCTCCATTGTGAGAATTGCACTTTCCTTTTCCTACTCCGGTGCTTAGTCTATGTTTCCAGAACCAGAGTTCCTCTCCCTTTCACTTGAATCACTCTGCTACCCTGTTTGCACAGATAGATCTATTTATTTATTTGATTTGTACCCTGCATTTCTACCAAGGAAAATGGCACTCAAGGCAACTTACAAGAACAGGTTGCTTACCTGTAACTGTGGTTCTTCGAGTGGTCATCTGTGCATTCAGACATATGGGGCTCCGTGCCTGCACTGAGTCCGTTCGGGAAAGTTCTAGAACTGAGGAAAAATCGGGCGGGAGCCCCTCCCCCATCTCATGTGCTCCTTAGTACGGCTCCCATCCATTCCCTCAGTTCCTCTGAGACCACCTATTGCGGCCTCGGGACAGAGAGAATCCTCGAGATTGACGCTGGTCCCGACATCGATACCACAAGCGTAGCGCCCAATATCCCCGGTAGATCCATCAAAATCGATAGTGACACCGAAGCGGGGATGGAGGGTGGGTTGTGTGAAGGCACAGATGACCACTCAAAGAACCACAGTTACAGGTAAGCAACCTGTTCTTTTTCTTTATGGTCTCTGTGCATCACACATATGGGCAGAGTAACGAGCAGACTTACCGGAGGAGGGTCAGTGTCATCCTCATGGCAGCACAGAGGAAAGAACGGCTCTCCCAAAGGCATTCTCAGCCCAAGCTTGAACATCCAGGTGGTAGTGCTGTATAAAGGTCATGGGAGAGGACCAAGCCACTGCCTTGTAGAGGTCTGGAAGCGGGATCCCTCTCCCAAATGCCACCAAAGTCGACTGTGCTCTCGTGGAATGTGCCCTCACCGAACCCGGCAACTGTCGGTTGGCAAGCTGGTATGCCAATTTGATGGTCTCCACTATCCACGAGGCAAATTGTTGAGTGGACACTGGAAGTCCAACAGACTTGCCTTCATAGCAAACGAAAAGTCATTGCGTGTGGTGGCTTGGTTCTGTGCACGCCTTGTAGAAAGTGAGCGTACAACGCACGTCCAGGGTATGCAAAGTCTGTTCGACCAGTGATGACGGTGCCGGAAAGAACACAGGGAGGATAATGTCTTGTCCCATATGGAAATCTGAAAACACCTTCGGTAGAAAATGGAGATTAGGACAAACAACCACTTTATCGCGGTGAAAGATTAAGTAGAGTGAATACACCCACAACGCGCACAGTTCACTTGAGTGACGTGCCGAAGTAATTGCAACTAAAAAAGGTGTCTTCCATGAGAGAAGTCAAAGGTCCGTTGTCTCCATCGGCTCAAACGGCTTGTTGGTCAGGGCCCGAAGCACCAAAGGAAGATCCCAGCCGGGTACTAGGGTCCGCACCAGTGGTATCATATTCTTTAATCCCTTAAAGAACTGTTTCACTAACGGGTAAACACACAGAGAGAGCTTCCTTGTATGAAAACAGAGAGCTTCCTTGTATGGAAGGACGATGTGCCAAAATCACAGACAGATATACTTTAATTGAAGACGGTTTGAAACCACGAACCATCAAGGAGTGGAAGTAGTCCAATATCGTGCCTATTGGGCAAGTAGCTTGCTCCAGCCGCAGTTGCTTTGCATAGGTGGCAAAGTTGGCCCATTTCCTAGCATATGATGCCTGGGTTGAGGGCTTCCATGCTGCTTGTAGAACAGCTTGTACTTCTCTTGAGAGGCCGGATAACGGTGCTATCGAATCCTCCACGCCACTAACCTGAGGGTCCCTGGATCCGGGTGGCGAAGGTGACCCTGTGCTTGAGTCAGCAGGGTTGGGCTCGATGGCAACGCATGATACTCCCCACAAGACAGGTGTAGGAGCAGAGAGAACCAAGCTTGATGTGGCCACCATGGTGCTATTAAGATGCAGCTGGTCCTGTCTCTCCAAATCTTCAAGATGACCCGAGTCAGTAAGGGGATCGGTGGGAAGATATAGTAAATCATCCCCATCCACTTGATCATAAAAGCATCTGTCATAGACTTGGGATCCATGCCTGTCCTGCTGCAAAACGTTCAGCATGCTGCATTCTCCTCCATGGCGAAAAGGTCTACTGTTGGCGACCCCCCCCCCCACTGGGCGAATATCATTCTGCGAATCCCAGGATCCAGATGCCACTCGTGGGATTCCATGGACACCCTGCTGAGGGTATCTGCCAGGACGTTGTCCTTCCCAGCTATATGGATTGCCATGAGTGACATACGCCAGGGGATGACCCAATTGAAGATCTTCAGCGTCAAGCAGGTGAGTCGTGCAGAACGAGTGCCACACTCTTTGTTGAGGTAGGTGACCACCGTCGTATTGTCCGATGTTACTTGAATTAGTCGACCCTGAAGGTCGGACTCCATAGCCTGCAGTGCATTCCAAACTGCCTTCATCTTGAGCATGTTGATATGTAGAGACCACTCCGCAGGGGACCACTTGCCTTGCACCTTGCACCATGCGCCCATCGCAATGAGCACCCCAGCTGAGAAGCGATGCATCGGTGGTTAGGATCTTTGAAGGCATGGGCTGTTGGAAAGGAATGCCCATCGATAGATTTCTTCTGCTCATCCACCACCATAATGAGTCCTTGATAGACTGCAGGGGGCACAGTCGCATCAAGGGTGAGTCCTTCTCGGGGTCCAAAGACCGGAGAAGCCAGTTCTGGAGCAGCCTCATACGGAGGCGAGCGTATGACACCATGGAGATTGTCGATACCATAAGGCCAAGAAGGCACTGTACCAAGTGGGCCATGCAAGAAGTGGTGCGGTAGAGTCTGCGAAGTGGTAAGCATTTTCTCCATTCTGTCTTGAGGTAAGAATACTCGACCCTCATCTGCATCCAGCACTGCTCCTATGAATTGTATCTTTTTTTACAGGTTTCAGAACCAACTTCTTCTCGTTCAAGCACAGTCCCAAGTCATCCAGCAAAGTCAACATCAACTGGAGTGCTGCCCGGAGTCGACGTTCTGACGAGTCTACTACAAGCCAATCGTTGAGATAGGGAAAGTTCTGGACGCCGCTGGCTTGGAGGCTGGCGCAGACCACAGCAATGCATTTTGTAAATACTCGTGGGGCTGTAGAAAAACCAAACGGGAGGATGACCAATTGGTAAGCATCCTCTCCTATCTTGAACTGAAGATACTTCTGACTGTCCATGTGTATGGTGACATGGAAGTAAGAGTCTTGGAGGTTGATGGACGCGAACCAATCAGTCCTGTGGAGTAGTGGCAGGATCGATTGGAGTGTGACCATCCTGAACTTCCTGGGCGTAATAAAGAGGTTGACAGTCTGAAGCTCCAAGATCGGACGAAGTCCTTCATCCCTTTTTGGCACCGTAAAGTACCTGGAGTAGAGGCCTTCCTGTCGATGGGGGGAACAGGTTGAATTTGCTCCCTTCTGGAGCAAGGAAGACACCTCCTCCTGCAGTGGTGGAGTTGGCTGCGTGGTCTGGATGCCAAGAAAGGGAGCGAGAATATCGAATTCGATCCGGTACCCATACCGGATGATGTTCAGAACCCAGAAGTCCGTCATCATGGCCTGCCATGACAACAGGAAATGGGACAGACGGTCGGTAAAGATGTTCTCCCGAGTGACCTCCGCCATGCCCCCTCTCTGCTGAGCTTCTGCCGCTCATTAAAAACCTGGCTGTTCAGGCGGGAAAATGGGGTGGGTTAAGATTTTTTTTAAAAAAATTATACTGTTTTAAATGTATTTTACCTTGTTTTTATCCTATGTACATCGCCCAGGGTGGCCAGTTGCCGACCAGATGGGCGATTAATAAATGTAAATAAATAAAATAAAAATTCATAGGGGCCAGCTGGAGCATGGTGGTCGAGCTGTCCAAGGAGTCAAAGCTGACGCTTTGAAAAGACCTCTCCTTTACGAGAACCTCAGTAACAAGATTGTTGAAAGGAGTGTCTCGGTGCCTGTGGCTGTTGTTCACGAGGCCGATGATCCTGCACTGGACACTGGAAGGAGGAGGGCTGGAACAGAGCAGAAGAAGATAGGTGTTGAGTCCACATACACTGTCTGTAAGGTCTAGACTGCGGCTGTGGGCCAAGCCCATCTTCCTGGCAGTCTCTGTTGCTTTTTGCACAGCGTCAAGAGAGTCATCTGTCATTGTGTTAAAAAGACCTTCCCCATCGAAAGGAAGGTCCTCTATCCTCAAGCGCACCTCCGGGGCCAGAGATGTTGAGCGAAGCCAGGCATGTCTTCGGAGGGCAACGGCTCCCACCATGGATCTGCTGTGGCAGTTTGCCTGATGCCTTGCTGTGTTAATTTGTAGCCTTGACAAGCTGGTTGCCTCACATTGGAAGACCTGAGCCAGTTCTCTCTTTTCGTCAGGTAGGTAATCACACAGGCCCCCTAGTTTTTCCCAGAGAAAAAGCTGGTACCGGGCCATGGTGGCCTGGTAATTAGCCACCTGAAGACTTAAGAGAACTGGATGGGTAAATCCTCCTGCCGAAAATGTTGAGGCGCTTGCTCTCATGATCTACTGGGGTTGAATGCTGCTTGCCTGACCGTGATTGTGCTGATTCCACTATAATGGAATTGGGTACCGGGTGGGAGAAGAAAATTTTTGCGTCTTCTTCCCGCACCCGGTACATGGATTCAAGATGCTTAGCTGTAGCTGGAGTCAACGCTGGGGTCTTCCATGTGCCCTTTGCCATGTCTATGAGTGTGGGCAGGAATGGGATTAGCGTCGGGAGTCGATTCCGATGTCAGTATTACGTCAAAGACAGGGTCCTTGGCGTTCCGCTCCTCCACTTTCATTTCCATTTCCATGCCCAGAACTTGGGTCATCCTCTGGACATGGTCAATAAAACTGCCAAGATCCTCCGACGGTGATAGTGCAGACTTTGAGCCCACTTCGGTATCTGGGGAGGACAAGTCTGGTGTCTCGGAGACTAAACAGTCAGAATCAGTGGAATAGTCCTCTGGAGAAGGAGACCGATCGAACACAGGGTGAGCTGCAGCGGGCTGAGTTTAAGTCGAAGCTGTCACTGGTTGACGAGGTGGCAACTTGAGTTGGCACTGATTGCACAGATACCGTGGGCTGCTGTGAGTTGTGGCGGTGGTGTCTTATGCTGGAGTGGAGGAGGATCCGGAGCCCTCTCAGTACCAAGTTGGCCGTCGGTACTGAGGCAAGTCGCGAGCATCCCATGGTGAATGTTCCCTGCAGTAAACGTAACGATAGCGATTATCACGGTGTTCGTATACAGAATAGTAGGAGTGGGTTGTCAATGCAACCGAATACACTGAGCCTTCTGCATAAACTGGTGATCTAGACCGATAGGAACAAACATCGGGATTGATGTATCTAAAACGAGGGCCATGCGGGTGAGGAGAGAGGTTTGTGGCCTCCAAGGCGTGTGGAGGATCGTGTCACTCTTGACGCCAAGACATAGCGGTCTCTCTTGAGCTGGACCTCTGGTAGGCATCCTTTGGAGGAAGCTGGACAGCTCGGTGAGCAGCAGCAACCAGGAACTCAAATTATTTCACCCTTTGACACCGAGGCGCCTTGAGCCATTGATCCCGATGAGCCCTTTGGTGTCGGAGTGCGAGACCTATTGTGCCGTTCCTCTGTGGCCGATTGCGGTGGCAACAACTCCTGTCTATGGTCAGCCATCGAGCTTGAGCAAGGGGTCTGGCACCAACGTGGTGGAAGGGGCTTGAGGAGGAGATCTCCATGCCTCCTTGGTTTTCCCTTTTTGCCTCCTTATGCCTCTTTCAGCGTTCTACATCCTCCTTTGCCTTGTGTGCCTTTTTCAAAATCTTTTTTGCCAAAAGGGCCTGCTGATTTGCCTGGCGTAGATGGACACTCTGCGGTCACCATATGAGATGGCGGTGTACGGAGCTGGGAGGAAGAAGGAGCTGCAGATGTCGAAAGCGTCTGAACCGCTGCAAGGGCCCGGTGCCACAGGGAGGCCTTAAGCTTGTAGGCACAGTGTTTGCAGGCTTGTCTTGTGAAAGCCTGACAGTGGTGGCAGGCCTCCACAACGTGGCCTTCCCCTAGGCAAATGAGGCACAATGAGTGTCCATCAGCGGGAGGTAATTTGGCCCCGCATTTTACACATTTTCTGAACGCTACTTTTAACGGCATGATGTTGAGGAGGAGAGGAGATGAAGTACAGAAGTCAGAAAGCAGGGGGGTTGTGTGGGTTGGGTTTTTTTGGTAGAATAAACAGACGAAGAAACTAGGGGGAGAAAGATGATGGAGAAATAGAGAAAAAACACTCAGCTAGGCACTGCTAAAACAGGACAAAGAGAACCTCCCGGAACGACTAGCCACAATGGTGGTCAAAGAGGAACTGAGGGAATGGGCGGGAGCCGCGCTAAGGAGCACACGTGATGGGGGAGGGGCTCCTGCCCGATTTTTCCTCAGCTATAGAACTTTCCCGAATGGACTCAGCGCAGGCGCAGAGCCCCATGTGTGTGATGCACAGAGACCATGAAAAAGAATCACAAATAAAACTTGATTAAAACAATAACAAAACAAATGCATTAAGAACACAAAAACACAACGCCTTGCCCAAATACAGTTTTACCCTCTGGTGAAGCACCCTTTAAGTCTCTCTAGCTAGCTTCTACATGGGATGTGGCCCTACCTTGTGAACTCATTTCTTTGCCCTACAGATGCTCCATGCTTTACAGGGAGCATTGACTCCTGGAGTTTTTGCTGACTGAGTCCAATGGTTTAGTGGACAAGCAGGGAATTTTGGGCATTGTGCTGAGGTTGCCCTGGGGTCTTCCTCTATCTCTGTTTGTACTGTTAGAACTAGTGCACTGTTACATGTGCTATGGTTTGGTATATTAACTAAGCATTCTTTTCTTCCCTAAACTATTTGTGATAAAATAAAGTTTGTATTCATTTAATCTTAATATTTGTTCTCAACCTAATTTCCCGCATTTTGAAGTAGCTATTTCTCCACTTGTTGAAGTACAGTGCATGATCTGCTGCGTTTATGCCACACCTCAGGGAAAGATCCGTTCATTCTGGTGTTCATTATGACATCATCATCAACAGTATTTGTATACCGTTCCATATCTAAGTAGATTCTGGAGCGGTGAACAATAAGAAGACAAAAATACATAAAAGAAACAAAAACAATACAGTAATACCTTGGATTGCAAGAACCGTATTTTTCGCTCCATAAGACGCACCGGACCATAAGACGCACTTACTGTATGGTACAATTTTTTTTTTAAAAAAAAAAATCAGCTGAGAGGCGGGGGCTTCCCCCGCCCCACCCAGGAGTCCTCCGCTCTTCCGGACCAGCAGAGGAAAGTAAAAAAAAAATAAAAAAAAATTGGTTTTTTTTTTTTTTACTATATTCACTCCATAGGACGCACAGACATTTCCACCTAGTTTTTTGGGGGGGTAAAGTGCGTCTTATGGAGCGAAAAATATGGTAACTTGGTTTGAGAGCGTTTTGCAAGACAAGCAAATGTTTAAATATTTATTTATTTATTTTTTACTTGATATACAAGCGACATCTTGCAATACAAGTACTGTAGTACGGCTTAAATTAAAAATCTCTGTACAAATTTTTTGGGGGGGGATTTCATTTTGATATAAGAGTGTTTTGGATTACAAGCACGTTTCCGAAACAAATTATGCTCTCAATCCAAGGCATGACTGTACATTGAAAACAAAGTAACAATTACACTGGTGGTTGGAGAGCAGAGAAGGCTTCCCGGAACAAGGCCTTCAGCAGGTGCCAAAAGCAGCACAAAGTCGGAGACTGCCTGACCTCCTGAGGCAGGGAGTTCCACAGAAATGGAGCCACCACACTGAAGGTTCTTCTCCTGGTGGACTCCAATCGGGCCAAAGGTCCATGAGGAACCACCAGGACCATGCCATCTGATGACCTTAGTAACCAGGTAGGTTGCACTAGCTCCAGCTTCCACAGAAGCCTTAAGGGCAGCCCCACATAGAGCCCATTGCAGTAATCCAGTCTTGAGGTTACTAGTGCCTGTATCACTATGGCCAAGCTATCCCTGTCCAGGAGAAGCCATAGCTGGAGAACCAATCGAAGATGGTAACAGGCACTCCGAGCTGCCGCAGTCACTTGGGACTCCAGCGACAATGATGGATCCAAGAGGACCCCCAGACTACGAACCTGATCTTTCAAAGGGAGTGCAACCCCATCCAGAACAGGCAATGAGCCTATCTCCCGGACTCGGGAATCACTTACCCACAGGGCTTCTGTTTTGCCAGGATTCAGCCTCAGTTTATTGGTCTTCATCCAGCCCATCACTGAGTTCAGGCACTGATTCAGGCCTCTCCTGATTCAGTTGTCACAGGGATATAGAGCTGTGTGTCATCAGCATACTGATGGCACTTGGCTCCAAATCCCCTAATGACAGCTCCTAGCGGCTTCATATAGATCAGGGCTCTCCAACCTTGTGTCCCCAGATGTTGCTGGACTACAGCTCCCAGAATCCCTTGCAATTAGCCATGCTGGCTGGGTATGCTGGGAGCTGTAGGTCAGCAACATCTGGGGACACAAGGTTGGAGAGCCCCGATATAGATGTTAAACAAGACTGGGGACAAGATGGTACTCTGCAGAACCACATAGTGCAATTACCAAGGGTCTGAGGAATAGTCACCTAATCTTACTCTCTGAAATCGACCCCGCAGTTAGGACCGGAATCACTGTAACACACAGTGCCTTCGATGCCCAACCTGCAAAGTTGATCCAGGAGAATACTATGGTTGATAGTATCGAAAGCCACTGAGAGATCGAGTAGAATTAACAGAGTTGCACTCCCACTATCCTTCACCTGATAAAGGTCATCCATCGGGGCAACCAAGCATGATTCAGCCCCATAACCAGGTCGAAACCCAGACTAGAATGGGTCTAGATAATCAGTATCCTCTAAGAGTGCCTGCAGTTGCTTCGCCACAACCCTCTCAAGAATCTTCCCTAAGAAAGGGGTATTTGCACTCTGGACTGTTGGGTCCAGAATGGGTTTTTTTTTTCAGAACTGGTTGCACTACTGCCTCCTTAAGGACAGCAGGAACCACCCCTTCATGTAGAGATGTGTTTACCATTCCCTGGACCCACCCAGCTAAACCCCCTTGGTTAGCTTTTATAAGCCAAGAGGAGCAAGGATCGAGAGGGCATGTGGCCGGTCGCATTGCTGCAAGCACCTTGTCCACATCATCAGGCCATGGCAACTGAAATTGAGCCCATAAAATTGGGAATATGGTGGCATCAGATACCTTGACTGGAGCTGTGCTAATGACAATGTCAAGTTCGCTGTGGAGACTAGCAGTTTTGTCCTCAAAATGTGATGCAAAAAGTTCACAGCGGGACTTTGAGGGGACCAGGGCCACATTTGCTGGGGAAAGTGTTAAGAGCCCACGGACCACCCGAAAGAGCTCCGCTGGACGGCGACTCAAGGACACAATGGAGGCAGCAAAGTAACGCTTCTTTGCTGCCTGCAGTGCAGCGCAATAGGCATGATTATGTGCTCTAGAGGGTGCTCAGTCATCTTCGCTTTGAGTCTTACTTGCATACACATGTAAGTTCACATGGAGGTGTGAGCAAGGACAAGAGGTAACACTTCACCATC
The DNA here is from genome assembly GCA_021292165.1 of Shinisaurus crocodilurus. Lineage (NCBI taxonomy): Eukaryota > Metazoa > Chordata > Lepidosauria > Squamata > Shinisauridae > Shinisaurus > Shinisaurus crocodilurus. The sequence goes on along the minus strand of CM037880.1, from coordinate 26,693,705 downwards.
AACTTTGCCCCATTCCCAGTTTCCAAACTTCTCTTCATCAATTTATTCCCCTTAGCCACATGCCCTCCCCAAATTCAAATTACCTTTTGTAAATTACCAAATTCAAATTACCTTTTGTAAGTTACCCATCTTTATCTCAGCCCTTCATCGCTCTCCTACATTTCTTAGCCAAAGGACATCCAACAGCATCCCCTTGAACATGCAGAAGTGGCTTTTAATGTAAACTCTTCTGAGTGTACACTTTTTTAAAAGTATATAAATGTATGTGTGGAGAAGAGCTTAGGTACAGGGCCAGCCCCTCTAAGGATTGCTCTAAGGACACCCTGCCACAATAAATTAAAAGCTCTATTCCCCAGGAGCTGGCTAATCATGCTCCAAGCATCCAGCCAAAATACACAACTCCTGTCTGGCAAGGAGGGATGAACAGGCATCCCCTCTGCTACCACCTATTAATTTTACCTCTATGTGTGAGGATAGATTAAACAAGGATTCCCTACCTACCGGAGAAGGTAGATCCATCAAGGGCATTCAAGGGAAGGGGCTCCATCAAGGGCCAATATGATTGATGGCCTCTTCATCAACCTATTAACTTCTCCTTCCCTGATCTGAGGGAAATAAAATGGGGTTGGATCTGTCTAGGTCTCTATCACATTGAGTGGCTCTCCCTCTGCTACAGCCTGATGGAATGGTACCTCAATGACAGTTGGGGAAGATGCAAAACCCACTGAAGCTGAACAATGCTGTTGTTGTTATAGCAACCAATTAGTATGTATGTTTAGAAAATAAATGAAAATATATTAGAAATCTGGAAACTATATTTAAATCAGTATTTTTCTTGGTGATTTAAACCTTGCTTAAATTCACCTTGATTTATATCAATTCCTCTTGCTGGTAAGCAATTATACCTGTACCTGATCTTTATTTTTGAGTCATATGACTTAAACAACCTTAAGTTTGAACCTTCCTGGCTATTCTAGTTATGCACATATTCAGCTGAAAGGCTAATCTAGATTTTTTTTTAACTTTTATTGACTCATGAATAATACAATATAAATAACAACATCATACATAATAAAGATCAACAATACAAACAAAAAAAATTAAGCATGAATATTCTATATGAAGCAAGTATTTCACAAATGTAGTTCCGTCCTATTGCTATTATTGAACAGCATGTTGGCTACATCAAAACAAGTATCAGGTTATATCTCAAACATGTCATGAAGTTAACCCAGTATACTTTGAAAATGAAGATGCAAGATAAAAATTGCTTTTTTTATAGGGATGGATTCAGACTAGGTTAGTTGTACTCGGTTCCAACTGAAACCAGTAGGACTTCAATTACAGTATGACTAAATTTTCACATTGATTTCAATGGGACCTAATGCAAAATAAGTCAGGTCTGGATGCAACACATTATTTGGTTTGTACAAAATTGTGAAATACCACCAGTTCATATTTTAGAGTGTCAGCCGGATATAATTTTATTATTGGAAAAACAACAACCCAAAACTTACCAGCGGTTCTCTATTTTTTACAAGCCTGATTATTTTCACAGAATCTTCTTCATCATCAATATCGTCAGGCATAGGAGGCAATACTGGGTCATAGTTTTTTTGAGCAACAGTGTCATGCACAGAAAGCAAAGCCTGCAAAAATCAGATTAACAAAAAGCAACTGTCAATTGAAAAGCATAATACGGGATTTGCACTGGCAGTTTGCTACCAACACTACTGTTTGTTTTCTCTTATTGCTGTAGGGTTTGCACTTGACCAGCAGTGGTTTGGTGTTAAATGTTCTTTTAAGCCTAGGGACAGTACTTTAGTCCTTAAGTGGCAGTACGAAAATTACAATAGTGAAGTACTTTACTGCTGAAGTGATTGCTGGAGTAAACTACTGCCTGAAAAGATGGTGCAACGCACCCTGAAATTGCATAATTTCATAGATCATAGAGTTGGAAGGCGCCTACAAGGCTATCGAGTCCAACCCCCTGCTCAATGCAGGAAACTAGAGGAGGGGTCTCCCATGCAAGTAATAACCAGGCCTGACCCTGCTTAGCTTTCCACACTCAGACAAGCTGAGCCAGCGTAAGCCACAGGCCTGTAATGCATCATCATTTCAGGATAAAGCAATAAAATATGTGCTATACTCTTCCTTCCATCCAGTTTAAAGGACACCTTTTGTTAGTTGGCAAAACTATGAAAATTCCTTAGACATCAATAAAGAGAAACTACAGAAGAAGATATCTCATGCAAATCGGAAGCTGAGGTCTCTCAGTTCATGAAAGGAAAACTGGAAAGACTAAATACTACGACTCAGCTTGCGTGTCACGATAAGCCACTGTGGCCATCATTTTGAAAATACAAGATGTGGCAGGGGTGTGCTATGGCTTGTTGTGTCTTGTGAACCCAGGCATCATGGGTTATTTGAGGGTTAAACAATTGTCTCCCAAATAACCCATGACACAGCAAGCCATGGCACACCCCCACCATGGCTCGCGTATTCAAAATGGTGGCTGGTGCATGTCTCAGAGCCCTGTGGCTGAATTAACCCTTGATGACTTATCGTGATGGGAAAATCGGTCCTACATGTACCTTACACGTCTTGCCTTTACATTTTATATTGCTACTGGAAAGTTTTCTACATTTCCAGATTCACAAACTAAGACAGACCATATTCACATCCCCACTTTGGATGAAGTAAAAAAAGCCATTAATCAAATGAAGAACAACAAAGCTAGTGGACCAGATGGGATTCCTGCTGAAATCTTTAAAGAAGGGCCCCCCCGAACTTGTACAACATCTTCAAAAACTCATCGAAAAAATCTGGATAAGAGAAGAGATCCCAGAAGACTTCAGGGATGCCATAATTATCACCCTCTTTAAGAAGGGTGATAGAACAGACTGTGGAAACTATCGGGGCATTTCTCTCTTAGCAACCGCAGGTAAAATATTTGCTAGGATTCTCGCAAACCGTCTTCTATCTATTTCAGAAGAGATTCTCCCTGAAACTCAATATGGTTTCCGCCCCTCTAGAGGGACAGTAGACATGATTTTTACTGCATGTCGCTCCAAGAAAATGCCGGGAGCAAAATCAACCCCTTTATATGGCATTTATTGATCTGGCTAAGGCCTTTGATACTGTAGACTGAACAGCTCTCTGGACTATCCTTATGAAAATTGGATGCCCCAATAAATTTGTGAATATCTTGCGACTTCTCCATGACAACATGACGGCAACGGTTTTGGACAACAACGGCTCTCATGGTGCTCCATTTAAAGTGGGATCAGGTGTTAAACAGGGATGTGTTATCGCCCCAACATTATTTGCTATTTTCATCGCCATGATTTTACATCTTGTCGAGGGGAAACTTCCCACTGGTGTGGGAATTATATATGACAGGCCTGTGGCTTACGCTGGCTCAGCTTGTCTGAGCGTGGAAAGCTAAGCAGGGTCAAGCCTGGTTATTACTTGGATGGGAGACCCCCTCCTCTAGTTTCCTGCATTGAGCAGGGGGTTGGACTCGATAGCCTTGTAGGCTCCTTCCAACTCTATGATCTATGAAATATCGAACAGATGGAAAGCTTTTTAATCTCAGCAGGCTGAAAGCAAAAAGTAAGGTAATTACAACCTCCGTTGTGGAACTTCAGTATGCTGATGATAATGTGGTCTCCGCACATTCAGAGGATGATCTCCAAACTATCCTAAATGCTTTTGCAGAAGCATACGAAAAACTTGGTCTCTCACTTAACATCAAAAAAACCAAAGTGCTTCATCAGCAAGTGCAAGCTAACCCTTTGATGATGCCATCTATCCAGCTTGGCGGGACAATACTGGAAAATGTTGATCATTTTCTCTATCTTGGCAGCTATCTTTCTGTTACAGCTAACATCGACAGTGAAATCCAGCATCGTTTGAGCTCCGCAAGTGCCGTGTTTTCTCGAATGAAACATAAGAGTGTTCGAGGATCGGGATATTTGTAAGAAGACCAAAATACTGGTTTATGAAGCCATTGTATTGCCAACTTTATTGTATGCCTGCGAAACATGGACTATCTATAAACAGCACTTCCAACTCCTTGAAAGATTTCATCAACGTTGCCTCCGGAAAATCCTGCGAATTACTTGGGAAGATAGGCGAACAAATGTCAGTGTACTGGAAGAAGCAAAGACTACTAGCGTTGAAAAAATGATCCTTCAACACCAACTTCAGTGGACCGGTCATGTTGTTCGAATGCCTGACTGCCGTCTCCCAAAGCAGTTACTTTATTCCCAACTCAAGGATGGAAAGCGGAATATCGGTGGTCAATATAAGAGGTTTAAAGATGTTCTTAAGGCTAATCTAAAAAAATGCAATATAAACATCGAAAACTGGGAAGCTCTGGCCCATGAATGATCTAACTGGAGGTTGGCCTTTCACAAAGGTTCTATGGACTTTGAAGAAGCCCGAGTGCAAGGTGAAAGGGAGAAACGTGCTAAGCGAAAAGCACGTCAAACGAATCCTTTACAGGACCATCTTCCATCTGGTAACCTGTGTCCTCACTGTGGGAAACTGTGTGGATCTAGAATTGGCCTCCACAGTCACTTACGGACCCATCGCTAGAGTCTACACAATTTTTCTTTAGAATTTCCTCCTTTTAAAATTTCCTTTTTGTAAATTTTTATCCTGGAAGACAATCTTACTCGGTCACGAGTGATCGCCTGATGATGATGCACATTGGGAGTTTTAGAAAGGCTATTTTGTTTTAGCTACAGTTCTGTGTTTATGATTCATTAATGTAAACATGCTCCATATTTAGAACTTTAAAGGAGGTATGATTCAAATCCCTATACTGCCTAAATATAAATATTGACATTCAACTAAATTCTTAGACATGATCTAGCAAGAAATTAATACTGAGAAATCGCTTGCCATGTCTCGTTGCAGTACAATATTTTTCAGATTAAGGCGTTGAGCAATCCTCATTTCACAATGTATAGTTCTGTAAGTGAGGTCAAACAGAAGATATCATTTTCCTGACCAATTAAATCAAAAGAAAAATGGGAAATCAGGAAAAAATTGCAACATTTCACACAGGAGATCAATACTATACCATTAAAATAATTTAGAAAACATAGTTTTAACCCTTGTACAAATTTTGAGTTTCAGATTACAAGGGCAATCTATTGAAGTTAGTATTGTTGTTTGCCAAATGCATTTTGACTGGACAGTCTTCTTCACTGGCAGATTTACAAAACTTCAAATGACTGACAACAAACGGGAAAGGACTAGTAAGATAGAAAATAAATATTTGTTACTTTATTTCCAAAAAGTATCTACCCTGAGCGGTACTAGTTTGGATATTGGATTCTCTGGATCCATGCTGAAGCAGTCATTTGAGAAACAACCACATTAACTTCAATAGATTGCCCTTGTAGTCTGAGACTGAAAATTTGTAACAGTGTTATGATAAGTTTTATCTGACTTCAACACATTTTATATAGTATTGTGTACTTCAAACTTGGTTTATTTTTTGTTTACCAATCTACCTATGTTTGTACCTTTTGTCGTGAAGTTTTAACTATGTTTTATACATTATTTTAATGGTATAGTACGGACCTCCTGTGTAAAATTTGCAGTTCTTTCCTGGTTTCTTATTTTTCTTTAATTCTGTAAGGGAACTCATTTTGAACATTTAGATGCTTATCTCTAAATCAAATTCAGAACTTGAGAAAGTTGGGGCCATCACAACAGCTCCATCCCAACAATATCATTGCTTTTGGTATGGAAAACAATACCCTAGATTTGATTTCATGGCAGCTCTTTCAGACTATGTACCTTTTCCAAACCACACACACTAATGTAACTCAACTACATCCATATGATAAAACATGTTTATCATCTAAAGTATGGCGCATAGTATAGTAATATTATTTGGAATCATATACCTATTTTTCCCCTTTAAACATGGCAGTTTTATTGTGGCATGTGACTTCCTGTAACAAAAAGGCAATTTCCTCTCATGAAAATATAATTTTAAATATTTTATATCCACCAGTATGAACTGATGAATTTACCTGCAGCGGTTAGCCATACAGTATTAGTAAACAGAAGGCTCATGACTTTTTGCCTCTTTAGATTCCTGCTTTCTCTTGCTCCAGGCTAGTAACCTCAGGAGACAATTTGGGCTGTTGAGTTATTCTTAAAGTCAACACAAATATGCAGCCACTTCATGCCATCTGGTGAAAGTATTAATACTCTTCCAGATGGTATTTCTTTCCCCAGTTTTCCCAATTCAGCTTTCGATTCCTTCAGAAGGATAAAAATGAGGGTTTCTTCTTTTTTTAAATGTATTTTTAAAATTCAAATGCTTTTGTTTCTTAATTATTGGGTCTCTTTAAAAAAAAAAAAGCCCTAGGTGATAGTACTGTAGAACAGCCTTCGGCAGCCTTCCAAAATGCCCTCCAGGTGTTTTGGGTTTCAACTCACATCAGCCTCAGCCAGCATGGCCAAAGAGCAAGAATGCTGGGAACATCTGGAGGACACCAGGTTGGGAAGGTTGCTCTTGAGTGCAGTAGACACACTCATTGACCCAGCTTGCATGACATGCCAATGCTCATCATGGGTTATTTAAGCCATGGTGAACTGCAGCGTGCACCAGACAAGATTTGAATATGGGGGGTTCGATTGGGGAGTTGACATTTCATCCAAACCCAGCCATCGGGGATTACATGAGGGATAAGCAACCCTCACATAATCTTCGGCTTGTTGTAGGGTTATGTGAGGGTTGTTTATTCAAAATGATGGCTGGCAGAGTGGCACATGCCACAGGTTATCGGGGGTAAATAATTCACAGTTCTATAGCCGTGCCAAATTGCAAACTGATCTAATGAAATTTCCCACAGGCACAGCAAGTTAAAAGTGGTGAAAATTGACATAATTTACCCCTTTATTCTATATATTTCTTTCAAATTTTGGTGAAAATTACTGATGTACTTTATTGACCTGGTTTGCATATAATGCCAATTCCTGGGTCGTTTAACCTAGGAAATTGCTGATATCTGAGTAGGGATGTGTGAGGAGTTCCAATGTTTACAGATGGATTCTATGTTGCAGAGAGAATCTAGTGGATTCTATGTACAATGTTTATTCTTTTAGTTATGGAATATGAACTCTCAGGATCAAACTGCATATTACTACATGGATTGAGACCCTAAAATGAGGGGACAGGAGACTTTAACCCATTGTTGCCTGCTGTGATCCCAATCCGGATTAGGGCCCCATGCCTGCAATTTACACTGCCAGAAAGTGATCCAGTTGTAATATAAATTGCAGGCAAGGGGACCCGTTCCAGATAGGGATCACAGTGCTGGGCAAACAGTTAAAGCCCACCTACCCTCCATGCTAGGTCCCAATCCTGATCAGGTGCCCTGTGCTTACTTTTGAGTAAAAAAAGACATAGCTACTAGCTACATCTTTAACATGTAGTTTCACTCTCAGGTAACTGGGGAGACATGGAATGCACAGATGGGGAAGTAGAAATATCAAGGCCTTTCACTATCTTTAAGAAAGCAGAAACACAACACAAGGGCTCTTCCCTGCTCTTCTTTCCCATCTGCTGAGACAAGGAAATGTGGGGATTGGGGCCCTTGTGCTGCCTCTCTGAAGGCAGAAATACAGAGCAAGGGCCCTGATCCCTGGTGTTCCTTTCTGGGTGGTGGGGAAAGGACATGCAGGAAATGCGCCTCACCCTAGGGCTATTCACACATTTCACAGAACATGAATTCACACCATGTACACCCATTCAGAAGGGTGTAAGAATCTAGCTCTATTCAGTTGTTCAAAACTCTTAAGCATGGAGGGGAAACAGGATGCGCGTGTTGGCCCGGACCCTTCCACCCTGCAACCTCCATGTTGATGGGGAAGGTTAGAGATGTAAAATTTCCAGAAATTTTGAAGCCATGGGAAAAAAGCGTGTCCCCCCGCCCCCCAAAAACAGAAATTTTGGGAAATTGAAAAATAAGCAGTACTTATTTTTTTAGCACTCTTCACAGATCTAAAGTCACTTTGTTGCTTTAGGACAGCCTTCCCCAACCTGATGCCTTCCATATATTTTGGACTTCCGTTCCCATCAGCCTCAGGCAGCATGGCCAATGGTCAGGAATGCTGGGCATAGTAGTCTAAAACATCTGGGCAGCACCACTCTGGGGAGGGATACTTTAGGAACATAAAACAGCCTTTATGTTCCTAAAGTTATATTATGTATAACTTGGTTTGCTCATAAAATTATCATTATACTTAAAACTTTTTAGAGTGAACTCAGTAAATTTGTAATTGTCTGAATAAACTATACTTTTAAATTTAATAGACCAAACATGTTAATTTTATGAGCAAACCCAAGGTATACATATTTTAGGTTCCTATTTAATGTCTGGCCAGAGAGAATATCAACAAGTAGTCCCTGAAACATCTGAATCGTCTTAAAACCCAGAAGATGCAGGACGAAGTGGAGGCAGAGGAAGACTGATGTATAGCATCTGTTCCTATTTGTAAGCAAGTTCCTAAACCTGTCCCTGTTTGTGGAGTGAAGCTCACTGAAATCTGACCTGAAGGAAAAGCTATTGAAATTTATTTTTAGCTGGGAAAGACTCAGCTTAGGAATGGTAAACAACCATATTTAATTTAAGAACCTTCAAGCAATCTCAACTTATTATTGAAGAGTTACATTTTATTCACTTTCATAAATAAAAACGGGGCCCATCTACGGTGCCTGTATGGCCTAGCCGGTGGCATCGGAAGGAGCCCCATCTTCCTTGCGTTCACCTGGGCTTTTTGGACCGCATCGAGAGAGTCGTCTGTCTTGTCATTAAAGAGACCAACTCCATCGAAGGGCAGGTTCTCGATCTTGGCTTTAGCCTCAGTAGTTAAGGTTGAGGACCGTAGCCAGGCGTGTCGGCGGAGGGCGACTGCGCTCACCAGGGACCTCCCATGACAATCCCCTTGGTGTCTGGCAGTGTGGATCTGCTGCCTGGACATGTTCATTGCTTCGGCCTGGAAGACTCTAGCCAAGTCTCTCTTCTCATCCGGTAAATAGTCTATCAGACCGCTCATCTTCTCCCAAAGGAAAAGTTGGTACCTTGCCATTGTAGCTTGGTACCCGGCGACCCGGATCCCCAGGGCGCTCGAAGTGTAGACTCTTCGTCCGAAGTTGTCTAGCTTTTTCCCTTCGGGGTCTGATGGAGTTGAGTGTTGTTTGCCCGACTTGGACTCCGCTGACTCAACTATCATTGAGTTCGGAGTTGGGTGTGAGAAGAGAAACTTGGCTGTGTCTAGCCTAACTTTGTAGAGTGCGTCGAGGCGCCTTGCCGTGGGAGGAGCTGTGGATGGGGAGCTCCATGAACCCTGCACCGTCTCCAACATCGTGGGAGTAATTGGAAGCAGTGTCGGGCCCGAAGAGGATTTCGAGACCGCATCAAATAGGGGGTCCACTGCTTTTTTCTCCTCAACCACCGTCTCTAGACCGAGGGCTTGGGCCATTCGGAAGATCTGCTCCTGGAAGGTGCCCATATCTTTGGAAGGGGATACCGCCGGCTGGGTGGTGACCTGTTGGTCCGGAGATGTGGAGAAATGATCGAGTCCGAGTTCGAAATAGGTGAGCCTGGAGTCGACGATCTACGGGACCGGGAAACAGCCTCCAACGAAAAGGTCTTTAGCTGGTCATCTCTTCCTTCACCGTGTGCCGGGAGGGCCAGGAGTCGAGTCGGTGGAGACCTCCTGGGGCTCGCAGCTGTTCTCTCCCGCCTTGGTGGGGAACGTCCCCTAGGTGGAGATCTATCTCGGGACCGATAAGTTGTTTGGTATCTATACTCAGACACTGGAGAACGTCCTCGACGGTAGGTGTCCCGTGACCTCGAAGAATATCTCGAGTCCCTGGAATCGCGGGATCTCTCCCTGTAGCGTTGGGGATCTCGTGATCTTGAGGCTGAGGATCTGGATGAAGCCTGGTCCTGGGTGATCAGAACCTCCTCGATCTCGAGTGATCTGGATAGAGTTCGTGGGGTACGAGCCCGTACTCCACGAACCGGGGAGGCGAAAGACGGCAGGGCAGAGGTCTGTGCCAAAGGTCTCGAGTCCGACGGCGAGTCCACGATCTCCCCATCCGAACACGAGATGGCCTGTTCAGCTTCCTTCGAGCCCGAAGGAGCTTTTGGAGCGGGGCAAGGCGGTGGGTCCCTCGAGCCCGAGGGGACCGAAGCGGTAGGAGATTTATGCCCAGCCGGGCGTTCAGTGGCCACAACATCCGTCGGGTCCATAGCTAGCGTCGATCTCGATCCCGAGAGCGACGAAGCCAGTTTCTTTGCTAATCTCCTCGCTTTTTCCTTTCGTTCCTTGCTTTTCCTTTTCGCTTCCTCTTTCTCTCTGCGTGCCTTCTTGGCCTTACTTTTGGATATCATTGTGGCCATGTAGGCCTCCTGAGCGTCCGCTGAGGAGACCGTGTGCAAAGGCGGTGTACTAGGCCTTGGTAAAGTGGAAGGCTTTTCTGCGGGCGGTTGGAAGGCTTTTTTTATAAAGAATCACCGTCAATTTGTCCGCCCTATGCTTTCTCGCTTGTTTCGTGAACGCTTGGCAGTGATGGCAAGCGTCCACGTTGTGGCCTTCTCCAAGGCATGAGAGACAAAGCGAGTGCCCCTCCGCCGGGGGAAGCTTGGTCCCGCACCTCACGCATTTGCGGAAGGGGGCTTTCGGAGCCATAATTAGTTTGAAGGATCCCACGAAGAACGGGGGGAAAGAAGATAAGAAGAAGAATCCTCAGCTTTTTGTTGGATTCTGTGAAGAATCGAAGAACCTCTCGAAGAAACAGCCACACGCGATGGCGGTCGAAGAGGAACTGAGGGAGAGGGCGGGAACCCGCGTAATAGAGACGCAGGGGGGGAGGGGTTCCCACCCAAAATTTGCCTCAGCTATGGAATCTTCCCGAAGCGGCCTCCGCGCACGCGCAGAGCCCATGTGTGTGATGCACAGAGACCACGAAGAAGAACTGTTAATTAACATCTTATTTTTTGTTCATTCTGGAAGGTGGTCTCTAGTGGTAATGTCAGTCCCATGCCTACACCATAGGAACCAGGCTACTGAGTTTCTTTTAGGTAGAGAGGGTTATTTTAGTGGCAGCAGTTAAAAGGTTTTATAGCTGAGGCAGCATTCCCTAGCGGTGAGGTCTAATTGAGAACTTTATTAAAAACTGTGGCAGTGAGTTCTATAGACCCAAGCCTCAAAGTTAATTTATTTATTTTTAAAGAAACATGCTGTTCTGTTGCATCTGGTGACAGTAGCGGGATAACCTACACTGTTGTCGTCCCCCCCCCCCCGCACATGTGGATTTTAGATTAGAACTACATTGACTGCTATAGCATCTAACCAGAACAAGCACAGAAACACAGGACTCTGTAGAACAAAGCCCAAACTGTCAAGAATGAACATTTTCTTCCATATTATATGGTGACTCTACTCACACATTGGGAAACTGAGCATGACTTGGAACATCCCTAAATGTCTATCAGTAAAAGAAACACTAGATCAGTAATTTTAACAAGGAATGGAAGAAATAACTATGCAGGGAATCTACGGAGGGGATTTTAAAAAACATGTTCCCCATGGCTTCATTATTTCCAGACCTTTTACATCTCTAGTCTTTGCTATAAAAGTGTTTTATTACATCGTTTTTAGAAATCATTTGGGCAGGGGAGGCTGGGTAACAATACATAAACACATTGTCTTAAATTCTAAAAGAAAATATTTCATAATCCAAAGCTGTTAATTTTTTCCAATTTTTCAGAAAAAACAAAAACGGTCCGGGGAGGGGGGGAATGGGGAAAACACACATCTCTAGAGAAGGTCTGAAGAAAAACTGGAACTGCATTCACTTGCATGCAGTTACAGTACTCCATGCAATCAGGAGCCCAAGACTATCAGGGTTCCCAATCACGCAGAGCAATATAACTGCATTCAGCTGAATATACTTACAGCCTCTTCAGACCGGCCCTGTCAACACAAGGAGGTTGGGGGTGAGGCCTGGCACACATGTCCCTGTCTCCCATCTAAGCTTAAGATTTTTGAACGCCTGAATAAATAACCAGAGTTGAATGAACTCATATAGTTGTATGAATAGATGAATGCATGTTCACACATTACATTCAACGCATGTACATTGCGTGGGTAAAAGGGGGAAATGAAGAGACGAGACAACAGTTATGGTATAAAATCAGGGCCACATTTATTGAATCGAAGGTCTGCGAAGGGAGAAGTGCGGGATTAACTAAGGCCGGCCCAAAGGCCAGTGGAGCATGCCTGGGCGAAAGCATCCCAAACTCGAGGGCGGCGCGGTGACTCGCCACCCTCGAATTCTGCACTCGGGGTGCTGGGGGATCTACCCAGGATCACCGTCCCCTGGCGCTGCGGGACAACCGAGGAGGGTGAGATGGGTAGACCCCAAAGGCGACCCTACCTCTCACAAATTGAGCCACAAGGCATCGACATTTGTGAGGCTCGGGTTCTCGCCAATCACCTTAAAAGGTGCCATGGGATGCACACCGCAACCCTAACCCCCACTGCCTATTCACCGCACTTACCGCCTACCTAAGGCCAATGTGACCGAATTAGCAGGTAACCCAAAATAATAAACCCACCGCCGATTACACAGTATGGAGTAGGCGAAACACGCACGTTGCCCCGAGCCAATTAGGACAACGAGCCAAAATTCCTACTCGGCCCCATAAAAGGCGACCAGAGGAGCCCACACTGCTTCATCGGGAGTGGCGGGAGGGAGCTGCAAAGAAGGAGGCGTGGGGTGGGGTCTCCTGTGCATAAATACTGCCTCAGGGCCCCACCCCTTATGCCTCACCCCATCGGGCAAACAATTTGCCCGTGCCCTGATTGGAGGTGAAATCACCTCATTCTAGCCCTCGCTCTCCCTTCCCCCCCCTCGCAAAATCCCCCCCCCCACAGGAGCGTGGGGTGCGAAGGGAAATCTGTGTATATGTGTACACAGATTGTCGATCTGTACACATGTACATTCACATGTAATGGAGCGTGGATGTGTTCATACAGAGGTTTCTGGGTGATGGCCTTGTATCCTTTTGCCCACTGAAGGGCCTTCCTTCACCTGGAAGAACATGCGACAGAATACTGTAATCATTACATTGCCGCTGCAGTATTCAAACTTCTTGATCAACAAACAGTAGAAACAAGGAACTTTTGGATCTTGAGGAAATTACCTTTTTTTAATTCAAGCAATTGTTCATAAGAGTACTGCTACTGCTCTACAAAGAAATAAGTCCTAATGTGTTTAGTGGGGCTTGCATAGGACTGTGCTCTATGGAAAAGCTACTAGCTTTACCTAAACTATTAACAATATGAGCAATCCAGTTGCATATAGTTCTTATATATTTATATCCATACATCCACTACTATGAAACTTTGAAAACTGAATAAAAATGCTAATGAAAGTAAAAATATTTGCTGACAAGAATAAAGCAATAAGGGAGAATTTGCTCTTACTGTTCCACATAAATATCTGAACACAGCCAATGGTTAGTTTTTCACTTGTATGTTTTATTTTAAGAAATTAGGCCATTTTGTTTTTCCTTCCAGAATGATTTGAAATAGGATATTTGATGTGTTGTTTTTCAGCTTTACATAGTTTTTTTTAAAAAAAGAAAGACCTGTTGCTTGATTTATGTGCACTGATTTTCAAATCCACTCATAGCAATCTGAGACCCCAAGAGAGCCCAGCTATTTATGCATAAACAAATATGACATAAGATGTTTATGTTTTCCCCCAGGCAGAAAAAGCAATTCATGTGCCAAATGGAGACAGATTAGAACATTTTACCTCACCTCATACAACACCTTCTATTTTATATAATGGAAGAAAGCTAACTAACTGAAGTGCATTGCTAATCAAAGAAGGCAGCACTTCTCTTGTTACTGGAACACTGATGCTGGAAAGACAGATGCAAAATTCAGCTTCCACATTAGCTACACCCATGCCAATTTCCACACAGGTACACACCAGCCCCATTACTGCTTCAGAAGACTAAACTTACTTGGCCTGTCCATTCACACCCATGGAAAATATTTTTTTTTACATAAATATGTTTATTGTTACTACCATTTCACAACTTACATCCAGATCCTAAGCCCACTTACTTTGGAGTAACTTCCAGTCATTTCAGTAGAACTTACAAAAAACAGTGCCTAGAATCAGAATACTTAGCCAATCTAAACGAGGTTATAACTATCACCACACAACTGTAACTCAGGAACAAAGGATTCATCAAATTAATCTGAAAATGCATGGCATTGTCAAGCTGAAGAGACACTGACCTTGTTTGCATGATTACCACAGCCCACCATGGCTTATCAGGTTGGCAATCGAAGCCCCCACTGAGGCTTCTCATTCCGTGCAAACCTGACGAGAGTGGTTGTTGGGGTGCTTGACAAGCTACCCAGAACCCATGGGCTGTTTTAGGGTTGTGGATGGCTTGTCAATCTTCCTAATATCCCACCTTCACCAGGTTTGCAAGTAACGGTAAGCTATTCCATGCCCCTGTCACACCCTGAATATTTAAAATGGCAGCTGCTGCTACAACGAGAAACCCCACAGAGAAATTCCTCCACAGTGACTTCTTGTTATGTGTGAACTAACTCACTGGGTTGGATCCAGACTTAGTTGCTTTGTGAGTTACACTTAGTTCCCATTGAGATCAGTGAACAAATTAGTCATTACTTTAATCCAGTTGATTTAAGTGGGATCTAAGTGCAACTAACTTAGTCTTGATCCAACCCAATATTTGTACATGGAACTGTATATATTCTTCACCCCCAAAAATCAAGGATATGTTCCAATGCTCAAGGATTATGCTTTTTGTTTGTTTCATTTTGGTATTGTTCCTTTAAGAACAAAGTAAAGGAAGAAATAAAGGAACACTTCCATTAAGCTATGCAAATTGTCATTAATTATATATACAGTCATGCCTTGGATTGAGAGCATAATTCGTTCCGGAAACGTGCTTGTAATCCAAAACACTCTTATATCAAAACGAAATTCCCCCAAAAAAATTTGTAGAGATTTTTAATTTAAGCTGTACTACAGTACTTGTATTGCAAGACGTCGCTTGTATATCAAGTCAAATTTTTTAAAATAAATATTTTAAAATTTGCTTGTCTTGCAAAACGCTCTCAAACCAAGTTACTTGCAATCCAAGGTATTACTGTATCTCAATATCTCCACTGCGTATACAAGAACCCTCTACTGGAGGGAGGGGGGGGGGAAGAGGTAATCCTTTGCATCTAAGACCCTTTGTTGTGTGGGCAGTTCTGACCTTTGATCCAGAAATCCACAAGCATTCTAGTAGACTATACATGAGCTCAGCACAGCGAGTCACCCTGCTCTTCCCACTAATAATGGTTTTTGCAGCGGTGGGCCTGTGATCATTACTACTCTTGCCAACTGTTCTATCAGGGCCATAGGCTTCTTTGGTATTCAGCAGTACAGACAGTATTTTATCGCAACAAGGATTCTATTTTAGGTGCTTACTATGGAAGGGTAACAATGAGTTATACCTTTGTTTTAAACCTAAGTATGATTAACAAATATGTCATGGAACATTCTGCTTTGGCCAGTAATTAATGTTTATACTAATCTACCAGACGTTTCTTATGAACCCACTGAAGCCAAAAAGAAATCACTGAGGGAGACACAACCCGGTAGTGTAATACTATTTTCCTGGCTGAGAGCAGTAACTTGTAATTAACCATTAAACTCATCCAGCAAAAGATGGCATATATTTTGAAATCCACTATATTCTTTGGATTAAATATTGTTCTGTGAAGGCATGGTTTATTTCAAATTTTAATCCCATTCCATATTGACTACCCAGGGTAGGTTACAATGATTTACATGTAATATTTATTCTACTATATAAACATTTCCCAACAAACTGAAAATTGCCCCAATTATCCTACTTCCACCCCAAACACAGCTTCATACCAGTCACAGCAGACAGCCCAAATAGAAGGGTTTTATGATCCTTCAAGATGCATGAGCTTTGGTAAGTTTCCCAGGGCAGTCTGTTGTATGAAGAACAAGGACCTTTGGGAGTAAGTTTCATTTGCAACTCATAGCATGTAATTTCAGAATAAACAAGTTAAATACTAAACTTCACCCCTTCAGCCTGGCCTACCAAAGGCAGCCTCAGGAAAACACAACTATTAACACAGGCTTTCCTTGACCCTGTTACCACCCTGTTTTATTGTTACGATGATGAATTGTTTTTATTTATCATTTTTATCTTGTTTTTATATTGTCATATTGTATTTTAATATAAAACTACTTAGGCATTTTAATATATGAAGTGGTATAGAAGTATTATAAAACAATTAGAAAATGTCTCTTAATGTCTGTCTCCAGCACACAAAGAGTTCTACAACTGGGCAGTAGCTGCCAAATACACCTCTGTGTGTCTGTGCTGTCCTATCGTGGCAATTCTTAAAGAGGGTGATTCATTCACATATGCAAAACAACCACTATTTCTCCACATAAACCCTCTTATGTACAGGAGAGGGTACATGAGAAAGCCATGAGAAAGCCTCTGTATGAACTAGGCTAAACTGGGATAAAGCTTGCAGCATCTATCACTGTGAGTGCAGTGGATGCAAGAAGAGCTGCCACAGTCACACAAATGGCAGCTGTAGGATATATCAGCACACTGACCTTTGAGGAATATATGAAACTGTATCTGCAAAAGTTGATTTGGTGCATTATTAAAATGCTCATTAAACCCATTCAGAGTTGTAACTGAGAAGGAAATTGCCTTAAAAGCAAATTAAAATTGGCACATTTTATACTAGAATTTAACAGAGGTATATCTTTAATCAGTATAGACTTATTGAAGGGAAGAACTTGGCTGTTTCCCCAGTGGTTCTTTTCTTGTATATATTACAAGGGGGCACTTTCAAAAAAGAGATTGCCTTATATTATATGCAGCATATATATACTTTGCCCTCATACTCAAGCAATGTTAGATCTGTGCAACTGCTTATGCTTTTTTACTTTCTCTCCCAAATGCACTACAGTGCTTTGCCAGCACTCCTTCCTTGTCTGTCCACTCCTACAGAAGAAATAAGAACACAGAGTAACAAGGAACAGGAGTCAAGGTGAAGTGTGTCTTATGGGATTACCTGCAAATATGAGCAACTGGGAGGTATCCAATCTCTGTAACAGATTATCTTACTTGCTGGTAACAGTTACTTATAGACCAAATTCTACCAAGTAGGATTTTCATTAAAAAAAAAAAAAAAAAAAGCACCTGGCATTAATCAAGTCATTTCTTATTGGCTTATTTGCCATGAACAAATGTGAAGTTGCTTCTACTCAGCACAGTTCACTCCCCCAAAAGCCTTGTTTAAATGCAAGATATGGTTATCTGCTGGTGAGGCAACACAAACAGGACCATGTGTAAATTGGACCCAAGTTCCTATTCATCCCTTTTGCCAGACTATCCATTGCACTTGTACAATGAAACTGTTTTGCACATCTCAATAGTCCACCACAATGTAGTGATCGTTTCTTAAACCACTTAAACAAATACCTTCTAGCAGTTTTGCATATCCACCTGGACTCAAAGAATGTTCAACAAAATCCTGGGAAAACTGAGAGGAACGAGCAACTGTGCATTTTAACAGGTGCAACCAACACATCCTCACCTTGAGATTGGGTTTTGACAGTAGTTTCAACAATTCTCTGATCTCACTGTTCAGTGGTTTGCTCTGCAACTCCTCAGCCAGCTGTGAAGGAGATTGAAGTGACATAAAGAACATTAGCAAGAGAACTGTTTTACCCAGTGTGGCAGTGACAACCAAGAATCAATCTTGTTCAAGGTTATTACTTTCCAGTGTGTTCAGCATGAAGGGAAAAAAAAGGATATCAGTCATTACTCTTCATTTTCTGGCCCTTGTGCTAAATTCTGGCCAGGTCTTTCAATTGAGTTTGACTAAAGTAATCATATCTGGCAACAGCACACCTAGATCACAGTCTGATTTATAGCAATGAGGGCAAATCCCAGCACTTCATCTAAGTGAATGGTCTTTTGCGTGCAGACAAAGGGCTGCCTGTAAAAATGACTGGATCAAACTTTGACACTGGCTATAAAAAACAGCTTCTGAATGAAGTGGTGAAATCCACACTGGTTCCAAAAATCCACAGTAGCTATTCTGTTTAGAACTGGGATAAGGAAGCAGAGTGCTCCTATAGTGCTAGTAGTCTAAACTCTATTATGTTTACATGCATAGAGCAAGTAGCTTGTTAAATGTAAGACAAGTTAATCACAGTACCATGGCCTGCATGAGGTTACCAGATATGCAAGCATTCTAAAGGCTGAAGAATGATCTTCAATAATAAGCTAAATTATACACTGGCTACATCACAAAGCACTAGCCTGAATAATACCATAATTTGATCAAACACTGTAATTCCGTATCATGCATTTGAAAAATAATTTTAGCTTTAAGCTTAGCCTTTGGACAATATATTGTACTACTGCAGCATTTCAGCAAGGAAGTAAACTTTTTACAGATGCATATTCACTAGAGTTGGATGTTGCAGATGTCCAAAGAATATAAATCTGCAAAAAGTTACTTTCTTTCTGGCCTCCTTGCCTCAAGAAGATTCTTCCATGTACAAATTAGTTTTGTGTGTGCGGCATTAATATGAGAAAATACAAAGTGGCAACCAAGAAAAACAGCATTGTACCAAAGATTATGCCTAGCATACATAAGTTTCAGTTAAATCAGTTTCTCTCTCTCTCTCTTTTTAATACTGCCTACCTCAAGTTCTGTCATAGTTTATACAGGTGTGCACACAATTAATCAGGGTTGTAGAATTCACCATATAATACAGAAAAGGCAGGCTTGATTTTTATTAATAAAAATTATAGTAACAGGAAATTAAATAGTCTATCAATGCCAGCCAGTTTAATTTTATTTTTTAGTTATGAAAGTAATTTGGAAAGCTTTAATATCTATAAATCTCTACTTTTTTAAACTGTTATTTTCTGACAACCCCTTCCTATATCTTTCATAAGCCTCATTTCTTCTAGTATTATCAGTCATTTTTCTTATTCTGTCAGCACTTGAGTTATCTCATTTACCCTTATTTTTGGAAAACATTCTTCTTGTCTATATTTCTCATAACACATAAGTACGTAACAGCTTCACCTTCATTGTAGACTTCTAACCTGTACTGTTTCTTATATGGCACCAAGGCAGAACAAGAACCTATCTAGATGCTATGTTGTTATAACAGTAATATGTCTAATAAAAATCAAAACACCATTAGCAATCCTGTGATGACAACTCTTTGGAAACCTTTGCACATCCAACTCATATGGTCCTATTCATACACTTGTTCTATGCTCTGCTTTCAGACAGTTCGGGGAAATACGGTGCCAATGGTCTCATCAGAGATACTTACATCATCTGCCAAAGCTACTGCACCATGCAACATGGGCACAGGGCTCTGTTTTTCATAGTAATGCAATTTCTCATGAATCTAAGAGATAATGGAAGAAAGCAGTTTTAATGGAAGAAAGCAGTAGAGTCTGACAACATAAGCTGGCTAGTTAAATAACTGCAAAGAAACAACCTTACAGAAGCATTTAGTAGTGAACATGTAGATATAATTCATCATCAGCTTCTGGTAAAGCACTGTGAGTATGAAGTCAGATGGAAAAAATGTTGAGTATTAAGATCAACCCACAGAAAAGCTCAACATTTGCTGCTTCCTTTCCCCTTTTTTATTTTCAGGGCCTATATTTCTCACATATTCCCTTAGTTATCATTTATATTTTACAAAGCTTCTGAACATAAAAGAATAAAAGGTTTATCCTGAGATGGGATATCAAATGAAGTAAATTATTATTTATGAAGTTTTCAAAAAATGTGGGTGGCAGTTACCAATGTAAGCAAGCAGTAATAAATCAATCCTCTGTAATATTAAGTATGTTTCAACTTCAGTATTAGTATTTATTCAAAATTACTTCAAGCATTCTTTGGCTTTACTAAGAGGAGAACTGGCATGTTATCACCTATATTAATCAACTTAGGTTGCAATCCTATGAACACAAACCTGGGAGCAAGTTTCACTGAACACAGTGAGTCTTACTCTGAACAAACAAATAGGACTTCACTGTTACTTTCCTAACATTTATTCAGCAAAACAAACCTATAAGCAAAAATCATTTTCCTGAATTTTAATAATTATAATTCTACCGTATACATATTTATTTATTTCATTTATATACCACCCCACAGCCGAAGCTCTCTGGGCGGTTCACAATACTTTATGCATAAAAACAATAAAAACATACAACATAGTTTAAGAATTAAAAAACCAAATTTAAAAACACAGTTTAAAATAACAGTACAAAAACCAATAAAACTGAGCCTACAGGTGACAATCCCCCCCCCCCCGTGCTATTCCAAGTCCTAACTAAATGCCTTGGCATAGAGGGAGGTCTTAACCTGGCGCCGAAAAGATAGTAAGGTTGGCGCCAGGCGAGTCTCAGTGGGGAGCTGATTCCATAATTGGGGGGCTACCACTGAGAAGGCCCTCCTCCTCGTTGCCACCAACTGAGCCTCTCTTGGAGGTGGCAATCGGAGGAGGACCCCAGATGTTGAGCGTAGTGTCCGGGTAGATTGCGGTTGGGAGAGACGTTCCGTCAGGTATTGTGGTCCTAAGCCGTGTAGGGCTTTATAGGTTAAAACCAGCACCTTGAATTCGGCTCGGAAGCATATTGGCAGCCAGTGCAAATGGGCCAGAACCAGTGTAATGTGCTCGGACCTTTTGGTCCCAGCAATAAGCCTGGTTGCCGCATTTTGCACAAGCTGCAGCTTCCGAACAGTCTTCAAAGGCAGCCCCACGTAGAGTGCATTGCAGAAGTCTAGTTTAGAGATCACCAGAGCGTAGATTACTGAGACCAGGCTATCCCTGTCCAGATAGGGGCATAGCTGGGCCACCAGCCGAAGCTGGTAGAAGGCACTCCTTGCCACTGAGGACACTTGAGCCTCAAGTGACAAAGATAGCTCCAGGAGCACCCCCAAGCTAAGAACCTTCTCCTTCAAGGGGAGTGCAACCCCATCCAGAACAGGTTGAACACCCTCCATCCGGTCAAAGGAACTACCCACTAACAGCATCTCAGTCTTGTCTGGATTGAGCCTCAGTTTGTTAGCCCTCATCCAGTCTATTGTCGCAGCCAGGCGACAATCCACAGCCTCACCTGCTGAAGATGAAAAGGAGAAATAGAGCTGCGTGTCATCGGCGTACTGATGGCAACGCACTCCAAAACTCTGGATGACCCCACTCAGCGGTTTCATGTATATGTTGAAAAGCACGGGGGATAAGACCGACCCCTAAGGAACTCCATATTGGAGAGTCCACAGGGCCGAGCAATATTCCCCAAGCACCACCCTCTGGAGCTAGGCCATCCAAGTAGGAGCGGAACCACTGCAATGCAGTGCCCCCAACTCCCAACTCAGGACAGCCTCCCCAGAAGGATACCATGGTCGATGGTATCGAAAGCCGCTGAGAGATCCAGGAGTATCAACAGGGTCGCACTCCCCCTGTCTCTCTCCCAACATAGGTCATCATACAGGACGACCAAAGCTGTTTCCGTGCCAAAACCAGGCCTGAACCCCAACTGAAATGGATCCAGATAATCATATGGGTTAACATTTTTTGGAAATATACATCTTAAATCTGTAAGATGGTATATGCAGTTCATTATCTTTTTTAAATCTTTTAAAACATATATAATGTTAATACATTTAAACAGACTAAGGCTGCAATCCTATACACTGTAAATCTCCATGAACCTAAGGAGGCTTATTTCTCAGAAGACATATATAGGATTGCACCATAAGATTACTTTCTCTTCATGCTCAAATACAATAAAATAATAACCAATCACACTTTGATTATAATATCCAGACACCTTATCATAATGATTTGCAGGAGATCCCTTTTACACAAAATACTTTTCCTATGCTAGAACATTCCCTAGCCTTACTTTTTTAACTGGCCAGCAGAAGAAAATGTGGACTCATTTTGATATCTGATGTTAAATATTTTTTTTATTTCAATAAACTAATTACACACTCAAAAACATAACATAACTACCTTGTTGGCCATCACCACATCTTGGGGCAATAAAAGTAATTAACAGTGCAATCCAATGGCCCCTGATATATGAATATCTCATTATCTCTATCTGACAATTCTTCAGATAGCTCAGGTGTGGATATCTCCAACATCTTCCACAGTGAAAACAGATGCAAATTATTCACCTAGCTTTCTTGAAATGTCCCTGTCTTGCTTCACTATGTTGTTTATATCACTGCCATTAATGTTGCTACTGCCAGTTAACCCTTGTCCCTGGTAAATTGGTGGAAAAATTATTTTCTAAAGAAACTAGTAATTTTCTCAAATTCTTAATTGACTTGCTGTATCCAAAACATACTACCTTCTTGGCCCTGGACTTCAGTCCCCCATTCAACCATATAAATTTTTGCTTCCAGTGCCTCTGAGCTACATCAGTCTCTAGTACTCACACATGCCCATATTTTCTGCTTTCCAACAACCTAACTAGGCTTCTCATGACATTGGCA
Source organism: Shinisaurus crocodilurus (assembly GCA_021292165.1). Classification (NCBI taxonomy): domain Eukaryota; kingdom Metazoa; phylum Chordata; class Lepidosauria; order Squamata; family Shinisauridae; genus Shinisaurus; species Shinisaurus crocodilurus. The sequence goes on along the minus strand of CM037880.1, from coordinate 26,671,007 downwards.
TCACCCAGGCAAGTCACCACATGATCAACATGCCAATGGCCATATTGGCAGGAAATGACAGGAGTTGCATCTCAACACATCAGGAGGGTACCAGGTTGTGGAAGGCTGCATGCAATAGGGCATGCCTTCCACAAGGCTTCATGGCAAAGGTGGGTTTTGAGGAGGAATTTGAAGGAAGTAAGAGAGATGGCATCACATCATGCAGGTGTTCTGGAAGGTACTTCAAAGCATACACAACAAACAAGAAAGCACAGTGTCTTTTGAGGGAACAGGAGAGGCTTTGGATGATGGAGCAGGAGGAGCAATGATTATGGGCCAGGATATATCAGAATATAAGAACAGAGAGGTATGGGGAGTAAGATCATGGAGGACTCTAAAGGTAATGACAAGCAGCTTGTGCTAGATCCTGAATCAGACAGGACATCAGTGTAGGGATTTAAGGAGGGGCTTCACTTGATCAGAGCAATGAGAGGTGAATTATTTTGGCAGCAGAGTGCTGGATAGATGCGAAGGACCAATGTGAGAAAATGGAAGATTGCCATAGCATTAGGCCAGACATGACCAGGGCATGGACCAGTTTTTACGAAGAGGACAGAGAGGATGGGCTGCATTTTTCCAATGATGAAAAGAGAGAAGCAACATGATGTATCTACACACTGAATGTGGGGAACAGAGGAGAGAGGGGTTAAAGATAAAGCCAAGACATAAGGAATATTTAGTAGCCTCTGCAGAGCCAGCCTTTACATGAGACAGAGTGAAGCCTCTGCTTCAAGCAGTGTGTTGGCAGGAGCAGTGGACTGGGGCCAGCTCATCTGCCGCCCTCCCATCCCAACCACCACAGCACTTGGGGCATCGCATGCTGGGGTGCTTGGGGCTGCAGCACTGCCACTGGTGCTTTGTTGCCAGCCACTTTATTTCACCCCCTGCTTCTGGTGCTTCCCGCATATTAAGCCACCTCCTCCACTGCCACCAAGAGAAAGCTGCTGCCGGGTGATAAGAGGTGTGTGTCCCTCTCATCACCCAGGACACGCTGGGGTAGGTCACCATTGTTTTCCCCACACACACTTCACATCCAGCCTCCAGGATGGTGCAGGAGAGTCTCTTTGAGAAATCATGGAGGACAGGTGAAGTGCCAGACGACTGGAGGAGGGCAAATGTTGTTCCCATCTTCAAAAAGGGCAAGAAGGAGGAACCTGGGAACTATAGGCCAGTCAGTCTGACATCAATCCCCAGGAAGATTTTGGAGCAGATTATAAAGAAATCAGTCTGCAAGCACCTTGAAAACAATGCAGTGATTACTAGAAGCCAGCATGGATTTGTCAAGAACAAATCCTGTCAGACTAATCTGATCTCATTTTTTGATCGGGTAACCTCCCTTGTGGACTGTGGGAATGCTGTGGACATTATATATCTGGACTTCAGCAAAGCTTTAGACAAAGTGCCTCATGATATCCTGATTAGCAAGCTAGCTAAGAGTGGGCTAGATGGAACAACTATCAGGTGGATCCACAATTGGCTACAGAATCGGACTCAAAGAGTGCTTATCAATGGTTCCTTCTCAAACTGGGGAGAGGTAACGACCGGGGTACCACAGGGCTCGGTCCTGGGCCTGGTGCTCTTCAACATTTTTATTAATGACTTGGATCAGGAGGTACAGGGAATGCTTATCAGATTTGCAGATGACACAAAGTTGGGTGGAACAGCTAATACTCTGGAAGACAGAAACAAAATTCAAAGTGACCTCGATAGGCTGGAGCGCTGGGCCGAAACAACAGAATGAAATTTAATAGGGATAAATGCCAAGTGCTGCACCTAGGGAGAGGGAACCAAATGCAGAGTTACAGAATGGGGGACACTTGGCTCAACAATACTACAAGTGAGAAGGATCTTGGAATTGTGGTAGATCACAAACTGAATATGAGCCAGCAATGCGATGAGGCTGCAAAGAAGGCAAATGCAATTTGGGGCTGTATTAACAGAAGTATAGCTTCCAAATCACGGGAAGTGATAATTCCCCTTTACTCGGCACTAGTTAGGCCTCATCTTGAGTACTGTGTCCAGTTCTGGGCACCTCACTTTAAGAAGGACATAGACAAACTGGAGAGGGTTCAGAGGAGGGCAACAAGGATGATAAAGGGACTGGAAACAAGGCCCTATGAGGAGAGACTGAAAGAACTGGGCATGTTTAGCCTTCAGAAGAGGAGACTGAGGGGAGATATGATCGCACTCTTCCAGTATTTGAAGGGATGTCACACAGAGGAGGGCCAGGATCTCTTCTCGATCATCCCAGTTTGCAGGACACGGAATAATGGGCTCAAGTTACAGGAACCTAGATTCCACCTAAACATCAGGAAAAATTTCCTGACTGTTAGAGCAATGAGACAATGGAACCAACTACCTAGGGAGGTGGTGGGCTCTCCCACTCTGGAGGCATTCAAGGTGCAGCTGGACAGACATCTGTCAGAGATGCTTTGATCTGGATTCCTGCACTGAGCAGGGGGTTGGACTCGATGGCCTTGTAGGCCCCTTCCAACTCTACTTTTCTATGATTCTATGCAGTGTGCCAGTCTGAACTGGAAGAAAAAACTTTCACATCTGATTTTATTTGACTTTGTCAATTCCTGTTCATAGAAATTACGCAGTCAAATCAGAAACCCAGGCATTAATTTCACACATGCACACACCCTTCAGATCTTTGTCATTTACATTTTTGAAAGGGTAGCATGGTTTTGTTCTGCTTTTGCACTAAACCTTTCCTTTCCCTCCATCTACCTTTTCTCAGGATAGTGTGGTTTTTATTTTTCTCTGTGTGTGCTGACAGATTTGTTAAAATAAATTAAAGTAAATAAATCAGGAGCTGGCCAAGGTTCAAGTAGCTAGAATTGGGAGGCAGGCCCTGGACTTACAAGGGGGTAGGGAGAGAGGAGCGAAAAACATGCAGAATTAAAAAATGGGGTTGGGGAGGCAGAGTTGGAAAGGGGAGGATTTTATTTTAAAGCTGTTGCCAGTATGGTGTGCCTACAATCTGTGTTGTTGTTGTTTTTATTATCATCATCATCACCATCACCACCACCACCACCACCACCACCACCACTATGACTACTACAGTATTATAGTGTTGTTGTTGCTGCTGCTGCTCTGTGTGTGTGTGCTGACCCACCTCTCCTAGATTACCTTTCAAGAAGGCTAGAAATTCAGCTGCTACCTCTGCTGCCTGACCTCACTTCCCGGATTACCTAGGGCAGCGCATGGTCCATCCAAAGGAACTTGATACATGACAATGAAAAACTCTGTGTGGTACAAGAGACCCAGGGAAAGAGATTAGCCCCTTCCCAGTCTCTCCTCCCTTCCCTCTTCCTTAAAACACTAGAGGGCCAAATAGGCCTGCCTGCCAGTTAATTTGTAAGAAAAAGATGATAATTAGTCTGTAATGCCTGCTCAATAGTATGTTTTTACAACATGGTACTGCTTGTTTGAGGCTATGGTCCTATGTATAACGTACTTAGCAGAAAGTCCCAGTGAATTTAGTGCAATTTACTTTCAAGTAAATAGGTACTGGAGCAGGCACTCTTGAGAATAAGCCCCATTGAAGAAAGTGGGACCTACTTCTAAGTAATTATGAATAGGATTGAACAGCAAGAAAGTACACTTGCTCTGTGTTGAAATAGTGTGTTCATTCACACACGCACACACCGGTTCACAAAACCAAGAGTTAAGTGAGAATGTGACATGTGGCTTGAAGTTTTTCTGATCATGCACACTTCCTTCCTCTTAGCATCAAGGTTTAGAGCAGTAGACGCCTATTAAATTCCATAAAAGTCCAAAAAGTTGTGGCAGCAGGTATCTTGTTTGCTGCACTGGTTTTTGCCTACCTTTGTTATACACTATGTATTGCTTATGCTGATTTGGGGAGTCAGGCTGCTGTAAATCTGGGAGGTGGGAGAAGAGTGGGAAGGTACATCACTAGGTAGCTGGATAATTTGTTACTTAGAAGGAGGATGACCTATGGGGCACCTTTACTTATAAGTGGGATGGTGGCATCTTTCCTTTGAGGGGTAAGAGATCATGCTTCTTTCTTTCTATTGTGTTCAGGTGGAACAAAAATACCCATTCTTTCTTCTGATGAAGTGGACAAGGTGCTTTCATCTGTAAAACTGACCACCTGCTTGCTTGATCCTTGCCCGTCCTGGCTCATTATGAGCTGCAGGGAGAGACTAGGTGAAGGGATCAGGGCAGTGGTGAATGCCTCCCTCGAGGCGGGAGTGATGCCATCAGCCCTTAAGGAGGCAGTAATAAGACCACTTCTGAAGAAGCCCACCTTAGATCCCCAAGATTTAAACAACTTTCGCCGTCTCCAATTTGCCATTTCTGGGCAAGCTGATTGAGCGAGTGGTGGAGGCTCAGTTGAAGGCACACTTGGATGAAGCCGATTATTTAGATCCATGCCAGTCAGGCTTCAGGCCTGGACATGGGACGGAAACGGCCTTGGTCACCTTGGTGGATGATATGAGGAGGGCTTTGGATAGGGGTGAATGCTCTCTCAGCAGCTTTTGATACCGTTGACCACGGTATCCTCCTGGACCGCCTGGAGGGGTTGGGCATGAGAGACACTGTATTGCGGTGGTTCCGGTCCTTCCTCTCTGGAAGGTACCAGAGGGTAGTTTTTGGGGAGGAGGCTTCGGACCCTCGGCCGCTCACTTGTGGGGTGCCGCAGGGATCCACCTCTCCCCGATGTTATTTAACATCTACCTCAAGCCACTGGTCCTCTCCATATTGGGAGCTATCATCAGGAGCTATCATCAGGAGGTTTGGGGTGTGCTGTTATCAATATGCGGATGACACGCAGCTCTACCTCTCCTTCAAGTCCTCACCACGGTTGGCTGTTGAAACCCTGTCCAAGTGCCTGCAGGCAGTGGGTGGCTGGATGGGAAGGAACATACTGGAACTGAACCCCGACAAAACCGAGGTACTACTGGTGGGAGACAAGAGGAGGTTAGGGGATGTTGACCTGGTGCTGAATGGGGTACATCTACCCCTGAAGGACCAGGTTCGCAGCTTGGGGGTCATTAGACTCCCAGCTGTCCATGGAGGCTCAGGTGTCAGCTGTGAGCCGGGCGGCGCTGTATCAACTCCATCTGATACGGCAGCTGCGCCCCTACCTTCTTAATCATCTGCTCCCATCAGTGGTTCATGCCTTGGTCTCCTCTCGCCTTGACTACTGTAATGTGCTCTACGTGGGGTTACCCTGGAAGACGGTTCAGAAGCTACAGCTGGAAGAAAGGTGAAGAAGGGGAGAAATGATAGAGGTGTATAAGAATTATGCATGGTGAAGAGAAAGTGAATACGGAGACTTTTTCTCTCTCTCATAATACTAGAACCCAGGGTCATCCCATGAAGCTGATTGGTGGGAGATTCAGGATGGATAAAAGGAAGTACTTCTTTACACAATGCATAGTTAAACTATGGAATTCACTAGTGATGGCCACCAATTTGGATGTGTGTGGTTTTTAAAAAAGACAAATTCATAGAGGATAAGGCTATCAATGGCTACTAGTCAAGATTGCTAGAGAACACAAGTGGGAGGGTGCTACAGTACACACGTCCTACATGTGGGTTCCCACAGGCAGCTGGTTGGCCACTATGTGAACAGACTGCTGGACAAGATAGACCCTTGGTCTGAACCAGCATTGCTCTTCTTACATTCTTAACTATGTCAACACACAGAAGGTACCGAATCTCTGCTTGTAACAATACCTGTCAAATGACATGCTGGGTAGACTGACACCCTGGTCCCAATGAAAATGGGAATTGGTGAATAAGACAAATTTTCTTTTTTCCCAGTGGGACAGGTTGGGACAATCTTTGCTTTTGGAATATAGAACCCCTAGCCCTCATGTATTCCAGTGTACAGCAGAAATTTCTGATGAGGATAAGGCACTGGCTACTTCCTCAGGGATAAGACATCCAGGGCCCTCTCAGCCAGAGGACACAGCTCTGCCATCATCCTCTGGCTCAGAGGATCAGTTACTGGCAGAACCTCCACTTTCCCAGCCTTGCAGAAGTCTCAGGCTGCAGAATCAGGTGAGGGCCCTTTAACAATCCAGTCAGCTCCTCCATGACGGGAGGAGCTGACCACACCACAGGTCTTGTCAGCCTACATAAGGCTTCCTTTGGCTCTAGCTACCTGCTGAAGCAACATCCTTCTATTGTCCAAGTAAGAGAGAGGACCAGCCAGCAAGACCCACTAGAAGCTATTCAGGGTCCTACTTTCTTCTTGCCTTGATCTGCATTCCTGCCTTGAATTTACTACAGCTTCCCCTGTGAGCCTCAAATGGCAGATATAGCTATCAATGGCTACTAGTCATGATGGCTATAAATCACCTCCAGTATCATGGGCAGTATGCCTCTGTATGACAGTTGCTGGAAACATGACTGGGAAAGTGCTGCTGCACTCAGGTCCTGTATGTGGGACTCCCATGGGCATCTGACTGGCCACTGTGCGAACAGACTGCTGGACTAGATAGGGATTTAGTCTGATCCAAAATGGCTCTTCTTATGTTCTTAAATGTATACTCCTTGTATACTGCTTTTATAATCCTTGACAGGCCAACTACCTCTATATGCTACTGAGGCAGGCAGCCATCCCTCTGAAAGAGTGGACTAGGATACCTTCCAGAAATACCTTATCTCTGACCTGATAGCTTAGGGAATGCAATACTAAAGGGATTCAAAGACAACATCTTAATACAAAAAACAAACTTTGGTTGTCCCGTTAGTTTCTAGATGATAAAACGAAGTTTAAATACCCTTTGGACATCTGGGTTATGCTACTGCCTCTCCTTTGGATGAGAGGGATTAAGAAAGAAAATCAGTAACATAATATTCTGTGACCCATCAAACACAGAATTTACTTTAGGAATAGAGGATGGATCTAGCTATAGCACCACTTGCTTTATGAAAAATACAGTTCTCTGTTAACTGAAAAAGCATTAAGTTCTGAAATCCTATTGGCTGTGGTTACTGGCTGAAACCCTATTAGCCGAGGTCACTGCTACCAGGAACAGTCTTAAGCATCAACTCTTTATTCAGGCAAGTGGTTAGCAATTCAAAAGGAGGCCCTATAAGGGCAAATACTATTATGTTAAGAGCCCAAGTGGGGAATCTATGGATGGGCAGACTGAGAAGAGAAGCAGTCCTCAAAAACACACAAACTCTTAATATGCTGGTGGCCACAGAGAGGCTTTCCTCTACTGCGGATCAAAATGCTGGAAACAGCAACCAAATGCTGATGCTTAACACATAACAGACCTGCATCAGCCTGTGTTCCACCTCTCTAGAAAGAACACCAGTAAGCAAAAAGTCTTATGGTGGTATTGAATACGGACAGGTTGCTTACCTGTAACTGTGGTTCTTCGAGTGGTCATCTGTGCATTCACACAAATGGGCCCTGCGCCTGTGCAGAGGTCCCTTCCGGAGACTTCTAAAGCTGAGGCGTTCTGGGCGGGAACCCCTCCCCCATCGTCTCACTGAGCATGCCTCGAGGGATTCCCGCCCATTCACCTCAGTTCCTCTGAGACCATAGCTTGTGGTCCCACTGCAAAGAGGCAGTGTCAGGGAGAGACAGACAGGAATAAAGCATCACGGAAGTGAAAATGAACAAATGCAGTAGCATCCCAGACACCAAGCGGGGTCGGTGGGTGGGTTGTGTGAATGCACTCAAAGAACCTATTGTTAGTAACTCTACTGGATACGAAAATGGAGAATATGAGTCAATCAGAATAGCCTTTACATAGCTGTTGTCACTCAGCCTCCATTCTTTCTAAGAACACTTTTTTAAAAAAAAAATCCCCCCTGGGTAGTTGGGATTCCACATGGCCCCAGAAGCACTTTGAGGCAATTAAGATAGCAGGGTAGCAAGAGCCTGGTAAACTGTATGTGTGTGTGCGCAGGACAATGGGATGGAGATTACAGAGCGGGGGGGGGGGTTGGGAATAACAGTGGGGAAGTGCAGCAGGGAGGTTGGGTATTAATGGGGGCTTCAGAAGGCAGTGGGGAGCAACGCACAGTGGGGAGGGGGAGGTGTGCGTTATGGGAGTGTATGTCTCTGTGTAGATAAGAGTATGTAGGATTGTATGTGAATAGATGGTGTGTATGGGGAACATGTCAGAGAGGGGGGAAGTATGCATGTGTTGCGGGTGTGTGCGCAGAGACACACAGAGACACCAGGCCTGTATGTGGGACCAGGAAAGGGTTAAAATCAATGTGTGAGGAGGAGCACTCCCTCTCCCTCATCACATTTGTCACCCTCAACTCGTGGAGAGTAACCGTCTGAAGAGAGTCTCCTTTATCCATGGAGGCTCCCCATATGAGCAAGAAAATGGATTTTCCATGCAAAATATACGAAGTTTTTATTTTTGGCTGCCATCTTGCCTTCTAATGGAATGGCAGGTTTGTTTTGTCTTGAAATACTATTTAGGATTTCTCCTTGAATTTCTCATATTAAAGCATTCAGTATTTGTTGTACAGACAGACAATAGATCCAGGCACAAAATATATTTCATGTTCCAAATTAATAGGGAAGTAATTCAGAAAGCTATTCAACTTCTGTAAGCTTGAAGAGAACAGTTTAAATATTGGCTATATACCTCAGTATCCTTGCAGGGTTTTTTTTTTTAATGTTAATCTTCCTGAAAGAAACTTCTCCACTTTGATTTCTTTGTTCCTCGTACAACAAAATAAAGCAACTATTATTTGAGATTTCAGAGACTTCATTCAAGTGAACGTTTTTTGTCAATAAGTAAGAAAAGGTTTTGATGACTTTGCTTATAGGAAGAGGTCCCCTTGGTGGGTAGAGGAAATTCAGATTAAAGCCAAACAAGCTACCCTTCCTCCAAGATAAATTTTTCTGCCCCTTCAGAGCCAAACTCTCTGCTCAGCTACTAGAAAAAGAATTTCCAAAATTGGATGAGGTTTTGTTGTGCACTTTAAGCTCAGGTTTCTTAGAACTTTTACACTCTTCAGGACATTTCGAAAACTGAATTAATCTATCTGAGATGAGAACATGAAGCTCTAGCAACAAATCTATTTTTATAAATGCAGTACATACTACAGAACATTACCAAACCTTGTCTCCTCTAAAACCCAAGGTCCCTGACCAGATATTGAGGGATACCATGTTTAAGGAAACTAAATAGCTCAAAATAGCACACTTATTCTTTCCATATACATTAAGTGATATTATATGTAAAGTAAACTATAAACAAATTCTATCCGGCATTTTAACCTTTAAACATGCACAACAGAAACTTTGAACAGCAGTATGAGATACAGCCATTGGCTGCAATCATGTCACCTTGAGCCAGAAATCCTGGTTTAAACCATAATGTGCAAAACCACATTTCACTCCTGCTTTGTTCCTCCCATGAGAGGGTAATAAACTAGGCCTGGATAGCTTAGCTTTAAGCCTCAACCCAATATTATTGCACCCAAACAAGCAAGGCTTTATATGCCAACAAACCCTGGTTAAAGCTGGTTTATGATTCTGGCTTGTCTGGGCACAATGAACCATAATCCTGGGTTTGGACATAACACTAAGTTATCCATGCTTGGTTTGTTTACCCACGCACATGAGCAGGAAAAGCAAAGCAGGAACGAGTAGGCTGCTTGCACCAGCATGCACATTGTGGTTTAATAAGCCAGGATTCATGACTTAAAAGTAATGTTCAAATGTAGTATATTATCCTTGATCCTAGGCCACAACAAATCACTTCTACAACCTCCATTCCAAGGAAAATCCAGAATTAGCTTCATCTCCTCAATATTACCTAAGATTGTTCAACTGAATATAGAAAGCTTGAGGAACCTTTTAACCCCCAAGGTTTGCATTCTCTTGGGGAAAAGTGGTTGGGGGTGATGATGGGTCTTACGTGGACCTTAATTTGGCACACACCAATGGTAGGAAGATCAAAGCAAAGAAGTGAAGCCAGAAAGAAGGTCTCTTGCATCACAAGTATATAAAACCAATTCCAAATAAAAGCAGATATTATATTCACATATACACAACTAACTCTTGACTATTTCCATTTTCTAATTAAGATAGACAGGTTGCTTACTTGTAAGGGTAGTTCTTTGCATGGTCATCTGTGCATTCACACATATGGACTCTGCATCTGCACAGAGCCTCAATCAGGAACCTTCTATAGCTGAAGAATTTTTGGCAGCAACCCTTCCCCAATGTCCCAGTGCACATTTCTCTAGTGGGTTCCCGTCTATTCCCTCAGTTCCTTGAGATCACCATATGCAGCCTTGGAACCAACAGGAATATTGATATCAACAGAAACTTTACAATGAAGTGGGGACGGTGGGTAGATTGTGTGAATGCACAGATGACCTCTCGAAGAACTACAGTTACAGGTAAGAAACATGTCTTTCTTCTTTATGGTCTCTGTGCATCACACATATGGTTGAGTAGTAAATTGACTTACCGGAGCAGGGGTTGGTGTCCTACTGTGAAACTGTGGAGAGGACAGTATGCCCAAACATGCAGTTGGCCCTTGCTCACACATCAAGTTTGTAATGGCCAATGAACGTAGAGGCTCTTTACCATGTAGTCACCCTACACAGTTCTGGGAGGGAGACACCTCTCCTGAATGCAACCAATGTAGGCATTGCTCGGGTGGAGTGAGCTTGGATCGGGTCCAAGAGCGTAATACCAGCCAGCTCATAGGAAACCTTGACAGTCTGAACCACCCAAGAAGACAGTCTCTGCGCCGATATCAGCAGTCCTTGACCTTTTGCTCCATAACATAAGAACAAGTGTAGCGACCAGTGAAGGAATCTCTAACCCTGGAGCTCAGGAGGAAGGAGAACAAGGGTGCAAAACCGCCACCCTCTGTGTTGCCTCTTCTCATCCACCAGCTGAAGACAGCAGCCCCTGATGGCGCGTGAGTGACAGCAGAGCCCCGCGTATGCTGAATGGGAGATTTATAATCCTGTCTGTGCATAGAGGCCCATTATTCCACACACAGATCTTCCAGATCTCACCCCCCTCTGCGCAGCGTGCAGCGTGTCAGTTTGAAGCTGTCAGCCAGCTTGCCTGTAATCCGACTCCAGCTTCTAGCTTCCCTGGTTTGCAGACTAATCCAAGTGGCAAGGAAACACTCTGTAACACTACAGGTCTATTTCTACCTGTTTATTTACTTAGCAAGTAATATTCTACAGAGTATACATTTCCTAGTTACAGTCCATGTGCAGAGTACAATGCATAGCAAGCATTATTTCCAGTGGAGTAGGTTGAGCTTCACTCCACTTTAGCAAAGACGTTACATTGTTGCAAAGTCCAGCAAGCAATAGCCAGAAGAGAGAAGGAATAGAGAAAGCAGTCCTGCTCTTCTCTAAAATGGCTTCAGACAGAAAAAAACAAGTTAGCACGACATCAGAACATACAAACCATGTGACTAGCTCATAATGTTCCCAGGGCCTAGCTTTCCCATGAGAAAGAACACGGGAAAGTAGAAAGACATAACACACTTGTTTTCAGCCATTCTGTTCCTTTCCATGTGTAACACTGTGCTACAGCTGGTCAATGTGATACATATCACAACAGCCCCTTGGTCTAGACATGGGATTTAGCACTGCTTCGTTAAGAAGCAAACCACACTGCTTAGGGCTGAAAGGAACTTTATTAAAGATTTTAGAGCAGTGATGGCGAACCTATGGCACGCGTGGCACAGCTGGCACGCAGGGACCGCCCTGTGGGCACGCGAGCCATAGGTTGCCAGCCCTCAAGCGGCTTTGGGTGTCACGCCCCGCGCGCGGGCTCAGGCCATGACGCGGCGGGTGGGGCCGACGGGACCGCCCGCTCTTCACAGGGTGCGCAGGCCGCCTCCCCGCAGCTGGCGCTGACTCCGCAGCCCATCCACATCCTGAGGAGCGTTCTCTCGGGAAGTGAGCTTGCGGGTGCCACAGGGCTCTTCTTCGGCCCGGCGCTGTGGAGGGCGGCCCGGACATGCCGGCAGCAAGGAGGCCGGAGCGGCCAGAGGGCTGCTGGTCCAAGTCCCACCTCAGTAGGCTCCACGGGCGGCGGCGCAGCGGGCCAGGAGGCTGACCAGGTCCCTGGAGGAGGGCAGCAGCGAGGAAAGGCAGTTCCCCCCCCGCCCTCTCACACACACGTTTAATTGCTGTGTTTAAAAACAGGTTTAATTCAGGTTTAATTGCAGTGTTGGCACTTTGAAATAAATAAGTTGGTTTTGTGTTGCAGTTTGGGCACCCAGCCTCAAAAAGGTTTGCCATCACTGTTTTAGAGGATTAAAAAAAAAGATAAAAAGGAGGAAAGGGAGACAAGGAATAGGAATACCACTAAATACAGTTTCCAAATGCAGGCTCTATTGATACACTCAATCGAAAGGCAAAACAATAAAGCTAACTTACACAGCTTTCACCCAAGCCAGGGGGGTCATTCCCTCACACCGGAATCTGGTTGCACAGTGTCCCCACAGCTATTCACCTTAGTAGGGACAAAGGAAGATATCTCGCTGATGGAGGGGCTGCCCTATATTGCTCCCCCCAGTAACTTGCCTGATTTCAGTAACCAATCACTGGCCAGTCTTTCATCTGATCTTCTCATCTTCAGGTGAAAGCACCGCTCAACCAGTTCTCAGCTGTAAATTATTCTGGCAATCAGCATAGCTCAGCCACATGGCCTTGAGTACAAGACTACAACATTTTACTTGATAAGAAAGTGTCACTCCTGGCGCCAAGAAGGATCTTCTCTGTGAAGCCTGGGGTGCAAAGCAACTATATTTTACATACTAAAAGGTGGCAGCATCTGGCTCCAGGGAAAACCTTTTCTATGGGACCTCTTTAAAGGGAGCGCAACTTGGCCATAAGGGCTTTTCTTCACATGACTCACTAAGGGTCTCAGTCTGAGAACTGTAGAAGTCTATTGCATGCCACACATCCAAAGTGTGAAGAGTGGATTCAGCTGGAGTAGAAAGAGATAGAATGTTAGTAGCACTATGTCCTGATTGAGGTGGAAATCAGAGACAACTTTCAGCAGGAAAGCAGTGTCGGGATGGCAGGTTCACATGCAAGGCACATAATTCATTAGATCTCCTAGCGGAAGCTATTGCTACTAAAAAAATCCATCTTCCATGAAAGCAGGTAAAAGTCCACAGTACCAAGTGGTTTGAATGACTTGGCAGTCAAGGCCTGCAGAACAACTGACAAACTCTCTCAGTACTGGGTGACAAACCAGTGGAGTAAGATTACTTATCCCACAGAGAAATTGTTTCATTGTTGGGTGTGAGAACACCAAGAAGCCCTGCACTAGCAGATGAGAAGCCGAAACAGCCACCAGATAGACTCTTAACGACGACAATTTCAACCCTTTAGCATGAAAGGACAACAAGAACTGCAGAACTTGGTGCAATGGGCACCAAACTGGATCAAAGCCATGAAGCCTTGCAAAAGTACAGGAAGAGGTCTGCTTATGGACATAGGAAAGTCTGGAAGTCAGTTTCCGAGCTGTGTTGAAGATACTTTGAACCGCCTCAGGAACGGAAGTCAGTCTGATGGTGCAACTGATCATCCATGCCATCATCTGATGTGTGCTGATGTCCAGGTGTTGGATCCTGCCTCAATCCTGTGTGAGCAGGTTTGGGATCAACAGGAGTCAAAGGTGATCCCTGAGGTAGAGACGAAGAAGCGAGGGGCTGTCTCAGCCACCATGGTATGATGAGAGTGCATTTTTGAAGCAGTCTCATATTTAGCCACGCCCACAATACCACAGCAGTAGTGGCCACCATCAGCCTGTGGCTTATGCTGGCTCAGCTTGTCTGAGCGTGGAAAGCTAAGCAGGGTCAGGCCTGGTTATTACTTGGATGGGAGACCCCCTCCTCTAGTTTCCTGCATTGAGCAGGGGGTTGGACTCGATAGCCTTGTAGGCTCCTTCCAACTCTATGATCTATGAATCTATGAAACCCCAGCAGCCTTTGAATCTGCTCCATGGTAACAACAGTCTGAGTGATCGTATTTCCAGCATGACATATCAACTCTGATGCCTGGTCTCGAGGCAGAAATGCTCAGTCCATAGTGGAATCCAGAATTGCTCTGATGAACTGGATGTGTTGCATTGGTGACAAGTGGGATTTCTCCACACTGATTTAGAGATCGAGATCCTGCAAGAGGCTGCATGTCAGAGAGCTAGCCCAGAGGATCCCTGCTTTTGTAGATGCTACTAACATAGTTGATATGTTGAGGTACACTGACAACCCTTGCACCTTAAGGTGGGCCGCCATGACAGCCATGCATTTGGTGAGGACCCTTGATGAGACTGAAGGGCAACACCTGGAACTGCTAAGTGTTGGATCTGATGACAAACTGAAGGAAGCATTAGTAAGTCCAACTGATGGCAATGTGGAGGCACATGTCCTTCAGGTCCACTGACATGAACCAATCTCCTTGTTGAAGCAGGGGAGGATCAACATGAGCATGACCATCCTGAAGTGCTTTGGGGTGATGTGTAAATTCACCTTTCTGAGGTCCAGGATCAGTCGAAGACCTCAGCCCTTCTTCGAAACAGTGAAGTAACAGGAGTAGAACCCATCCTGTATCTGATCTAGAGGGATTCACCATATTCACCAGAAGGATATTTAGTTCCCATAGAAGTACCTCTGACGGAGTAGTAACCTTGATGGAGCCAAAAGGAGGGAGATCATCAAACTCGATCCTGTAACCTCTCTGGATAAAGGAGAGGACCCCAAAGTCTGATGTTCTTCTCTTCCATTTCTGGAGGAAAGTGACCGGTGAGTTCCAAAGGTGGGTTGACAAAGGGATGAATAATCAGAAGGGGGGAGTCAAAGGCTATGTTTAGCATTGCTGCCCTGTTTCCAGTGGGTGTTCCTAAATTTGCCAGACTGGTACACATTTTGAAACTAGAGCAGACAGTTGACCAAAAGGTTGCCCAGCTGGGGAACGGGACTGCTTGTAGGATGGCTGTTGGAACCATTGGCACTGATGTAAGTGGTAGATTGTTGGCCCAACCCCGTACGACGGTGTTCTGGGCCTTCTCCACTGAATCCATTGCCTCATATATCTTCGAACTAAACAGACCTTCACCATCAAATGGAAGATCCTCGATTCTTGATTGAGCTTTCTGCAAGAGCCCCACAGACCAAAGCCAAACATATCTTCTTAATGTTATGGAAGCCACCATAGACTTGGCATCACAATCTGCCTGATATGGAAACCTATTAATTTGTTAGTGAGACAAACACATTGTTTCCCCATGGAAGATCTTGGCATACTCCCATTTATCCTCAGGAAGGTATTCAAAGAGGGATCTGATCTTCTCCCACAGAAACAACTGATATTTGGACATGGTCTCTTGGTAATTCACCACATGCAATCCTAGTGCCACAGATGAGTAGATACGTCTCGACCTGATGGTAGACATCTACCTTCCTTATCCACAGAAAAATGTATTTTTTTGGGATTTCCCCTGAGACAGTAAATGAATTCAGAGTGGGGGTGTAGGAATAGGAATCCTGTGTCCTTCTCCTGCACCGTATACATGTTTTCCAGGTACTTTGAGGTAGAGGGGATGGATGACGGTGCTTTAAGACAGTTGGAATGGTTTGCAGCAATGCAGGCAGCAAAGGGATGGCCACTGGGATAGTGGATTCAGATTGCACAGCATCAAAAACTGGATCCTTAACCCATACAATTAGCAGCTTGAGTATTGAGACCAAGTGACTGCGCCATATTTATTTATTTACAGTATTTGTATACCGATCCATATCTAAGCAGATTTTGGAGCAGTGAACAATAAAAATATAAAAACTGACAAAGAATAAAAAAACAATGCATAGAAAACAAGGCATCATCAAAGCTGTGACTGATCAGCAAGGAAAGCTTCCCGGAACAAGGAAGTCTTCAGCAGGCACCAAAAGCAATACAATGTCAGAGCCTGCCTGACCTCCAGAAATCAAATGCCATATGGAGTATTTGCTCTGAAAAAGGATGCATGTCTTCAGAAGGGGAAACAGGATCAGGTTTTCCTATTCCAGTGTCAGGGGAGGAAATGTATGGAGCAGCTGAAGAATAGGATGTCGAGTCTGACTGATAATTGTCCACCTTCAACTGCAGTGATACTCCTGGTGATCTGCTAGTTGATTTGGAAACAACAGATGTCTGTTGTAACGAGATGGTATGAGTTGGAGTAGAATGCAGCTCTGATGGTAGCGTGGTAAGCAGATATGTAGGCACTAGTAGTATTGTGGGGACCATACGTGGTACTATTCATGTATTGTGGGAACCATTGTTGGTACCACCTCCACAGATTGGTAGATGGCATTGTGGGAGGAAGTACTATAACTGGAGACAGCATTGGAGGGGAGAGAAATAGACCCTGGTCTGGTGGAGGTCTTGATATGGTGGCTGAGGGTATTGGATAGTAGCAAGCTGGAGAAGTAGGTCATAGACAGGGATGGTCTATAAGAATCATCCGTCCCAGGCCCTTCAAAATCCCAGCATGGGTCCTCCAAGCGATATGTATGCCTGGGTGATAAGTCTCATTATCCCAGTTGGAAAACGGAGACTGCAAGTGGTAGTAGCTTTGGTCTTGTCAAACTGACCTATGATCCCTGTGATTCAAGGAGAAATATCCAGAAAACATTGAATACGGAGAACCTCAAGGAGATGGACAGCATCTTCCATAATGCGATGGAGACCTACTTCTCTGCATATGTGGAGGCTGAAGTACCGGTACTGGAGACATATCTCAAATTTCACCCTCCAAAGTTGAGGCTAGTACTAGAGGACTGCCTGGGAGTAGAACCCTCGGTGTCTGTTCCGATGGTGGAGGTAGCTGCTCCAGAATTAGAGAGCCAAGAAGCAGAGGAGGCACTGGCAGTGTCAGAAGCACAACTGATACTGGCACAGGCACCTGATGTCAAGGCCATGGACTGTCTATCCACTGAAGACTTCTTTGGTTCTAAAGAAGTTTATGAACCTTTTTGGAGTGTTTTTTCACCACTGTAAGTTTCAACAACCTGCCAGGTGTTGGTGCATCAGTACGGACAGTCTCAGAGACTGTTGGCGATGGAGACTTCGATTCCCGAGTCCCCATGGGCTCTCTTGGCAACTGGACGAGGGTCTTCGATGCCCCAACAAGAAGGGTCCATCAACACCTTGGACATCTTAGGCTCTACTGCCTCCACAGTTCTCTCCCAAAGAACAGCACAGAGTGTTGTGGTTTGATTACGCCTCACCTCCTTTGTAAAAGCTTGACAAAACAAGAAGGACTTTACTTTATGCCCTTCCCCTAGACAAAGAAGGCACAGGGAGTTTGCTACCACAGCAGACACACTTCTAAAAAGGAGCCCGGAGGTCCATATGCCCTCAGGCCATCGCAGAGATCACGAAACAACAAAATACAAGTTAGTGTAATACAAGTTTACAAAAGAAAAACAAGTGGATGGCAATCATCATCATGAAGGAGGCTGCGTCTGAAAGCCTTATGACTATAGGCAAGGAAAATAGAGTCAAGGAACACTTGGCCACCTCATAAGAAAGCAGTAAGACTGAAGAGGAGGGAGCGGAGCAGTAAGAGGGGAAGTAGATGGCCAGATAAAAAGGCTCCATGAGCCAAATTCAGTCAGTGAGCCATTCCCTACCTCTAAGAAGAACATGCTCCTAGACATCTCCATTATGCAGACTGCCTGAAGTAGCTACATAACCATAAGCACCTCAAGGCTGCAAACTTGAGTAATAATTTAGAAGCCAACTCCACCCTAAAATGACATATTCTGGTTAGATTTCAAATTACAATCCCTACAGGTAGGAATGCAGCCACACATGTGTCAACGGTTGCCACAGGGCCCAATGAAACTTTCCACTCTCCTTCCTTCCCTTCCTCTGGGGAAGGAACCCTTCTCTCCTAGAAGTGGGAATCCAGCATACTTCCCACTACCCATACAGTCTTCCCTGCCCAACTGAGGGGCCCAGCCCAGAATTTATTACAAGCTCATAAAATAGGATTTGCCCTACACAAGTCTCTCTCAAACTTAGCTCCCTATTTGTAAAATCATAACAGTGGCATGATTACAATGATGAACACAAAAATTGTAAAGCATTTTGCAAATTAGAAAGTATACATGAATATTTATTCTTTTTCACTGGACACATCCATGAATTACTCTACCAAGTTTATTTTTATTCATGATAGACTTCAATATATTTATATGCTGAACACAATTTTCAATGGATGCAAGCCAATTAAAGAGTCTTACTAGAATTTCAGTTGACTTTGTTAAAGGAAATTATTTTAAATTAATGTGGCTACTGAACTGTTGCCATATTTTACCTCAAAAATATATCCCATCTAATTTTTGCTGTGAACATTTGTTTATTTAAGCTAAACTCCAAGCCTTGAATGTTGACCATGAAGGATTCTCAGATTTCCTGCTACTATTCCGTGCTACCTCATTCTAAACAAGGGCAAACATCATATGTTTGTTACATTAATGTATACTGTCAAAACATCACTATTAAATGAAATCATCTCTGTATTTTTGGTAGAATCCTTCAACAACGTCCATCCCTCACACAAGCACAGAGTCGAAACAAGGCTGTTTTGTTTTCACTGAGTAACTGCTTGATTCCTGGTTTACTAGAGGCTGCTCAAAATGTTTTTCCATAAGCGTTTCTCAAAAAGAATAAGCATTTAAGTGTGGTTTACCTTTACCAGCGAATGAAGGCTTTTTTCACCAAACATATCCCAGAGGAAGGTCAGGTCTTCCTGGCTGTCCACATGTGGCTGCAGCTGGGCTGGCAATGAAGCCAGCAGCTCATACAAACCTATAAAGTGAAAATAAAATACAAATTGAAAGCTAAGGGTGATCTCATTAAGTTCACTTAACCCTTCTGTATAACTTACTGCTGTATTATTTTATATTAAGCTACTAGTGGGCTTGGAAGTTGCCACCAAATTAAAGAACCAGGGGGGGGGGAGATGGAGGGACGTTTGGATTTTTTAAAAAAAGTTACTAGCACGGTACTTTATACTTTATTAACAGTTGCTAAAGCTTCTGTAGCAACATATTTACTTAACACTGTACCAAGAATTCATAAAGCTTTTTGGAAAGGGACAAAACCCAGAAACACATACATTCCTTTGCTTAATCGTTATTCCATTTCCCTTGATGTTAGAGTGAAATGAGTCATGAATAGGAAAAACATCCTTATAAGAACAGAAAATGGATAGGGTGGTCCATTAAAAAGAGTTTGCGGTTTCTCTAAATACTTCTCACCAATACATTGCTTTTATAAAAGATCTTGGGTGTAATAGATGCACATAGGAATGAAACTTCATTGCTAGCTATTATGCAGTCAACTCTTGAGCAAAATCCTTATTGTTTATGCTACATTCTGTTAGTGCTAAGATGCATGGAAAGGATTCATCAAAATTTCTCCACAGGGATTAAAGCAACGGCTGCTCCCAGTTATTTGTGGCAGATCTCACAGCAATTTCCCTGGGGCAGACAGTAGCACACTGTTTTCACAGTAGCATACAGCATAAAATATCCATCATGCTGCTGTCCAAGAAACATAGCAACATGACATGCAGCAGGCTTCCCTAGGGAGGTAACCTGGCATGAGCAGATATCAACACACAGCACATGTTTAGTTTTTCCAGTGGGATTTTTTTAGGGGTAAAGTGGACAAAAACCTCTCCCCACCATGGTCTAGGGCAGCAAACTCTGAAAACCTCCTGACTTATCCACTATACATGACCCAGCCATTATTTTTATTCTACTGCTGCAATCCTAACACACTTCCTAGGAAGTAAGCTCCATTAAACTCAGTACGACTTTTTCTGAGAAAACCTGTTCATGGTCAGATCAAGTGTTGTTCATCATAAGAACAGCTTTCCAAAAGAATTTCCTATTAAAGAGTATTATGTCAAGCTACTCAGCAATCTATCAATGTGATGATTATCTCCTTAAAACATACATGTTCAATATTTTAAGTCAACATAGTTGCACAATCTTTGGAGACATGAGACGCCTCTTCTAAAGTTAAATACAGGACCTTTGGGAACAGATTTAATGTTTTCCCCTCTTTTCTTGGCATTACTTAGTAAAGTATGCTGAAAAAAATACATCTTTCCAGACATTTTCTTTGGGCTTTTGTGAGGCCATGTTCATATTTCAAATCTTGCTTTCTTTTAAACCTACTCTTGTTTACAGTATTTCTTGGGCATAAAAACAGGGTAAAATCACAACAATTCTTCCCAAGTATAAAAAGCTCTGAATGTACACCGCCTTGTTATTAGCACTTGCACTGAGATTTCTGACTCCCAAATGATTAACAAATCACAACAGGACTCCTACCCAAAAGTGTACCACTGAAATGAAGAAAGCAGAGTGGGGAAAGGGACAGTTGAATGGACCAGAACTGGACTTGTGTAGGGAAGGACTGTGAGCTCAATTCAAGTCTGATACTCAAAACAAATTCTAAGGCTGAGAATTCTTTAATTCTAAGCATATGTCTTTAAACCTGACTCCAGTTGGTGGATTTCAGGGTTTGGGGGGGGGGGGTACGAGGAAGGACAAGAATGGGGGAGAGAGTGAGGAGATAGTAACAATTTTTTTTTTAGAAACAAAGTGAGAAATAGATAGGACAACAACGAAGAACAAGAAATATAAAGAGAAAAATTGAAGCTCAGCCAAAAAAATACTTCCAGAGAGATAGAGATTTCCAAAACAACCAGTTGCAGTGGCGGTCGAAGAGGAACTGAGGTAATGGGCAGGAGCCGTGCTAAGGAGCACGTGCAATGGGGGAGGGGCTCCTGCCCAATTTTCCTCAGCTTTAGAATTTTCCGAAATGGTCCCAGTGCAGGCGCAGAGCCCATGTGTGTGTGAATGCACAGATGACCACTAAGAAGAACCAAAGTAGATCACACAAGCTTGTAGTCTGTCCAATCTTGCTCTACAGTACACCCATCACCTTCATGAGGCTGAGCATTACACAAGATAATCAGAGAAGCTTGTATGTCATTACTGATGTTAACACGAAATTAAGTGGTTCCCTGCAACACAGTTTGAAAGCCACTGACCTACTCTATGAAAGTATATCTGTCCTATACTAGTTTAACTGCCATGGCTTTCTCCAAAGCAGCCTGGGAAATCTAGTTTGGTGAGAATTGAGATCCCTCATCCCACTAATAGATCTACAGTCCTAAGGGTTCCCTGGGGGAAAAGAAAGCCTGTTAACATAGTTCAACCTCTCAGTAGTACCATCTTCCTGATGAGGAGAGATAACATGAGCAATACTGTATAATATTTCCCCCCAGGAATGAATAAAGCCCTCCAAAGCTTTTAAGAATGGGCTGCTAAACATCTCGGGTGGGAGATACATGGTATATCTTGCATTTCTAAGCACAGTTTCAAGTGTGCATGCCAGTTTGAGGATTTCTGGCCAGAACTGGCTAAGTGGTGTTATGTTTTATCCAGCAACTACTCTGGGCTGATTGAATTAGGCTACTATTAACCTATACATGTCAGTAATTAGTGGCACAGTGACATCTTTAGCTCAGTTGGAAAAAATTATTACAAATTTTATTTTCAAATCAGCCTTGAGACAGGTACAAAATTTGACCAAGTTTTCCCGACAATTGAGAAGTTACAAGGCTGCTATATCATTTATTAATATAAAACATTGTAGTCTCAGATGTGCCATTACTAAATTCACAGGAGTCCACAACTAAAAATATATACAAAGTTTACAACATAAAAGGCAAAGCAATCATGGTTACTGAAACTTTGAACGTTCATCTTTAGGCCAACAAGAAGCATTGCATTTGAAGAGGGCATCCTTTATGCTTTGTGAAAAGCGAAGTGATACCTACAGGATATTTCTTTTTCAATAAGGATTGTGTGAACCAATTATATTCAAAACCAAAAAGGATATTTGTGTTCAAGTTATTCTCATGAATTCCTGAATTGATAATCCACACTAATTTCAATGCATAACTCTAGTCTGAAGGTCAGATTAATAGGTACTGAGAATTAATTGTAAATTTGTTAATGGCGGGTAGATTAATGATAGCAAGAAATTTGTTAATGGGGGGTAGATTAATGATAGCAAGAAAATGGAAAGTTCATCAAGTTTTCTCTATTACTGACTGGTACAGTAAAACCTTGGATTGCGAGTATCCTGGTCTGCGAGTGTTTTGCAAGACGAGCAAAAAATTTTTAATAAAATTTAATTTGATAAACGAGCGAGGTCTTGCAATACAAGTACTGTATGGGGAAATTTGCTTTGATATACGAGTGCTTTGGATTACAAGCACGTTTCCAGAACAAATTATGCTTGCAATCCAAGGTTTTAAGTAAAACCTTGGATTGCGAGTAACCTGGTCTGCGAGTGTTTTGCAAGACGAGCAAAATTTTTAATGAAATTTAACTTGATAAACAAGCAAGGTCTTGCAATAAGAGTACGGGGAAATTTGCTTTGATATACGAGTGCTTTGATTACAAGCATGTTTCCAGAACAAATTATGCTTGCAATCCAAGGTTTTAAGTAAAACCTTGGATTGCGAGTAACCTGGTCTGCGAGTGTTTCGCAAGACGAGCAAATTTTTTAAATAAAATTTAACTTGATAAACAAGCAAGGTCTTGCAATAAGAGTACGGGGAAATTTGCTTTGATATACGAGTGCTTTGATTACAAGCACGTTTCCAGATCAAATTATGCTTGCAATCCGTTTTACTGTATAAGGAAGTATGGGGTATGGCTTTAAATGATATGTTGACTTGTAATATCAAATGTAAAAGGGGACAATTAAAGAAAAACAATTTTAAGGATATATGGGGATTATTTTTACATTATATTTTAATTGAGGGAAAGGGGACTACACCATGTCAAGATTTGATGTATTTTTGGAATGTAGGTTTAATGGTATAGGTAAGTAGTAGTTGTTTATCATATGGGTCCCAAGGTGATGGGAGCACGGGTTCGATTGTATTTGATTTGTTTATGTTATTAAATAAAAATTAAAAAATTAAAAAAAAAAAGGTACTGATAACTGGAAAGGACATTTCAATTTATTAAGTGGCCACTTTCATTTTTAGAAGTCCAGGCAGTCAGATAGCTAGGAGTCTTCCAGCCATCACTCTACATGTCAACATTAAGCTGAGTCAATTAGTACACAGTAAATTCCTTATGAGGCAAGCAGCTATCATGTATCATTATCTTCTAGGCTATCACCTTCCAACAACATTGTCTCACCATTTTTCAGTATCAGTCCATATTAGGCTAGTGATATTTTAGAGCCAAAAATAGAACTAAGATTTTTGTGTTCTGACATGAATCTGGGGATTCAGACAATGTTCCGTTTCGGAAACCTGAGGATAACTACAAAGCTGTCTTTGCATCATCACTTAGGTAACCTGGTAATAGAATAACTGAAGCTCACTACATAAACCAGCATGTTAATTACGGAATATTCTCCGTAAAATATTCTGAGAATCTAGACATTTTAATTTTTACACTGAACTAGTAATCTTACTTTTTTCCTTGAAGGAATATGTTTCCATAGCTGGAATTGAGAGAAATACACCTTGATGAAAAATCCAGGATTTTTTCTTAGACCTGACTTTACTTAAGTTGAACTGCAGAAGTCTGATGAAAATCTGTGGATGCCAGTTGGAAATCTCTGGGATGATGAGGAAGAGGATTTCCCTGCCTATTATACTTGTAGTTGAATATAAAAGGGCCAAGTTTTATCTTACTTGTCAAAAATATAAACATTTTTGTATGTATAGCTGCTGTTTATTTGAAACACCTGCCCATGTTTTGATTCAGCACTTTGTCATGAAGCTCAATTCAGTAACAGAACAGTAGTTTTAAACCTAATACATAATTTTTCTGCTACTGAAAGTCTGCCTTATCTGGAACTGAAATTTAGATAAATCCAACATTCCTAACAGTGCTCTTCATTTAACAGCCTTCAGAAGGCTTCTGAAAGACAGAAGGAATGAATGGATGCAAGATGTCAAAAAGGTAGGTTGTTCATGGAAGTTGTTTCACAAGGTAAACTGCCTTAAAGCAGGCCCCTGAGGATAAAAAACCCAGTACCAATTACTGTAGCATGGACTTGTAAACACTGTCTACAGTACATCCGCAGTACTGTTTTCCTGAACTTTATTAATCTTATTGAATACATGGACACATTGACATATTAGTAATTTTTTAAAGACTTGCAAAAGTGTAATAAAGTAATTCTTCCAGATAATGGAAAATGAACAGCACTTTTTTTTTCCAATTTTAGAAAACAGTTTCAGTTACTATTATTTTCAACATAAGACAGCTAGTTCCTAGGAGAAGAATAAATGGCTAAGAAATTGGGGAAAGTGTTCACGTGGTAAACCATTCAGAGTCCAGATGCTCAACATTCTTGACCTCAGAGTGGAAAAATTTACTGTTAGTCTAGAGAAATTTAATATCACCATTCTTGTCATATCCTTCATAGCTTCATTATTAGAACAAGTCTGTGGAAACTATAAAGTAGGGCTAAATGATAAAAAAATATGGTAACTGTGTTCCATCACTCTTATATATTACAAGAAAGCACTAATCATGTCAGAGATTTTTTAATCAATATTATGACAAATGGATGTACGTTTACCTTTTGTTAAATAATTTACTACATCAGAATTTTGAACCATAATGCCAAGCTGACCCTATTTTTAACTGTAACTAAGGGGTAATAAACATATAAGAACATATATCTAAGCCCAGAACAACACTGTAAAAGTTTACTGTATTAATAAAACAGAACACACCAACCTTTAAGTTTTTCCCTTTGACAAAGGTAAAATAACCAGTTCTGTTCATTACTATGTCTAACAGGCTTACATTTTTCACAACTAAAGTATATTTTACAGTTCTATAAAAGGATCAAACAACATTTGTTATACAAAATTAAATATCCAGCAACAAAACTACCTGCATTCTGACATTCACTACTGTATAATACAATAAAGATCAGTATTACAGTATGTGCCTGAAAGAAGATTAACTCACATTGGCATTTTAGTGGGTGCTTATCTGTAGAGATTTCATATATATTTGCATACATAACAGGGGTTTAATAGCATGGTGAACTAAGATACCTGGACACTAAATCTAACGGGAAAAGATTGTATAAATAATATAACAGTAATACCCACAGAATGCATTGCAGTGATACAATCCTTACTACTGTCAATTGCTTTAGACATGAACAAGCATAACATTTTATAGATGTACACACTACTGCACTTTGTTTTTAAAATCATGCTGTTAGGTACCTGGCCAAGATTTGTAAGCTAACAGCAGCTTTGGAACAGTACAGTAAACATTGTAAGGGATTTCAAGTAGAGTCAAACCCTCTTTGCCCAAATTAATAAACTTGCCTTGAAGCTCTTCTCGCCTAATCTCAAATTATCTCAAAAGGAATACAACTATAGCATTTTAGGGCACAATCCTATGCATGTTTAGATAGGAAAAAGTCCTACAACTCCCAGCATGCTGGCTGGGGAGTGCTGGGAGTTGTAGGACTTTTTTCTTTCTAATCATGTATAGGATTGCCCCCTTAATGAATTTTGTTCTATCAATTCTGGTCAGATGTGCCAGACAAGCATTTCCTTTTTGCCATGTGTTGAGAAAATTTGGATTGCTCCCAAGAAGCCAGTCTGACAAGATTAGGCACAAACCCAATTTCTAACACTTGTTTCAGAAGATCTTAGGAAGACCCCATTCTTTCAGGATTCTATACACTTTGAATATGAAACAGCATTATCTGGAAGGAAATGCAAAGATTCCAGTTTTAACTTACAGAGTGGCAACACAGCAAGATATCAAGCAAGTGCTTCTGATTTTGTCTAGAATTAAAATCCGCTTTTCTAAAATTACCGGTAACAGAAATTTTGAATGTTAAATTTCACTGTACCAGCAGGATCAGAGTTAATATGCACACACATTTGCTATCTTATAGGTAAGTCTCAGCATAAGGTAAGTCATGACAAGCACATTCTTCACAACACCAATGTAGAAGATGTAAAAGGTAGAACTATGTGGTTGTAAACATACTGTAGTTTTTTCACATGCACTGATGTGCTTAACACACAATAAAATTGTTTGTAAGATCTGTTGCAGATAATGGCATTTAACACTATTACAAATCCATATTCTTTAAATGTAAATTAGGCCATTGCAAGTTCCCTTAATTTGCAACAGAAAGCTTATTTTGCTCTCCTTAACCATTTTCTTAAAACATATACACTCCAATACAGCAAAAGAGATCCAAATGTGGAAGCCTGCTTCTTCTTGCGCATATCACTTACTGGATTAAGAATGGCAGGCATAACTTGGATACACATGTGAATCCACATCCAAATATGGATGGCAGCTACAGTATCATGTATTTGGATCTGCAAGCCCCACCTACATTATGGCGTAATGAGTAATGCACAAGTATTTTTTCTGTGCCACTAGAAATGGGTTGGGACAATATGTAAATAGCTACACATAATCAATCAATCAATCTTTATTGTGCGGTCACAGACCCAACAAAACTCATGTAAACATATAAAAACAGTTTTACCAATTTGTAAGGCTACATAAATATATCTTTAAAGCAATTTTAAAATTTTAAATCAGAAGCAAGAATCGACCTATGTGCTCTCTGTGCAGAAAAAAGGAACTTGGCCACTAGCTCTGTGATGATGCTTGTTTGTATCAGCTAAAAAATATTTTAAATACCATCCCAAGGACCTGCCAGAAAATTTTCTCATTACTGGGCAAAGAAATCTGGTATGCTCATCCCTGTAGAAATTACATACAAAAAGGATATGCTCCAAAATTTCAATTTCTTGTTCATTACAGGGACATAATCGTTTTTTGTATGGCACGCCATGATAGCATCCACCTAAAACCGCAGATGGTAAGCAATTGAATCTGGCTCTCAAAAAGACCTGCCGGTATTTTGGGATGGACAGATTACTCAGATACCTAGCACTTTTGGGAAATACACATAATCAGTTATTGCCAGTATGTAGAAAATTAGCAACCCCAGACTTATCTACCTGTGTCACCTCCAGATCCAGTTGATAAAGCTGGCATGGTTTAATTTGCTGACTACAACAAGGACACACAACAGGACAGCACTTCAGCCAGAAGGGGGTAGTGAGTTTCAGTTCAACTACTTGCAGCCATGTTCTCTACAAAGATTTAGGCAATTTTGAAGCTGCCCTGGAAAGAACAGAAACAGACACAAAGAAAATTACTAAAATTGTTACTGTAATTTATCATAAATCTGTTTAAACCCTAATTTAGCAACTTGAAATCTATTTCCTCACACCTAAATTACTACAAGCTGTTATTTTAGAATCTCAAAAAACAGTATGCACTATTCATATGTTGTTTCTTTTAATCTAATGTATACTCAAGAGAATATATGCATATACACATGTTTTGTGCAAGTTAAAGCCAGGATCCAAACAGCTGCTTGAGCTCATACAAGGGACTTGCGCTAAATTGGGGGAATTTTGGACTGAATGGATGACCCCTACCCCCAAACATAAACTGCTTTTCACAGTCCACACCATTTCAAAAGCAGCTTGCAGTATGGGATAGGGCACTGCTGCTCAAGAAAACCAAATCTAAAACCTCCTTGGACTCAAATGTTCTTTGGATCCTAGCCCCTGTGTTCATAAGGGTGCTTCCAGACAAAGTTTTTTATTGTGCAACTGCCCTGCTTCATTCACAGAATTTTACAGGGGGTCCAGACAACACCATCTTTCATTAGTAACCCTCCCATGTTTTCCCACCACTACATCTTCTGTCTTCTCTCTTACCAAAGAAAATCTGTAAAGGAGGAAAACACGGAATAGCTGCATAGTGTATTTTGACTGGTAGCACTCCATCTGCCTGCACCCAATGAGGAACAGTTGGCTGTTAGGAAGGTCTCGGGTTTTGTTTTGCAGTTTGAGCACTCTCTCACAAAAGTACATACATTATAATAATTCTAACATTTTTCATCCCTCACTAGGGATGTAGTGCATACCCATTTCAGTGTATGTGAGGTTACAAATCTTAGATACCACCTCCTCTCAAGGATACAGATGTGCAGTTGTAAACTTGAATGTTCTAGTGTAATTTTATGTATTAAAACTGCTTCTAAAAGTTAGCTTAGGGTGCAATCCTATGGGTTGCGCCTTCGATGCTTGACAGCCCCTGAACTCAGAGGCTCCCGCTCTACATTTTTGCCAGGCCGTTTTCAGCTGTCTAGCTGGGGTGTTCAGAGGGGGAGGGAAAGGAGGCTGCAGAGGACACAGGATAGCTCGTATCCTGGCCTCTGCAATCTCCTTCCCTCCCCACCTACTGGAACACCCCTTTACCCTGTCTCCAAGGTCGAGTTCCAAACCTCGGAGAAGCAGTCAGTGTGGTTCTCTATGCTGGCTGCGGCAGGGAGCACGAATTCCCAGCTCGGAGGTCAGAGCTGTTTCCAACCTCAGATCTGGGAATCCAAAGTATGCTATGCCCCCCCGACTATGTTTAGGGGCCACAGGATTGCTCTCTTATACTGATAGACCACTACTGAGTAGAATTGTCATAATACTGAAATTGAAGCCAGAACTATGAACACTTACATGAGACAGTACCAAAACCCAACTCTCTCTCTCTCTTGAAGACTTGCCACCTTGAGTCTCAGTATTGCGGAAAAGGTGGGATATAGATGATGATGATGATGATGATGATGATGATGATGATGATGTGTCCTCAAGTGGAGAGAATAAGGGAGTAAGAGTTGATTTTCACATCACTGTGAAGAAATGCAATGAAGTTAGAGTGACGTTAGCTTTTTCCGTGGATGTATATTTGTATCTTCTACTATAATAGTTATTTTAAGCTATGACAAGTATTTAAAGTTCCTAATCTAGCGACTTTTGTTTTGTCATTCCTATGAATGGCACTAGAGTAACATATTTTCACCTGACAAATGATCGTATATTAAAGCATTCATGAAAATAAAAAATATAGAATTCATATACTTTATTTCCTGGAGCATATTTTCAAACATTTTCTAAGGCATAGTTTGGGGATTTTCAAAATAATTAGCTTCAGCACCTCAAGAGGCTTTTTTAACGGTTCTAAAATTGTTAGAACATTTTAAAAATGAGGTATATGGTATATACGTCAGAAGTTAAAGTGTTTCACTTCAGACATTCATAAACATTTGAGGATTTGATTGCTGAATATTCAAATATTAGATAAGCTAAGTCTGTGTTGGACTGTGGACTATTTAAGTCTATGGACCTATTGGATTGTGACTATTATATATTATGCATAACTCCATTTACTCAACCTTGAAACAGAGGAAAGCTGGGTATTAACATACAAGTTAAGAGATTAATTTTTTTAAGTCACTTGAGATCAGGCCAAGGACACACTGTACAAGTTTTGCAAAGCATCAATTCAGTTTGTCCTGGTGCAAGTGTAACATGCACATGTCAATGCCAGGGAATAAATTTTAAAACTTGGACATACAAGTCACAGTTATTGCAGAATCAAACTAATATTGCTGCCAGGCAGCTTTTTAAAAAATTTCTCATATGAATGTTCATCAGTTTTAGCTGTATACCTTGGATATTTGATTCCATAGCAAAACCATATTATTCATATTAATGAACATATAGGTTACAATATTACTAATTAAGATTGCCGATATTTAAGGTTAAAGATTTAAGGTCCTAATAATCTAGAAAATATTCAGTATTAACAAGTGTGGATGCCAGTCCTCATTTTTCTTTATTGTGGTTAAATTCCTCAATATTAATTTTTAAAACCTCTTATTTTAAAGAGTTGTGCGGTATTCCCTCCAGAATTTCTATGTATATATTAGTGAAAATAAATGACCTGGTGAAATCCTTACCAGTAAAAAGCTTAATATTTTGTTGGAATGAAACAAGATTCTTCTCCCCAAAACTTGTGAATTAAGTTACATTTTTTCAGTGATATTTGCTTTGGCTAAATTGGTTTCAAAATGCTTTGTAATTTTGTGTCAGAATCCAGCTATAAGTATTGCTGACTATTGCATGGAATCGATTTGCTGCAACACAGAAATACCAGCTGTTATAGTATGTCCTGAGAGGGATTACCGAATATTCTTAAATTGAAGTTCAATCCATCTTTCCATAAAAACACAACCAAAAGCCAGGAACGTAAAAGGAGTATCAAGTGCACCTGAGGCATTTACAATGCCCAATAGTACTGTTAGAACCAGCCCTTTAAAAAGGCTTATTTTTTGAAATTTCATTATTCCAGTTGTACCTTGCTTCTATATCACACTGTATCAGATTCTTCTGGCATCTACCATGTGGAAACAGTGAACTATGTGAAGTTCAGTGATACATTGAATTTCCACCAGGCCCTTAGTAACCTCTCAGGCTCCTGTAATACTTGTGACATCTAGTGGTTATGTGGAATGGTGCAATTCCTTTTATTCATAATATCTAATATTTTTTTACTTACTACATTTATATCCCACCTTTCTTCCAAGGGGCTCATGGCAGCATACATTGTTCCTCCTCCCTCTATTTTATTCTCACATCAACCTTGCGGGGTAGATTGGGCTGAGAGGTAAGACTGGCCCAAGATCACCCACTGAGTTTCATGGCTGAGTGGGGATTTGAAATGGGTCTCTGGAGTTCTAGTCTGACATTCTAACTAATACACCACTCTGGCTCACAATTAGGACAGATCCAGTGTTATATGACCTGTACAATCCTTCATTCCCTTGTTCAAAAAAACAAAATACATTATTAAGACACAATGCAACATCTGCTAAAAAGACAGACAGAACAAATTAAGAAAACTGATCTGTAATACATTGAGTACAATTATTCCTACTAACATATACAAAAGCTGTTCTTCCTACAATATAATGGACTATATTTATATTCATATTTAGGAAGAATGCTATATAAATGCTAAATGCTCTCAAAGTACTTCCTCTTCTCAGAAATTACCATAATCCTAGTAATAATATTAAAGATATATAATAGTATTAAAGATGGGATACTAATCACAGCTGAGCTGAGCTGAAATTTGAACACGGGACTTTTGTAGCCTAAAGTTCATGCCCTTAACCAGTATGCTACACTAGTTCTTGGAATTTAGAAAAAATTTAGAATTTAAAAAAGATTTTTTACTTCAGTCATGCAGTGTTTCTTATAACAGAGCACACATAACACACCACAAACGTCATCATAGAATCATACCACTAAAGTGTCAAAACCAACACTTAAAGTAACACTATTATAATATTAAAGGGGACTTTTGACTGCCATAACTTAAATCTTTAAACAACCCATGTATTCTTAGAAAGTTATATTATGTCTTACAATTACCTTTCTGAGGAAAACAAAGCAAGGAAAGCAAGATTACTGTGTATGGAAGAGGAAAGATTCCTTTTATATGCACCTCCCATCTGAAAGACTGCATTCAATATAACAATTGGCAGGACCAGGGGAGAAAGGCAACTACAGTACCAGGAAAAGTGTTCAAAAATGCAGATTTTACATGACTGTCAGGGCATCCCTTGGGAAGATTCAATTGCTTCACTATTCACTACTTGTATTGTAAGACGTCGCTTGTATATCAAGTAAAAAAAAATTAAATAAATATTTAAAAATTTGCTTGTCTTGCAAAATGCTCTCAAACCAAGTTACTTACAATCTAAGAAAAGCAGACATATTTCAAGATAATTCTTTCCACACTACAACCTAAGTTGAAAGGACAAATTGAGAGTAATGTGGGAAATGGTACTCTCAGTTAAAACACAGCTTCATCTGAGGTGCCAAGATTTCAGTGCAGGAAATATCCACAAGTCCAATTTATGTTATACTCACACTTTCCCCCATTTCTATAATGTGTGAACCTGTCCTGAAACTGCTTGGAAAACGAAGTTTGGAAATACAGTAATACCTTGGATTGCAAGTAACTTGGTTTGAGATAGTGGTGAGGCCGAGGTGGGGCCGGCTGAGGCTCGTTCTGGGCTCGCCCCCCCCCCGTGAGCGGCGGCGGCCCGATCCCGCTCTTCGGAGCCGCCACCGGACCCCCCAGCCCTCCCCGCTGCTGCCGCCGCCGCCACCAGAGGACCCCCACCGCCGTCGTCCTACCTGGTCCTGCGCTCCGGCACGCCTCCGCCGCCTGTGGAGCCACTGCTCCAGCGCGCTGGAGCCTCGCCCGCGATCTGTTTTGGCGCGGGGAACCATGGCAACAGGGCTTAAACAGCCCTGTTGCCACGGTTCCCCCCTGCCAAAAACAGAGCACAGGGTCCCGTCGCATCACTTCCTCCGTGCCGAAAGTGACGCAACGGGACCCAGCGGACAGGGAAGACAGGCTCTCCGCTCGGCAGAGAGCCCAGGTAAGGCCCGCGTGCATGGTTGAGCAGCCCATCGGACGCGAGCAGCCCCAGTTCGGGCCTTGCTCCTGTCTGACGGGCTGCTCGGCTACATCCCTAGTTTGAGAGCGTTTTGCAAGACAAGCAAATGTTTAAATATTTATTTTAAAAAATTTGACTTGATATACAAGCAACGTCTTGCAATACAAGTACTGTAGTACAGCTTAAATTAAAAATCTCTGTACACATTTTTTGGGGGGAATTTCGTTTTGATATAAGAGTGTTTTGGATTACAAGCACGTTTCCGGAACGAATTATGCTCTCAATCCAAGGCATGACTGTAATATATTAGAATGGAATTTCATATAATCACAATGAGGGATATAGTTTCCATGTCACAGAACACTGAAAAGGAATAACCTTAGACAAAAGATTCAGTCTTTGTAAATCCAAATTCTAAAAGGGTAGGAATAAATGGTAAATTCTCCCAATGGAGGGATGTAAACAGTGGGGTGCCACAGGGATCTGTATTGGGACCAATGCTTTTCAGCTTATTCACAAACGATCTGGAATCAGGAGCGAACAGTGAAGTGGCTAAATTTGCTGATGACACCAAATTATTTCAGGTGGTGAAAACAAAAAGGGATTGTGAAGAGCTCCAAAAGGATCTCTCCAAACTGGGAGAATGGGCATCAAAATGGCAAATGCGGTTCAAGGTAAGCAAGTGTAAAGTAATGTACATTGAGGCAAAAAATCCCAACTTCAAGTATAGTCTGATGGGATCTGAGCTAGTGGTGACTGACCAAGGAAGAGATCTTGGGGCTGTAGTGTACAGCTCGATGAAAATGTCGACCCAGTGTGCAGCTGCTGTGAAAAAGGCAAACTCCATGTTAGGCATAATTAGGAAAGGAATTGAAAATAAAACTGCCAAGATCATACTGCCCTTATATAAATGTACAGTGCAACCACACTGAGAATACTGTGTACAGTTCTGGTCACTACACCTAAATAAGGACATTGTAGAGTTGAAAAAAGTGCAACAAATGATCAAGGGGCTGGAGCAACTCCCCTAATACAGGCCTGTGGCTTATGCTGGCTCAGCTTGTCTGAGCGTGGAAAGCTAAGCAGGGTCAAGCCTGGTTATTACTTGGATGGGAGACCTCTCCTTTAGTTTCCTGCACTGAGCAGGGGATTGGACTCGATGGCCCTGCAGGCTCCTTCCAACTCTATGATCTATGAAATCTATTAGGTTACAGAAGCTGGGACTGTTTAGCTTAGAAAAAAGGCGAGTAAGGGGAGACATGATAGACATGTACAAAATTATGCATGGTGTGGGAGAAAGTGGACAGGGAGACAAGTGGACAGGGACAGGGAGACAGGGAGAAAGTGGACAGGGAGACAAGCTGACTGGTGGGAGATTCAGGACAGATAAAAGGAAGTACTTCTTCACACAGCGCATAGTTAAACTATGGAATTCACTTCTACAAGATGTAGTGATGGCCACCAATTTGGACAGCTTTAAAAGGGGATTGGACAAATTCATTGGGGAGAAGGTGGGTGGGGGTGCTGTTGCACTCATGTCCTCCTAATGGGATCCTGTGGGCAGCTAGCTGGCCACTGTGTGAACAGAGTGCTGGACTGGATGGACCCTTCGTCTGATTCGGCATGGCTCCTCTTATGTTCAAGACAGATATATAATTTTAACTTGAATGTTTCTCTGACAATGACAAACTCAGTTTAATAAAGCTTTAGCTAAGAAGCCTAATGATCCTTCCTTCTATTTGAGTTAGTATAAAATCCCAAATTAAAAAAAGAAGCCTAAAGCAAGCATCTACTTAAACTGTCAAGCTTCCACAGTATACTAAAGTGGTGAAAACTGTAAGAAAGAGTGCTTCCAGGTGAGGATGTTAAAGTACTATGAGCTTGCCTTGTTCATGGGACTTTACGGGGCTTCCACACAACATTGCCATCATCCTGTAACACCATCTCCCATCATGCTTTCTCCCTGTTTCTCCCATCTTTTCTCATTATGCGGAAAATCTATTAATTTTTTCAAAGTGTGCAATAATAGTGCAAACATCAACAGATGAAGATGCTTAATATTGCACATTTCTGGCATTTTGCCGGGGGTGTGGTTATGACCTGTGTTGTGATATTACTGCGGAGCATGTTCCAAGAATACACCACAAGAGTGTTCCACAGCTGTGCCATTTTGCTTCTGGTATCCATGCTATTAAGAGCTCAAATGGCTGATAACATGCCACAAACTACAGTGTGCTTTCATGGATTTCACAAGGATGGGCGGGGGCATGCAAAACGGAAAGCAACCGCTTTGATATCCCCCACCTCAGCTATATTTATAACCATTCTACATGGAAGTGCCTTTTCTTTTTCTTTCTTTAAAGGATTATTTGTTCCACCCTATTATACCTGCATGATGAGCTATGCATTCCATCATTTTGTCATCTCAAATGTCAATAAATTTCATCATTTATTTCAAATGCCACACATCTACTTTCCTCCTGGGAACACTGCAATGTGAAGGAAATTCTGTGTGTGTGTGTGTGTACACGTGCACACATACGTGCTCTATTATACGTACATGTGTAGTTTCAAGGTGCTTCCAGAGGGACCGCTCCTAGCACTACCAATCAAAAGGGCATTGTGCAGTTGTTCTGTCTTTCTGGAAAGAAAAAGGAAGACTTTGTCTGGAATGTCTGCTAAGCCTGATTCTAGAGACCCATTTTCCCCCTATAAATTTCTCCACAGGTCATTTAACATGTATTTCGCTAAACTCGTTTCTACTTTCCTAAGTATTTTATTTTTAAAGGAATTAAATGCAAAAATAAAAAGTATTTTGTCACTTCAAACATACAAAACATTACATTTATATTTCATAAATATGTTAAATGCTTTTAAAACTATACTACAGCCAAATTAACTGACAATTTAGCATGAACGCTCATTGAAGTTCATTTTGCAATAATTAATTCAGCAAGTGATGAATACCATCCTGTTCATGCAAAAACAGAAATTTCCTCAAGACTACAGGTTCAGAGCCAAACGTACTAAGCATGGTCACAGAGCTAATGATCCAGTTCAGTTCTGAGAGCTTAAGTATACAAGGGAAAGAGCTTCATTTGTGTTTGGTTTTGCTAGTTTCCTATATCTGACAGCATAAAATTATATAATATAGATTCCTACTAAAATAGGAAAATCTAATCTAGCACAATAATTTTACTAACACCAGAACAGCTTCAATACAGCATTGCTCATTTTGTTGAAACAACAAAAAGCCAGGAAATGCAAACATTAACTTGGAGCACCTGCATATCCTGTACTGCATATCCAATACACATTTCATAACAGAAAATGTTAGTATGAAGGCAAAAAAGGAGAAGAGCCATCCAAGTGTACAACACAACCCACCCAAATCTATTAAACTTTCCTAAAATCCTGTACATCAACTTTGAGAACACTCTCTTCCTCAAGCATCCTTGCTCAATGGAGGTTTACAGTTGTAACTACTCCTCCTACTAATAAATAGTAAAAACTTCCACTCAAATCACCTCAAGCAAACATTTTAGTAGTTTTAAGTTAGCTTTCTCCACTCACTTTGCATAGATGCAAACTTTTTCTTGTTAACTTCATCTTACTCTGTGCAGACAAACAAGCATGTCAGAGACACCCCTACACTTCTGAACTCAGGAAAAACCAAACACTTTTTCCAGTTTTGTCTAGCCAAGGCACTAAACGTTAAATGTATAGGTAAATAAAATCTTCATTAACATAGCTTCTATAAAGTAGTTCACTTACCAATATTCCAGTAGGTAATCCACATAACTTTCAAAATGTTATCTTTTGTTTGTGGATAAAGGGAACAAACCATCAAATATAGGAGGTAAGTAATTTAATGATACTATTCCTTTCAGCTATAAACATTGTCATTGCTTGTTATTTAATGGAGATTTAATATAAGAGCCCAGTGTAGACATAACCTTGAACAGGGTTTAGTGATCCCACCCACACCCCATTCGAAGTTCAGTGATTGTTGCTAACCTTGGTTAACATGAACCCAAGGATGCTGTTAAACTAACTTTCAGATATCTGAACCTAGATATCTGCTCTTTGTTAAGGTTGATTGAATTTAGGTGAGCCTATCTTTGAGTTGCTCCCATTAAACCTACTGCTCACACTCACAGACAAGTACCATGAATGGTTAGGTTCCGGGTTAAATCTAGGAAATATGAAGCTATACACTGCTAGAAATATTGAGTAACTGGAGTAAAGAGTAATGGCAAAGTGATGCTTTACTCTACTCTTAGGAATAGTTTTATTGCATATGTTTGAAAGAGCTTTCAACGCTTATCCCAGTGTTCTTGGAACAGTTATAGTTTTGGCCAGTAGAGGGAGCTCACACTCTACAAGATGCACACAGTATTTCCCTAACACTTTTTGGCAAGTAGAAGCAACGTTTTTCTCAACCTTTCCTCACATATTTTAAACTTATTCACTCTCCATGAATGGAGTTTGAAATGAAATTTCCCAATAAAATAATATACATAACCGTAGGTGTTTTAAAGTTGCATGATGATGATAAGGTGTAGATAGCATTTCTAAACCTAATACAGTCTTCATATTTTTCTTCACAGTAATTTTAACAGTAACATTCCCAATTTTATTTTGCCCCTATTTAGCAACTGAAAAATAAATGTATTTATTTATTTATTATATTTATTAATCACCCATCTGGCCAGCCACCCGGGGCGATGTACAATAAAAACAATACAATAAAATATGACAATTAAAACAGTATAAAAAATTCTTTTAAAATCCTAACCCACCCCGTATTCCCGCCTGAACAGCCATGTTTTTAATGCACGGCGGAAGCTCATCACGGAGGGGGCATAAAATGCTTAGCTATCCTAGGGTGCAGCAGCAGCCTGCAGCTCAAAATGCAACACTGTTTACATTTGTCATTATTGCCGCAAAAGTAAAAACATACACCTTATTTCATATATACGCACACTTTTTTAAAATGCCCAAAAAGTGAGTGGAGAAAGCTAACTTAAAACTACTAAAATGTTTGCCTGAGGTAATTTGAGAGGAAGCTTTTTACTACTTATTAGTAGGAGTAGTAGTTACAACTGTAAACCTCCATTGAGCAAGGATGCTTGAGGAAGAGAGTGTTCTCAAAGTTGATATGCAGGATTTTAGGAAAGTTTAATAGATTTGGGTGGGTTGTGTTGTACACTTGGATGGCTCTTCTTTTTTGCCTTCATCATACTAACATTTTCTGTTATGAAATGTGTATTGGATATGCAGTACAGGATAAATGCAGGTCCTCCAAGTTAATGTTTGCATTTCCTGGCTTTTTGTTGTTTCAACAAAATGAGCAATGCTGTATTGAAGCTGTTCTGGTGTTAGTAAAATTATTGTGCTAGATTAGATTTTCCTATTTTAGTAGGAATCTATATTATATAATTTTATGCTGTCAGATATAGAAAACTAGCAAAACCAAACACAAATGAAGCTCTTTCCCTTGTATACTTAAGCTCTCAGAACTGAACTAGATCATTAGCTCTGTGACCATGCTTAGTACGTTTGGCTTTTTATAATGCCCAAAAATGATCCCCAGGATGATTTAGCAACCTTTTTACAGATAAAAAAAAAGGAACTGGTAAAGGCAACTAAGTAAAAGAGAAAAGGGGTTCTTGTTCTCCTCTCAGAGCATTTAACTGGAACCTCTGGATCACAGGTGACATCTGAGTGGCACCATAATCCACTGTACCAGTAAAACAAAAGAAGGCAAGTTGTCTGATCAGCTCACCCAAGGAGCGATTCCTGAGAGAACAGGTTGCTTACCTGTAACTGTGGTTCTTCAAGTGGTCACCTGTGCATTCACACATATGAGCTCTGCACTTGCGCGGAGACCAGTTTGGGAAAATTCCATAGCTGAGGAGAAGTTTGGGCAGGAGCCCCTCCCCCATCACGCATGCCCTCTAGCAGGGCTCCGGCCCATTCCCTCAGTTCCCGAGACCACCAATCGCGATCCCAGAACGGCAGAACCAAGAGAAAGTTTTTATCGACCTCGAGCCCAGTCCCGAAGGGGACACAAACATCACATATCCGACCAGAATGGTAGTCCTATCGAACTCGACAGTGACACCGAAGTGGGGTTGGCGTGTGGGTTGTGTGAATGCACAGATGACTACTCGAAGAACCACAGCTACGGTAAGCAACCTATTCTTCTTTGTGGTCTCTGTGCATCACACATATGGGCAGAGTAGCAAGCTGACTTACCGGAGGTGGGTCGGTGTCAAACTTAGTGGAGCACAGAGGAGAGAACTGCTCTGCCAAAAGTGTTGTCCTCTCAAGCCCGGACATCCAAGCAGTAGTGGTGGATAAAGGTCGAAGGCGAGAACCAGGTAGCTGCCTTACATAAGTCCGGGAGAGCCACCCCTGTGCCAAAAGCCATAGAGGAAGACATCGCCTGCGAAGAGTGCGCCCATATCAAAGTTGGTAATGGGCACTTCTCGATCTCCTAAGCTGGGCGAATGCATTCGACAATCCAGGTGGCAAAGCGCTGGGTCAATACCGGGGAGCCTTTTGAACAGCCTCCGTAGCAAAGGAAGAGGTGGGGAGAGTGTCGGAAAGCCTCAGTACGTGCCTTGTAGAAGGCTAGGGCTTGACGAACATCCAACATGTGTAACTGCTTTTCAAGAGGCGACAACAGGAATGTAAAAAAGGCAGGTAAGACAATGTCTTGGTTAAGGTGAAAATCTGACACTACTTTTGGTAGGAAAGTAATGTCCGGTCTAAGGACCACCTTTTCTTTGTGGAATGTCAGGTAAGGCAAATCAGCTCGAAGTCAAAGTTCGAACCGGAGGCATTAGATTTTTCAGTGCCCACATAAAGCGTTTCACCAGCAGGTACGAAAACAAAGTGTTGCCTTCTAGGCTGGGTCAATGAGCGGACAGAGCGGCGAGGTAAACTTTTATCAATGTCAACTTCAAACCCCTGGTTTGCAGGATGTGAAGGAACCATAAGATGACATTAACAGAGCAAGAAGCAGGATCAACCCCTAATGTGGAGGTGAAACTGCAGTAACTCTTCAATTTCCAAGCATATGAGCATATGAGGATTGGGTCAAAGGCCTCCAAGCCTCTCGTAGCACCGCCCTGACTTCTCCAGACAACTGAGGAAAGCTGTATCCTAGCGAATCCTCCAAGCTGTAAGCCGGAGTATGTCCGGGTTCGGGTGGACCAGATGACCCAAGTGAGAAGAGTTGGAGATGCCGGTAGGCGCTGATACTCCCCCGTGGGAGAGGTGAAGTACTGGGGCAAACTATGCCTGTCTTGGCCACCACAGAGTCACAAGGATGCAGTCGGTTCTGTTGGACTGGATCTTGGAGACGACTTTTGTCAGCAACGGAGTCGGGGGAAACAGGTAGAAGAGCATGATAGCAGGAAGGCATCCGTTACTGACTGAGGGTCCTGGCCTGCCCTGCTGCAAAATGTGGCGCATGCGGCGTTCTCCATGGTGGCGAACAGATCCATAGTTGAAGTTCCCCAGAGGTCGAAGAGAGACTGTCGGATTCGAGGATTGAATGGCCCCTTTCTGCAGCAAGGAAGCAACCTCCTCCCGCAGCATTGGTGAGGGTTGCATGGTGAGAATGTCAAGAAAGGGAGTGAGAGCATCGAACTCGATCCTGTACCCATGCTGGATGATCTTCAATACCCAGTGGTCCGTTGTAATCTTCTTCCAAGATGGTAGGAAGTCTGACAGGTGAGTGCTGAAATCTATTGGAGAGTCTGGATGGGATGTGTTAGTCCGGCCGGTAAAGGAGTCAAAGCTGCCGCTTGGAGAAGTTCCTCCTTTACAGGAGCCCCGGTAACACTGCTGCTGAAATTATCAGTTCAGTGCCCGGGGCTGCTGTGGACAAGGGTGGCGGTCCAGCACAGACTGCTGCAGATAAGGCAGATGGTAAGGTGCCGGAGAAGATGGGAATCGAGGCCACCTCCGTTGTCGGTATGTTCTGGACACGGGAGGGGGTCCAAGACCCATCTTCCTGGCAGTTAGCCCGTGCCTTTTGGACTGCGTCCAGCAAGTCATACGTGAACTCATTAAAAAGTCCTTCTCCTTCAAAGGATAGATCTTCAATCCTAGTGCGGACCTTTGGAGCTAAGGATGTGGATCACAGCCAAGCATGCCTATGAATAGCGACGGACCCGATGAGGGAGCGTCCGTGGCAGTCAGACTGGTGATGGGCAGTGTGAATTGTTGCCTCGACAGGCTAGTTGCTTCAGCCTGGAATACTCTTGCCAGCTCTCTTTTCTCATCGGGCAGGTAATCACACAGGCCAGCCACCTTTTCCCAAAAGAAAAGTTGATAATGGGCCATGGTGGTCTGGTAATTAGCCACCCGAATTCCAAGAGAGCTGGAAGAGTAGACGTGCCATCCAAAATTATCTAGATGCTTTCCCTCTTTATCGACAGGCATAGAATTTTGTTTGCCCGAGTGGGATTGGGCCGATTCCACGATGACTGAATTGGTACAGGGTGCGAGAAAAGGAATTTTGTGCCATCTTCTCGCACCCTGTACATGGCCTCCATACGTCGAGCTGTTGAAGCTGGCATTTTCCAGGTACTTTTTGTACCGTCTCCAGCAGCGTGGGTATAATCGGGATGAGCGTGTGCCTCGTGGTGGAAGAAGAGATAACATCAAAGACGGGGTCTTTTGTCTTCTCCTTGATCTCTATTCCCAGTGCGTGAGTCATCCGTTGGATGTGCTCCTGGAAATGGCCCATATCTTCAGATCGAAACACTGCTGCTTGAGAGGCAACCTGCTGGTCTGGAGAAGAAGAGGACAGCATAGCAGAGATTATGGATGCCAAGTCCAAAGAATAATCTTCAGACAAAGAGGAACGGTGAGAGCTCTTCCCCTGAAGGGACATAGACTTTGATCCCGGGCATTCCAGGACCCTTGATGATGGAAAGGCCAAGGCGGCAGCCGGGTCGGTATCAGCATGCTCAGTGCAGAGTTGGCGGGACAGAGACCGAGAGCGTGTTGGGGAACGACGAAGTGGGAGATGTTGGAGTTCTTCTCGATACCAACAAGGACTGTCAGGCCAGCAAGCGATACGCTCAAAGTACGGAGACCTACAGTGTCAGTGGGCTTGGTAGCTGTATTCAGGGCCATAGTAGCTTGTGTAAGAACGGTGCGAAGAAAAAGAAAACTCAGAATCGGCCCGGTCCATAGGAGAGCGTGAGCGATAATGGTGCTCCATGTAGTTCAGTCCAGCTCGAGGTTCCCTACGTGGAGAATCAGCTGCATGCTGAATTGGGACAGGGACGGGTTGTTGCAATGGGCGAGATGGGATTGAGTCCTTCGAAGTTGATTGATCCCGAGAGCATCGGCCCTGAGCAACGGGATCATGCTGAGCCGGAGTCAGGCTTGGTAACTCTACTATCTCGCCCTGACACCAATGCGACCAGGATCTTCGATTTCGAGTATCTTTTTGATGTCGGGGAGTGAGACCGGGGATGTCGTGTTTCCGTAGCTGGAGCAGTAGTCGACGGTACAGAAGGTTGGTCGGCTTTCGAATCCAATGGCATTGGTGCCGGCCGACCTGTTGAGCTCAACAGAGATGCGGTTAGAGATTTTGCTAGAGCCCTAGACTTTTCTTTTCATTCTTTATGGCACTTTTTGTGCTCAGACTCCTCTTTAGTTTTATGGGCCTTCTTCGCAATCTTCTTAGCAAATAGGTCCTCGACAGACTTGCCGGTGTCGAAGGGCACTCCGAAGTCACAGTATGTGACTGAAGCTTCTGGGGCTTGGGAGCTGGTGGAGGAGAAGCCACCGAAGTCTCTTCAAGTGCCTTATGCCATAGGATAGCCTTGAGCTTGTTGGCTCAATGTTTTCTTGACTGGCGTGTAAATGCCTGGCAATGGTGGCAAGATTCCACTACGTGGGCCTCCCCAAGGCAGACAAGGCATAATGAATGGCCATCTGCCAGGGGCAATTTTGCACCACATTTCATGCATTTGCAAAATGGGGCCTTTGCTGGCATGGTAGTTCCCACCGGAACGAGTAACGAAGAACAGTTCGAGGAAAGACGAGGGGGTGACGACAAATAGATATAGATATATTTTAAGACGAAAACGACGAATGAAATAGCGGAAAAAGGAAAAGACGAAGAACCTAGCCTCAGCTGAATTGCTTGCTAAGAGCAAGAGAAGAACCTCCCGAAAATGCAGCCACATGCAATGGCGGTTGAAGAGGAACTGAGGGAATGGGCAGGAACCCTGCTAGGGGGCATGTGTGATGGAGGAGGGGCTCCCGCCTAAAATTCTCCTCAGCTATGGAATTTTTCCGAACTCGTCTCCGCGCAGGTTCAGAGCCCGTATGTGTGATGCACAGAGACCACGAAGAACAGGAATTGAAAAAAACCTGAAACAGCTAACACCCAAGTGGTGCAATAGACTGTAAGGCAGCTTATGAGAACTGTACAAATGGAACCCAGCTTGAAAGAAAGGTCAAAGATTTCAGAGCAAAGCTGTAAGCGATTAGTGGTGGAGAAAACAAATGTATACTTGAAAAACCATGTGTAGCAAATGACCTTCTAAAAATGTATGGGTATTTCAGGATGGTAGCCTCAGAGCCATTAAGGTTCTACATGATCTATAAGGAATACCAATTTATGAAGAGGCAGGTATCTAAGTTAGAGCATGGTTCCATAGAGTGCTGCAAGCAGAGAAAGAACTATCCTTTGCACAAAAAAGCCTCAAACTGTACTTTATTCATCATAACTCCCTAGCTGATGCAGTGATCGTTCCGAAATTTGACAGGTTTCTTCCCTCAGGGCACCTCTATGATGAAAGTTGCTTCCATACAAATTGACCCCCCAAAAACACAGGGGGAAGCAAGTCATATTTTGAAAACTTCCGAGCGATAAAGGCTGCTCTTGAACAACTCACACCCCATTGTAGAGGTGTAGCTTATGGGACCCGTATGTTGTATACATACAAACTGTCCACAAAACTATGGGAGAGGGGGAGAAATACGCCCCCCCATCTACTTTAAAAGGCACTTAGCACAAAAGCCCATAAACCTATCATTCTGAAATTTTACAAATTCCATCCCTAAGGGCACCTCTCTGATGTATGTCAGTTTCATACAGTTTTCCCAAAAAGAATGCATGGGGGAGGGGGGGGAGGAACAAATACCTTTCTGGAAACCCACAAATTGAAAAGGCTGCTCTTCACAACCCCCCCCCCCCCCGCAGCTATTATTATGACATCTGGCACACTTCAT
This sequence comes from Shinisaurus crocodilurus, assembly GCA_021292165.1. Classification (NCBI taxonomy): domain Eukaryota; kingdom Metazoa; phylum Chordata; class Lepidosauria; order Squamata; family Shinisauridae; genus Shinisaurus; species Shinisaurus crocodilurus. The sequence continues at coordinate 26,627,240 of CM037880.1, read as the reverse complement.
CCCCTCAGAAGGGGCTAGTATGCCTGCAAATTTCATCCAATTCTTTAATGGAGGATAAGGCTATCAATGGCTACCGGTTATGATGGCTATATGCTACCTCCAGTATCAGAGGCAGTATGCTTATGTACATCAGTTGCTACGGAGCATGAGAGGGAGGGTGCGATTGCACTCATGTCCTGCTTGAGGGTTTCCTATGGGCAGCTAGCTGGCCATGGTATGAACAGAATGCTTCACTAGATGGACCCCTGGTCTGATTCAGCATGGCTCTTCTTACATCCTCAAAAGACATAAGTCTCTGTCCAAAAAAATAAAAAAATAAAAATGCTCAAATCTGCTAGATAGGTTGAAAGAAAAGAATCCGTTGACAGCTGTCAGAAGAAAGTGTTGTGAAAGGGGGTGGGATGCAGATCTCCCCTCTCTGGAGTACCTAGAGGCTTGGAGGAGGAAAAGGTGGAGGGGACTGAGAACAGTAAGTGCAATACTAAAAAAACTAGAGAATCACACCCAAAGCTTTTCCACTTTGCTTTTCAATTGACAGCTGTCAAGTGTGCGCAAAGCAAGCTATATGCAGCCTTGCTTGGTCAATGTCTGCAGATGTTGCCTACTGCACTTTGACAGCAGACACTTACCAGGACACTGGCCAGGCAAGGCTCCATATTTTGGGCAGCCGTAGGTGTGCACCTGTGAAGGACCAGAAAACTTTTTTAAAAATTACGAACAAAATTGCACACATTTGTCCTGCCTGGGGAATGAGCTGGTGAGAGTTACTCCCAAGTGCTGCTTAGGCATGGGTAGAGCGGATGTCACTGGTGGAGGCATGGGTGACATCGCCAAGAATAGCAAGGGGTTTTCGCCACTCTTGCCAAGCGGCTTGCTCACTGTTTCCCACAACGCATGATGGGATCGGTTTCCCGGGTTCAGACAACACACTAACCCATTGTGGGTTCAACAACCTCTAGAACGAACCATGGGTTGTCAGGGTGGCTTGTTGCCCAAATACAAGCCACCCTGCGGAAAGCAGTCTAGGTTAGGGTGACATGGCAACCCACTGTAGCTAGTTATCCATGATGGGTTGCCGTGTCATGCAAACCCAGTCAGAGTCTAGTTACAGATCTTACAGCTACAATATCAAGCCACTTTCCCCCTGTTTTTGCCTAATTTCCAGCCTGATGAAGAGTTCTGGAAAACTCAATAGCTTGCTCACTATTTTGTGACATCTTGGTTGGTCCTATTAAAAGTATTGCCCAGCTGTGGATTTTGGAGTTTGTTCAGTTACTTAATCAATAGGAACAAGCAGAGAACCCAGACTAAAAACAAGACTGAGAGAATGGAAAGTGGAGCTTGATTCTTCCACTCCACAACCCTTGCAGTCAGGCACTGAGAGAACTGAAAGCATTTTTCCTAACTGAAGGGATTCCTACTTCAGGCTAGCAGTTTAAATAGTAACACTTCTTTGTAAGGTTGTTTGCATTTCTAATTAAAAGCTAAAGGTCACATTTCAGCTAACTACACATTATTATTTGAGCGTTATTATTTATTCACGATAAAAAGCTACCAAGGCAGTGTACATTTATTCATTTCATTTCTATACTGCCAAAGTGCTTTAAAATAAAACAGTAAAACAATAAAAACAATATTAAAAATGCTAAAAACATTAAAACATTCAGCTATACATTTTAAAAGGCTAAATTGAAACAATATGTGTTTACACCTTTCTAAAAGCTAAGAGAGTGGGGGCCAATCACAGATCCACAGTTTGGGAGTGCATTCTATAGTTTGGGAGCAATACAGGAGAAATCCCTTTAATGCATTTATTTATGTATTTATTATATTTATACCCCGCCTTTTTTCCTGCAAGGCAGCTTACATAATCCTCCTCCTTCTCTCCATTTTATCCTCACAACAACCCTGTGAGGTAGGTTAGGCTGAGAGTCAGTGACTGGCCCAAAGTCACCCAGTGAGTTTCATGGCTGAGCGGGGACTAGAACCTGGATCTCCCGAGTCCCAGTCCAACACTCACCACTACGCCACACTGGCTCTTAATGCATGCCTGACACACAGATCTCTGCAGGTAATGAAACCCTCAAAGGGCCCTCTCCTGCAGATCTTAATACCCGGACAGGCTCATAGTGAGATAAGTAGCCACTTAGATAGCCAGGTCCTAACCCATTTAGGGCTTTAAAAGCTCAAACCAACATCCTGAGCTGCATCCAGAAAGCAATCAACAATCTGTGCAGGTCTTTCAGGACAGGTGTAATATGGGCCTGAAACTGTGCACCAGTTAGCAGACTAGCTACCACATTTTGCACCAATGGAAGCTTCCATACACTCTTCAGAGGTAGCCCCACATAGATTGTAATAGTCTAAATGTGATGTAACCAAGGCAGAATTACACTTGGTATGCCAGTTTCAACCTTACCTGAATTGGTCTGACTTGGCAACAGTTATCCTGCAGAGGTTCAGAATCCCAGCAAATCTAAACCCTATTCACTCCACCACCACATCTGTCCATAACAATTGAATTATTTCAAACTCCCCTACCAAGAAATCACTTTCATCCTGGTCAACAAAAACTAAATGGAGAGAATGCCCTGCCACATGTGAGGGGCCAGATATTAAGCCAAATCCATGGTTGCCACAGAAGTCATAAAATCCTATACTGTTCTCAATGAGGGGGGCTCAGCATGAATGTTGAAGCCACCCAACACAATTAGTTTGGGAAAACACCATCTCTGAGGTCACCTCCATCAACTCAGGAAGGGAGACTGTTACACAGGGGGGGTACCCCAAGACAATCCCAATCGTTTCTCGATGCTGCACCACCAGGAGCATGCACTCCAATCTTAGAACCTACTGAACAGGGAACCTCAATAGGAAGATTGATCCATGATAGCGCATTGCAACTCCCCCACTCATTGGATCTTGCCTGCTGCTACACCCAAAAGGCTGGTGGACACCCCCCAGGTTTCGGTCATGCATGCCAGCTCAGCTTATTCATCCAAAAATAAATCCTGGATCAAGGAGCTATTACCGTACTAGTTACTGACCTGGCATTGAGCAGTATGACCAAATGGGTTTCCACTAGAGCAGTCAAGAATCAGTTGGCTAGATGGTAAACCAGAAGGAGGAATAGCTACAGGATGCCTCATTTCCCCACTCCTCCACTGGCTTGTTCCACCTCCGCTCCACCACCACTTCTCCTCCTGCCCATTACAACTGAGATGGCATTACACCCATCCTCCCCCCCCCCCAAACATGACTAGTCCAACACAAAACATCCAGAACACACTGTAACAATGTATAGTAAGATCTTATATAACCTTCTAAGGCAGGGCTTGCAGTTCCTGAGGCCATGCTAACAATTCCTGCAAGTTGCAAACATTTCTGCTCTTCATTTGCTTACACACACACACACACACACACTTACTTCTAGCCCCGAGGGTCATGAAGATATGCTTTAAAAAGAGTGGGTAAAACCTGATGAGATCTCTGGAGTACAACAAGGGTAGTGTGGAGAAAGCCAACCTAAAACCCCTTTCTGACACACACACACTCACCAAGGAGGGGGGAAGGAGACCCAGGGGGGAGAGACAGCCAGTCTCCACAGAGACCAACGGGGACAAACAACATCTGCATAGAATCACCCCAGGGGGGAAGGCAGAAGCATCCCCAGGTTCGTCAATGCTCTCGTATATCAGCCCCATCTACATAAGACTTGAATACCTTGCCAGAGCAGACATTTCGGCACCCATAAGAAAGGGCCATTCAACACCACAGGATGGGACCATTAAGCAGGTGGCTTCAAAGGGACCCAACCCACCTGATTGGCCGCCCACCTGAGGAGGGTGGCAACCCACCTGATTGGCCACCCACCTGAGGAGGGTGGCAACCCACCTGATTGGCCGCCCACCTGAGGAGGGTGGCAACCCATCTGATTGGCCACCCACCTGATTGCAGAGGGAGGGGCTACCTGAAACCCAAGGTATAAAACACCCTGCGCAAGGGAACTGAGTTGTTGGACCTGATCAGCAATCTTGCCCCATGCTTGGGGTAAGGGAACGAAGGGATCGGCAACCCCGGGTAGCAGCACCCGGCGTGCTCCAGCTAGCTGAAATCACTGGCCGCTTGGGTTGACTGGACCCCCGGGAAACCAAGCTGAAATCACTGGCCGCTTGGGTTGACCGGACCCCCGGGCAACCAAGCTGAAATCACTCACAAGCCGCTGGGTAGACCGGACCTCCGCCGGGAACCCAGCTAGCCGCTTGGGTAGACCGGACCTCCGCCGGGAACCCAGCTAGCAGCATGCGGTTGACCGGGCCTCTGCTGGAGCCCGAGCTGAACTAACTAGCTGAGAGCCCTGAAATCACGGTGTCCTTGAGACTTCTTGCTTGCTACTTTGTGCTGTACTGATAAGCTGTATTGCTGGCGTGTGTCTGGGTTTGTGAAGGTCATTTTGTAAATAAACTTGTTTTATAAAAGATACTTTTGTGGCTATAAGTTATCCCTTTGCTCTGGGCTAAGGGTGATAGTCGCTGGGGGACCTCGGAGAAGGCCCGCCCCCAGGACTCCCTACCCCCTTAGTATTGAACCCGCGCAGAAGACCAGGTTGGCGGTCTTCCACTGGTAGCCTATTATGATTTTCAGCGGCTTGGAATGGGGCTCCTGTGCCCTACAATTATTTTCTCACTATGACTAGCGAACTAGAATTATGCAAAATAGTAAAAAAAAATTGCATATGATGCAAAATAAATTATGCATTTTTATTTGCATAATGTGTACAGGTCACCTGATTCAGGTTTTCTTCACAAACTTGGATTGTCTGGAGGCAGAATTTTTTAAAAGCACAGAACACACACAGCCCTGGTTAAAGCTCAATATGAAATGACATGAAGAAAAAGGTTATGTAAGAAGAAGAGAGAAATGGTGCTGGGGAAAGGGGGAGACAACATGGAAAGTCTAGTAAGTTAAGATGGAACATGAAATTTTATCATATTTGATTAACACTGAGCATAGAAAGCAAGGAAAGAGATAGGAAGCTAATCAAATGGTACGTAGAGATGTAACAGCTCTGCTAACTGAGGGCAAAACTACACTTGATGGAAGAGATCAATGTTCTCCAAACATCTTTTTCTTTATTTCAAAGCAGCAACCTAGGTGAGTGGTATTCATCCCATTCTGGAAGAGGTTACACAGCCCCATTACAGGATTCGATTTACAGTCTGGGGGGTATTTATTGACCCAGTGTTTCCATTAGAGGCTCAAAGTGCCTTTTATCAGCTTTGGCTGATACACCATCTGCAACCATACTTGGATGGAGGTAGCTTGGCCATGGTTATCCATACCCTGGTAACTTCACATTTAGACTACTTACTGCAAAGCATTGTACATGGGCCTGCCTTTAAAAATGGCCCAGAAACTGCAGTTGAAAATAAGACCACAGGATTATTAACTGGAACTTTTGATCATATTACGCTGGTGATTTATCATCTGCACAAACTCCCAGTCCATTTCCATAAATCTCTTAATGGCTTGAGACCAGATTGTAAGATCTTCTTCGGAGACCATGTTCCATATGCCCTCAACAAGCGAAGTAAGGTGGGTGGCTACCAGATCGAGGACATTTTCATCAGTGGCATCCCAGCTATGGAACAGCCTCCTCAGAGAGACTTGCCTGGCACCTTCTTTATCATCTTTCTGACGTCAGATGAAGACCTTTTTATTTGCCCAGACCTATTGCTGTTTGTTTTTTTTAAAGCTTTTAAGGCTGGAGTTGCTAATTAATCTTAGTTCTCTGCTGGAAAAAGAAAGTGACTTTTTTAGGTTGCATTTTACATTTGTTGCATTTTAAATACTGTATTGTATCTTAGAAGCATATTTTATCCTCCGTTCTCCAAGCTGCCCAGATAACGTATAGCAATGGGTAGCTATACAAATATGGTCCATAAAATAAATTAGGGAAGCAGCATTTAACCCTTGTCCCCCTATGCCATTTCCTCAATCTATGTCTAACTCTCTCCTCCTAACAGATTTTCGATCAGGCAAACAGTGACAGAAAAGAGATGAATAACCCTTTCCCAGTGTTGCTTCTGCAATCAAATTAGCAGCTTCCACATATCCCCCGTGCAGAGATAGTTGCCAGCCCACCCACTCTGGACAAGCCCCCCATATCCTTTCCCAAGGAAAAGGGCATGGGGGGAGCTGCTGGGTTGGACACCACCATCTGAAGGCATGCTGAGCTCTTTCAAATAGCCATGTCCAACCCCATCCCCGACTTCCCTTCCCAAGGGAAGTCAAGGAGACTGACCAGTGGGGCGCCACCGCTTGTCTTTTCAACAACCCACTGTTAGTTAACCGTGGATTGTTATGATGTACAAACCAGGCCAGTATAAAGCCCTAACAGAAGAAAAAATACCAAGGAATAGTATATTGTCAATATCTGTTTACATTACCTTTTGGGGTGGGTAGTGTCCTGCACATGGATCCTTGTTCAGGATGAACAGCAAATCATCCTGAACATGATGATGGTATCAGCAAATCCAGCCAAACCAGATTTGAGTCTGAATCGCCAATATCAGGATTTTTGCAATAAGGAAGTCACTATGTATCACTGAAGGCTCCGTACTATTAATGCTAATAATTCAAAAAGTTATCTAGCTCTTAGGGGTGAAGCCTTTTGGGGTATGCCCCAATTAGAACATTCAATAGAATGAAGAAACAAATTATATTAATTTAAAAAGTTTGCTTCTCAGAGCTACTCCACGCATAACATATTTAGTTTTATGTTCAAGATGCTTTACATGTAAGTCTTAAAAATAGCAAAGTGTAAATTTGACAAATGTGTTTACGAATATATGAATTATACTGGTACACCTGACAGGGAGACACAACCGACTTCATCTCCCAGATGAGTGCACACAGAGGCATGTGTGCCTCCATAGTACATGAAATGGTCCCCATTCTTACAAAAAAATTAGTAAGTCAGCCTATATTTCCAACATGTGCATACAGATCGAAATAGCAATGAACACCACTGTACAAACAGACCTGAATCACCTTTTTAAAACTTCAGTACCACTGTTTGAAGTTCAATCATTTGTAGATTAGCAATATCAAGATTATTTTATTATCCCTATATCAGTGATGGCGAACCTATGGCACGTGTGCCACAGCTAGCACGTGGGGACCGCTGTGCTGGCACGTGAGCCATAGGTCACTTGAATAGAGATCAAGAGCAGGGGGTGGGGGCGAAGCGGCCGTTCCTGGCCAGTGCTGTTGGTGACCTCATGAGAGAAGAGCTGGTGAAACTGTTGTCTTTGCCTGGAAGAACACAAGGGATAGAAATCTACAATGCTGTGATGGAGGCTTTTTTGTCACAGGACATAAAAACAGAAAAAGTGGTTTCAATTACTAGTGACGGGGCACCTTCCATGGTGGGGGTAACATCTGGCTTCATACAGTTCTTTGTTAAAGAAGCAAAACATCCAATCATTCAGTTTCATTGCATCATACATCAAGAAGCTCTTTGTGCCAAGGACAGCAGCAAAAAATTAGACGATATCCTCAAAGATGTCACAAAAATGGTGAATTACATCATGGCTCGTGCTCTTAATTTTCGCCAGTGTCATGCACTTCTTTTTCTTTTTTGTGTGTGTGTGTGTGTTTCTAATATATATATTTATTTTTATATAAGACAAACATAATATCAAACATATAACAATAAAACCAAACAACAAATACATACATAACCCACAACAACACAAAACTAAGATAAGACTTCCAACCCCTATTACAGCAATATGAGCATTTCTTATATGAAATAATAATAATTTCTATACAATAATTAATTCTAGTTATGGCAAAAAGAAACCACTAGAGGTCTCACCCTACATATAAATCCTAACTCAGCCTTCTATTAAAAATCCAAAGGAAATAAAATTCAATATTCTTTTTTCAACAAACCAACATAATTTTAAAAGCAATCCATCCACCCCATTAACCCCCCCTTTTTTTCTAGGTAACCCACTACAGATTTTAACTTCCAATCCAATATACAACCCACACTTTTTTTTTTTTTTAGTCCCCTAATATTTCCATAACAAAACTGATATATATAACAAAGTTAGCAAATGAAACAATATTCCCAACCCTTAATAAAAAACTCAGTCTATTCTAATACTCTGTGGGGCATTCCAATTAAAAAAAACAACAGAAGGAAATGCGTCAGCCATCTTCTTTCCAATCGTCCTGCAACTTACACATTTTCTGGATATATTTTCACCCTGGTAATATATTTAACATATATATGTTAACTAATACATACTTAACCCTGATTCTCATTTTTCAAATTCCAAATCAACTTAAAGCATAAAATTTTAAACTCCCAATACATTTATATCTTAATATTTAAAATCAGAGCATATTTCAAAATCAGCCAATAAAAACAATATTCCAAACCCTTTATCTTGCCCAGTAAATCCAGAACTGTCTCTTTCATATCCCCCTCCCCCTATCAAATGGAAATCCCTTAAGAATCAGTCCAAAAGCGAAGAATAAAGTCCGTTTATTCTGTTGCGCTGCGGGTTCCTGCCCTCCCATTTGTATTGTTGAAAAGGACACGTCGTCCATCTTCGTTCCAAAAAACTGCTGCGTCACACGTATCTTGTGAGATATTTCTTCTTCAAAGCCTCTATACAGATCTGGTAAGCTTCCAAAATTGTTACTTACTTCTTTCTTCTTCCGTGACAGACCTGAGTAAGTATCCAGTTTCTCTTGATCATGTTGTAATTCCAATTGAGGGTTAACACACCAAACATCCATTTTCAACACCATTTTATTCACAAAGTCTTCCACCTTGTTATCGAATTGCAATAATTTATCTCTTAGTCTCATAAACATTTCCCATGAAACCATCTTTTCTTGTAGATATTTTTCAAAGCACTCTCGGCCAAATTCCTTATTTCAAGCTACTGTAGATAAGATTAGGGAACCTCCTTTCAGACATTCCATCAACTTTTTTATTTTTGCCTCCCGGTAATATCTCTTGATGTACTCACATTAAATATCAAGTCCAATTATGCTGTAGAGAGATTCCTTGTCGTTACAAATCCAGATGTTTCCATTCATTTTGGAAGCAAGCACGGACTTTCCTAATGATCGGTAAACCGACCTCCGAAATGCAGCGCCGTTTTCCCTCTATCTCAGATCACGCCGCAAATCTGTCTGTCAACAAGACAGACAGAAAGCAATGTATGACCCTTGAGACGATTTGAGGGTAACGCCAATCTTATCTTCTTCCTTAAGAAGTAGATTTCCCGGCCAGAGAACGTCTCTGACCCAAGAAACGCTGCATTCGTATTCCCCACAGATCTCTCTGTGAGTCTTCTAGAAAGCCATGTTTTGCCCGGAAGTCCAGTGTCATGCCCTTCTTGATGAGGTTCAGGCACAGTATGATACTTTACTAATGTACAATAATGTCCGGTGGCTGAGCAGAGGACGAGTCCTGGAGAGATTTGTAGCCTGCTTGGATGAAATCAGGCTGTTTATGAATGAAAAGGGGCAGGAATATCCACAGCTCACTGATATGGCCTGGCTTACCAACCTCATGTTTTTTACAGGTTTCACAGCACACTTCAATGAACTGAACAAAAAACTGCAAGGTTTAGGGAAAACAGCAGAAAGAATGTTTTGTGATATCAGAACATTTGAGAGAAAACTGCAAGTTTTTGAAAGAGACCTTGAAAGAGGACAGCTGAAATATTTTCCAAATCTAAAAACGCATTTGGAAAATTCTACGATGTTTGCGGACAATCCTTCCAGCCATCAGGAAATCTATACGGAATTTTCTAGCATTACAGCAGCTGCGAAGGAGAATTTTAGTAACAGATTTTTACAGTTCCGTAAGATGGAGACAATCCTGTGTTTTCTTACTTCTCCAGATAAAGCCAAATTTGAAGAACTTGATCTTTCCTGCTTACAATGGTTAGATGTTGGAAATCTGGAAATGGAGCTATTGGAATTTCAAGAAAGCTCTATCTGGAAAAATAAATTCTATGAACTGCGTGCAACACTCGAGAAGATTGAGTGTGAGGGGATGACAAAGGACAGCACAGTTGGTAGTTCTGAAAATGAAATCCTTAAAGTGTGGAATTCTCTGCCAAATACTTTTAAATCAATGAAAGCACTTGGGATTGCTCTTCTTACTTTGTTTGGGTCATCTTATGCTTGTGAGCAGCTCTTTTCAGCTTTGAATTATATCAAATCCGATACCAGAAACAGATTAACGGATGAGCTGAGTGCTGCCTGTGTTGCTCTCAAACTAACAGAGTATGAGCCAAAGTTTGATAAATTATCAGCATGCATGCAACAGCAAAAATCACATTAATTGTATGAAAGCATGCCCAATACAAACTTTTTCCTATTGCAGTCCAAGACATAAAGGTTTTTTAAAATGTGTTAAGCACGTTTAGTTTTCTTGTTCATCTTGCTCATCCTAGTACAGGTTGACGTTTACTTTTACTAATCCAACACCTGTAGAAGCATCAGAGTAAAGCTTGCCCCATACAATTTCAGTCTGGCATATAATCATATTACAAGTTGATCCTTATCCAAAAATACATGCCCCTTATTATTTAAAAAGTTTATCTAAATTACCTTCAGGCAATGTCATAAGCATGAAGGCAATTTAGATAAGGATAAGGGATTCTCAACTTGTAATAAGATTATATGCCAGACTGAAATTGTATGGACAAGCTTTACTCTGATGCTTCTACAGGTGTTGAAAAGGTGTTTTACAGTTAGTAAAAGTCAACCTGTACAATGTAGTACTATTTTAAAAAACCGAGTTGATGTTTTTTCAATAAAAAGCTGTTTGTATCATTGAAAGCCCTGTTATTGTGTTTTTCTTTTAAGACAAAAGATGTTAATTAGTTTGGACAACTGTATGAGTTGTTTTTACTAAACTAAAACCCCGATATTCAGGTTTAATTGCAGTGTTGGCACTTTGAAATAAGCAAGTTGGTTTTGTGTTGTGGTTTGGGCACTCGGGCTCAAAAAGGTTCGCCATCACTGCCCTATATCCTAACTGGAATATAGGTGTGTCCACCCAATTTTGCCCTTCCCATTGCAGCCCTCTACACCCCATCAGGATGGTCCCCTGACTCGGTCTTTTTAGAGTGTGTAGGGGGCTGGAGTGGGAGGGAAGGGAAGTTCCCTTCCATGAGCTTCCTTCCATTCAAAGTTTTTAGAATCCCCTCCCCAACATGGGGGAAGGGTTGCCCCCATTTCAGGGTTGTCAATTGTATCCCTTTACTTTCTGACAGAAAAGTCAAAATTAAACACAATAATTGGCACAGGGTAAATTAATTACCTATTCACCTCAAAACAGGATGACTAATTGAGAATAGCAACTCCCAGAATATTTACCGTAGTTCAGATTAAAGATCAATGCCTTAGGGCAGGGGTCCCCAACCTTTTGGGACCTGTCGGCACATTTGGGAATTTGAGAAACGGATGTGGCTAGTCACATAATGGCTGCTGTGGGAGCCTGGCTAGTCAAAAGTGAACTAAAAAGGGGTGGGGAGAGACATAGGGAGGCTAGTGGCTGGGAGCGAGGGGGAAACAGCAAAGCAAAGGGATAGACAGGAAAGAAAGAGCAAGTCTAGAAGCTGGGAGGGGGAGAAACAGTGAGCTAAAGAGGTGGGGGGAAATAGCATTGCTAGAAGGGAGAGAGAAATAGCAAGGCAAATGGGTAGAGGGTCATGCTGGCTGGGGAATGCTGGGAGTTGGAGGGATTTTTTTCTGTCTCGACATGCATAGGATTGTGTCTTTAATTTCCAAGTTATAAATCAATAGGAACCAACACAGGCTACAGTACAACTTTCCGGTAGTTTAGGATCATAAAGGCACACCATGAGTAATTTATCCTGTTAAAATCCATAGAAATCAGAATTGATATACAAGAGAACAGAGATTTAGAGTCCAACAAGAATGTGGGGGAAAAAGAAAAACCAAAGGGGGGGGAAACCAGAAAAATGGAGGGGGGAATGTTTTTTTCCTAGGGATGTTTTTGCCCGGGGGGGGGGGGGAGGAAAACTGGCTTTTCCCATTTTTCCAGTTTTCTGGGCCTTCACATCTCTAAATGGAAAAGGTGAAAAATGATCTTGTTACATGGTCTAAGATAGAAATTAAAATAAATCGTACATACGTTGCAGAGGACTTATGTATGTTGCATAACACTCACCATTGATCATGGTTCTGTTTAGTGCCATGCTACAGCTGTCAACATGAAGAATATCAATGAGCTATAAAATTCTCTTCATGCTGTTCAGCCAAACAAGGAGCAACAAGCACTTCATGAAGCACATATCTTCCAGTAACCAAGTAATGTTCAGTGATGCTTCTGCAGTACAATCATAGTGACTTAGTCTAGTAACTAAATTAATTCACATGTTGGGAATTTTAGTATGTCAAGACTTAGATAAGACTTGAGAGCTCTATATATTTGATGCCTAAATTATCTTTAGCAGGAAGAAAGCCTAGTTTTCATTAATATTATTTTATTTTATTTATTTATTATATTTATGAATCGCCCATCTGGCCAGACATCCGGCCACTCTGAGCGATGTACAGTCCAATAAAATACAGGGGGGGGGCCCCGCGCACACACACACAGTATAAAACACAACTGAAAACAGTACAAAACATAAAAATCCTAATCCACCCCAGTATTCCTGCCTGAAAAGCCATGTTTTTAATGCATGGCGGAAGCTAATCAAGGAAGGGGCATGGAGGAGGTCACTGGGGAGAGAGTTCCATAAATTGGGGGCTGCCACAGAAAAGGCCCTCCTCCTAGTTCCCACCAGCCTGGTTTCTCTGGCTGATGGGACAGGGAGAAGGCCATCCGTGGCAGATCTTGTTGAGCGGCCTACTTGATGTTGCTGGAGGCGCTCCTTGAGATAAACTGGACCGGAGCCGTTAATAGGGTTTTAAAGGTCAACGCCAACACCTTGAATTCGGCTCGGCAAACAACTGGTAGCCAGTGCAACTCTTTGAGCACTGGAGTGATGTGATCACGCCGGTGGCAGCCTTTAACCAGGCGAGCTGCTGCATTCTGTACCAGCTGCAACTTCCAAACCGTCTTCCAGGGTAACCCCACGTAGAGTGGATTACAGTAGTCTAGGCGAGAGGAGACCAAGGCATGAACCACTGATGGGAGCAGATGATTAGGAAAGTAGGGGCGCAACTGCCGCATCAGATGGAGCTGATACAGCGCCGCCCGGCTCACAGCTGACACTTGAGCCTCCATGGACAGCTGGGAGTCTAGAATGCCTCCCAAGCTGCGGACCTGGTCCTTCAGGGGTAGATGTACCCCATTCAGCACCAGGTCAGCATCCCCATACCTTCCCTTGTCTCCCACCAAAAGTACCTCAGTCTTGTCAGGGTTCAGTTTCAGCATGTTCCTTCCCATCCAGCCACCCACTGCCTCCAGACACTTGGACAGGGTTTCAACAGCCAACCTTGGTGAGGACTTGAAGGAGAGGTAGAGCTGCGTGTCATCCGCATATTGATAACAGCACACCCCAAACCTCCTGATGATAGCTCCCAGCAGCTTTAGGTAAATGTTAAATAACATCAGGGAGAGGATGGAACTCTGCGGCACCCCACAAGTGAGCGGCCGAGGGTCCGAAGCCTCCTCCCCAAAAACTACTCTCTGGTACCTTCCAGAGAAGAAGGACCGGAACCACTACAATACAGTGCCTCCCATGCCCAACCCCTCCAGGCGGTCCAGGAGGATACCGTGGTCAACAGTATCAAAAGCAGCTGAGAGATCGAGGAGGACTAGGAAGGAGCATTCGCCCCTATCCAAGGCCCTCCTCATATCATCCACCAAGGTGACCAAGGCCGTTTCCGTCCCATGTCCAGGCCTGAAGCCCGACTGGCATGGATCTAAGTTATCGGCTTCATCCAAGTGTGCCTTCAACTGAGCCCCCATCACTCGCTCAATCAGCTTGCCCAGAAATGGCAAATTGGAGACTGGGAGAAAGTTCGAGGGAAGCATTCACTACCGCCCTGATCTCCCCACCCAGTTTCTCCCTGCAGCTCACAACAAGCCAGGACGGGCAAGGATCAAGCAAGCAGATGGTCAGCTTAACAGAAGAAAGCACCTTGTCCACTTCACCAGAAGGAAGAAGCTGGAACTGATTCCACAAAACCGGACTGCCACTGGCCTCCTCCCGTTCACCCACTGTGTCCATGACGCACAGAATCCCATTCCTAATCCGATCAATTTTATCTGCAAAGTGCTTTGCTAAAGCCTCACAGGAGGCTTTAGACTGTTCCAATGGATCCAGAGCAACTGGACCGACCAGGCTCCGGACCACTTGGAACAGCCTCCTGGGGCAGCACTCCTGCAGACGCGATGGAGGCAGCATAGAAATTCTTCTTTGCTGCCTTCACCGCCACCTGGTAGGCTGAAGATGCAGCTCTGACCTATGTCCGATCGTCTTCAGAGTGGGATTTACACCATCGGCGCTCTAGCCTTCTCACCTCCCACTTCAGAGCTCGCAGCGATGGAGTAAACCAAGGTGCCGTGCGAGCTCTGTTCAGGTGAAGAGGGCACTTTGAGGCCACTCGGTCTAATGTCCTGGTGATTGCAGCATTCCAGTCATCCACCAGGGTTTCGACCGAGCTACCGTTTGCGTGCTCCAGTTCCCCAAGCGCGTTCAGGAATCCATCCGGATCCATAAGATGCCTGGGGCGGACCATCCTAATAGGTCCTTCACCCCTGCAGAGTGGTTGTGGCACCAAGAAATCCAGCCCTACCAGAAAGTGATCTGACCATGACAAGGAGGTGGTGGATATACCCCCGATTTCCAGATCATTTCCCCCCTCTCCAGAAACGAAAACCAAGTCCAGTGCCTGACCAGCTACATGGGTAGGTCCAGTTACTATAGGGTGCAGCTCCCAGGAAGCCATGGTCTCCATGAAGTCCCAAGGTGCCCCCGTGAGGGCAGCCCCCCAATGCACGTTGAAGTCTCCCAGCACCAATAGCCTGGGGGACAGCACACGCACATCAGAGACCACCTCTAGCACCTTGGCATGGGAGTCTGTCGTGCAGCGGAGTGGGCGGTACACGAGCAGAATCCCCAGACTGTCCTTTGGACCCAACCTCCAGTACATATTCCATCCCACTGCACTCCTTCCGGTTGCTTACTATCTAAATTTTACAATTCAGGGCTCAAGACAAAGCTCTTTTTTTAGGAACTATGAAGTCAATTTGTTGAAAAAGACCATTGTAAACTGCCCAGAGAGCTTCGGCTATTGGGCGGTATAAAAATGTATTAAATAAATAATTTTTTCTGTGAGCTTAATGTTCCCTTGATACGGAGCTTTTTAAGTCTCAAAATGGAACTAGGTTGCCTGCTTAATTCCATTGTGCACCTTTTTGACTTACTCTTTGCAGACCAGGACCAAAGAGAGAACAGAATAACCGCAAGTGAAAATTTGCACAAGGCAAGCTATGCTGTACACACACACACACAGGATTTAAGCATGCCAAATGTGAAAACCAAGTCAGTTCAATATTCCAGAGTATGAAGTTTCATATGACAAATATGGACTGTACTTCTCTGCAGGCTACGTAGTGAACTAATAGAAAAAGCCTTCTAAAAAGGCAGGTATTTATACCAAAGTAGGCTTGGCCTCCACATACAATACTCATGTCAGGAATCATTTTATTTCCTGTTAACTCTACCTACTATATATACATATATTTCTCTATGCCTTCAGCAACAGCGTCAGCTAAGGATAGTGTGTCTCCTCTGAATGAATGCCTGGAGGCAGTAATGGGTTGGATGAGGAAAAATAAACTGAAACTGAATCCAGACAAGACGGAGGTTCTTGCTGTCAAAGGCCACAACCTGGGTTTGGAGGTATGTCAACCAGTTCTGGATGGGGTTACACTCCCCCTGAAAGACTGTGTTCGCAGCTTGGGGGTGCTTCTGGATCCGTTGCTCCAAATGACATCCCAGATAGATGCGACGGCTAGGGGTGCCTATTATCAGCTTCGGCTGATACGCCAGCTGCGCCCCTTCCTAGAGTTGGAAGACCAAAAGACGGTAGTGCACGCACTGGTAACTTCGAGGCTCGACTTCTGCAATGCGCTGTACATAGGGCTACCTTTATATCTAGTCTGGAAACTTCAACTAGTGCAAAATATGGCAGTCAGATTCGTTACTGGTACACCTAGGGGTGCCCACATCACACCAGTTTTAATAGCACTCCACTGGCTGCCAGTCAGTTTCCGGGCGAAGTATAAAGTGTTGGTTATTACCTTTAAAGCCCTACATGGTTTGGGTCCAGGCTACCTACGGGATCGCCTTCTCCCGTACAATCCGCCCCGCACACTCAGGTCCTCTGGGAAGAATTTACTTCAGCCAGCCAAAACTAGGCTGGCGGGTATTACCCAGAGGACCTTTTCTTCTGCTGCTCCCAAATTATGGAATGGCCTGCCGGAGGAGATTCGTCAACTTAGCAGTATCTTAGAATTTTAAAAAGCCATTAAGACTGATCTCTTCTGGCAGGCCTATCCGGCGGAATTTTAGGTTGCTTTTAAGATGCTTTTAAGATGTTTTATAATGTTTTTAAGTAGTCTTAAGATGTTTTAATAGTACGTGTTGTGTTTTGATTAGTTTATGTATTTTATATTTTTGTTGTTCCCCGCCTCGATCTAGACGGAGAGGCGGGTAATAAATAAATTTCTTCTTATTATTATTACTAATCTTGTCTTCCATTCACTTCCTTCCCATTAGCATTCTAGATTTTTTTACAAAACTTAGGTTTTATCAGTACAGTGACATGCAGACTGTGAATGTCAACATGGTTTATTTAGCTCTCTTTAGTAACAAAATTAGTTCACAAAAATAGAAAGTGGCCATGTTGTTCCATAAGAAAAAAAAACCCAGAAGAGAGATATCAGTAATTCAATTCAAATGTCACATTCAACCATAGTTTCGTTCCAAAGGCAAAAGAGCAAATCATGCTTGACACTGCATTTTGGGTTGCTCACCTCCTTCCAGGGTGGACTGATTTAAAACAAGGTGATTCCAATAATTGTTTAAATCAATTTTTTAAAGTAATTTTTAAAAGTTGAAATTAAAAATAATCCAATAAAAAACATCACCAATTTTTATCCACCTGCTACCTCTGACCAAGTGCTATCCCAAAGTGTTCAGCACCACCAAGAGGCATCCAACATCACCATGAGGCAGTTGACAGGGTCCCAGCAGACCCCTTTGCAGATGCCTGATCCAGATGCTTAACCCAGACCCTCTTTTTTAAAAAAAAAATTACCAGGGGGTGGGGGTGGAATGATAAAATAGTGGTAGTGATCATGTTATTTTTCCACACAACAACCTGAAGTCAACTCAACTTCTAGATCACTGTGTGGAAAAAACATTCCCACCAGGACCCAGCACAACCAATGTAAGCCTCTCAGGGGCCCCTGCAAAACCTAGGGGGGCAGCCTAACATTTTAGAAAGGGGGCACTGAAAGACAGTTTGTAGAGGACTCCTCAACCTAGAGTCAGCCCTATCTACCATGTCCAACTGTTGATGAAGCAACACTTGTGCTGCCATTATCACTGGCAGGCTATTCCAAGGAGGCTGCCTAGCTTGCTCAGAAACCCTCAGGCAACTGCATACACATTCCTGTCTTTTGAGGCACCAAAGCACTCCCCTTCCCCTAGCCTGAACCTATTTCAGATTCTCCTACAACTGCCAGGTGGATAGTAAATAAACATGATAATTTTAAGAATGTAAAAGCAGCCATGCTGGATCAAACCAAAGAGCAATGTTCTCTTCAAGCAGTGGCCAATCAACTGCATATGGGAAGCCTAGAAGTAGGACATGAGTGTAAAAGCACCCTTCCTCTTGTGTTCCCCAGCAACTGGTATACAGAGGCATACTGCCTCTGTTGGAGGCAGTACTATATAGCCATTGTGACAAGCAGTCTTTGATAGCCTTATCCTCCATGAATAAATTTTATCCCCAGCAGTGTTCCCACCTTCATCCCTCTCACTTTCCTCTCCTGCACCACTTCATAGCCAAACATTCAAAGCAGGGGTTCAATTGGTGTAAATTCTTACAAAACATCCTGTGGAAGGGTTCCCTAAGTTGCCCTCACAAAATGTGTATCATGCAGTGCACCTACACAGAGACCCCCCATCCCCTCATGATTTCCTATCAATTTGTTACTCACACAGAACTCTGACATAACATCTCCTTTCAGGTACCATTTCCCCATTTCCTGTCTGTTGTCCCAGTCCTTAGCATCTGTCCAGGGGGGTTCATCCCATGCACACTGGAAAACAAGGGTCTCACAAGCAGATGTGCAAAAGGGTAAGGAGGATGAAAAAAGAGAAGATGCCCATGAGATCTTGATCTCCACTGTTTCCTCTCCACTCAGCTTAATGCCACCAAGTGCAAATATGTCAAATGTTGTGTGGCAAGGTTTACCATAGCTCAGCCCTGTAATTATTACCATCAATAAGCAGGGCACAAGCTGAGTGTTTCAGCTCTGAAACGTATGAATAAAGGATTACAGTAACCCTTGAGCAGACAGAGTGCTTTTCTCCTCACCAACAGATCCCATACAGTGCACAAGATTGATAGTGGGAAGGGGATGTAAACAGCAATTTAGGGTTGTGCCATAGCTTGGTTACTAGGCTTTCAAGAACACAAGTACATCCTTGCATTGCTCTCTCAAACACTGCATCACAGTCTCCGATAGCAGTGCAGAGAGCTTCAGTTGAGTGCTTCATGGCTTTTGCCATTGTCTTGGTGCCTAGCTAAAGAAACAGACCATGTCTCTATGGTTATTCTGTTTCATTGTTGCTGCTGCAGCTAACACATATCAATTGCCTTAATGTTTCTGGAACAAATTTTCTAATGCATTGGAGAAAATCCTGATGCCTCATGCTTGCTGGCTGCTCAATGAGCATTGCTCAGTGGTTCATAGGGGCCTCTATGGGATGGCAGTTCTGATAGTAATTCCTCAACTTGTACTACTTATTCTTCTCAGAGGGATAGCCGTGTTAAGTCTGTTGCACCAAAAGCAACCTTAAATACTAATTAATTTATTCTGACAGAAGGGTTCATGAACAGCATCCATGAAGACTTATGCCAGAATTTATTTGTCAGTCTTTAAGGCACCACATGACTCTTCATTGTTTTTATTTTCTCTTCTGCTACCCTGATGCTCATTTCGAAAGCTGTTTTACACAGATCTCTCTGGGACACTAAATTCCTTGTCTGTCAGCTCTAGGGCCACAAACTCATCACTTTAGGATGAAATAAAAAATTATGCGGTGAATGTTGTAACTAAGGTTTTGCGAACTTAACCTTAATTGCTGTATATCTCCATTGACTAGTGGGCAGAGAATATCTGGAGGTCAGGAACACTAATGGTTCAAAAGGTTACAATGAAGCGAAGATAACTATCCATGTTACAGTGACATGCAGACTACTTGTCCCAGGCATATCTGTTTGGGTCATTTGGGGCCTAGGGTAATTCGAAAGACAAGCATGGTGTAAATGATCATGGAAGCTCCTCTTCCAGACACCATGCCAAGACTGCACAAGTGCACCGCCAGGTAAGCAGTCATACAGACCAACACAAGGGGGCTGCATTCAAGTGTGCTATGATGCATAGTATAGTAAGAGACACAGAAAGGGAACTCACCTGCTTGCTCGGGATGGGAGGCAGGTCCATGATACGATATTCTTTCAGGGTGCTGTCCTCAGAAGTCATACTGTGTGGGCAAGATGTTCAGTCTAAACTCGTCTCCAAAAGAGCACTGTCAAAAAGCACCAGAGACCCATAATCTTCTTAATTCTGTGATCACCACTCATAATTCTGTGATCACACCAGTCAGTCAAATGAAAGATGTTCCTGCTGCTTGGTCAGGGTGCAGTTCTGCTGTTGGCTTAGGGGATAGGGGAGCACCTGTGGCTAATTTTGTCATAACTGACAGAGCTGCTGGATCTCTGTCCAGCACATGCTAGTGCTTCATTGAAGAATACATCTATATTTATTTATTTATTTATTATATTTTTTAATCGCCCATCTGGCCAGTCATCCAGCCACTCTGAGCGATGTACACTCTAATTAAATACAAGAAAAAACAGAGTGTCAGTTAGCCCGGGGGGGGGGGCAGTCCAACTGGAGCAAGCCCTGATGTTCCCTCTGCCTGCTCCTGCCGCCTTCACTCCTCCTTCTTGCCCACAGGGCCCTTGATGTCAGTTAGCCCGGGGGGGGGGAGTCCAACTGGAGCAGGCCCTGATGTCCCTCTGCCTGCTCCTGCCGCCTTCACTCCTCCTTCTTGCCCACAGGGCCCTTGATGTCAGTTAGCCGGGGGGGGGGGGAGAGTCCAACTGGAGCAGGCCCTGATGTCCTTCTGCCTGCTCCTGCCGCCTTTGCTTCTCCTTGCCCACAGGGTCCTTGATGTCAGTTAGCCGGGGGGGGGGGAGGAGATGTTTGTTGCTGGAGGATTGGCTGGCCTACTAGACTAGGACCACCATCTGCTGTGACCATACCATGTAAATTTGATCTCAGAGTATAATTGGATGGTGCTGGGTACAATGTTGTTTGCTCTCATACAGTTGTCCAGCTGTATGACACTGCTGCCCACAATGGACTCAGGGATCACCTATCCAGCCCTAAAGGAAGCTAGCTAGTAACATAAGGGCACTGTATTCCTCTCTACCCCTCATCTGCTGCTGGGAGTGGTCACCTTGTGTTTTTTTCCTTGAGGAGATTTAATTTTCTTCTGGCACTGGGCTGGGGTTCTGGTGTAGCCTGTCTTGTCCATCTCCTTAGACAACCAATTAAAGACTGCCTTTTTCAAATTATTTCAATCTATCCTGAGTATATGTTTTGCTCATTCATATATTGATGAAGACCACCATTTCTATATCTGTCCATGCCTTGGCTTTCTTGTTGTTGGACGTCCAAGAAATTTGAGAGGAAGCAGTAAGGGCATCAGATGCCTGGGATACCTTGGCATCACAAACTTGAATCAGGTCTGCAATATACCCAGGGATAACCATGAAACATTACTGAACCCAACTTTACACTGCAGGAGAGAATGCAACTAGGAAACCAAGATAGATATATGGGGCGAACAAAGCACAGGAGACATGTTGTGCGCCATCCTAACTGTGGAACAATTTGGAAGCTGGACACGTCAGGCTGCAGGCTAAACACAGGGGGAGATTTCTTTCTGCTGTTGCCATAGTTATCTTTGTATACTAATATATGCTTTTCAGTAGAGTGGATCAGTGGTCTTTTGATTTTGTATCCGAAGATGAGATATTGAGGGAACCAAGAGGGTAGAGAGCTTTCTTAGGGAAGCACTAGCGAAAGCCACTTAAGTGCTTTCATTTTCTATCTACTCAGAACGGCCATCTCTGTCATGGATGACCCAAATTATAAAAAATAACAAAAAGGGACAGCAAACAGCTCCTAAAGGATCTCTCCAAACTGAAGGAATGGCAACTGTGGTTGAATGTAGCCAATACGAACTTCACATATACACTGATGGGGTGTGAGCTGTTGGTGATTGACCAGAAAGGGGATTTTAATGCTGTGGATAGCGAGATGAAAATGTCAACCCAGTGCGCGGCTGCTGTGAAAAAGACTAATTCCATGTCAGGAATCATTAGGAAAGGAATTGAAAAGAAAACAGCCAATTTACCCTTACACAAATCTATGTGGAGGTGTGGTGACTACACTTGTAATACCATGTATAGTTCTGGTCGCCACACCTCAAAAATGATATTGCACAGCTAGAAAAGGTGCAGAAAAGGCAACCAAAATGATCAAAGGGCAGGAGCAACTCCTCTATATGGAAAGTATACAACATTTGGGGCTCGTTAGCGTAGAAAAAAGGCAAGTAAGGAGGGACATGATGGAGGTATATAAAATTATGCACGGTGCAGATAATTCTCTCATAATACTAGAACCTGAGGTCATCCCATGAAGCTGAATGGCTAGAGATTCATGACAGGTAAAAAGAAGTGGCTCTTCACACAGTACATAGTTAAAACTATAGAATTTGTTTCAAGAGGTAGTGGTGGCCATCAGCTTGGACAGCTTTAAAAGGGGATTAGACAAATTCATGGAGGATAAAGCTATCAATGATTACTAATTATGATGGCTATATATTACTTTCAGTATCAGAGGCAGTATGCTTCTGGATACCAGTTGCTAGAGAACATGAGCAGGAGAGTGCTATTGCACTCATGTCCTGCTAGTGGGCTTCCCATAGGCATGTAGTTGGTTACTGTGGAAACAGAATGTGGAACTAGATAGGCCTTTGGTCTATCCAGCACAGCTCTTCTTAGGTTCTTAAAATTATGGCCTGCCAATTCAGAGTCCACATCAAACCACTGCTAATCTTTGCAAACAATGACTTAGCACAACATCTGAGTTGAACCACAAGCTCATACGGCTTAACAAAATGATGTTCCACATACAAATACCCCACATGGCAGAAATCTGCACATTAAGTAACCTATATAAACCAGTTATTCAAAGAATAGCATTAGGCCATCGAGTCCAACCCCCTGCTCAATGCAGGAATCCAGGTCAAAGCATCCCTGACAGATGGCTGTCCAGCTGCATCTAGAATGCCTCCAGTGTGGGAGAACCCACTACCTCCCCAGGTAATTGGTTCCATTGTCATTTTGCTCTAACAGTCAGGAGGTGTGTCCCCCCCCCCCATGTTCAGCCAGAATCTGACTTCCTGTAACTTGAGCCCATTATTCCGTGTCCTGTTCTCTGATATGATTGAGAAGTGATCCTGGCCCTCCTCTGTGTGACAATCTTTCACGTACTGGAAGAGCACTATCATATCTCCCCTCAGTCTTCTCTGTGCTACTACCAGTGCTGAGTAGGGGGGAACTAGTACTTCACGCGATTTGGAAGCTATACTTCGTTTAATACAGCCCAAAATATCATTTGCCTTTTGCAGCAGCCACATCACATTACTGGCTCATATTTAGCTTGTAATCTACAAGAACTCCAAGATCCTTCTCGCTTGTAGCGCTGTTGAGCCAAGTATCCCCTATTCTGTAACTGTGCATTTGGTTTCTTTTTCCTAGGTGCAGAACTTGGCATGTATCCCTATTAAATTTCATTCTGTTGTTTTCAGCCCAGCGCTCCAGCCTATCAAGATCACTTTGAATTTTGTTTCTGTCTTCCAGGGTATTACGGTAGCTATCCCACCCAATTTAGCGTCATCTGCAAATTTGATAAGCATTCCCTGAAACTCCTCATCCAAATCATTAATAAAAATGTTGAAGAACACTGAGCCAGGACTGAGCCCTGCGGTGCCCTGCTCGTTACCTCTCCGCAGTTTGAGAAGGTACCATTGATAAGTACTCTTTGAGTCCGATTCTATAGTCAACTGTGGATCCACTGAATAGTTGTTCCGTTGAGCCCACTTTTAGCTAGTTTGCTAAAACTATTCAGAGAACAAAAATTAACAAAATATACCATGTCAGAGGGGGCTTCAAAGGAGCTAGCTCTATGGTTCAAACAGGTGAATGATATTAGATTTTGAGCTTCTAAAGATCATTCTACATGAAGTCAAGCTTAATTCCTCTTAAGATTTGTAGCTCACAAAAATTGTAGGAACACATTTTTCAGTTCTCACATGGCTCTAAAGACACAAAATCAAAGTCTTCAGAGATGCCAGAAGATTTAATCTTAAAAGGATATGCTCTATATCTACATATCTCCAATTTGCCATTTCTGGGCAAGCTGATTGAGCGAGTGGTGGGGGCTCAGTTGAAGGCACATTTGGATGAAGCTGATTATTTAGACCCATGCCAGTCAGGCTTCAGGCCTGGACATGGGACAGAAACGGCCTTGATCGCCTTGGTGGATGATATGAGTAGGGCTTTGGATAGGGGTGAATGCTCTATTCTAGTCCTCCTTGATCTCTCAGCAGCTTTTGATACCATTGACCACGGTATCCTCCTGGACTGCCTGGAGGCATGGGAGGCACTGTATTGCAGTGGTTCCAGTCCTTCCTCTCTGGAAGGTACCAGAGGGTAGTTCTTGGAGAGGAGGCTTCGGACCCTTGGCCGCTCACTTGTGGGGTGCCGCAGGGTTCCATCCTCTCCCTGATGTTATTTAACATCTACCTAAAGCCGCTGGGAGCTATCATCAGGAGGTTTGGGGTGCGCTGTTATCAATATGCGGATGACACGCAGCTCTACCTCTCCTTCAAGTCCTCACCAAGGTTGGCTGTTGAAACCCTGTCCAAGTGCCTGGAGGCAGTGGGTGGCTGGATGGGAAGGAACATGCTGAAACTGAACCCTGACAAGACTGAGGTACTTCTGGTGGGAGACAAGGGAAGTTAGGGGATGCTGACCTGGTGCTGAATGGGGTACATCTACCCCTGAAGGACCAGGTCCGCAGCTTGGGAGGCATTCTAGACTCCCAGCTGTCCATGGAGGCTCAAGTGTCAGCTGTGAGCCGGGCAGCGCTGTATCAGCTCCATCTGATACGGCGGTTGCGCCCCTACCTTCCTAATCATCTGCTCCCATCAGTGGTTCATGCCTTGGTCTCCTCTCGCCTAGACTACTGTAATCCACTCTACGTGGGGTTACCCTGGAAGACGGTTTGGAAGTTGCAGCTGGTACAGAATGCAGCAGCTCGCCTGGTTAAAGGCTGCCACCGGCGTGATCACATCACTCCGGTGCTCAAAGAGTTGCACTGGCTACCAGTTGTTTGCCGAGCCGAATTCAAGGTGTTGGCATTGACCTTTAAAACCCTGTACGGCTCCGGTCCAGTTTATCTCAAGGAGCGCCTCCAGCAACATCAAGTAGGCCAGCTCAACAAGATCTGCCACGGACCGCCTTCTCCCTGTCCCATCAGCCAGAGAAACCAGGCTGGTGGGGACTAGGAGGAGGGCCTTTTCTGTGGCAGCCCCCAATTTATGGAACTCTCTCCCCAGTGACCTCCTCCATGCCCCTTCCTTGATTAGCTTCTGCCATGCATTAAAAACGTGGCTTTTCAGGCAGGAATATGGGGTGGGTTAGGATTTTAAGTTTTGTACTGTTTTTAATCGTGTTTATACTGTGTGTGTCCCCTTGTATTTTATTGGATTGTACATCGCTCAGAGTGGCTGGATGTCTGGCCAGATGGGTGATTCATAAATATAATAAATAAATAAATATCTTCCCCTTATCCCTATATAAAATAACCAGCTTCTAACATTCTGGGTGAGTTCTCATGACACAGCAACCCACCCTGTGAATAAGCTATGCATTGTGGGTTGTTCACAGAACCCACAATGCACCCAAGAGACGATTGGGCTGGCCAGTGGGTTGTCCCCCATTCCTTTCCTGTCTTCCCGCAGGTATTCCAGGGATCTGCACAGCAGAACCTGTCTTGTCTCCTCTTCCCACTGTGAACACAACCCCTTTTGTGGTTGCCGCAATTTTTATTTTTATTTTGAGATTGCTTTTTGCTATCTCCAAAGTGACAGCCAGTGACAGTCCCTCCAAAGTGCCCAAACGGCACATTGGAGGGGCCATTACTGGTTCACCACCTTTTTTCTTTTAATTGCATCAGAAATGTGCAGAAATGTGTTTGGTAATTTTTTATTTTGGTTGGTTACTCTGCCCAAAATTTGAAGCCTTACCTCGTCAATGTTCTGGTAAGCACCTGCTATCAAAGCAGGCACCATCCATGGACATTGACAAAGCCAGGTTTCAAATACATTACTTTGCTTTCACTTGATAGCTTCAAATGCATTTACATTTACAGGAACACTTACTTTTGACAGCTGTCAAAAGTAAGGCTTTCTTTTAAAACAGGGTTTTTGACGGGGCCAAACAGGGTCTTTTGACAGGGACATATACAGTGTTATGCTCAGAGCTGTCATTCCAAAAACAGCCCCTTACCTTCCTTGTGAAGTTTCAAGTGTAATTATGTAGTTGTAAACATTAAAGCATATCATGCTGGGATTCTAGTGCAGTGAGCTCTCTTAGAGGTATCTGGATAGATTTTTCTGACTAGAGATGGATCTCCATTTTTCTGTTCCCTCTGTGTTTCACAGTGTGAACACTGCAGATTGCTTGGGCTTTAGACACCTGATAACTGAGCACTCTGGAGTTACCTCAGGCTATCCTAAAAGATTATAAATTGAATCCTTACCCTTATTTCAGCACCACATTTGCAGAACATAGTTATAAAGCAACATTCATTCTATTCCTGGTTATTTTAATATATTATAATTGCAAGCTATTTTTCCTTGCAGCATAAAGAGACACACCCCTGCAGTAGAACTGGAAGAACCAGCTTCTAAATGCTTTCCCAGTTTTGAGAAACAGGATCGTAAGATTTTGCTTATTCTTTCTTACTACAGTCATGCCTTGGATTGAGAGCATAATTTGTTCCAGAAATGTGCTTGTAATCCAAAACACTTATATCAAAACGAAATCCCCCCCAAAAAAATGTGTAGAGATTTTTAATTTAAGCTGTACTACAGTACTTGTATTGCAAGACGTCGCTTGTATATCAAGTAAAAAATAAATAAATAAATATTTTAAAATTTGCTTATCTTGCAAAACGTTCTCAAACCAAGTTACTTGCAATCCAAGGTATTACTGTATAACAATACATAAGAACTTAAGATCCATGCTGAATCAAACGAAAGGCCTACCAAGTCCAGCATTCTGTTCACACAGTGGCCAACCAGCTTTGCTTGTGGGAAGCCCACAAGTAGGACATGAGCACAATACCGCCCTTACATGCACGTTCCCAGCAACTAGTATGCAAAAGCATACTGCCTGTGATACTGGAGGTAACATATAGCCATCATGACTAGTAGCTATCCAAATTAGTGGTCATCACTACATCTTGAGGTACTGAGTTCCATGGTTTAACTAGGTGCTCTGCAAAGTACTTCCTTTTATCTGTCCTGAATCTCCCACCATTCAGCTTCATGAAATGGCCCCACTGGGCTCTAGTATTATGAGAGAAAAATGTCTCCCTATCCACTTTCTTCACACCATGCATAATTTTGTGCACCTCTATCATTTCTCCCTGTACTTGCCTTTTTCCTAGGCTAAACAGTGCCAGTGTAACCTTTCCTCATAGAGGAGTTGCTCCAGCCTGTTGATGGTTTTTGGTTGCTCCTTTCTCAACTTTATTGTGGTGACCAGAATTGCACACAGTTCTCCAAGTATGGATTACCATATATTTGTAAGAGGGTGGTATGATATTGGCAGTTTTATTTTTGATTCCTTTTCTAATTATACCCAACCTGGAATTGGCTTTTTCCCAGCAGCTGCACACTGGGTTGACATTTTCATCGAGCTATCCACAACCTCAAGATGTTTTTCTTGTTCAGTTAACACCAGCTTGGATTCCAGCCGTGTATACGTGATGTTGAGCCACCTCACTGTTCACTCCTTTCAGATCATTTATGAACAAGTTAAAAAGCACTAGAGTCTAGTGACTAGACCTAATATAGATCCTTGTTTACATCCACTGTGACAATTGGCCATTTATTTCTATTCCCTGCTTTCTGTTCTTTAACTAGTTATAGAAAGTCATATGGTTATTGAAATCTTTAAGAAGTATAACGTTCTAGGGGTCTTACAAAGATGTTATATAAAATGTTGCAGAAATCAGAAGAGCAAGCAGAAAATCTTAAAATAGTTTGGGATACAGAGTTTGAAGAGGAAATATCAAAGGATGAGTGGAATAAGATTTGGGATAGGCGAATATTGAAAAATATGTCTATAAGAATTAAAGAGAATTTTTATAAGCTAATTTGGAGATGGTATTTGACCCCAGTGAGATTAAATAGAATAGATAATAAATGTTCTCCAATGTGTTGGCGAGGATGTCAGGAATTGGGTACATATGCTCATATGTGGTGGAGTTGTAAAAATGTAATGGATTTTTGGAAAATGATTTTTGAGGAAATATCAGAAATTGTTGGAGTTGATTTAGAGGTATGCCCTAAACTAGCTTTGCTAACAATAACGGAAAAGGTGATCGGTTCACAAAATGTTAAAGAATTAATCATAAATTTGTTAACGGCAGGTAGACTAATGATAGCAAGGAAATGGAAAATCCAGCAAGTTTTCACTATTACTGAATGGTATAAGGAAGTATGGGATATGGCTTTGAATGATATGTTGACTTGTAATATTAAATGCAAAAGGGGTCAATTAAAGAAAAATAATTTTAAGGATATTTGGGGTTTATTTTTGGAATATGTGTTTAAAAGGGGGAAAGGGAGTTTACCCTGTCAAGATATATTGTATTTTTGGAATAATGAACAATTATAGAGTTATTGGATTGTTTGGTCCCATGGTGATGGGAGCACAATATTAGTTATGTGTGTATGTTATTTTCTTTGTATTGTTTTAAAATTTAATAAAATATTTAAAAAAAAAAAAAAAAAAAAGAAGTATAACGTTAGTTTTTTTCCTTTTTTAAGGGTACCACTAATCTTTCCACAAGAAGCAGCAAATTATGGCTCTTAGAAGCATCAGGAAGATGTGGGTGATACTTTGTTTTTTCACAGACAACTATTAGAAGCTGTACTGTCCACTATTTCATATTATATTTTCCTACCACACAGTAACAAACTACATTGATGCTTATAGTATACCTAAAATTTCCACTTGCCTCTAGGAATAAGTTCCTTCAAAGGTTGAAAAGTCTTTGTCCCCTTAGCAACACATGCTCTGATGGGCACATGAAGGACTTGTGTACATAGGTTGCCCTAATCATTTTAGGGCACAATCCTATGCATGTTCAGACAGAAAAAAGTTCTACAACTCCTAGCATTCCCCAGCTAACCATGCTAGCTGGGTAATACTGGGACTTGTAGGACGTTTTTCTGACTAAACACACACAGGATTGCATCCTTAATAAATAAAGCAGACCAATATGTGCAAAGCAATGTGCAAGGGAATCTGCTTGCTCCAGTAAAATGAATAAGACAGAACTTATGGACAAGGGAGCTCTGCATGCAGAACTCATGCACATGTGTAAACCCAGGGATTGTGGTCAGCAAACTTTTTTTTTAGTATATGGAGCAATAAGAGTGCCGTATTTCTACACTGATCCACTCCTCAGTAAACATTCCAGTTCAGGAATAGGCAACCTGGTGACCTCCAGATGTTTGAACTACAACTCCATAATCCCTAACCATTGGCCATGCTGGCAAAGGCTTATGGGAGCTGTATCTGGAGGGTACCAGGTTGCCTACCCCTGTTCTACCATAATAGGGGTAGGCAACAGCCTCAATCAAAAACCTCTAGCTACTAGAGTCTAGCACTACAAGTAGCAAAATAGACACCTTTCATTTTCAGCTTTAAAACAAGTCTAGGTACCTTTTTGATTAATTAGATCTTATGCAGTAACTGTGTGGAAAATCAACACAAATGGACAGTGCTTTTTAAAAAATGGATTGCTTTATATAAATCAGATTTTTTTTAAAAAAAATTGTAAATACTATTTATCTTAAATAACTAGGTTAATATCTAAATATAAGCATATTAGCCTACAGTATGTCTGGCAGACGATCAAACAAACAACGGTTTGTTTTCTCAATTCCGGGCTTGTTTCCCTCTTCCTTCGCCCACTCCCTCCATCTCAAATGTCTTTGCAGCACTGTAGTACTGGCATGTAGAGCGGTCCTTTTTTTACTGCTTTTGCCCACCACCTCTATAGCCTGATGAGACAACTCATGAACAACCCACAGTTCTGGGTTCACACATAACAACCACCTTTGGTTTAAACAACCCAGAGTTCACAACCCAACAACAAGCCATGGATCCTCTTTCTGAGTTGTTCATGGTTAACAAACCATATTTATTATGACGGCTGAGTTTGCACAACATGACAACCCAGAACTCAACAACCTATATGGGTTAGTGTTCTGTGCCAACCCAGCCTTTATGTGACAAAGAGATGCAAAACCTAATTCTAAGAATGAAAAGAAGAAGAGTACTCTATTTAGTTGAAAATTTGCATGGTTTAATGGTCAGATTTGCAGCAGTATTTTGTAAATATATGAAGTATCAATGGGAAACTTGATTTAAAATCAATGATTTAAATCAGGGTTTTTTCTTGCCAATTTAAATGTAGGGTACCTTGCTCCAAATCACTCAAAATATACAAGGAATAATAATTTTTTAAAAACCTGCTTAGGAATAAAGGTATGAAGGCAATGGGGAATTTTCCCGAGATAAATATGAAATATTATGCCTACATAAGTGCACTTTGCTTACACAACTCATGTCTGACTGTCAACCATGTCAGGCACAAAGTAAGTAAGATGATCCTTTTCATCTAACTAATGTTTCACAGGGAAAGAATACACAAGGCTAGAGTCTCACAGGACACATCTCCATGAAGAGCAGACAGATAGCGAGCGTTACCTAGGAAAGACCACAGTCTTTACTCAACAGGATACCATACCCTAAAAGCAGTATTACCTGACATCTCTCTCTCTCTACATTTAAATAATCTTCCTGAATTATCAGAATCAAGCACTTCATGCAACACATACACACCACAGTTCAAAACAGAACATTAGCCTGCCACATGTAGATGATAAAGACGCATCTTAAACATCAACGAGATCTGCCACAGACGGCCTTCTCCTTGTCCCTTCAGCCAGAGCAGCTAGACTGGTGGGGACTAGGAAGGGGGCCTTTTCTGTGGTGGCCCCCATACTGTGGAACTCCCTCCCTAGTGACATCCGCCATGCCCCCTCTCTGTTGAGCTTCCGCCGCTCACTAAAAACATGGTTATTCAGGCGGGAACATGGGGTGGGTTAAGATTTTAAAAGTTATACTGTTTTATACTGTTTTAAATATGTTTTATATCATGTATTTTAAATGTATTTTATCATGTTGTACATTGCCCAGAGTGGCCGGTTTGCCGGCCAGATGGGCGATCCAGAAATACAACAAATAAATAAATCACTTTCCACACTTATTTGAAAATGATTTAGATATGCATGCCAATCTCAGTATATAATTCTCCATAAAATGCAGATGTTCAGACAGCAAGTGTGTCCAAATAACCCTCAACAAAACTAATGATTAGGATTACAAGATCCTCGCCAAGCAGCATAAGCCATATGCAGACAGAGTAACAAGGGGAATGTCTTCGGAGTGGATTGTGAATGGCGGCTGACAAGCTGAAAGTTACGTTATGGAGGGTTATGGAGGGCAACTGTGTTACATAGCTTGGATGTGGCAAAAGAAGGACAGGCAGCAATATTAACCAACACTACATCTGCTAACAGGGCCCTCTCTCACATTTGGACAGAAAAGGAACAGGAAAAGGAATGGTCACAAACAGGAGCCAAAGAGAAATAGGAGGTGCTCTAGGAGACCAATTGAAGAACAGCATATTACAAAAACTGATTAATATCTGTATTACAAAATCAATAAATACAGTGTAACAGCCAATCTCAATACCATAAGGGCAACATTTTGAAATAAAATACAGCAAGTAAATATGTCTTCAAACTGCAGTATGATGCACAAACTACTATATTACATTGCTTAAAAAATGCTAGTCAATTAGCCTGATTCATAACTTAATTGTAAATATGAGATAATACTTGAACAAATCCTTCAATCAATATAGAACAGCATTGGATAGAAATGAATATTTTAAAAAAATGTTTGCCACCTTTCTACACAGGCAGTACAACTCAGCTCACACTCTTGCAGATACAGATTTCACAAATTCCCATAACTAGTAGTCGCCAACAATGAAAGCTATCAAAGCAAATGATTAAGCAATACAAAAGCCTAGAGCAGGGGTCCCCAACGCAGCACCCGCAGGCACCCAATCCCCCCCCTTTTAGTACACGTACATGGATTTGTATGAATTGCATACAACTTTATAGCAATTATACAAACAGCAGTTTATCAAATTCCCAAATGTGCCCATGGGTCCAAAATGGTTGGACACACCTGGCCTAGAGAGTTCAACTCTTCACTTAACACAACAGTTTTAAAACAATATGAATAATTTACCATCAACTTTACCATACAACAGATATGTGTTAATACACTGCTTGGCTTTAAAGGAAGCCAAATTACGGTAAGTCTGCCCATGTCCAGTAATAGAGTAGATTTAAGGGAATATTAATGGAAGTCCATTGGTAAAAGCTCATGCCATTTACATGGACAATTCATTTCTTTATTTTATTTACAGCATTTGTATACCACTCCATATCTAGACAGATTCCAGAGCAGTGAACAATAAAAAGATCAAACAGATAAGAGACCCAGTGACATGATAAAAGACAATGACCCAGATTCAACCTCCAACATGTCTACTGAAAGGATTTCAGGTAGCAATGCTGGGAAAGACCTCTGTCTGAGCCCTGAGAGCAGGGATAGGGAACATGTGACCCTCCAGAAGTTGCTGGACTACAACTCCCATCATCCCTCACCACTGGCTATGCTGGCTGAGGCTTACAGCAGGCATGTGAAACTTTTATTCTATGAAGAGCTGTTGACCCACAGGAAAAGGTCACTGCTGAGGCCCTCAGAGGGAGAAGCAGCAGCACTCAGGCATCCCTCCATTGCACCTGGATACAGCACCAACTGAAAGTCCCCATCCCTTCAGCTACCAACTGCCACAGCTGAGGCCAGAGGGAGAGGAAACAACTGCCTTTCATTGTGCTTAGATTCAAGCCCATGGCCTGCTGAATTACCGTACTGTCCATCATACAGATGTGAAAGGCTTAGGAGAACAGAAAGTCAAGACAGGATAAAGTTTAGACTCTAAACCAGTGATGGCGAACCTTTTTGAGCCCGAGTGCCCAAACTGCAACACAAACCCAACTTATTTATTTCAAAGTGCCTTAAATTTGGCAGGAAGGAGGACGGGGCACTAGCTAATTGCGCTGCGCTCTTTCTCAGGGCATGGATCTTCACCGGGCGCACAAAGATTCGGGTGCACGCGCACTGTGCTTCTGAGCTGTCTGTTCAGTTAGAAGGAGGGCTGGGTGCCTGCGCAGTCCGCTTCTGGGGGTGGAGATGTTGGAGTGTGCCTGCCTGTGGAGGCCAGCGAGGAATGAGTGGAGAGGAGTTACTATGGAAACCCGACGCTGAATGCAGACGGGGACGGTCTTTTCGCGATCTGGCGACCAATGGCTCGAGTGCCCACAGAGAGGTCCCTGCGTGCCAGCTGTGGCACGCGTGCCATAGGTTCGCCATCACTGCTCTAAACCATACAGCTATTCAGATTCCAAAATCTTTCCATCATTAGAACAAAGTTTCACAAACTGAAGCATCAGTCCATCCAATGAAGGATCCAAATCATTTTAGAGAGCACCTTCATCCATGTGATTTCTGTCCCCCCATCCCCAAAAACTTTCTGATATCAGGAAATGAGGCCCCAATTCAAGTTCAGTCCTTTATAAATCTCCAGTCATCATCTACAAGGAGCAAGGCTTTTTCTGCAGTGGCCTCAGAATCATGGAATTCTCGATCTTCATTTATCCCTTTTTCTTGCTTCTTTTTGGAAGTATTTTTTTTAAAAAAACGCATTCCTACTCTTCCTAAATGTTTTGCACTGAATTAACATATTTCTTGTGCTGGTATTTGTTTTAGTTTATATTTTGAATTTAAGGCTTTTTATGTTTTCACTTTTTTCTGTAAGCTGCCTTGGAAAGGTGGTATATCTGAGGTGGCAAACATGTGGTCCTGAAGGTTATGTTTGACTGCAACTCCCATCATCCCTCACTATTGGCCATGCTGGCTAGGGCTGATGGGAAACTGCAGTCCAAAAACATCTGGAAGGCCACATATTCCCCACCCCTGTGGTATATAAATAAAAATTAATGGTCTGAATCAATATAAAAAAGCTTAATATGTTGGATAGATAACTGAATATTGAATTACAAATGGCACAAAATACAATTACAACGTTTCAAGAGTGTATTCAGCAGATTTTTTTAAAATGGGCTTGTAATATTTTAAAGCAAACACTTTAAATGAGCACAGTCATTTAAAAAGTTCCCCTAAGCCTTAAGCACTATTTTAGATGTCCTAAAGCTGAATAGACCACAATACCAAGAAATTATAGAAGGAAAAGGTCTATTTTATTCACAAAAAGCCTAGAAATATTCAGAAAGCAATCATTTCAGCAGATAAAGTGCATGCAAATAAATATAAGGCAGCCACAACAGCTAAATATTTATTTATTTATTATATTTATTATATTTATACCCCACCTTTTTTCCTGCAAGGAACCCAAGGCGGCTTACATTATCCTCATCCTCCTCTCCATTTTATCCTCACAACAACCCTGTGAGGTAGGTTAGGCTGAGAGTCAGTGACTGGCCCAAAGTCACCCAGTGAGTTTCATGGCCGAGCAGGGACTAGAACCCGTATCTTAATAAAACTGAATATTTTGTACAGGCTAGTAAACTGGAAGCTTATTTTAAGCAACTTCTGAAAATACCTTTCAGTTGTGATGACTTATAATTAAGTTATTGGTCTCATGAGCTTAGCTATGTAGTGTAAGGTCACATGGTAATGTAGTCACAGGAGTATGCTTCTCATAATTAAGTACTCTTTTGACTATTGCCCATGTTCCCTAACTTAAGAAATGGCTTATATAGTTGTCAGACTTTAAACAATTTTTCTTGTTTTATACTAGGTTTAAATCTATCTATATCTATATATTGAGAAAGAGAGAGCTAGCTGCTATATCACATTCTCAAAGTTAGTATTGTTTTCCCACATCTGCATATTAATTCTAGCTTAATTTTACATTGAAAAGCTCTTCATTGATTAAATGAGGCAGTATTAATGAAATGCAACTTTGTCTTATAGCACAGATATTGATCTTCTTCCCATGCAAGTTAAGATAAATTTCCTTGCAGCATCACTTTGCTCTACCACTGGCAAAAACAGGAAGGATGCTTAGAGTAGACACCTGAAACCCAGTTTCAGTAGGAAGCTAATACGGCTACATTCAATTAAAGACTTCTGCAGCTGAATTTTAATCTATTAATTGATCAATTAAATTTACACAAGTGTGCATGCAACTAAAATAATAATTCTGAAAAAAGTGGCATACTTTGTTTTTAGATTATGAACACGGGCATCACAGCAGACGCCATATCAGAAGAGGCAGTCTCTCCAGGTGAATGAGGAGACATTCCCTGCTACCCATGGATTTGTACTTACATGAATATTTTTAGATTTGTTGCCTGATCAATTAAAAACTTTTGAACAATTCGAGTATCTTGATTAATCAACTAAACACTGCAGCTCTAGAAGTTATTCAGGGTTTAGAAGATGCGGTCCTAATCAGTATACAGCTGGAAAAATACCATGCTCTTGGAAATCACGTTCCTTCCATCATGTCTATGAGCAAACATCTGTGTCCAATGTGGCAGGATCAATCCTTTCTTAACCACATGCCATACTCTTTCTAGGGATGCTCAATATGGTCACCTCACTCTTTACCAATCTTCATGGTGATAATTTCGTTGCCAATTTTCAAGATCTGCCCTATACATATACTCTTATCTCAAACAGAGGCATATTAATTGGAATCAATGTGAGAGAAATGATATACTAAATGATATACTAAACATTTATACAGAAGCTACAGGGTCCTCAATACTGTAAATGCACAGAGGCTAAGAAAATTTTCAATCTACACCCAGCAAAAAAAAAATGTGATGGGAGTAGAGCAGTCAATAATTTCAATGTACAGGAACATCAAGTGCTCTACTTGTGTCAGAGCTCCAGAACTTATTTTTAACATAAAGACTCATATGTAACTTATGACTAGCTGCCTGCATCAGTGTTATCCGAGACATTTTTCCATTTGAGAAACTGGTGCAATGTAGTGGTTAGAAGCATGAATTACATTCCAGAAAGTCCCCAAAAGTCTCAACCATACTTCTTCAGCTGCCAACCCCCTGCCCACCCCATCTACAACAGAGGGATAATACTGGCCTATCTTGCTTGACTACTGTAGAAATTATTATGAAGCAGATTTACTTATTAAAATTTCCCCCCTTAATGTGAAAGCTGGCTAGAGGAGAAAGTCATTCTGAGTATAGACAGAGTGCATTTGCCTGGTCAGTGACCAACCATAGCCAATCTACTGCCAGCATTTACTTTTTTCCTCCTCCCCAATCCCTTTTCCTCTTGCACTTACTGCTCTTACAAAAGTGGGATACAAATACCATAAGGGCACAATCCTATGCATGTTTAGACAGAAAGAAGTCCTACCACTCCCAGCATTCCCCAGCCAGCATTGGTGGCTAGGGAATGCTGGGTGTTGTAGGACTGTTTTTCTGCCTAAACATGCATAGGATTGTGCCCTAAATAAATTAAACATATAACATGGCTTCTAAGCAGATTTGGACTCTGACAGCTAGGTCCACGGTACACCCGGGAATATCAGGGTCAAAATGCGCCTCTTACCATTTCATTCAAGTAAATCCACACCCATTGCTCCAGCTCTTCACAAAATCTCCAGGGGTAGAGGGAGAGAAGAGTGAGAGACCCACATCCCTGAATAGTCTCCTCCACTTCTGAGGATCTATCTTTATATAATCCGCTCACGACCTGGTGAGAGTCTACAGCTCCTCACACCTCCATAAGAAAGAGAAAAACAGGATGCATATGCGTGTGAGGAGGGGAGCTCCACACCCAACGTCCTGAACTCGGCGGGCAGCGCTTACAATGACTTCTGCCCAGAGCGGGGAAGGAACAGGCAGCTCCCTCCCACACCGCATTCTCACCACCACACACGCCAAAAGAAAGCAGGTACACGGGGAAACAGAGCAGGCTCCACGTTAAGGCTACTCCAATGCTGTGCGCGCTTTTACTCCGGAGTAATCCCATCGGGAGAAAGTGGGAGCTAAACACGCCTACTTCGGGGGGGGGGATGAGGCGGCAGTCAATCCCGATGGTGCCACTTGCCCGCCCCAACCTTTATAAGGAGCGTCCCAACCGCCGTCCGCCCGTCAGTCCCCCACCGAGCAGGAGCAGCTGTTACCGCCGCAGCCAGCCCAACCGCCTGCCCAACCGCTTCTCCAGGCAGCCGTGGCGAATCCCGCCCAATTTCCCGCACACCCTTCGCTTCAGCGGCCACATTACCTCAGCAACCTCTTTCCGCTCCGAGGGGCCGCGGCTGCCCCGCAGTCCCTCTTCATCCGCGTCGCCTCACCGCAGCTCGGTGCACGTCGGGCTGGGGCTGCGCTTGGCTGCCCAGGCGAAGTCAGCCCCCTCTTCTCCCCCCCCCCCGCGAGAGGGAGGAGCTCTAATACGGAGAAAGTGGGAGCGGCGTGTCTCCTGCCCCCCCCCCCACGCCTCGTTCCGGCAACCGCTGCCCTGATTGGACGTCGCCCGGCGCTGGTGGGAGTCTGTGCCTGCCCCGCCTTGCGCAACGCCGCCGTCTCATTGGCTGGGGAAAAGAAGCGCAAAGCTGGCCGCTGATTGAAGGCGCCGCGCCGCGCCCAGATGCTGTCACGTGAGGCCAGGTGGAACGCGCAATCTGTTAGGCAGCCGCTGCCGCGAGTAAAATCAAGTATTCCATGAAGCCGGAAACTGGAGCAAGTGCCGTGTGTCAATCCTGTTTCTTCACGCATTCTTATTGTTTCCTTGGTCGCGTCACTTTATCCTACCTAGCTCTTGAGATAAGAGCATAAGTAGAGAGCCTTGTTGAATTAGAACAAGAGGCTGTCTAGCCTTCCCCAACCTGGTGCCCTCCAGGTGTGTGCTGGGCTACAACTCCCAGAATCCCTGGCTGGGGGATTCTGGGAGTTGTAGCCCAGCACACACCTGGAGGGCACCAGGCGGTGGTCTAGCCCATCTACCAGCCAAATGCTGCCTGTGAAGTTTACTGTTGCTGGAAAATAGATGTTTCATTTAGCTTGTGGCCCTGGTTATGATTAACTGAGCAGGACGGCAGCCTATGTTTACTTAGCAGCGGGGTGGTGATTCTTTAAGGCTGCAATCCTATACACGCGATAATGGGAATAAACCCTATGGACTGAGTCGGAATAAGCATGTACAGGCTTGAATTGGAAGATACAGTGAATGTGTGCTCTTTATCCTGTTTTATTTTTATTTGTTTGCATTGGATTACTTGTTTTAGTTAGAACCTGTAGAGTTAAAAGGTTTTGGTTTGGCCATACACATTCATTGTAGCTGTGCACAGATTGCAGGCTGCTTAAATCCCATCAGCCTCAGCAAGATTTAAGCAGCCTAATTTAGCATGATTATAGCCTAAGTATTTCTGGAAAATGTAAATTCAATCTAACTTCAGTCTGAGGGGTCTTTTTCAAGCTGGTTGAAGGTTGGGTATTAAGATACTAGATTTTTGTGAATACTGTTTCCATCTTGGCTCAGCTTGTATAATATCTCCAGCTAACAAGTACAATCTCAGGTTTTCCCACTTACAGCATGCTACCTGTGTTCCCCTTTCTGTGGTTGCTTCCATCTTGTTCCAGCACCTCCACACAGCCACAGATGTGTGTGGAGGGGGTAGATAGAGGTGTAGGGCTGAAAGGTTCCATTATAGGCCAATTTCCCATTTCTTGATGCTTTTTTATGGTGCAGTCATCTGCATATTTACTCAGAAATAAGTCCCACTTTATTCAATGGGGCTTGCTCCAAGGAAAGTGTCTATAGCAGGGGTCTTCAAACTTTTTAAACAGGGGGCCGGTTCATTGTCCCTCAGACTGTTGGGGGGCCGGACTATAGCCCCCCTGCCGCCAAAGCCCCCCTGCCCCCCCAGGATCCCCCCCGTCGCCGCCGTACCTGTACCCGCCGCCGCCAAAGCCCGCCGTGCCGTCACCCCCCTGCCGCTAAAGCCCCCCAGCACCCCCGCCGCCACCGCCAGACCCACCCCACCCCCTCCGTCACCGCCGGACCCCCCCACCGCCGTACTTGCACCCGCCGCCGCCGCGCCGCCGCCGTTGCTGCCGCCGAAGCCCCGCCGCCGCCGAAGCCCCGCCGCCACCACCACCGCCGGAGCCGCGTCATTCTGCTGCGCTCTGTTGCGCTGGACTCCCGCGCTCTCTTCAAAAACAGAGTGCGGGGGTCCAGCGCGACGGAGCAGGGTCCCGCGCGTCACTTCCGCCGCGCCGGAAGTGACACACCGGGACCAGCGCGGGCAGCGCAGCCCGCGCAGCTGGCTCTCCGGGGAGAGCGAAGAACAAGGCAACCCCGTGTGGGTGGCTGAGAGCCTGGGCGGGCCCAGTTCAGGCCTACGGAGCCGGGCCGGATGGGAGGGCACGCTGGGCTGGATCCAGCCCGCGGGCTGTAGTTTGAAGACCCCTGGTCTATAGGCTTAATGTAGGAAGGTTCTTTTCCAGCACAGTGCTGAAGAGGTGTGAAAACCTGAAAACAGTTTAGAAATTTCAATTAGTCCAAAATAGAGCTACTTATTAGGCTACTGACTGAAACGAGTCAATATGGTCAGTCATGCTAGTGCTTCGTTAGTTGCACTAGCTTCCAATCCATTTTTGGCCTGACTTCAGTGTTAGTGTTGACCTTGAAAGCCCTAAACAGCTTGGGGCCAGAACATCTTTCATATGTACCTGCCTGGACCATTAGGTCATCTTTGGAGGCCCTCCTCCAGGTGTCCCTGCTGAATGAAGTTAGGTGGGCGTCCTTCTCAGTTGTGGCACCCTGTTTATGGAATGTCCTCCCCAAGGAAGCTCACCTGACACTCATACTGTTATCTTTTCAGTGCTAAATAAAGACAGTTCTCTTCTACCGGGCACTTTAGATTTTTATTACTGTGGTTTTTGTTTTCTGAGGCCTTTTAAATGTTTATTTGTTGTTTTTAATCTGTTTTATTGCGTGTGATGCCCTAAGAACTTTTTTTGAATAGGGCAGCATAGAAATACCATCTATAGATATATAAAAGCGAAAGCCCTGAGTCACTGACTCATCAATGTAATGTATCTCCAATTTCCCATTAAGCTAGAAAGCTGAAATTTGGTATAGTTGTTGCTTATGGATCACTAATAAAAACTGTGTTGAGAAAAAAAATAAAATAAACCTTCATCCTGCATCTTGGGGTGCTTTTCTTACCCCAAGCTCAGTCTGTGGTGTAATTTACATATAAGTAGACGTACAATCCTGGTAGGACTTTCACCTCCTTCAAAAAGAAAAGAAATCCATTGAGGGGAAGCATTGTTATGATGATTTAAAGTTTTATAGGCCTCAGGCTTTTCAATCAACTCCTTATAGCTATGACTAGGCCTCACCTTTGTTATGTAGATTTCCTGCATTTACATTGTTGTAGGAAAGATTAAGTCTGAACTTACCTTAAGTAGCTGAAACCTGAAATCCATTCTTATTCTGATCCTAGCAGCCTGGGGGAAACGTTCAGTCAGATAAAAGCTATTCTCTATTTTCTCTATATATATAAAAGCGAAAGCACTGACTCATCAATGTATCTCCTATTTCCCATTAAGCTAGAAAGCTGAGATTTGGCATGGTTGTTGCTTATGGATCACTTAATAAACACTACATTGTGAGAACTTTATTAAACCTTCATCGAATCTTGGGGTGCTTTTCTTCCCAGGCTCATATTCTGTGGTGTAATTTACACATAAGTAGACCTATAAGCCTGTCCTGGTAGGACTTTGCCTAAAACAAGGTGGTAAACAATATTACCAAATTTCAGCCACCTGCCTTTTACAGTTTTCTTTCTATAACCAAACATGCCTGGGACACAAAATGACATCAAAAAATCTGCACAACAATGCTGTATCTGGGGTGCTTCGGTGTCCCCAGGCAGTGGGGGTACAATAGGAACCATCCACAGGTCATTTTAGTATCTTTTTATTTCCAGGAAGAGCAGAAAACGCCTCCTTCAAAAAGAAAAGAAATCCATTGAGGTTACAAATCAAGTAACTTGGTGATATTAGTGCCAGAGGGTAAAACTTTGAACGTAGTGGACCAAGAAGCACTACGCTCATGGCTATGTAAGTCATTAAATCTTAGATGTTACACCATCCGCATGGTAGAAAATAATCAGTTTTTTAATCCATTTGAAGAATGGGTCATTCAGCTAGTACATAAATAAATAAAAGCTGAAAGTAGGGCTGGCCTGATGTGAATTCTGTGTGCCCCTGCCATAGGACTTCTGCTCTAAATGAAACATAACCATTTGTTATCATTCCCTATAGTACAGTTGCCCCCAAAAGCAGCAGCTAAAAATAAGGTTTGTACAACATTCCTCTGTCTGGGCTATGTCCAGTGCTGCTGAGGGGTCTTGGAGCATACAGACCAGCTCCTGCCCCAGTTTAGGGGATGATGTTTGGTTGAGTAAACTGTGTTACCACTGGGTCCTTGTCAGAGTGGCCCCTCCCCTCAGCTCTTCTCCCTCTCAGCAGCCCTGACTGCCTGGGGTGCTGTTTCATACTGTGCTATTTCATGCTGTGTTAACTAAGGGACATTAGTACATTTGCTTTTGACCTACAGAGACTGGATGTGCTGACTGGTGCTGCAGACCTGTGCACCCTTCCCTTGGAGTAAGCCCCATTGAATGTAGTGGGATTTAATTCTGAGTAAATACACACCGGATTGCACTGTCAAGTGTACTGGAGCACCAAAAAATGCACTGCATAAATGTCCTTGTCGAGCCATTGCCTGACAGCTATTAAAAGCACAGCCAGGATGAGATCTGACAAGCTTCAGGTGGCAGCAGGCACTTGTGGAAGTGTGTGTGATTTAAAAAAATAATTAAAAAAACTCAAGTCAGCAGCATGGGAATGCGAAAGGGTGCCCAAGTATCTCTTCAAATGAGCCATCCCATCTCATGGAACAGCTGCCCATGTAGCCCCTCTCCTCCAAGGAGGAGGATCGACCGGAGTTCTACATTGTGTGGAAGGCAACTGCAGTGTTCATAAAGGACTTCTAAACTTTTTGAAAAGGTTATTGTTTAACTATCGGCCATATTGAACATTTGGAAAATTGTGAAAGATCTCTCTCTATATATATATGATTGCCACTAATTTTAAGACAACTTAACATTAAATTGAGGATGGGATTCAGAGTATGTGGGAAGGAAAATGGTTTACTGGGGCACGGTGCTCTTCATTTCCATCTCTAACTATTGACCTTTCAATATATTCCAATGAATATACGTGCTGTCTCCAGGCAGCGTAATTGTGATCCATTAAGGGAAATGTATCAAATGGTTTATATATACAGTAATACCTTGGATTACAAGTAACTTGGTTTGAGAGCGTTTTGCAAGACAAGCAAAATTTTTAATATTTATTTAATTTTTTTTTTACTTGATATACAAGCGTCGTCTTGCAATACAAGTACTGTAGTACGGCTTAAATTAAAAATCTCTGTACAAATTTTTTTTGAGGGACTTCGTTTTGATATAAGAGTGTTTTGGATTACAAGCACCTTTCCGGAACGAATTATGCTCTCAATCCAAGGCATGACTGTATATATATATATATATATATGGGTTGTTGTTTTTTACAATAGGGACTGAAGCTTGTCTCCCACTCATTATTTTTTTTTAGTTTATTATATTTATACCCCGCCTTTTTTCCTGCAAGGAACCCAAGGCGGCTTACATAATCCTCTTCCTCCTCCTCTCCATTTTATCCTCACAACAACCCTGTGAGGTAGGGTAGGCTGAGAGTCAGTGACTGGCCCAAAGTCACCCAGTGAGTTTCATGGCCGAGCAGGGACTAGAACCCGGATCTCCTGAGTCCCAGTCCAACACTCTCACCACTACGCCACACTGGGATGAGAACAAACTCCTTTGCCAAAACAGAAGTTAATAAACTAAAGTCCTTAGAAATACACTTGCCAACTGCCCAGGAAAAGGCTGGGTGAACTGCCTTTCTGTGGTTAAGAGCAGCTTAACCTTCAGAAATCAGCAGGTTGAAACTTTCTCAGCATAAAATTGAGTATTATCAGCTCTTAATGCCTTCAGATCAAGCTTGACAGAAGCCCAGAGGCAACCCACCTTAGGGGCAACCCCCCCCTCTCAAGGGTGGCATTTTTTTTCTGGCTCTCTTCAAGCACACTAACATTACAGTCGCATTGGTCACGTTCAGACCTTATGGTAAACCAGATTTTAAAAAGAACTATTCTGGCTTACCATGAGCAAGCAAGCGTGCTCAGGCATGTTGCTCAATCACTCCCTCTTGGCTCTGCCTGCTAGTGGGAGTGGCGAAATGACCCAGGAAGCCTCAGCCCATAGTTATGTCCAAACTGGGATCCCTGACTTGTTGCTCTCCTATCAAGCTGGAACCATAAGCCAGGATTTGTTCTTGGCTTATGACTCTGGCTTGTTAGGAGAGGAACAAGCCAGGGATCCCAGTTTGGACACTACACTAAACAAACCACGGATGGAGAGTCCCTGACTTATTTAAGCCTCTCCTGGTGGGAGGAGGAACCAAGCAGCAACTGAGCAGCATGCACCAGCTTGTTCATTCGCAGTAAGCCACACTTTAAAAAAATTTAAAAATCTGGTTTACTGTGATGTCTGAACATAGCCACTGTGTTCTAAATAATTTTTGCAAAGCCACAAAATAGGGTGATAGCACCAAACAGTGATGCACAGCAGACTATTCAAGGTGCAGAGATGTATTAAATCACAAAAATATATACATTCCAAACATATGTTTGCCAAACCATATACAGGCCTGTGGCTTATGCTGGCTCAGCTTGTCTGAGCGTGGAAAGCTAAGCAGGGTCAGGCCTGGTTATTACTTGGATGGGAGACCCCTCCTCTAGTTTCCTGCATTGAGCAGGGGGTTGGACTCGATAGACTTGTAGGCTCCTTCCAACTCTATTATGAAATCTATGAAAATATGTTGAGCTATACAACCCTGCTTCAGGGAATGACTCAAAGTAGATTGTTGGTTTTATTTAAGAAAATATACCAAGCTCAATCTTTATCTTGTAGCTACATTGGCTAAGTAGCATTCCCCTTTAAGAAAGACTATTTATTTATTATATTTATATCCCACCTTTTTTCCTGCAAGGAACCCAAGGCGGCTTACATAATCCTCCTCATCCACTCCACTCTATGTGGCTTGTAATGTACCAGGACTGTGATTATTTTTTATTTAATAGATG
Source organism: Shinisaurus crocodilurus (assembly GCA_021292165.1). Lineage (NCBI taxonomy): Eukaryota > Metazoa > Chordata > Lepidosauria > Squamata > Shinisauridae > Shinisaurus > Shinisaurus crocodilurus. Next base: position 26,583,068 of record CM037880.1, on the reverse strand, counting down.
TTCTGTCTTGAATACTTGGGCTTTGCACTAAGAAGTTTAAAAATTGTGGCCAGATGCAAAAGAGGACAGAGAAAGCGACACTTGCTGGAATTCCTTCTTTTATGTAACTATTAAAGATGCAGAAACACTGTTATCTTTTGCATCTCATCTCCTTAACTATGAAACAGTTCCCTGCTAGAGTCCTAAAAAATGCCTCATTGAACTAGAAACTATCTCACCTGACAAGTAATTAGAGAATTAACTACTCCAAGGGGGCTGGCCCAAGACATTTTGCTATCTGAGGCAAAGGACAGGATGGCACCCCGCCCCCTCCACTGCCATTCCACATACAGAACCTGACTGCACCACCAGTTGAATCTTAGGTCAACATTGACCACCCTACTTGAGGGCAACAGGTTGACTTAGGGAGTGCAGGGCAGGCCATATGGCTTGCACAGCTCTGTCCTCCAACAACCCTGGTGCCATTGATTCATCCTGTCGCCTGCAGCTTGCTGCCCTCTCAAATGCTGCAATACAGCAGTGCATGTGAGTAGTATCATGTGAGTAGCACAGCCTGTGCGTGGCTATTGGAGCGCTGAGACTGTGGCTTGGGCTGGCTACCCTGTTCTGTGCTTGCTCAGGGGCTTTCTCAACAGCAGAGTCTGTGAGGTGTTGGGAAGAGGTGACTAGACCAGCAATGATCAAGCATCACTGCAGCTGGCTCAGGATGATGTGGAAAGCCAGGGGCTGCTGCTGCTGCCCTCACTGCGTTCACTGCCTGAGGCAGCTGCTTCACTTTGCCAAATGGAAGGGTCGGCCCTGCACTCCAATATATGTGAAATATCTTATATCAATCATTCTTTAACAGTGATAATATTTTGTAGTACCAAGAGACTAGCATTTATCTGTATTATGAATATATGTATTTGTGCTCCACATTTTCATTTTTACTGCCTCTCTTTTAAATATTCATATGTGTTATTCATTATTCATATACAGATGATCAAGTAGCTGTCAAGGCAATTAGTTGATATACTGCAGCTGAGACTATGTAGTTCATTAGAAATCTTAAAATGCCACCAATTTTAAGTTTTGTTTAAAGAGTTGGTGTGCCAGCCTGTCTTAAAGGAGTGTTAAATTTCTAAACATTAAAATATAAGATTGCAATAGAAAAGCTGACCGATATAAATTAAAAATAGGACTCTCCTACCCCAATCCATGGTCTTAAGTGTGCCTAGCTATGTATAGAATTGCAGCTGTGGCAGAAAGATTCATTTGGACTACACTTACCCTGTCCAGTAAGAACTATTTATCTACTGGGCCAATAGGAAGAACAACCGTTCAGAAGCAGCAGCCCTTATCTGCTTTGCTTTAAGATCTGGCCCAAGGGGTGGAGGTGGTTCCGGGCAGGGTTGCGCTTTGCACCACCACTGAGGCCAAGACAGCCAGAGCCGCCATTAATATCAGCAAGGGAGGAGGGCAACTGTAATAAGTCCCTCCTATCCGGATTCTAACTGCCACCAAGCCAGCCATCATTCAGAACCACCATGTGGCAGGAACAGTCCTGACAGCCTGACCTCGTTATTGTTCCCAGATTTGGTTTTAGGGAGGAGGGTTGCTTCCAGGGAAAGGTTGCTCTTTGACCAATTGCTGAGGCCAAGGCAGCCAGAACCACAGTAGACATCGGGAGGAACCTAAAGCCAGGGCCAGTGCAAGACATAATGTCGCCTAAGGTGGGAGAATCACTCCTACCCCCGTTTTGTTTGCCTGCTTTGTTTTTTCACAGCATAGCTGATCGTGCCCATCAATATACCTCTCTAAGGGTCCTTCTCCTCAGAGTGAGGCACCGACCTGGGTCAAGGTGGCCACAGAGACCGCCTTTGCCACCCCCACTTTGCCACAATGGCAGCAAATAGGGTTTAAAGTCACTTTAAAATAACATAATACCATAGTGGGAAAGCAGCAGGTGCGGCTCCGGAGAGCCCTGCTGCCTGCATTCCTGCTGCTGTGGTGGCACTCCATGGCAGGTGAGTAGGCAGTAGCAGCCACTACAGCTAGTCAGGGAAACATGGTTGGTCGCAGTGGAGGCAGGTGCCCCTTCAGGAGGCAGATAAGAGGTGCAATCTGCCCCTCCTCCCGATCTTCATTCTGAGCCATGTAGTTCACTGTGGCTCTGGGAGAGGTTAGGCCTGGGTTCCTTTGTTCTAGGATGGAAGTTCTACATGTGGAAGCTGCCTGTTGCTGAGACGGTAAACAACTTTACTCAGGCATGTTCTTAACTAACTTGTCATATGTAAACTGCTTCAAGAACTTTTTGTTGCAAAGCAGTCTATGAATACCCTCAATAAACATCTATGCAGGCAAGACGGATAAGATATGGTTCCAGGGTAAAGACAATAAAGTGAAATAATACCTATTGGGTCTGTTAGTTGGATGAATCCTGTCAGAGAATTGCTAGCATCATTAGGCCATTGGAGCACTGAAGACATACTTAGGGAAGACCGCCTGGAAGTTACCGTATTTTTCGCTCCATAAGACGCACTTTACCCCCCAAAAAAACTAGGTGGAAATGTCTGTGCGTCCTATGGAGTGAATATAGTAAAAAAAAAAAAAAAAAAATTTTTTTTTTTTTTAACTTTCCTCTGCTGGTCCGGAAGAGCGGAGGACTCCTGGGTGGGGCGGGGGAAGCCCCCGCCTCTCAGCTGATTTTTTTTTTTAAAAAAAAATTTGTACCATACAGTAAGTGCGTCTTATGGAGCGAAAAATACGGTAAATAAGGCCCAATTAAATTGAATTCAGTATATTTGGCCAGGGTAGTAGTAGCCGTGGTAGTAGTAGTAATAGTATTTGGTTCATTTCTATACCACCCAATGGCTGAAGCTCTCTGGGCGGTTCACAGCAATTCACAAAATACAAAACACAGATATAATATAATATAGCATAAAATACAGATACAATTTAAAAATATCGTTTAAACCATAAAATACAGCATAAAATTTCAATATACAAAATTTAAAATGTTATAAACAGCTAAAATTGTTTCAATTAAAAAAAACCCCACTAGCCCTGTTAGAACAGCTAACATGTCCCATCATATGCCATTGAATGCCTGGGAGTAGAGGACAGTCTTAACCTGGCACTGAAAAAAATGACAGAGTTGGTACCAGGTGGATCTCAGAGGGGAGATTATTCCAGAATTGGCGGGCCACCATGGAGAAGGCCTTCTCCCTTGGTGCCACCCTCCTTCCTTGGAGGTTCCCCCACCCTTGCATTGATCGATATGTAGATATTAAAGCTGATAGTGTGCATCTTCTCACTGTGTCCACATGTGTGCTCTAAATGAGCTGAGTAAGCAAATTCACAGTCTTTCACAATAAGCAACAACAACAAGAGTCTTTCTGGCCCAAATGAATCTAAACAATTTCTGATCAATCTCTGGACTGAAATAAAAGCATATTTAATACAGTGTATGTAGTTTGGGTGATTTAAAAACAATTTACTGTGTATTTTCCTTAATATGCTTTGCTTTACAATACAGAATTAGTCTTGGAAGCCCCTTTTCCACATCCAAAGACTTTACTTTGAGCCTTGCATTGCTCTCTAACGTTGACTGTCAAAGTCCTTCCATTTGCAATCAATGTGTAGGACAAAACTGAAGGAGCTCTGCTTTGAGCGAAACAATGGAGATGGACATTGATCTATAATGTAACCATTGCATATGGATAATGCAGGGTGGTTCAAGCATGCACAGGAGCCATACCTTGTGTTTTGGAAACTGTGCCTCTAATCCTAGATGGTGCTTGCTTGGAAGCTCAGAGGCAAGCTCAGAGGCACTATTTGGCCAGCCTGTGGGGACAGGCAGAGAAAAAGACAGTTAAGGCTAATGCACAATACAGGACACTCAGGTTTTAGGACCCAAACTAATTTCAGATTCTGTGGCCCTCCCTCACAAAGCTGCAGGTAAAACTTAGCCCTGAAACAAATTCTTATCTTACAGTTTTACCAGATAAGACTTTATAGTCTCCCAGTGAAAAATAGCTAAAACAGAATCCTGTGTTACCTTGACCTAGAAATAGGAGGAACTATTATCTGATGGTAGGATGTAAGGGATTGTGCTTTTTTAAAGCCATGCAAGCTCACTCACTTACGTCTCACCTTTCATGTTCTGCAGCCACACTACCATTGCATGCCCATTAATGGACCCTCATGCAATCCCCAAAGGTCTCTTTCTGTAGCTCACAGTCAGAGAGCAGGCTGTCAGCTGGCAAATGGTTTACCCTGGTGTCTCAGGATTATTTTATGATCCACGCATGCTTAAATTCTACCGAAGTCAGTGAGACATGTGAATGCAGAACTCTAGATATGATTGCAGCCAGTGCTGTCAATAAGAAAGTTGTTGCTGTTTTTACTTTCCCTTGAAGAATTTCCCATTTCGGAATGTAGCCTGTGTTTTAAAACTGTTTACAAGGATCAGCTTGGCTCTGGAGTGTTTATTTTTATCTATTTTTCTGTGGAGATAATGTTCTAGACCTCTTAACCTCCTGACACTGATGCTTTGGCAGGGCATAACTGAGATTCTTGCATAATTAAACAGTGGACTCTCAGGTGACAGTCACGTTGTTGAACTGTATTCTTCAGGCTTTCTGCTTGCAGCTTGGATCAGTTTACAATTGCAGGACTGCTGAGAGAAGGGTTTTCCGAGGTCACACGTGGGGGAAGGAAAGAAAGAAAGTACTTAGTTGAAGACTCCTTACAGCTGCAGTTCAGACTCCAGATGTGGGGTCAGTGGTTGGGAAGGAGAGACTTGAAGAACGGCTATGTGTTGCTTGCCCGGGGAACAAAGACCTGTGAGAGAGGTGATCAATAGAAGCGTTGAACAAGGCTTGTTTCAAGGCTAAATTAGACCTGCATCACTTGAAGTACCATGGTTGACTTTTAATTGTTAATAGGTGCTGCGGGGGGGGGGGGGGGATTTTCATGACAAGTGCAGTGCACAGGGAAGGAGTTAGCTCTTTCCTCTTTCACATAGTCTCCCCTGGGTGCCTAATGTGTGTGTGTGGGGGGGGGCTTTTTATCAGGGAAAGGAAAGGGTTAACCCCCCTTCCTGTCGCTGTGCCAATTAAAATCAGGGGCCCATAGTGGCTATTAACTTAAAAACACCACAGCACTTTAGTATCAGGTCTAGTTTGGATCTGAGGCAAGGAGAAGGGAACTTGTGCTGTTGTTGGGCAACAACTCCCATAATCCCCAGCCAATCTGACCAATGGTTGTGGATGATGGGAGTTGGAATCCAGCAACTAGAGGGCCCCAAGTTCCCCACACCTGCTCAAAGGCTTCAATCTGATGCATACTTATTTTATGAAGTCGAATTCAGTAGGACTTCTGAGTCAACATGCATAGGGCTGGGCCGCATGAATGATATTCATTTTCCTGTGCCTATTGGTTGGAAGAGCCACATTGATCATCATAACTATTATTTATTTTATACAGTGCCATCGGTTTAGCTGGTGCCTTGCAAGGTACACAGAAGAGAAAGGTCCCTGGCTTGAGGAGTTTACAATCTAAAGTTGGACAATGGGGATAGCACAAGAGGAAGGGAGAGATGGATGAGCCAAGAATAACAAGGGATGAATACAGGTGAATACAGTTACAAGTACGTAAGACTTACAAGTGGTTGGGGGTAAATATTGAAGGTTTTGCAAAGGGCATCACAGAAAAGGTGGGCTTTGAGGCACGATATTGATGCATATTTGGTTTCTTGATTCTTTGCCATGCAGCTGCAGTGATCATAGAATCATAGAATAGTAGAGTTGGAAGGGGCCTATAAGGCCATCGAGTCCAACCCCCTGCTCAATGCAGGAGAACAGATGTGGGCAGCCCAGTCAGTCACCCATCCAAGCACTGACCCAGCTCATAGCTGCTTAGTTTCAGCATGTGGCCTGCATTATGTGCTCTCGACACCACCTGCAGGTACCTATGTCTCTGTTTCTTTCTACAACCCCAGCACACAGGGTACCACACTCAGATCACTTTCTCCAGGTGCTGCTGAGACTCAGTCATGTTGGATGATGTTATGCATCAGAATTCAAGTAAATGATTTGCCAGTGGTTAAGAGATGATGGGTGGGTAAGGCCTGATCCCAAGCTCATAAGCAGTCATGTTGGCTCATTATATTTTCAGATTTTTGTGTGTGTCACATATGGATTTACTAACTTTAACAAGAGAGCTCCTGAGCTCCCTGTAGACCCATCAAGAGCTTGCCTTATTGGAGAGGGATATTCATTCCAATGAATATTAGAGAGGAGATTTTATAAGATTCTTTACAGAAAAATAATCTCTTGGGAGAGTTGCTCTTGAATTAAGTGTGACAGATGACATTTTTAATGTTTATCATTTGCATATTACAAGGCATAAATATTTTACTGGTTTTAGCAGCCTGATCCCAAGATTTGACCCGAGCAGCATAATCCATCAGGAACTTTTCCATACAGGCCCCACAGAAATGAATGGATTTGCTGCAAAGGGTGACTTGTGCAGCTTGATCCACTGAAGATTGCACAAGACTTTCAAATAAGTTGTGCCCTGTGTTAATTCCTATGTATGCAGGAGAGGTGCCATTTGGGGTTTGGTCTTGGCTTTGCCTCAGGCGGTAGGTTCATGACTGAGCAGGTTTTGAATTCAAGCCATGGTGCCTGCCCTGCATCCCCTAACCAAACCTGTTGCCCTCAGTAAAATTCAATTGCCAGTCTGGTCAGCTTCTGTATATGGAGTGGGAATGGGTGCCATCTTGTCCTTCTGGCAGCAAAATGTCTTGGGCCAGCCCAGTGGATCAGACCAAAGGTCCATCTAGTCCAGCATCCTGTTTCCCACAGTGGCCAAGTAGATGCCTCTGGGAAGCCCTCAAGCAGCACATCAAGGCAATAGCCCACTCCCATTGTTGCTCTCCAGCAACTGGTATCCATCGGCATGTTGCCTTTGAACCATCATGACTCATAGTCATTGAGAGACTTCTCCATGAATTGGCCTTCTAATTTTCAAGCGATCTGAGCTAGAGCCTAACATATCTAGTGGCAGAGAATTCCATTATGAAATTACCGCTGTGCAAAGAAGTAATTTATTTCGTCTGCCCTGAATCTGTGGCCAATCGGTTCCATTGGTTGACCCCAAGTTCTAGTATTATGAGGGAGAGAGAAAAATATCTCTCTGTTCACTTCTTCCATGGCATGCATAAGTTATTTGTCTCCTGAACAGAAAGATGAACTTGTTTGTTGATGTTGATCAGCAGCACTTTCATTTTAAACAAAATAAGAAGAAACACATTGAAGAAACTATCTTGAGAGGACTAGAGACGTGCTTTTAACACTTGACATTTGGAACATGCTTTCGTTCATAAGTCAGCATTCAGAGGCTGCTGTGCTGAGATCATGAACAGAGCAAGCTATTTTGCTTTGCAAAACAGTTAAAAGGTCATTGCTGCCTCATTATTTTGTTTCCTGGTAAATTACTGCACAGTATTCTCATCAATGAATTAGGCATGATCTTGCATGTGTATCTTATTCCTCCTCCCAAAGGATACAAAAGGCACATTGAGAGAAATAAAGAATCTCCACTGAGAGCTCTTGAAACTAGCAGTGGGTCTGATGGGCAGGAGTTTGATTTTGCATTTAATGCACATGGCAGGCAGCTGTAGGAGGAAAGTGTGCTGATAAGAAATGGACTTTTAATTGGGAATCTTCACCATTTTGTAGAATGGTGAGCTAGCCAGCTTCAGATGCTGTTAATCTCCATCCTGGCCTTTATTTCCTTCTACTTGTTGCCTCATAGTATTTTACAGCTTGTGAGAAGAATGTCATCATACTGTCACCTGACATGCTGTTGAGTCAGCCTGGGCTTATTATGTGGATGGGCCATAGCTCAGCAATAGAGCACATGCTTTGCTTGCAAAAAGTCCCAGGTTCAATCCCTGGCATCTCCAGATAGGGCTTGGAAAGACCCTTTTCTGAAACCCTGGAGAGCTGCTACTTGTCTGTAGACCTGGGGTCTCCAATGTCATGCCCATGGGCGTCAGTGTGTTTGCAGACACCTTGCTTGGCACCCACAAGGTTCCCTACCCCTCCTGATTTTTATTTTATTTCTTAAGATTTTAAAAAATAAATTCTTTTTTAACTGTGATGCTGGCATGCTACAAAACAAAGGGTTCCCCTCCAGCGCCATCTTTATTTGGGTTCAAAAGAGTGGTTTTGTGTTTTGGAGCTCAGACCCCCCCCCCCACCTCTGATTTGTACTTCGGTTCTTGGGTGATTTACTTTTCTTTTAATCTCAGCAGTTTGCCTTCTTGGAAATTAATGTCTGTGACTGACCATGCCCACCATGACAGCCATTTTATGAATGGATAAGCCCCGGCCATTGCAGCCATTTTGTGAGAGCGCCCATGACACTCTCTAAAAATGTCAAATGTGCCCAAAAAGGTTGGGGACCCCTGAGTTAGAGGATGGTACTGGCCCATTTCACAATTGCAATGAGGTCTACACAAGTAGCAGAACTCTGTTGGTGTGCCCTTGCAGGGTTACCTGGCAGTGGGGACAGGCATCAGCAGTGCTCTGAGCAGTGCTGGTGGCTGCCAGTTTAATTCCCCACAAAACCTCACAGTGAAACTAAGTTGGTGGCATGGTGGGAAATTTAAAAGGCCATTCGATCCAGCTGCCAGGTGCTGCTTGGAGTGCCAGGCTTGGTGTGTGTGTGTGTGTGTGTGTGTGTGTGTGTGTGTGTAGGTATTTAAAAGGGGTCCAGGTGTCACCAGTGGGCTCTGCCAGGCTGCTGTGGCCCTGGCCGCTGCCTGGTGCTGACACCAGCATTGTATATATGAACCTCTCTGCAAGTAAAATCTAGCAGATCAGGGGAAATGTTTCTAGCCTAGCCCCCTCCCTGCTGTGCTGATTTTCTGTTTGCAGGGAGGGTGGTTGTTGTTTTTTAATGCAAGGGAACATTTAAAAATGTGATTGCCCAACCAGTTCGAGATGGTTCGGCCCATTCCATCATATCTAGATTCTATTACCTCATTCTCCTGCATGTGTAGACCAGGCATGAGAAATAGCAGCAGTTTGCATTGTCTCTTGGTTCAGCTGAGTTCTATTGCATCTGTTAAAAATGGCAATTACCTTTTTTTAATGGATGTCTGTTGATGTAGTCTAACAAGATTTCCCATGCTATTGATATACAGCTGTCATTCTCAACAACACTTTTTCTGTCACACAATTAATTACTGTATTATTGAAGAGTGCAACTTTTCACGTCAAGGCATGCTTATATCAGGATCTGCATGGTAATTAATGAAGGGAAATAAAGATCACGCATGCTGATGCGGGGGGGGGGGAATGTTCACAAGGTGTGCAATAATTAGGTCATCTCACAGGGTTGCAAAACCGGTGACAGTAACCCTACAGAGAAGAGATATAATTCATATGACGTTAATTGCCGCAGATGAACAGTCTGCTTGTTACGGAACTTAGGAGAAGGCTGATTATTAGGATCTTTGGTTATATTTACATCTTGCCCAGTCACCAAGTCTCTGGGCAGCTTTCACAGATGTCCTGGTTCATAGATTTCATAGATCATAGAGTTGGAAGGAGCCTATATACATTGTTAAAAGGGGGACAGGGAGATGGTTCCCAGGTCACCATCGAGAGAACCCTCCTGTTTCTTTAACAGGCCACAGCTGTGGAGGCGGATGCTTTGCTCCTGCTCCTTCCCCAGGCCTGTCACAGCCCCCACTCCCTTCCTGCCTGCTGAAGCAAGCAGCACTCTAGCTTTCCTCTGGAGGGCGGGTGACAGGACCAGGAGGCATGGCTGCAACTTCCTTAATGGCAGCATTGTCCTTCATGGGGCAAGTCTGTCAAGCTACAACATGCCCTCTGGGTTGAGATCTATGTATATAGAAGAAAAGAACGGGGGTGGGGGAGGCTTTGCCTCAAATATTCCAAATATGCTTCTCCCCCCCATCCCAGTAGCCCTTGCTGTTTAGCAGCCACCCAAAGAACCACTTACAAGTTTGATACAATTATGCTTATATATATATATATATATATATAGATATAGATATAGATATATATTTTAAATGTCTCAAACATTTTGGTCTTTCAGTATTTGAGTATGAAGTTCAAATACTGTTAAATAAAATTGTCTTAAAAGCCCACCTAAAGGCAAATAAAGAAAGGTCCTACTTGATCACCCCAGGAAGGGAGTTCCACAATTGTAGTGCTACCACTGAAAAGGCCCTGCATCTTTTACCCACCAAGTGGATAGCCAGTGGAGGCAAGGCCAAGGGCAGGGCCTCTGAAGATGATGCAAGGGTTTAGGCAGGTTCATATGAATGAAGACAGCCCTTCAAGTAACCAGGCCCCAGACTAGCAAGGGCCTTGAAGCCAAGAGCACTTTAATTGGGCTCAGAAGCATCAGTGTAATATTGGTGTAGTATAGTTGGGTTAGGGTGGCCATGTGTCTTCCTTTACAGAGGACAGTCCTCTGTAAAGGAAAGGCAGTCCAGTTTAAAGATGAAGGACCATGGTGAGAGTGTTGGACTGAGACTTGGGAGATCCGGGTTTTAGTCCCCACTCGGCCATGAAACTCACTGGGTGACTTTGGGCCAGTCACTGCCTCTCAACCTAACCTACCTTACAGGGTTGTTGTGAGGATAAAATGGAGAGGAGGAGGAGGAGGAGGAGGAGGAGGAGGAGGACTATGTAAGCCGCCTTGGGTTCCTTGCAGGAAAAACGGCAGGGTATAAATATAATAAATAAAAGAAGGGAGAGCAGCAGGGGCCTTGGAGATCCCCATCGACAGCTAGCATCTGTACAGCACAGTGAACGAGCACACAGGTCACCTAGTCACAGTCTTCTCCACCCCTGCCACGCTGCTGAATTCGGTGGCAGGGAGAAGGAATAAATTTGGGGTGGGGGGAATGGCGATTTTAGGCTACAGAGCGCTAGAACAGCCAAATTGACCTTGTTTGCAGGGTAAATTTGAACCTTCTAGCACTCTGTAGCTACTATGGAGTGGTTTGCCCCTGAATTTTGGCGACAGACTGCCAATTTCTGGGGATTAAAAAAAGTCTGTGTGTGGGAGGCCGAGGGGGGGAGGGGGGCCAGGGGGCAAAAATGGCCCTGGGCCTCTTGCTGTTGCCCACCCCTGATTTAAGTGATAGTAACTATTTCTAAATTTGCATCCATACATGTACGGTAAGTTAGCAAATCTATTTTTATACATATTTTATGCAAATCTGTATCCTCTTTTGTCCTTTTTTGGGGGTGATGCATTTCCTCTTTGTTGGCGATACGTAAGAGGCCACCCTATGCGTTCTACGTGGGGTTACCCTTGAAGACGGTTCAGAAGCTACAGCTGGTACAGAACGCGGCGGCTCGCCTGGTTAAAGGCAGCCACCAGCGGGATCACATCACACCAGTGCTGAAGGAGTTGCACTGGCTACCAGTTGCTTGCCGAGCCGAATTCAAGGTGTTAGTTTTGACCTTTAAAACCCTATACGGCTCCGGTCCAGTCTATCTCAAGGAGCGTCTCCAGCAACACCAAGTGGGCCACTCAACAAGATCTGCCACGGATGGCCTTCTCCTTGTCTCTTCAGCCAGAGCAGTTAGACTGGTGGGGACGAGGAAGAGGGCCTTTTCTGTGGCAGCCCCGCCATACCCCCTCTCTGCTGAGCTTCCGTCGCTCATTAAAAACCTGGTTCTTCAGGTGGGGATATGGGGTGGGTTAAGATTTTAAAATTTTTATATTGTTTTAAATGTATTTTATTGTTTTTATTCTGTGTACATCGCCCAGGGTGGCTGGTTGCCAGCCAGATGGGCGATAAATAAATATAAATAATAAATAAATAAGTCGGGATCCAATCATCTTCCAGCCAGCATAACTGAACCATATTAATTATGCTGCTAGTCTGCCCCTGTACTAAGGCGTAAAGCTAATGCTCCTGCTATCGGATTATCTGAATGATGGAATTAATTGGCCACAATAAGAAATTTAGAATAAACAGAAATATTGTGCCCTGAGAGCATGCAGGCCAAGAAATGCCTTTCTACTCACACTGTACTACACTGGAGGTGGCGGTATTCTTCAGCCTCTCCAGAAACTGGTGTTTGTAACATGCTTAAAATGGGGGGAAATAAAGAATTAAAAATATTTATGAGACTTTGTAATGACATTTCCACTGTTGCCTGCTCACACATACTTGGAAAGAAAGGCATTCTAACCATCACACATGTTGAATGAAAGTACTAGAAATCTATGCATTCTCTTTGAAACTTTTCTAATTAGTATCAAACTGGCAATGCCTCTTTTAGGGAGCAACACCATGAGCAATACTGCTCATTATAAGCTTCCCTAGATGTAGGCCATTCATTAAATATTCAAGGATGTCTGGCTTGCAAAACACTTTTTAAAAAAGTGTTGAATGTAAGGAATTACTTATTCTGCTGTAATTTTGTGGTACCTATAAATACAGAAACTGTTCCTCTAAGAAGGACTTTGAAAGTAAGCATACAGAAAATATTTGGATCCTACCTGAATCAGTTTTGAAATTCAGAGATTAGAATTATTTAATCTTCAATTTTTGTTTTTGGGGATTGTGCTTAGTTGTTGCTTTTTCAAACAAACTTAGTAGGATAAGCCTGAAGCCAGTTGGCTTATACCCGGTGCTCTTGATTTCCCTCATGACAGGTTCTAATAAATGAGGAAAACAGGTACCGGTACTTATGTATTGTGGAACTAACTACCATACAAATACTGAAGTGAGATAAAATATGAATTACTTTTCTTTTAGCCACAATCCCTTGATAATAAAGCCACAAAACTGTTTTCTGATGTTTCTATGCAATTTGCATCTTCTAAGATATTTCCGTTGTTTTTAAGCTGTGGATAATCTTGATACATAATTCTAGGAGCTAGTAGTGGTTCTAAACATCCTTGCATAGAACTAAGTTCCATAGAAATTAATGGGACTGAGGTCAGAAGAAGAGCCCTGCTGGATACCAACCACAGCCAGCTAGATGTTTCCAGGAATCCCACAAAAAGAGCAACTCTCCCCCTGTCCCTGTTGCTCCCCAGCAATGGCGGAGGGACTGTAGCTCAGTGGTAGAGCACCTGCTTTGCCTGTGGAAGGTCCCGGGTTCAATCCCCCCCGGCATCTCCAGGTAGGATTAGGAAAGAGTCTTGCCTGAAATCCTGGAGAGCCACTGCCAGTCTGTGTTGACAGTACTGGGCTAGATGGACCAATGACCTGACTCAGTATGAGGCAGCTTCTTATGTCCTATGATATTCCTATGACCTTAAACGCAGAAGTTCCATATAGCCCGTCATAGTTACTGGTACATCTATCCTCCATGGATTTATCTAATCCCTTTTTAAAATCATCCGAGCCAGTCTCCCCAAACCTGGTGCCATCCAGATGTGCTTGACTGCAACTCCCATCATTCCCCACCAGCATGGTCATTGGCTGGGATGAGAGTTGCAGTCCAACACATCTAAAGGGCACTAGGTTGCAGAAGGCTGATTTATCTTACTGACCACCGCCACATCTTGTATCAGCGCATTCCATCAATTAATGATACGTTGTGTGGAGAAGTACTTCGTTTTGTCTACCCTATATCCACTGCCAATAAAATTTATTGGATTACATCGATAAAATACATGAGGTACGGAGAAGAGAACTTATTACTATTCAGTTTCTCCACACCATGTATACTTTTATAGACCTCTGTCACATCTAAGTAATAATCAGGATACAAGAATTCTACAAAATAACCAAAGCATGTGAGGTTTATAAAGAGAAACAGTGAAGACATATCTGCATGAAGCATCTGCTATCAATGGATGAGCAATGCAAAGACAGTGTTGCTGCATTCTTGAAAACATTCTCAGATATGCTAGGATCCAATGGAGGCTGGTGGCTCCAATGTCAGTGGGGTGGTGTATCCACTCTGGGTTTTAGTCTGAACTTTTAAAGGAGCAATCCGTGGTGCTGAACCCTAGCCCCAAAACTGGCTCCGGCACCATGGACAGCTCCTTAAAAGTTCAGACTAAAACTTGGAGTGGATACATTACCCCACTGACATTGGAGTCACCAGCCTCAACAAAGGCAGTGGATCCTGCCCTTTAAATCAGGGAAGACTCATCCAATCATTGCTCAGTATTTCTAAAAACCATAAATGTCTTAGGTTCTGTACAATGTTTAAAATTCCACAAGGACTAGTTGTGGTATTTGAAATGACAGAAAACAAACGAAAGAGGGGAATTGGAAAGGGGATAGGAAAGTTTTCCAGAAAGTATGATAAAAGCAAAGAGTAAATGTGAAGAAATAACAGACAGACAAAAACAAAACTGATGTATTGTGAGTACAGTAACCTTTGCAAATCATCCGTAAGTGCAATTACGGTTTCTGGAGATCTTGGTGGATAGCAATCACTCCACAGTAAGGTTCTTAATCCAGAATTTGGCTATGAGCAACTCCCCATGCATCACCAACTGCCTGCACAGTCCTCCTCACATCATCTCAAGTCTCCCTCTGCCTTTGGGAAGGCAAACAAAGTCTTTTATGCACCTGCCTCTGCCTTTGTGTACCCCTTGGGGCCTTCACAAGTCACACCTGGCTTTCCTGCATCAGCTTTTTGAGCTTTGCATATTCATATGTTTATGCTCCAGCAAATTCAGATTTGTGTTTCCATTATATATTGCATTGTATATTACAGCTATTGTACCCATGTGTTCGCTGCATTTCCACTATCTTCAGCTCTCACTCTAACTTGTTTTTAACTTCACTGCACTTCTCTATCCATGCATGTGCATGCCTACCACCCTTTCTAACTACGTATTTCCAGTGTGAAGCAAGTTCTTGGCTATGAGAGCTCATGCCACAATATATGAGTGCCACAGTACTCTGTCTTCTTGGACTGTGTAGGTTAATGTGCTGGGAATTGGCTCTCTGTGTCTTTGTACAATGGGTTGGGCTAGTTAGGAGAGGCCCTGTGGTTTGTTCTGATTCTATTATTCTGCCATTCTATTCAGAGCTATGCTAAGCTATCCGGCAGTGCACACTAAACCAAACAGAAAGACATTGCTGACACACAGACAAAATATATAGACAACTACAGTACCATTCACTCCTTTCACATGAGGCTAACAAAGAGGAATTTCAGTCAGTTAATTGATATGATTGAGATCCTTTGACATTTATTGTCACTGTTGCTATGCCAACAGTTAGCTCACCTGGGGTCCAATGCTGACACCTGAACTGGGTTAGTGGTGATGAAGACTCTGGCATCGGTTTCTGGGATGAGGTCAGAACTGTTGTCACACAGGCATACACTGTAACCAGCAGGAAAGTGGTCTACAGCAGGAAGCAAAGAACAAGAAAGGGAGAGATGGAAAGAGTTTGGGCTTTTCTATACGAGGCATTTATTGTGTGCTCGTGATTCCTTATGGCTGTTTATGGGCTCTTTAGATGACGTTGTGATCCTCCAGTTTCACTTCTGTTTTTTCAGAGTACCTTCCTGGGAGTTTTTTGGAACAGGGAAAATGAGCTATTAAATTACAATGGGGAAAATGGCGCTGTATCTCCTGGTGTATTTGTGCTATTCCACTGTACTACAGCTCCACCTATAGGTAGTATAGCAGAAAAGCAGGAAAGGAAGAGCTCTTTGTGTAGAGCTTGGATCTCAATGCTGTGACAAAACCAAAAGTAGATACAGCGATTAACAGCACAATAAATGTGTCATGTAGAAAAGCCCTTAATCAACGTAGGGTCCAGCAGACTTACTCAGAAAATAAAATCTTGTTTTTTGATTCACTGGCAACAGAAAGTGCTGGTCCTCCCAGCCAATTGGAAGCCTTGTTGGTGACCAGGTTACAAACCAAGAGATTCCTGAAGGAGTGTCTGCGAATATGAAATACTAATTTAACAGAAAGTTGAGATTTCATTATACACATAAAGCTGCTTTAATTGGAGTCAGATCATTGTTGCCTGCTCTGAATGGTACTGTCTTTTGTAGCACCTGTTACCTGAGATCCTTTTTTAAACTGGAAACCCAGGTGTTTGAACCTGGAAACCATAACACTCTCTTTGAGCTATGGCTTCTCCCCTTGAACAACTGTAAAACTACTACTACTACTACTACTATTATTATTATTATTATTATTATTATTATTATTATTATTATTTATATCCCATGTTTTTCCCAACACTGGGACTCAAGGTGGCAGTACTGGGACTCCATACTGGGACTCAATTATCTTATGTATTTAAATGACAGCATGCCTCTCCCAAACACAATCTACCTGGACAGTACCATCAACATCTGAGGCCTTCTTCTGAGTGTCACCTCTGAGGGCAGCAACAGTGTGGAGGGCCTTCTCAGTGGTGTCCCCCCGACTGTGGAATGATCTCCCCACTGAGGCCTACCTTGCGCCAACTCTGTCATCCTTTTGGTGCCAGGTTAAGACAGCCCTCTATGCTGAGGCATTTAAAGACATTTAAGGATATGTATTGGCTTGATGGAGGGGGCACCCATGTCAGGTGTCTTTACACATGTATATGGTGCCAAGTGTCTTTTCAGTGTTGAGTAAAAGCAGTTTTATTTTGCTGTGCTTGGGTGGCTTATTTAATCTGATGTCTAGTTTGATCTTTGCTCTATTTATGCTGTTGTGTTAGTTAATTTGCGGGATTTCTTGATTCAGTTTCATTGCTATATTTTATGTTTTGTTGATATTTTATGTTTGTTAGCCTTG
Organism: Shinisaurus crocodilurus; assembly: GCA_021292165.1. Taxonomy (NCBI): domain Eukaryota; kingdom Metazoa; phylum Chordata; class Lepidosauria; order Squamata; family Shinisauridae; genus Shinisaurus; species Shinisaurus crocodilurus. Next base: position 26,566,301 of record CM037880.1, on the reverse strand, counting down.
GATAACAGGCAGGCAGGATATCAATGTTTTACACAAATTAAATAAATATTAGAGTTTCTAGGCAGACACTAATGTGTAATTGTCTGTTATAGTGGATGCAAGCCAATATAATTATTTCCACACATTTTGGCTGGGATCCAAAGAGCTACTTTGAATATCCCAAGGCTTGGGCATGCCCACTGGGATTTTTACCTTTTAATTTTCATTTGAGAAGGTGGCATATGCACCTTTGCAATATAATAGCCTGCTATGATAATCTTGTCCAGTTCAAACATGGTTTGCCATATGTCTTGGAGGACTGCTGTCCAAGAAACACATGCCCAAAGTCTCCTTTGGAACACAGAACTAGTTGCACAGCTGTTTGGATCTTGGCCTTTGTATAATACAAGGGTAGCTAAAGCATGGAAATATAACCTACAGCCATGATGGATTCTTTGATCAAGTAGCCTCAGCAAAAGCTCGATTCTCACCATATCCCAAAACGCTTGACAAGTTTGCTTTGCAATTACATTTTAAGGCAAGCACCTGCCATACTCTCTATGAGAATATCCTGTACACTGCAATAACGGCTGCTATTTTAATGCAGCCACAGATGTTGTTCCACTTCCTCAGGCTGTCAACATCTCTGTCCTGCTCCACCTTCATCTTCCTTCCTATTACACATACCCTGCCGAGAATAAATTGATATAAATCTGTGTCTGTTCAAAACAAATACTGACATTTTAACTCTGAACTCTAAGCATACCTTAAATGTGCATAATATGCACTCAGTAAATATTCTTTTACAGCTTGAGAATCTTATATAGCAGCCTTCCCCAACCTGGTGCCCTCCAGATGTTTTGCACTTCAGCTCTCAGGATTTATGACCATTGACCATGCTGGCGAGGGCTGATGAGAGTTGAAGTCCAAAACATCTGGAGCTTGGGGGAAGGCTGTTATATACTAATGTTCCACATGTTAATACATAGAATCATAGAATAGTAGAGTTGGAAGGAGCCTATAAGGCCATCAAGTCCAACCCCCCCCTCAATGAATGTCCTCATCTACACATGTATGGCAATACACACACATGCTCGAACAACATGTGCTGGAATATTTGACCTAAAGCCACAGTGCACTGCAGGAGGAATGGAAAAGACTAACGAGACACCTACTCAGGGTATGTGATTCTTGAATAGGGTTGCTGGGTTGTTGTTGTTTTTACAAAATAGATAAGCAACTTGAGCAACTTTTAGATTGGAACTCATAATAATAAGGTTAAAGCTACAGAGAAGACGGGAATAGGGTAGATCTGACACAAATGGCAAGTATGTGAGATATAGGAGGGCAGCAGAGAGGAACCAACACCAAATAAGGGAGTAGTAGGGTGAAGGGGCCCAGATAAACATGACAAATGCCAAATTAGGATGGGAGAAGGAATCCAAATGTAAATAGCAAGTTGACTGAAGTGGTACAGTAATTTCTTGGAAACTTAGATCTACATGAGAAGGAATGGAATCAGAGAAAGCTTAGGATAAGGATATTACCTCTTCTAAGATGAAGGGAGTAAAGGGGACTTTTCCTTCAGAGGGCCTCTCTGAACCTGCATACCACCCTCTTTACGGGGATATCAGGTATTTATGTATGTTATTCTTTATAAGGGGTATGCACTGACCACAAGATTTGGTTTGGAGCCTGATTCTGTGCTTCAGGAAACGGTCCAATTAGGCTTGGACCAATTTGGAGGGTGTCCACTTTGACTCAAGTCCAAATCTGAATCTTAATTCGGAAATCCAAATTTCCATGCCTCACATTGATTATAATTGGAAATCAACAGGAAAACTCCCCCCCCCCATTTGCCAGAATTGGATGATATTTGCAGGCACTGTGGGCCCTTATGAGGGGATTATGCCTGCCAAATTTCAGACAGTTTTGTGCAGGCAGTTTTGTGCAATGTACCCTGAGATATATATTTTAACGGGAACTGGTAATTTTTTTTTATTTCTTGGCAGAATTGGATGAAATTTGCAGGGATAGTTGCCCCTTCTGAGGGGATCAAGCCTGCCAGGTTCCAGATGAATAGGTACAGGGAGCTTTATGCAAAAGCAGACTTAACAGTTTGTGGGTTTTTTAAAAAAAAGGATGCACGTGTTCCCCTATGTTTTTGTGGGCAATTGTTATGAAAATGACATACAGCATAGAGAGGTGGCCCTAGCTAAGAAACCTACCGGTAACAGTTTTCAGAATCATAGGTGTAGCATTTTGTGTGTGGAAGGAGACTGTTCATATTTATGAGGGAGGAAAGTGATTCACTTCTGCTTACCCCCTCCATGTTTAGTTTTTTGTTTTGTTTCGTTTCGTTGCAATTAGCATGTGCCATAGAGGTGTCCCTTGGCAAGCAATGTGCAAAAATTCAGAAGGATGTAGGGGCTAGGGCGCTTTCTGTTCAATTGACACAAAAGTCTCAGAAAATATAATAGGACAGGGGTGGATGATGGACATGGAGCATACAGTGGCAGAGCCAGACAGATCTGAATATCCAGTATTTTCCAAGCAAGCATCCAATACTATACCCTCCAAGGCTCCACCGAAACTCTTTTTCTGCTCCTGGTGGGAGAGCTAGCAAAGAGCCCTGAACCCTGGATTAGTCCTGTGATACATTCCTTCAACATCCCTCCCTCAAAGCACTGGGATTGGAGAGCCCTGGGAAAACAATTCACTGTGATTAGAAGGTAGAAGAACTGCCAGTCACAAAACTTCATCCCTCCTCTCCCCCCCCCTGGAGTTTTTCTTATATGGAGAGTTTGGGGAGAAACCTATCAAATTGTGGAGATACACTGTGTCTCTGTGTCCCTCCAAATCCCATCTTCAGGAGTGTTCAGAGATTTGGATTCGGTCAACTTCAGAGGAACCCAACTTCAATTCAGACATCTCCTGAATTGGCCTGAATCTGCCCGATTCAGTTCAGGATTCATCTGAATCCAAAGCACCCTCCTGTTCTTTACTATTTCCATTAACTAGGACAACCTAGTCTCATAAAACAAGCATAAGCTTATTTTCAATGAACATCTGGAAAAGGGGCTATGGGGGGGGGGAATAAACCCTGGATTCCCCTTGAGCCCCATATAGGTTAAACAAGAAAAAAAGAAACCTGGATTTTGAACCTTCCAAGATAGTATAAAAACATAGAGCCTATAAAGAACAGGAAAGGGGGGGAAGCTGCTGAGGTCTCTCCCCATCTCTGAAGCCCCTCCCTAACAATTCCAGACCTCAGAGAAGGGAAAGGGGACATGGCTCCATCAGGATCCACTGTCTCAAGGTGCCTGAAGCACTGTGAAAGGGCAGTTTTCAAAGCCTCTGCTCGCAAAGAGCAAGCAAAGCCAGCTCATTTGGGAGCCACTGCTTCAGGTGAGGGACAAGCAAACGTGGTTCAGTCACTGCCTCAAGGCATCTTGAAGAGGCAGTATCTGAAGGAGCAACTCCCTCTCACTGTAGCAATGGCAGGGAGGGAGCTGCTCTGGTAGAGGTGCATGTGTCAAAGGCATTTTATATTTCAACCTGCAAATATGTAAATTACTTCCATCATGTCTTCAGATGATGGAACAGCATAGTAAACATAGACAGCAATGTACTGGTGTCTCCTGTCTGGGAACTTTCCAGATAAGCAGTAATGGCCACGGTAACAAAACAGAAGCAACACAGCAAGCTATTTTGCTTTACACACTAACAATAATGGGGTGCAAATGTACACAGGCAGCCGCCTCCCCAAGCCAAGACCCACAGCATCTGCCACCTCTGAAAGGGGGGGGGGATGCTCTAGGAACATGCTCTATATAAAAGCCTCATTCCTAGAGTGCTCGTGCAGCATCTTAGGAAGCAGGGCTTGACAGTACCTGCCAGCTTCCTAGGATGGTCTGGGGAAGCTCCAGGAACGAGGCTTCTATGGGAGGAACCATAGAGGTTACACAAAACTGGAAAAATGTCACCTGATGAAAAGGAGAGACTATGTTTCAAGGCTTAGTCTCTCCTTTTCATCAGAGGAACCACACAGCCCATTCCTAGAATGGTTTTTCCTATTTCAGGGGTGATCTGGTTGGGGTGACTGCAGAGGGGGGCTTGAACAGCTTGATGCTATGACATGAAACAGATGCTGTTGCTAAAAGACCAGGAAATGTTGCTGCTGGAGTTGGTGTGAGCCGTGTGTGTGTATCATGTGTGCGTGCACATGTGCAGCCCTCGCGACCCCAGCAGACACCCAAAGGTTGTGCGCCCTCGATATATAAGGACTAGATCATTCTGTCCCTTATAAAAAGGCTGGAACATTCCCAGCCTATCCTGGGGATTGAGAGATTACACCTGAATGAATGCAGTGCTTCTATCAGTTTTCCCATTTTCATAATTAAACAGACTGTGGCTCCTCTTGAATTGCCAGGAAAAAAGAAAGAAAGAAAGAAAGAAGGAAATCCACCCATCCCTTTCTCTGTGGATTTATTTACTTTCCATGAGGTTAATGAGTTTCCTGACAGCAGGCCAGATCCTTTCACATGTTATTCAGATAAGCTAATATTTATTTCCCTTTTTAGCAGAGCAAATATACATCTTATCATTCTGGCCTTACTTTATGTCAGCTGAATGGGCTGCTAAGCATTCCAAACTGCAGGATTTTTGCTTTTGTAGGGCCTTGTGCCATAAAGCAAGCTACAAACAATACTGGTGGAATGCTATATTATTGCTTCATTTAATTTGGATTTTTTAAAAATAATAATAATATTCAAACAAAATAACTTGTCAATTATGTTAATGCTGCCCCCAATAATTTACTTTGATTTATAGAAAGAGAAACTTAGTCTTAAGGGCAAGGTCTCAGATGTTCAGGAAACAATTCCACAATATGAGTGAAAATATTGTGTGCAGTCATGTAAAAAGTTGCTCCTTGGAGTTTTGTGCAGCAACCAAGCTGTGGTGGGCCAGGTTCAACTGGAGTGAGGAGGTACAGGAACACCCAAAATGTTGTTATGCACCAAATTTAATCAGGTGCCACCATCTCACTTTCCTCAGGTGGCTGGAATGCCCTTCACAAAAGAACTCCCAGATTTATGACTACCGGTAGTTTAAATTCTTATAAAAGAATTCCCGTATGAGTGTGAGGTATCTAAAACTCAGGACAATTGGCCAAGCGGGTCAGAGAGCAAGTGAATGGACTCCAAGCACAGAACTACGGTATACGGTATATATATATATTTTATTTTATTTTTTAAAAAATATGTTTTATTAATTTTTTTCCAATCTTACAACTACTAATGAATAAAACAAAAATACAACATAAACATTGTGCACCCCGCCACCTCTTGGGACCAATTTATATTTTTCCCCCAAAATATTTATATATATATATATATATATATATATATATGATATTATTCTATATTCCAAAAATGTAACAAATCTTGACAAGGTTCGTTCCCCTTCCCCTTCACCAACACATAATCCAAAAATTTACCCCAAATGTTCACAAAAGTGTCTTTCTCCAATTGTCCTTTTTGACACTTAATATTACAAGTTAATTTATCATTTAGCGCGATATCCCATACCTCTTTATACCATTCAGTAATTGAAAAGACATGTTGAACCTTCCATTTCCTAGCTATCATTAATTTAGCTGCTGTTAACAAATTCACAATCAATTCTTTTGTATTTTTTAAACAAACTAACTTTTCTGTTATTGTTAACAATGCTAATTTTGGGCAGACTTCTAATTCCATTCCAATTATTTCTGATATTTCTGCAAACACTTTCTGCCAAAATTCCAGAACATTTTTACAGCTCCACCACATGTGGGCATATGTACCTTTTTCATTACACCCTCTCCAACACAATGCGGAACAATTGTTATCTATCCGATTTAATCTTACTGGAGTTAAATACCATCTCCATACCACTTTATAAAAGTTATCTTTTATCCTAGTTGACATAACTCTTATAATATGTCTATCCCAAATGTTTTTCCAACTTTGTTTCGATATTTCCTCATCAAATTCATTATCCCATAACAATTTAAGAGAATCTTTATGCTCTTCTTCTTTTTGTAACATCGTATATGTTACCTTTGTTGTACCTCTTGTTGAAACATTACCTTCTATAGCTTCTCTAGTCAAAACTGTCTTTTCAAAATTGGTTAGTTCTCTTTCGCTGTCCATTCTTGTCCTCAGAACTATAATAATTAAAAACTATAATAGAATTTATTTAGGGAAATCAGTTTACATGGCATTTCAAAAGAAGAACAAGGGTGGATCTACATTACACTGTATATCGTCAGGTTAGCAGAACGGTGCTGCTATATTCATGTTCCACAGTCACTACTGTGGAGAAACGAGCCTTTGGGGGTACACACACACACCTCATGTGTGAACCGGCTGGGGTGGGGTGTGCATAGTTAGCGTGTAGAGAAAAGAGTTTTTAGGGTTCATGCATGCATGCATGCAGGAACACAAACACACACACATACATGCCTCATGAGTAAACCAGGTGGGGGCTGGGAGGAAGCAAAAGGTGCATAGAACATGGGATGGGGCCTGGCGTCTGGAGGTCTGGAAGAGCCAGGCTGAGGGCATTCATATGCATAGTTCAAGCCATGACTCACGAGTTCCCTTTCCCCTGCCTGGCCAGTTTCCCTCCCCCTGCATGGCCAGGTGAAATTCAAATTGATTGGCTGAAGGCAGGAAAGCTACAGAAAGGGGGAGGGGGAAGAGCTATTTCCCCATGTGTAGCCTTTGTTCTTGGTCAGTCTTTTGGTAGCGTGCCAGGTTGGGACCATGGCAGCGCGCCGGCGAGGGCCCCAAGCCTTTAGGGGGGGCCCCCCTCAAGAATCGACCCCAAGCAGCCCCTGGTAAAATTGGCTGGTTTGAAGGCTCTGGTGAAGGCTGCCTTGTAAGAGTTTACCCATCTTGGACCTTCGGGTAGGTGTGGTAATTCTCCATTGGGTGGCAAGGCTGTGCTAGATTTAACCCTTGAAGAGAATACCCTCAGGTAACATAGGTGTATGCCTGAGAGATCTTAAAGAATCAGGTTCTATTATTGTTTTGCAGCTTTACTGTGTACTAAAGTGTCTCTCTCTTTATTTTGTGTGCTTCTCTCATTTCCCTAATCTTGTTGTAAGATGCTACCAGAAATAAACCTTGTTTGGTTTTACCCCACATGGGTTTTGTAGTGCTCTGTGAGTTCAGTATCTAAATCCAGGTTACAGAATTGAAGGCGAGTCCCTCAACAGAGATCCAAGTAGGATTGCAGACAGCTGAGGCTGGCAGTCTGGTATCTTGAGATCTCAGAGGGTCTTGGTTCCTATGCCAGTAGGCAAGGGTGGGGTGGTGGCGGGTCAGCCAGCCCCCCCTTCCGGGCCACATGGTGGCAAGTGCTGGGATTCCTTTTGAGTAGGAAAGGGTGGGGGTCTGGCGGGCCAGCCAGCCCCCCCTCTTCCTCCACAACTACTCACAGGGCACACTCTTGTTAAATGTACTGCAGTCATCCTGGTTTGCCACCCCACACCTAACCCCATAGTGGTAGAACTGGATGTTGCCTTGAACAGGGTTTTTTTTTTTTTTAATTGCTTCGTCATCTCTGCGCAGGTGCGAACGAGCGCAAGAGTGATCTTTAAAAAGAGAAAGGAAAAAGTTCTTCCAGCCCCTCACAAAAAGGAAGGATGTTGCTGCTGCTGCTGCCGCCGCCCTCCTCCCACAGGGTCCGGGTGAAGCCAGCAGGACCAGCGAGCCCCTCCCCTCCACAGAAATGCAATTTCCCAAAGCAGTCTTCCTCTCACTCTGAGTTTCTCAAGCACAAGGCTCCTATTAAATCCCCGTGATTCACTTGGGAGTAAGGCCATTGGAGAGAATGTGACTTACTTCTGAACAGACATGCCTTTTGGCGAATTTACAGTTCCCTGTTCTTTGGGCAAGGGGGTGAACTTGGCTGTTAAAAAAAGGGAGGGGAAGCCTCTCACAAGGACTGTCCCCTCTCAAACTGCCTTTCACATGCAGGGGTAACAGCCATTTAACAAGAAGAGGTTTTATGTTTCTGGTCTGCTATCTATGCGCACATGCGCAGGAGCAAAATTGTGTGTTTTTTTTAAAGCACCAAAACACAATTGCCCAAAGCAGCCTGCTCGGAGATGCGGAGGTGCGCAGGCAGGAACGTTTAGAAACAAACAAAAAAAAAATTAACAAGTTTCTGGGGAAGAAGTTGAACCCACACACAACAATAAATGGCAGATACGGTACCTCTCTTCCCCACCAGTTTGAGAGACAAACGTAACCCCGCATTTCCCCCACCCCTCAAAAACTATTGGCTAAGTCCAGTGATGACACTTCCGTGGCCACCTTGGACGGGCAACAACAGTGCCAGTTTAGAACTCACTAGCTGCATACTGTGGCAGTGAACTGCAATAACTGGAAAAAAACGTGATAAACCTAGTCCAGGAAATTCCAGAAGAAACAAAGAACAATTATGCAGGACTAGCACGACCGGCATTGAAAAGTGTGTGCGTCGTGTGCCACGCAAGTCACAGCAGCAATACAGTACTGCAATAAGCCTCTTAGGTGTGGATCTGGCCCAGGTTCAAAAGAGCATAATAGAAGTTTCTTAGGGCGCAATCCTATGCATGTTTAGACAGAAAAAAAATACTACAACAGCCAGCATTCCTCAGCCAGCCATGATTGCACCCTTATACACCTAACTGTTCTTGGTCTAACTAGGTGGGTTTGGTTACTGAAAAAAAACCCAGTTCATTTGTTCATTTCATCATGAAACTCGAGTATGTCTCTTAGAGCAAAGAGACATGGAAATGAAGGCCATCTGTGCATGTTGGGACATACACCTCCGCTTGGGCTGTCTAAACAATGGTTGAAGTCCTTTCTCAGACTCAAAGAAGCTCCCTCTTAGTCTTTTCATAGGATAAAGTTTTCCTTTAATAATTGATTGAGCAGAAAGAGTTTAAACAATTGAGGTGAGGACTGACAAACTGGCCCAATGTGGGAAGAAGATTAAACACGCATTCATAGAAGGATATGCAAATAGCAGTTACTGCCTTGTGAATAGGATAGTCTGGCCAGGCCCGCAATTCCTGGTAGCATAAGCATCAGTGTAAAACAGCCTTCTCCAACCTGGTGCCCTCCAGATGTGCTTGACTACCGCTCCCATCATTACCAGCTAGTATGGCCATTGTCGGTGCTGGCTAAGGATGATGGGAGTTGTAGTCCAACACTTCTGGAGGGCGCAGGTTGGAGAAGGCTGGCTTAACACATGCGTGTAAACTCCCTAGGTTTTGAGATCTCTCTTTTTATTGCTGTTGCTTTTATACTGAGGTGGCACTATAATCATGACAACGATAACCCGCCGTGTGTGAAAATCTAGCTCCTATAAAAACACTGAGCAAGTTGCTCAGAAGCACATTCGATTCCTGTCATCTGCCATTGTGGTTAAAAAAAAAAAAATGAAGTCAAGTTCAAAGAGAGGACTGTGATGTCTTCGAATAATGCACAGAGGCTTCCCAGAGGGCCAAGAGCTTTAAATAATAACTCAAAAGAGCCGGCAGCTTTATGAAGTTCATAGTGAGCAGCAGGATGAAAAAGTCCTTTGTACACTTCCTTCCACAACAGCATATGCCACAGAGAGCCCTTGCTTAAAACTTACAAAGCAGGGAAAGCAGAGCTGACTGCACTCCGTATTTGACCCCCATCAGGAGGCGTGACCCCCCAAGCTGCTATGGTGCCTAACCTAGCATGCTTCCCCGGATCACAGGTATTTTTATATACCCATTGGCACACATATGGAAGTGTCAGCATCAGCTGGGACCTGAAACAGGAGCCTCCCTGGTGCCTCCCTCGGTGAGCCACTCAAGGATGAAGAACGGTGGAAGAAGGGTACCAATTGAGGTCCCAGCATGGCTCCACTCCAGTGTTCCATTAGTTCCTCTTGGCTCAGCCTCAAATGCTTCTAGGTCAGGCCTAGAGCTCTGCTTGATCAACAGCCATTTTAGGCCTCGTTTCTGTGGTGTTGGTGGTGGTGGCTGCTCCTGCTGCTGGATCTCCACATGGTGACACACTGAACAGCAGGTGGCAGTCTTCTTAGTGAAATAATTCTGGCCCTGGACTGACTCCTCCCACTTGGGCTGGCCATTGGATCCTTCTGGGCAGGAAGGAGTATAAAGGGCTTCCTGTTCCAGTAGAGCCTTACTTCAGCAACATAGTCTTTCTAAATTGTGGTGTGTTCTTCCATCCTTTGATCTGACTTTTTGGTCCGGACTTCTGGCTTTTTCCTTAATCCTGCCTCCTGGTCTGCCCTTAGCTCTGACTGATCCTATGTCCCATGGCTCATCTCAGGTCTCTGCCCGTGGCCCAAGCTTGTCACATTAACTGTATCTGCCTCTGCACTTCCCTTCATCTTCCTTCTTTGCCTCTGTGCTTGTTGCTTCCATGCTTCCCTCTTCTAGCCTCTCTTGGATAGACTCCAGATTAGCAGGGGAAGCTGGTGACTCCTTTTCCATTGCAGGTTTTACAAGTCTTATTTGGAGCTTCGTAGGAGCTATCCATGGTGCTGAACCCCATCCCCAAAATAGGTTCGCCACCATGGAGCACCATGGATAGCTCCCATGAAGCTCCAAACATAACCTGCAAAACATGCAATGGAAAAGGAGCCCCACTGAAATAGGAGTCACCAGCCTCCCCTGCAGATTAGACTCCTATTTGTGACCCCTGATGAGCACATGAGTAGTAGTATGGCAAAAGAAGAAGTCCCGTATTTTTGTCACAAAAGCCCCCAAAGCAAGGCCCTGAAAAATCTACAACCACTCTGCATTCAGCAAGAAGATTACCCAAAGTCTTCAACTAGTTTTAGAGGGTCGGACCCAGGATCTGCCTTCTGCAAGAGGAAGGGATTTGCTTGTGGAAGTTCTTTTCACCTGGTTTTTGGGGATCCCCTCCCCCCACATTGCAGCTCACCCCATTCTGCAGAGTCTCCTGACTATCTAGGTAGAATCTTCAGGGGGCTGGAGGGGCTGATGTGGGAAGGAGAGAGCAAAGAAGTCCACTTCTGCCAGCCCAGTTGCTCTTGCTTAAATCTGGATCCAACCCAGAATGAGCAGATCCAAATCAAGACAAGGTTCCTGTACCTTTAATAACTGTATGCAGGATGGGAGTTCTGTGGGTGCAGTTTGTCATGCAGAAGTGACAAAAGCTGCAGTCTCCTCCTCCACACAACTGTGTTGTATTCTAGCTCAGTACTGTCCCCTTAAATACAGCACAGCCTCTAGACCAGCTGGGCCATGCTGGGAGTTGTAGGCCAAAAATATCTGGGGATCCAAGGTTGGAGAACACTGCTATAGACTCTCCCCTTCCTCTCCCTCTCTGACCTATGGGAGAGCCTGCTGCAGGCCTGTGTTAAGAACCCTACCAGGAAGCTGTATGGAACCTTGTTAATAAGCCTGTTAAGATACCAACACCTGCGTGAAGCCTGAATTTCATAAAGAAAGCACAACTATTAAAAGATTCAGGGGCCCTGGTCTCATTTGTATCTGGTCACCCTGAGTAGACCATATTCTGTAAATTAGTTTAACTAGAACAGTTTTGGCTGAAGAAGGTTGTAAGTGAAGTACTGTGACGGATTTTGCAAATAAATACCAGATAATTTTCACTATTCGTTGCAGGGATATTTTGTGAAATTTAAGGTGGTGACTTTGCAGCTCCTGATTCATATTACAGAAATGGCTCTTTGAGATGCACAATACAATACATCCTTTGCCATTTGTAATTCATTATTCCCAAACTTAAGTAACCAGTACTTCTGGCACATGAGAGTCTACTGGTGAGAGGAAAATCTTCCCTTCACTTCAATGGCACTTCAATGGCCAATGGGAAGACTGCAGTCCTGAAGGATGCTAGGAAACGCACTAAATAAATAATGGCCTCTCTGTACGTGCTTTAGCTAACACAGAGTCCACTGAAATCAATGGCACTTTAGCTCTGATTTCATTTTCCTGAGCAATGTTCACTTTTTAATAAAAGGCACAGCAGTCTTCAAAGGCAGTATTATTCAGTCAAGGGGGTGGGATCAAAGCAGCCTCTAGAAAAAGAGACAGGAAGCCACCCACCTCCTATAATAAGTCCAGGAATATTCATCCCTCCTTGTGTTTCTACTTCTTCCCTGGTTCTTGGCTGAACTGGGCCTTTGTCATTGCTAGACGAACAATAACCCTATGACACTGTAGCACAGAGGCTCCCGTAGAAAGAAACTGTGCACTACTTCCTTGATTGTTCACCAACGTTTGAAAACACAGTGCTGCGAGTTTGAAATATATTCTCCTGTCCTGCTGTCTTTCTGGTATGTTTATCTAGTTTAACACTTAAAGTAATGTCCCAGCGAGGAGATCTGGGAGTCTCAAGGTTCACGGAAGCTGGACCTAGCCTAGTGAATTATTCACTTGAATTTGCATGCCACTTTTCCATACAATGTGCTCAAAGCAGCTCCCAACACAAGAACAATACAGAAACCGGAATGCATATCGATACGTCAGCTGCAACAATCCATCATTACAATAACATCCCAATCAAAACAGGCCTGTGGCTTACGCTGGCTCAGCTTGTCTGAGTGTGGAAAGCTAAGCAGGGTCAAGCCTGGTTATTACTTGGATGGGAGACCCCTCCTCTAGTTTCCTGCATTGAGCAGGGGGTTGGACTCGATGGCCTTGTAGGCCCCTTCCAACTCTATCTATGAATCTATGAATTCATTTCACTAATGCATTATAACATTTACGTTACTTACAGAACAGACAACACTAGCCATTACAACACAATATCAATTGATATTATTTATCAGTGATACATAAGCCAGAGGCAAATACACCAAACCTTTCCAATGCAGCGAGGCATTAACACAACCAGCAACCAGTTCCCTCCAAAGTGCCAAATGTAGGAGATAACAATCATTTCTTACAACTTGTGGCAGCTGATCTCTCCCATGTGCCACTCTCGCATTCTGGGGCAGTTCTTCAAGGTTCCAGCAGAGATGGGTGTGCGTGCATGCGTGCGTGCGTGCGTGCGTGCGTATGCTGATGTGTAGGGGAGGTGCTTTCAATTATATAAAAAAACAAAGATAGCCGTGCTGGTCCATGAAGAAAAAACATCCAAAATCCGCAATTGGGCAATTCCTTTATTCGTTGATTTATATCCCACTCTTTCCTCCAAGGATCCTTCTCTTCATTTTATCATCACAACAACCCTGTGAGGTAGGTTAGGCTGAGAATCAGTGACTGGCCCAAAGTCACCCAGTGAGCTTCATGGCCGAGTGGGGAATTGAACCCAGGGCGTCTCCCCAGTTCCAGTTCATCCCTTTAACCCAGGGCTCTCCAACCTTGGGTCCCCAGATGTTGCTGGACTACAGCTCCCAGAATCCCTTGCCATTAGCCATGCTGGCTGGGTATGCTGGGAGCTGTAGGCCAGCAACATCTGGGGACCCAAGGTTGGAGAGCCCTGCTTTAACCGCTGTACCACACTGGCTCTGTACCTTTATTAGGCTCAACTAAAATTCCACAAAAATGTGCAAGCTTTTGAGTTCTCCGGAAGTCTTCATCAGGCTAGGTAGTATAAGAGGCAGGGCGAACAGGGGGGAAGAAACAAGTCCACAAAATTGACCATATGTTGTGACCATGAGGCCTGTAGTTTAGATAGACCCGGTCGCAAAATGGAGATTTGCAGTCTGAATGAATTAGCAGTTTGTGTTGCAGGTATCAGATCACACCTAGCAACAGGGATGTAGACGTCTCAATTTCTGGGGGGAGGGGACTAAACAGCTGGTTGCCTGGAGGGGGCTTTGCCAATTCTGGGAAATGGGAGGGGATTGCATTTTGGGAGAGAGAAGCAATTGTTGATCTCCATATCTGAAAACACAAAATGCTGCTCTGCCTCTTGTCCTTTTTGCTTAATTTTATAACAACGGCTATTTTAATATACGCAAGTGGAAGGTTGACCAAAACCTGACCCCAGTGAAGTGAGCTATAACTTAACTTCTCAGAGTCTGCATTTGAATTGGAATGATCATCAAAGACGATGGCTGCAGGAATTTGACTGGGGAGTTCAGATACCTTTAATGGCTTCAACTCTATTTCAGCCTTATGTGCAACTTGCTATATCTTGAACAGTAAGGATATGATCCAGCCAAAGTTAAGCACTTTGATTTCTATTTATTTCAATGGGTGAATGAACCATGTGCTTAAAACCCTCCCATTGTAATCAATAGGCTTTACAATTTGTGTGTCTATATGACCAGAAACAACAACTTTCCAAATATAACTTTCCAGTTATATTTGGGTTATTGTGTGTATAATAACTGTTACATGCACTGAAAAGGCCAAATGGCTGCCAATTCTCATCTGCGTACCTCCAAAACGGAGACTATAAAGCAACTAGTAATTTCATTAGCTCCCAAAAACCTGTTAAAGGCTTATCTCAAACAATGTAAGGATTGTGTTTAATTATGGGGATTTGCAGACAGAAGAGTCTTAATTACTGTGGTTAATGTTCTTAAGATATTAAGGGTCCAGTACAAATGTAGATGTTGTTGGATGGCAGCTTCCATCAGCCCTAGACAGCATAGTCAGTGATGAGGGCCAATGGGAGTTGTCCACTCTGGCTCTAAACACATGGTTGTAAGTGCTTATAGATTTCATAGATCTGATAGAGTTGGAAGGAGCCTACAAGGCTATCGAGTCCAACCCCCTGCTTAATGCAGGAAACTAGAGGGGTCTCCCATCCAAGTACGGTAATAACCAGGCCTGACCCGGCTTAGCTTTCCACGCTCAGACAAGCTGAGCCAGCATAAGCCAGTACTAGATTGCTATTGTTATAAGACAACTAAATGCAAGGAAATTGGGAACTAAAGGTGCATCTCCATCATTTTCCAGGTAGTGGAATGGAAACCAGGATACTTTAAGCTGGAGAGCCAGGTTGGTGTAGTGTAGTGTAGTGTAGTGTAGTGTAGTGGTTAAGAGTGTTGTACTGGGACTGGAGAGAACCCCCCCCCCCCCCCCGGATTCAAGTCCCCACTCAGCCATGAAGCTCACTGGGTGACTCACTGACTCTCAGCCAAATCTACCTTACAGGGCTGTTGTGAGGATAAAATGGAGAGGAGGAGGTTAATGTATGCTTGCTCCCTTGGGCTCAGAGGAAAAGGCAGGATATAAATGTAACAAACAAAAAACAGAGAAACTTAAATATACAATCAAAAGCCCATTTTTCCGCTTTTAAAATGCATTTTCTTTAAGGATAAATAATATTTGTTTCTATCCCAAGAAGGGATACTAAAGGCGCAATCCTATGCATGTTCAGACAGAGAAAAGGCCTACAACTCCCAGCATGCTGCAGCCAGCATGGCTGGCTGGGATGGGGCATGCTGGGAGTTGTAGGCCTTTTCTCTGTCTAAACTTGCATAGGATTGTGCCCTAAGTTGTGTTTGTATGATGCTTATTTCAGGAATGAGATACCCAAACTGGTGCCTTAATAAATAACAATAAATAAGTTGTTCACATACTTACCCAGCTGGCCCATGATCTTCTTCTTGTGATGGAAGGAGATCAGGTGCACATGTCCCTCTCCACGAACTCACATCATGTAACATATGATCTGGGTGCTACACAGAGAGCCCCGAGTCCCTGCTGGATGGGGTGATCTGTGGTGTGGAGGGAAGGGGGAACCCCAAAAATTGGACGGTGGGAACTTCCACAAGTGGAGCCCTGCCTCTCCCAGAAAGCTTATCTGCAAAAAGCAGAGTTGTAGGACCTTTTTTCTGTCTAAACAGGCATAGGATTGCGCCCTAAACATGTGAATGTGTTCTAAATCTTTAGGTCACATAAATCTTTGACATTGTAAAGCTTTTGCCACAGATGTTCAAGAAGCATAACTGTCATCTTTGACAAACTAAGAAATGGTCCCCGCCTGGACACAGAGAGAACTATATTGCAGTCACAAGGCTCATAAGGGCAAGACAGAAACTGACAACTGGTTTGGTAAAAAGCAAGCACGTGGAAAAAGCATCCTGCAACCATTTCTTCTTTAGCTGTTGACTAATGCAGATATAAGATATTATAGTGCCACCTGCTGTTTCACTGCTTGATAGTGCCACAAATTTGAAATAACCTTTGAATCCCATATTACCTTTTCCATCACATTGGGAATATTTCATCTCAGGATCCATATGCAGAATGTAACTTAACTCCTGGTGCTGCTATGCTGAAAATGATGCATGGTAGCATTGTTATTGTGCAGTTGTTGCCAATTATATAGCAGCAGCAGCAGCTGCTGCACTGAACAATGCTACACCAAAGTTATGTAGTCTGGGGGATTGTCCACAGCATAAATAGCTATCTTTGTCAGTGGCAGGCATGACATAATGTAAATAAAAGGTGTTTTTCTTTTATAAAAGGCTCTTAGACATGAATGATAGCTAAGGGCACAATCCTATGCATGTTAATACAGGAAAAACAGCTACAACTCCCAGCATGATTGGCTGGGGAATTCTGGGAGTTGTAGGACATATATATAAATCTGAATACAGGTGTTATATTTTCTCAACAAAGAATTTGCAACGTTGAGAATTTGCACAATGGGCATAAGGCGTGTCCTAAGAACTCAACTTCCAGTTTCAGACCATCATTCTACCTCTCACTGGGGCCAATCAGATGTCTTTGAAAGCTCACAACTAAGACACAGAGGCAATGGCCCCAGCATTTAGTACTCAGAAGTACACTGTCTCTGAACACACTTAGGGTGAAATCCTCTGCATCTCTATACAGACAAAAGACCTACAACTCCCAGCATTCCTTAGCCAGCCATGCTGGGAGTTACAGGACTTTTGTCTGTATAGACATGCAGAGGATTGTGTCCTTAGCTATCATTCATGTTTAAGAGCCTTTGAAAAACCTACTGTCCATGAATTGTGTCTAAGGGTACAATCCTATGCATGTTTAGACAGAGAAAAGTCCTACTACTCCCAGCATGGCTGGCTGGGGTATGCTTGGAGTTGTAGGACTTTTTCTGTCTAAATATGCATAGGATTGCACCCTAACTTCATTTTTATATCTCTGAGTTAGTGACCAGGTCACCACATGGGGCAATCAGTTCCTTAAATGTTGCATCAGCATTTCTGACCTGGGAACAGAAAAGACCAGGAACTGCAGAAAACTGTGGTCCCCTTCTGAAGTAAAAGAACGCATTGAGGGGGAAGTGAGGCCCTGTGCACTGACCTTGCTCTCGACTTCCCCATCCCCACTGGATCCACCCCCAACCCTCATGTGTTAAGGGGAAGGACTGAAAGTTGAACCAATGCCTGTTTGGTTGAACATGCATAGGCTCCTGCATTCATTTGGTAATCCTGCAACAGGGGTGGGCAGAAGGTGGATGTCCAGATGTTTTTGACTTCAGTTCCCAGAAGCCCCTGCCAGTATAGCCAGTAATCAGGAATGCTGGGAGCTGAAGTCCAAACATCTGGAGATCTACTTTCTCCCCTCCCTGCTTATGTGACTGGGGTTCCCATTCATGTGGAGCAGCTTTCCCCAAGCCAGTGTCCTCCAGATGCTATGGACTACAACTCCCAGCATTCATGACTATTGGCTATGCTGGCTAGAGCTGATGGCAGTAGAAGTCCACAACATGTGGAGGCTGTCACACTGGGAAAGGCTGGTGTGGAGGATCATAAGAGCATTCAGCCAAGCATGGACAGGTTCCCCCTTCAGACATTTTGCTCAACCTGTGAGGGTCAGAGGTTGAGCTGAGGAGGATGGGAATGTTGGGGGCTGGGTCAGCAGTCACAGTCTGTGATAGAACAGACTGTGGAAACTATCGGGGCATTTCTCTCTTAGCTACCACAGGTAAAATATTTGCTAGGATTCTCGTAAACCGTCTTCTATCTATTTCAGAAGAGATTCTCCCTGAAACTCAATATGGTTTCCACCCCTCTAGAGGGACAGTAGACATGATTTTTACTGCACGTCAGCTCCAAGAAAAATGCCGGGAGCAAAATCAACCCCTTTATATGGCATTTATTGATCTGGCTAAGGCCTTTGATACTGTAGACCGAACAGCTCTCTGGACTATCCTTATGAAAATTGGATGCCCCAATAAATTTGTGAATATCTTGCGACTTCTCCATGACAACATGACGGCAACGGTTTTGGACAACAACGGCTCTCATGGTGCTCCATTTAAAGTGGGATCAGGTGTTAAACAGGGATGTGTTATCGCCCCAACATTATTTGCTATTTTCATCGCCATGATTTTACATCTTGTCGAGGGGAAACTTCCCACTGGTGTGGGAATCATATATCGAACAGATGGAAAGCTTTTTAATCTCAGCAGGCTGAAAGCAAAAAGTAAGGTAATTACAACCTCCGTTGTGGAACTTCAGTATGCTGATGATAATGTGGTCTCCGCACATTCAGAGGATGATCTCCAAACTATCCTAAATGCTTTTGCAGAAGCATATGAAAAACTTGGTCTCTCACTTAACATCAAAAAAACCAAAGTGCTTCATCAGCAAGTGCAAGCTAACCTTTTGGTGATGCCATCTATCCAGCTTGGCGGGACAATACTGGAAAATGTCGATCATTTTCTCTATCTTGGCAGCTATCTTTCTGTTACAGCTAACATCGACAGTGAAATCCAGCATCGTTTGAGCTCCGCAAGTGCTGCGTTTTCTCGAATGTGAACATAGAGTATTCGAGATCGGGATATTTGTAAGACGCTGGTTTATGAAGCCATTGTATTGCCAACTTTATTGTATGCCTGCAAAACATGGACTATCTATAAACGTCACTTCCACCTCCTTGAAAGATTTCATCAACGTTGCCTCTGGAAAATCCTGCAAATTACTTGGGAAGATAGGCGAACAAATGTCAGTGTACTGGAAGAAGCAAAGACTACTAGCGTTGAAAAAATGATCCTTCAACACCAACTTCAGTGGACCGGTCATGTTGTTCGAATGCCTGACTGCCGTCTCCCAAAGCAGTTACTTTATTCCCAACTTGGAAAGCGGAATATCGGTGGTCAGTATAAGAGGTTTAAAGATGTTCTTAAGGCTAATCTAAAAAAATGCAATTAATAAACATCGAAAACTGGGAAGCTCTGGCCCATGAACGATCTAACTGGAGGTTGGCCTCTCACAAAGGTTCCATGGACTTTGAAGAAGCTCGAGTGCAAGGGAGAAACGTGCTAAGCGAAAAGCACATCAAACGAATCCTTTACAGGACCATCTTCCATCTGGTAACCTGTGTCCTCACTGTGGGAAGCTGTGTGGATCTAGAATTGGCCTCCACAGTCACTTACGGACCCATCGCTAGAGTCTACACAATTTTCTTTAGAACTTCCTCCTTTTAAAATTTTTCTTTTGTAAATTTTTTATCCTGGAAGACAATCTTACTCGGTCACTTGTGATCGCCTGATTATGATGATGATGATGCTCCCCCTTCCGTGCATTCCTTGAACATGTGGAAGAATCACTTCTGAAAGGGACTTGTGTTTTTTCAAGACTTTCCTGTGGCTCTTCACCTGAGGGCCAAAGCACCAAAATCAAGAGGCCAGGAGATCAAAGCCCTGGTCCAGCATGACAAGAGGTCGTGCCATGTAGCATTGCACTGACTTGGAGCAATATCGGACACCCCTATAATACATTTTACTTTAAAGATATATGGATAAAAAGGGGTTCTTTACACTTCAGAGAAGAAGTTTGCTTCTTCTTTTTCAGAAAGCATGTTTCCTGCACATTTTATTGGAGATTCTGGATGTGTAAAATTACACGTTGGAGGCAGTCAAAACATGTTGCAAAATGAGGTGCTTGATTGCAAATGAACTATAAAAGCTGATAGTTCATTTTCTTGCAAATTAACGATGGTGGGTGATGAATGAATTTCTCAAAATAACCCAGCAGCTCCAAGACTCTACTTTCTCTATGGAAAATGCAGCCCTTTGGGGGAAAAACACAAACAATTCCATCTGGGCTTCCAAATGCAGAACTTAATTTACCGCAGACGATCTTGTATTTACTGTAAATGGGCATATTTTGCAGTGGAAAACAACATACTGCAGTGAAGAAGAAATTATCTGTCTAGTCTAATCAGATTGAACATAGAGGCCTGCTGCCTGGAAATGCCTGGTTTAAAAGATAAAATTTCTTCTGCTTGGTGTCCCAATCAGAATGCACACGCACACACACACTTTCTTAAATATATGTTGTCACAGGAAAGCAACAAAGCTATGCTACGCAGGCCACCAAACTAACCCACCAGTCATATGTTCCACTGGTGGTTAGAACACAACTAACAAATCTGATAAGCAAAACAGAGCAGAGTGAAAGATTTCACCATTAAGGGTGATTTGTACTTCCACATGCATGAAGATTGCCATGTACTGTATATAATTGCAGGCTATACCAACTCAAAAGAGGTTTCCAGGGACGAAAGGGCCCTAGGCTTTTCCCACATGCTGCCCTAGCGATTTAACTCCCACATCACATCTCCACAGCAGAACCATCTTCCTGATCGATATGTTTTCATTGATTTGAAAGCCGTCTTGAGGGCTTTTAGGCTGGAAAGGCCTTAAATAAATGAATCAACAAGCCAGAGACTCTAGATCCATCACTGTCACTTGAGGCCCAGGTGGCCTCAGTGGCCAGGAGCACCTTTTATCAGCTTAGCTTGATATAACAGCTGTGACCCTATCTAGACAGAGAAAGTCTGGCGACAGTTGGATGACTACAGTGCATTGTACCTGGGGCTGCCTTTGAAGATGGCTCAGAAACTTCAGTTAATTCAAAATAGAGCTGCTAGGTTACTGACAGGGACTGGCTGATTTGACCAGGTGATGCCAGTGCTTCGTCAGCTGCACTGGCTTCTAGTTCATTTTTGAGCCCAGTTCAAAGTGTTGGGGTAGACCCTTAAATCCCTAAATGGCTTGGGACCAGAGTAGCTAAAGGCACGTCTCCGTCTGCATTGTACCTGCTTGGACCCTTTGGTCATCTTCAGAGGCCCTCCTCCAGGTGCCCCCGCCAAAGGAAGCTAGGAGGGTGGCGACAAGAGAGGACCTACTCAGTGGTGGCACCCCACTCTTGGAATAAACTCCCCAAAGGGGTTCCCCTGATGCCTATAAAGACCTTTCTTTTCTCACAGGCATTTTAGAGACCTAGTTCTAGGTTATCATGGCTATTTTATTGATTCCTGTGCTGTTTATTGTTTTGCATATATTTTAAAAAAATATTTGTAGTGTATTTTATATTTTTAACTGTTTTAACTGTTTGTAATCCACCCAGAGAACATTAGTTATTGGGAGGGTTAGAAATGTAATGAATAAATAAATAAACATTGGAAGCTGCCATATCCCAAGCCCATTAAACTCACACTGACTGGCAGCGGCTCTCCAGGGTTTCAGGCAGGAGAGGAGCCTTCCTGGGGATGCCCGGGATTGAACCTGGGGCCTTCTGCATGCAAACCAGTGGAGGCTGGTGGCTCCAATGTCAGTGGGCCAGTGTATCCCCTCTGGGTCCACGGTGCTGAACCCTATTCCCAAAATAGGTTCAGCACCATGGACAGCTCCTTTACAGCTCAGACTGAAACCCGGAGTGGATACGCCACCCCACTGACATTGAGCCTCCAGCCTCCACTGGTGCAAGCGGTGCGCTCTGTCCACTGAGGTGTGGTGATTCTCTGCTGAGGGAATACCCAAAGAAACAAAGCTCCCAGAAAGCTGGAGGCACCATTTCTACAGCACCCTTCCGCTGAATTTGTCCGGGTTTCTTGACATTATTAATCCCTCCAAACTCCGTGATGCCTACCCCCACTCCCATGCTGCTTCACTCCTAGGCTGGGCAGGTGTCCCTTTTTTACAGGTGACAGTCCTCTGTTTGAAGGGCTGCCAGAGGACTGCCATCTGTTTGAAGGTGTCCTCCATTTTGCAGGGCTGTCCTGTCCAATTGCAGTTTAAAAATAAAGAACCATGAGACCTGTTGCCCATTCCAGTTAGCAGCACCTGGACAGCAGACTGAGCAGGCAGGCACACAGGTCACCTGGTGGTCACACTCTTCCACACCATGGTGAGATGTACTGCACATCTATTTAAATCATGATCATTATTTCTACATTTGCATCTATACATATAAATTAGCATATGCAAATCACTGTCCTCTTTTGTCCTCATTTTTGGTGAGGCATTTCCTCTTTCTTGGGGAATCATAAGTGGCCACCCTATTCATTCCCTCCAGTTTAGTACACACAACCTCCCCGCATATACCACTTACTGTCCAGCTGGTGGTAACAAGGCCCACGGCAGTCAGAGGGCACCATGACACCCGCCCCCTTCTTTTCAGTGATCCCAGTTGGGATCACGAGGCACCGTTTGTGAAACGAGGTTCACCAGAGACAATAGCAGGACAAAAGAAATGAGTGTACACCACAGACAACGATGGCTCTATTGTTTCAATTACCTTTAAAAATTATTGTTTGTTGCCACTGTTTGTTTAAACCAGGGTTTCCCAATATTCTTAGGGGGTGGGATACAAAATTGTGGAGTCCTGTAGCCAAAAGATGATACCTGCCTGAAACCACTGCAAAGATTGAGAGAGAGAGAGAGAGAGAGAGAGAGAGTTAAACCTTGAGAGGCAAATCTGGCTTTGATTTTGAGCAATGCGAAATGAAAGACAGTGTGGCTCTGTCCCTGACTGAAGAAGAGGTCAGCCCCCCCCCCCAATGTTTTTGGAATGCAGTTGCAATTCATCGTTCAGCACCCATCCTACAGAAACAGAGGTCACTGAGGCCAAAGCAAAGCTGTCTACCGAACTGAAACAAAACGCAGCATGCATGGTCCACACAAGCGCTGCGATTCGAGGGCGGGTTTATTAGAGCACAGAAGGCGGCCGGTCGTAAATTAGACGTGTGTCTCATGTTTTCTCTCTGCCAGGTTCGGCAGTCAGGACACGTTTGATATTTGATCATAACTATTTGCTTCCAGCATCTGGCCGTGATCAAGATCTCTGGCAGAAGTGAGACCTTGACCTTGGCGGAAAACGTAGGGAAATCAAGTGTCTTGCAGGCAGCTCTGAGGGCGAGGTTGCCATTCACATGGTGAAGACAGACGTACTGTTTTTTGGACAGTCATAGCAGGTCCTTCACTGATAATGTGAGCCCAACTATGCAACTGGTATTACAGGGGTCAAGCCTGGTTATTACTTGGATGGGAGACCCCTCCTCTAGTTTATTTATTTATTTATTATATTTATAGCCCACCTTTTTTCCTGAAAGGAACCCAAGGCGGCTTACATAATCCTCATCCTCCTCTCCATTTTATATTCACAACAACCCTGTGAGGTAGGTTAGGCTGAGAGTCAGTGACTGGCCCAAAGTCACCTAGTGAGTTTCATGGCCGAGCAGGGATTAGAACCCGGATCTCCTGAGTCCCAGTCCAACACTCTCACCACTACGCCACACTGGCTCTCTTTTCCTGCACTGAGCAGTGGGTTGGACTCGATGGCCTTGTAGGCCCCTTCCAACTCTATGATCTATGAATATATGAATCTAGTATACATTCCACCAAGCGGAATGCTGGAGCAGCCATCAGTCTTGCTGCTCCCCTCATGAAAATGGTTGTGTGTGTCCATTTTTTTTATTGTTTAAAGTGGCACATAAATACGTATGTGCCCATCCTTTACCCTGCCTCGTTCCCATAACAAACATTAAACAAAGTTGCAATACTGCTCTGGGGATTGCAAGATGGTGTGTGCGTCTGAGCTCTTCAACCTAGGAATACTTACCAGGCAGGCCCACTGCAGGACTTATCTCCAAATAAAGCTGCTTTAGACCTAACCCTAAACCACTACACAAACTATTGCTTTTTATGCTGCTGTCTCAAATGCATTTCCCTATCAGTCCTGGACACATCATAATAAAATACTGATTAAAACAGAGCTTGATATTTATGCATCCTTAAATGATAAATCTTTACTTTGCCTTGATACATTGTTAATAATCCTTGAGGTCTGTCTACCTTCCTTCTCTTAACAACTTCCCCATAATTCTGACAACTGTTTCATGAAGGGCCAAACTAGATGCAACAACAGAGGTGAGTGGATAGATCTCACAGGGGTGTGTGTGTGTGTGAGATATTAACAGAGATTCATAGATTCCTATGAATCTCTGTTTATACCACACACACACACACACACACACACACATCTACCTGTGAGGGGGGAATCTGGATTGGGACCATAGTTTGGAAAGTGGGGGGATTTCCCTCATCTCAATTTCTCAATGAAATCTCCTCCATAGGAACAAAAAAACATACACACCATAATATGAATTCCCTGGAAGGATGAGCTCAAAACGTACCCAAAGTCATATTTCTCATTTTAACTGAACAACAGAGATAAGAAAATGTCAAGTGCCTTTGAGACTGAAAGATAACTTTAGCCTTTTTAACATCGTAGGACTAAATACAGCCACATATCATCCACATGCAATTAGTGCTGGAGACACTAGCACTTGTTTTTAAAGGTTTTGAAAGTGGGTTGGAAGAGGCATTACTTCTCATAGTGTACCCCAGGAGATGGGCAACTTGTGGCCCTCCAGATGTTTTGGCCTACAACTTCCATCAGCCCTAGCCCGCATAGCCAATGGTGAGGGATCATGTGAGTTGTAGGTCAAAACATCTGGAGGGCCACAAACTGTCCACCCCTGGTGTACATAATAGTCACATAGTTCTTTTGTCCCAATATCTTCTCTGGTCAAACAGACTTTGCAAGGTTTATCAGCTATACCAAAACCTGCAATGCCTGTCTACCAGTAGTGCAAACTAAGATGAATATATACTGCACACGCAATGATCCCTCTTTCAAACCACCTTCTGCTCTGTACAAAAAATGCAGCATGTGGGGGAAGGGAAACCTGCCACCCCCAAGCGTCACCTCACGGTGTTTCCTAGCTTTTAAGCAGACCCCCCACCCTCCGCCTCCCAGCCTGGCTCCAATACCAGGAGAAAAATTGCTTCAGGGAGCAATCCTATGGTCCCTGGGCAAGTGTCCCAGGGACATTTGGAATGGTTTGGATTCCCCCTTCTGAGGCTGGAGACAGTGCTCCAACCTCAGGAGGGGGAGTCAGAGATCCGACCCTACTCCCCGGCCCCCTCGCAGCCGGGGCAGAAAGAACCGCACCGGCTGGCTGCCCTTCGAGGTTGGGAAAGCCACCTCAGAGGAGGAGGAAAGGGAGCGTTCTGGTGGGCTGGGAGGGGACCGCCAAGGCCAGGATACGAGCTCTCCATTCCTGAGCCTCTTCCAGCCTCCTTCCCTCCCGCTCTGAAGCGCTGTCTCCACTCTGGCGAAAAAAGCCCATCTAGCGAGAAATGCAGGGCGGGATTGGATGCCTCCAAGTTCAGGGGCTTCCGATCACTGAGCATGCAATCAATAGGATTGTGCCCTAAATCTATGGAGTGCAGTGAGGTAAGGGGTGGGAGGGGGGGGCTTTGCTCCCACTCAGTGTATACCTCTTATTGTGTAAATGAATAGACACCTCCATCAATTTTATATGTGAATAGAGCATACATGTATTTAACATACATGCAGTTACCACCGCACATGTCTAGTCTGGTCCTCAGCTGCTACCAACAACAACATTTACTACCGCAAGAGAGGTTATTACAGACAACTTCTGTCAGAAGACTTCCCTGTCAAGTGTAGGTAGGGAATGAGGATAAGAACGTGTTAGTGCAAGAGCAAAACATGATTACCTCATGTGCAGTTTGTTAGCTCCTTTAAAGGGGGTATAACCCACAGAGGGTGACCCAAAGCCACATGTAACACAAGCACAAATAATGAAGCCACTGCATGTGCAGCAATCTATGGTAAGCCACAAGTCTGGTTTCTGTCAGCATAGACAAGAGACTGGTTGTCCCCTTTCAAATCCCTCCAGCTCTGCTGAGCATTTAACTTCTGGCTTCTGTGGGATATATTTGGCTCCAGCTTTACTACATTAATTGCCCCTCCCCCATCTGGCTGTGCCTTTCTGTCACTTTTTGGTTCTTGCCTTGCCTTTTAATAGGATACCATGCAAGGCTTGTGTGGGCTCAGTGTTACCTGAAAAGCGATTTCTCAGATTGTAGACTTAGGAGTACCGTCAAGAATTGACAACCGTATCTCCAGCTTTTGAATACAGACGAAGAATCCCAGAATGTTTTAGCTATGTCCATTGTTCAATTGTGCCTAATTTACACGACAATTTCTCATGTGAGAGATGATTTTCCTATATAGTTTTAGTATGGTTGAACACACTGGCGTGCTAAATCTATCGGCGTTATATATCTGTATCTCACAAATTTGTTTGTCCCATTCACAATCCCCCCCCCCCCCCCAGGATGTAGGGAGGTGTGAGTGACCTCACCAGGTCAGAAAATTTGAACTGTCTCGCCCCACCAAAATCGAAACAGTCAGCCAGGTGCAGAGGTAACGGTCACAGTTAGACTTGACAAGAAATGTGAACTTCACTCAGCTGTGACACTGTTTACACAATCAGTTATCCTGAGGTGAAAATGGAAATAAGGAAAGCTGCCAGAGGTCTTGCTGCCTCTCAGGTATAATGCTCTCTCATATAAAATTTACTCCTGAATCATTAGGTAAATCCAAGGATGGCATGTTACAGGACTGTATTTAAGTGAGCCCCATAAACCAACTTTAAGTGAAGTAAAATGTGGAATGACTGATGATCACTTCTATTGTGAGTATTCATATGCTCCTGATCAAGAAGGAGGCTTCCCCTCCTCCCTTTACTCTCCCTGAGAGTAATAATACAACAATGATAAGTTAACAGTGCAATTCAGTGTGGCTGCCTGTAGCTTTCCGAACTTGGAGGATTACAGGCATCCAATGGAAGATGGAAGGAGCATGGAGGTGAAGGTCGCCTCTGCACTTCTTTTGTGTCTGTTCGCGAGGAGAACAGTCTGAGGTGCTGCCGGGATACATTGTATCCTGGTGGAGCCTCACTCCTCCGCTCCCCGCCCCCAGAACGCCCACCCAGCACAGGCTCCGAGGTCGGTCTTGCGACCCTGGAGCCACAGCTGGTGTGGACCTTTCCACGCCAGCTGCGAGGGTGGAGGGAGGGCGCTCTGAATTCGGAGTCCCGGCTCTGTGCTCGCAGTGAGTTTCTGAGGTCAGAGCTGGGACTCCGAAATATCCTATGCAATAGGATAATTGCATAGGAAAAATAGGATTGCACTCTAAATGACTAAAAATGTGCTTGCATTCCATGACACCCTAAATCATAATGGTAGGGCTGGCCCCACCTCTCTCTCTCTCTCCTCTGTAGTCCTACAGCCCTTCAGTTCAGGTTAGGGTAACTACTTATGAACCACCAAAAAAAGAGGACATGCAGCATCACAAAAAAAAAGGGGGGCCGGAAGAGGAAACAAATTTGCATATGCTAATTTATATGTATAGATGCAAATTTATAAATCATTATTATAATTTAAATCAGTGTTCTCCAACCTTGGGTCCCCAGATGTTTTTGGCCTACAACTCCCAGCAGGCCCCAGCCAGCTATGCTGGCTGGGGCATGCTGGGAGTTGTAGGCCAAAAACATCTGGGGACTCAAGGTTGGAGAACACTGATTTAAATAGAAATACAGTACATCTCACCATAGTGCAGAAGGGTGTGACTGGGCGACCTGAGTGCCTGCCTGTTCGGCTTGCTGTTGATGGGCAGCAGTTCTAACACTTCTTTATCTTTAAACTTTATCTCTAAACTGGAAAAGCCAGCCCTTCAAACAGAGGACTGTAAAAGAGGACACATGGCCACCCTAGATTAGGTCTGTAAGATGTGGAGAAGAGTCTGTATTTCATTAAGGTTTGATCTAAAGAAATCTATTTCTTCCTTCCCCCCAAAACAAAACACTATCATAAATCAGGAGTTACCTGCTCCAGTTCAGATCTCCATCAGTAGGCATATTTCCCCAGCAAAAATAACTGATTTTATTTATTTATTTATTTATTATATTTATATCCCGCCTTTTTTCCTGCAAGGAACCCAAGGCAGCATACATGGTGGCCTTCCTCCACTTTATCCTCACAACAACCCTGTGAGGTAGGTCAGGCTGAGAGTCAGTGACTGGCCCAAAGTCACCCAGTGAGCTTTGTGGCTGAGTGGGGACTAGAACCTGGATCTCCCGGGTCCCAGTTCAACACTCTAACCCAGTGGTTCTCAACCTTTTTTGCCCCATGCACCCTTTTCATCAGATGTCAGAATGTCATTCTCCCCTTTCCAAGATTGTCTGACTCAAAAGTTGCATTCCAAATAATATGCATATAATATATAATAACTATCAATTGAATATTTCCACAGATAACAAGTGAAATATTTATCTTTATTTTTAATTTAATCTGTGCCATACAATAAGGTGTGATGTCCTGTAGATTATGTACAATCTGTAGAATTGTAATTTGTAGAAAGATCATTATTCCAACAGTTTGAGTCTGTGGTCCCAACTCCCCCCCCCCAAACCCTAAAATTCCCTCTCTGGGGGGAATTCCCCCCTGGTTGAGAACCCCTGGTTTAACCACTACACCACACTGGCTCTCTGATGTAGTGTTGCCCACCTAATAATACTGATGTAATATTTTGCCTACCCAAACTCTATAACATTCTCACAAGAACCAGAAATGTACATACCCTTTGCATTTTGAATTTTGCAAACTGTTTGGACCAGATTCTGATCTCTGCTTACTAGGACAACTCAAAACTACAGCAATATGGGTAAAATCCTTAGAATTACTCTGGATTTAGATTGTCACAGCCTTCTGATTTTTCTTCTCCTTTGTCTCTTGCAGAGAAGAAACTCAGTGCTCCATTTTATTCTTTTACATCCATGTCTGGATGCCAGCAAGAGCTGAGCTGCAGGAGCATTCCAAGGAATTTTCTTTTGGCCTTATTAAACTAATTAGTTTGATATATGAGAAGAGGAAAAGCAAGAAAGAGTACACTTCAGCAATGTTTACTATAGTATGAGAGCCTGTAGGCTGACCTCATCAAGCATGTGTCAGCACAGAAGGGAGAACAGGATTTCATAATTAACTCCCCCCCCCTGCTGATCCTGAGGCCGCACGATGCAAAATCCCATAGAAACAATTCAGTTCAAATTAAGCATTTAATTTTCATCCATGTTAATGGGAGAAAGTACATTGTTAACTTGCTTAATTTTGACAGGATCATGACTTGAGTCTTTTTTAAAACAACAAAGAACTCCTCACCGCCCCCCTGAAGATACAAGTAGTTGTCATCTATTACTAACTAAATAGTGCACATTCCTAATTTTTCAGTAACAGACTGGTATGGCATTAATATATTCTGAACCCAAGTACTTTTTCCACACATAATGTGTTGGTTTTGGGTCTGGACATTGCAGTTAAAGCCCAGAACTACTTCCACCGATTATTTAGGTACACCAGTTCTTTGGTTTTATTTATTTATTTATTACATTTCTATACTGCCCAATAGCCAAAAGTCTCTATGGTTTCAGCTACAACCATCTTTACACCTGGGGTCGTATGCACCATGCCTAAACAGTGTCCCAATGTTAAAATCAGGGCTTTCCTGTACGATCACATTTTCAGCATTACTTCACTTACGGTATTCTCATTTGTTGTGCACCAGTAGCATGACTTAAAAGTTGTGATTTTGTCATGGGGTCATCACATGTTCCAGCACTCAGAAGCCCTTCAAAAGTGTAGGAGCCTCTTCAGCATGGTTCAGGTCTATGCTTCATGGTACGAGTGTGAGCAACACGACCACATGGATGGAGCCAATAGCATGTGCCTTTCCTGCTCCCTTGGACTCCTTGCTGATTCTGTGGGAAAGGATTAGCTCAGTGATGGAGCACATGCTTTGCTCGTTTTCTACTAGAGCTCCCAGCATTCTTGACCATTGGTCATGCTGGCTGGGGCTGATTGGGGTTGAAGTTCAAAACAACTGGAGACACCATCAGGCTGCAGAAGGCTGGGGTAGAGATGGACCAATGGCCTGACTTGGTATAAAGAAGCTTCCTATGTACTCCTACGTACCCATGTGATTAGTTCTGCCCAATGTCCTGTGGTTGCTTTGTTCATATGTGCATCCTTGGGTGGGCCTGTGAAGAGGCCTGCAGTGCCTGCCTTTCTATTGAGATTGCTATGTGTCACAAACCTAAACCTTTATTGATTAGTTTGTGTACATGAATAGTGACCAGCCATGCGACTCCGCAACCAAAATTATTTGGAGGCTGTGCTTTAAAACTCTGAGTGATAGCAGGATGAGTTGATAGTTTTAGAGAGGGTTACTCTTAGCACAATAGTTGTGCTAGTCCCAGTTTCACAATATGGGGAAGATGGAGATAAAAAGCTATGCTGCTGCTGGATTATTCCAGGAGTGGAGTGCATAGCAGGCAAGAAAAACCTTGCTCAATGCTCCCCATTCCGGGTAGCCCTTTTAGAGGGTCAATCAATTCTTTCGTGTGCAGAGATTACTGGTGACTTATGGATGGTGCATTTGTGGCAATGTGGACCCTAGCCCACGGAAGCTTACGTATGTCCCTAGAAATGTGTCCATCTTTAAGGTGCTGCAAAACTCTTGTTTTTGCTGCAACAGACTAACCCGACACCCCCTCTGGAAAATTATGGTGCTTCGAAAAGATCTTATTTACATGTTACAAGCTAGGTGGGGTAATGCAGGCACCCTGCTTTTATTGATATTGCTGATATTCAGGTGGTGAGTGCCAGTCCTTAAGTAGCCAAAACGGCACCACCCACTCACAAGGAGAAGGTATCAGTAGGCTTGGGAAGAACCACCAGGTTTGCAGAAGTGCCAATAGGGTGCTTCCAGACGAGGCTTTTATGGCGCCATTGCCCCGGCCATGCCCACAGACGTTTACCAGGGTGCCTGTGTGTTCCAAACAAGGTCACCTTCTACTTGTGATTCCTGCGTAAAATCTTTAGAAAGAAACCCTAAAGGGGGGGGGGACCCCAAACAGCAGTGGTCACAGATTGCTGATTGACTGCTAGGGGAGAAAAACAGAAAACTGGGTGAGGGGGGAATGGAGTGGCTGGAATCCTGAACAGCAGCACTTCACACTGCAACATTTTGTGGCAGGCCCCAGCCCTGGCCACAGTGTGCCATCAGGGCTATGGCTGTGCTGGTTGCTCTACCAGGGAAACTCCCCCCTCCAAGGATAGGATTGTCCTTCCGGATAGTTTTCTGTTTTGCGATGTGTGCAAAACATTGAACCACCGCAGAAAGGAAATTAAAATCCTCTCCTCTGGAATTCTTCAGTCACCAAAATTCTTAATCGCTCTGGATTCTCTCAGAAGATTATCGTCTTTCCCCCCCAACATCAATCTTACTCATAATCTCTCCACCATGTCAGACAGAATCGTTAATCATGCTGCACATCTGCTTTGGGGTTTCAGGATGATTCTAGTTCGATAAATTATAGCTTCTAAGTTCAAGTTTTCCTGATCTGTACATTGGATTTGTGATAATTGCTTTTGCCATCTCAGAAACTGCACAACCCAGAAATGATGCAAGATGCTAGTATCTGTCCATACTGGCTTTGTAAACTGGGATTGTTTCCATATCCATTTAGATTGATTGCACAGAACACTTATTGCTCCTTCTCATGCATTTCCTTTAAGCACTGAGAACGTTGCTTTGTTCTCTGCTCCTCTAGAGGTCTAACATCCTAGCAGGTGTAGAAATGCAAGGATTGGCACAAGTTTGTGAGCGGGGCAAGTGGAAGATGTCAACGGCAATCCAGCTCTTGGCTCAATTCTTCACTCTATTTGTGGGCAGAGAAATTGAGGGGACAATTTCACTGGATTTCTCCAGTGGGAGGAGAAATTCTCCAACAATTTCTCACAGGTAGGGTTCGCCACTGGCAAGGGATGTAGCACAGCTTCTCTCTTTTTCCCTAAGGGTGTTTTTTTCCCACCAATTTGGATGGCTTTAAAAGGGGATTGGACAAATTCATGGAGAAGGCGATCAATGGCTGCTTGTCCTGATTGGCTATATGCTTCCTCCAGTATCAAAGGCAGTATGTACTCCAGTTGCTGGGGAACATGGGTGGGCAGGTGCTGTTGCACTCATGTCCTGCTTGTGGGATCCTGCGTGCAACTGGTTGGCCATTGTGTGAACAGAATGCTGGACTAGATGGACCCTTGACCTGATCCAGCATGGCTCTTATGTTCTTACTTCCAGTGTAAGTGGCAACAGCAGCAACTGCATTGGCAGCCTGGCCCCCCTTTTGCATTGTCCACAATACTGCATACCTAGTGTCATTCCAAGGTATTCAGTGGTGGAGGGGAGGAGAAACCCACCACAAAAATGGAGAAGAAATTTGGGAAATTCTGCAAAGTGGTCTTTTATTTCTATTCTTTAGAGTTCAGCACCTTCCTCAGGATCTTCCAAATGTTAAATTTCTGAGGGCGGATTGTGGATATGTCTTGTCTCTAATGCAGGTGCAGAGAGATGATTGTACAATGAAAGACAGGGTACTCATGCACACTCCTTGGCCACCTCAGATGTAAGGTAAGCACAAGAACCCTGAACCCAACCCAGTTGTTTGCCGAGCCGAATTCAAGGTGTCGGTTTTGACCTTTAAAACCGTATACGGCTCCAGTCCAGTTTATCTCAAGGAGCGTCTCCAGCAACATCAAGTAGGCTGCTCAACAAGATCCGCCACGGATGGCCTTCTCCTTGTCCCATCAGCCAGAGCAGCCAGGCTGGTGGGGACTAGGAAGAGGGCCTTTTCTGTGGCGGCCCGCAAACTGTGGAACTCTCTCCTCAGTGACCTCCGCCATGCCTCCTCCTCGATGAGCTTCCGCCGTTCATTAAAAACATGGCTTTTCAGGCGGGAATATGGGGTGGGCTAGGATTTTAAAATTTTATACTGTTTTAAGTGAAATTTATTCTGTTTTGTTTTATGTTGTGGGGTGGGCTAGGATTTTAACATTTTATACTGTTTTAAGTGTATTTTATTCTGCTTTGTTTTATTTTATATTGTACATCGCCCAGAGTAGCCAGGTTCCGGCTAGATGGGCGATCTAGAAATACAATCAATCAAGAATTTTTCTTCTCCTTTGAATTTCTTTTTAAAAGCAATTTCTTTTCTATCAAATTGAATGTGTGAATGGTCAAAAATTATGTGGGATAATTTTTTGGCACAACACTAATAGCGCCTAGCTATGTCTCATTTTAAAATTGCAACCACAGGGCTTGAGATTTTCAATTCTCTCCCCACCCTGGTTTCCCCAAGCATCTTGTGCAGGAAGCCAGAGTTGGATTTAGTCTCAACTGTTCTTCTAGAGTGACAGGACTGGACTGCAGTCTTATGCATACTTTCCTGGAAGTAGGCATCATTTAACACAGGAGGTACTTACTTCTGAGTATGGTGGGCAGCTGGGAAAAAAAGAGAGGACAGGGCTGCAAGCTACGCCTGCCCAAATTCCTTGTTTTAGATAACTCTTAAAGGAGCAGGGGCCCTGTTCTTCTTATCTGGCCACCCTGCCTCTGAGGAAATGTGTATGGTAGGGGTGCACAACCTTTTCCAGCTTGGGGGCCGCATAAGAGAGCAGGATATGTCCATAGCTGAAAGGGGTCTTCATCTTCATCATTCCCATCCTGGAAAAAACCAGAAAACAACAGGTGCATGCGTGCAACATTTTCTCCCTTGCCTCGGTAGTGGGAGCATTTTTTTTTTTTTAAGTCTCAGCAGCAGTAAGAGAGAAAGGGTGGTGATTGGCAATATGGGGGCAGGGGAGGAGGCTAAAAATGATCAGCAGTGGCGGATCCACTTGGTGGCAGTTGCAGCAATTTGAAAAAAAAAATCTTGGTGATGGTGTGAGGGCCTCACAAGCGGCATTGAGGGCTGCGTGTGGCCTGGTTGTGCACCCGATGTATATGTCTGCACCGTTAAACAGCAAAAGATTCTCAACACTTGAAAAGAGCTGTGATGGGACATAAGTATGCCCAGCCCTCTACCCAGTGTCTTCACAGGGGCAAGAGAGCAACAGTTGTTCAGAGGTTTTCCTCGCCAGCTAGTGAGGGATACTCAACAGCTGCTGTAATCATGTGTGGTGACTCCAACATGACCTCAGTTAGCTTGATAAATTAACTCAGTCTTTCTAGGCTTTCTTAAGAGAGCAGCAGGATACTTATGAGTGATGTAAGTACACTTTATTCCACACACTTATTTATGTAGGCAGCAGATTCTGAGAGTGTATTTATGGTGTGGACAAATTTGGCTTAGTCTGTTGGAACTTTGCAGTTTCTTTCAAATAATCACTGGAATTATCACATTAGTTTTGGAAGATGATATGAGTGAAACTGACAGATAGAAGTCCTGAGGGCTTAGACGGCTTAATATTATCCTAAAAACTCATCCCTACCAAATGTTTTCAAATTGACATCACAGGCTTCTGGGTTATGCGCTATTGGCACTTCTTCGTAAGCAGAGTTTTAGAAATGGAAAATAAAATCAACAGTTACCTAACTGCTTGACTTGATCTATGCAATAAATCAAAAAGTTTTGAAGGCACTGGTGAAGTATACCTTAGTAAATCAAGTTGTTGCATGCCCAATCACTGTCTCCCCACTTTTTCAAGAGATGCTTCTCTGCAAATTAAATTAAATGTTAGCTTTGCCATTCATGCTTTAGAACAGTAGTTCTCAAAGTGGTGTTTAACTGTGACCAAGGAGTAGCCAAAGACCATATAGGGCAGACACAGATATATTAAACCCCACGAATGGTGCTCCTGATGGGAGATCCTGGCATCGTCCATACAATGGAAACCAGTGGGGGTGGGTGGGTATGTAACTAGCCCTAGACCCTTTTGTCCCCAGAGTTTCAGGTGGGGGCAAATGTGACCTCACCTTACGAAGCTGGATTGGGTCACAAAAATACAAATTTAATGGGTTGGATCCAGAGGAAGCTAATCACCTGTTAGTTAATCATGCTGAACTTGTCCCATTGATTTCAATTGGACTAAAGTGTGACTAACTTTCTCCGGATCCAACCCAATCCCACTTTTTAGGATGGATTTTCATAGACAGGATTTCATAGATCATAGAGTTGGAAGGAGCCTACAAGGCTATCGAGTCCAACCCCCTGCACAATGCAGGAAACCAGAGGAGGGGTCTCCCATCCAAGTAATAACCAGGCTTGACCCTGCTTAGCTTTCCACGCTCAGACAAGCTGAGCCAGTGTAAGCCACAGGCCTGATAGCTGCTGAGAATTAGAGACTACATCCACTTCCATTGTATAGGCCAGCCTTCCCTAACCTGGTGTCCGCCAGATTTTGTGGACTTCAACTCCCAGCAGCTCCACTGAGCATGGCCCATGGTCAGGAATGCTAGGAGTTGTAGTCCAAAACATCTGAAGGGCACCAAGTTGGGGAAGGCTGATCTAGACAACAGCTTTTGAGAGGAATTCAGCAGCTTCCTTACATACAATGTGTATGTAAATGCACCCAGTGTAAGAAAAGAACAGCAGAAGATGAGGCGGATGTTCTGAGAGCCCCTAATGAGAAGGAAAGATTTTTTGAAGAAGCTGCTTAAAACATCACTTTGCTGCTACAGAGGGTACAAAAATGCATAGAGCAATTATGCTGAAAGGAATCACTTAGAGAAGTGATTGGCTTAGGCTGCAATCCTGAATAGGACTTACTACAGAGTAAGTCCTATTGGGCTTAATGGGATTTACTTCTGGATAAACATCCTTAAGATTGCACTGCCAGCCTCTTTATCAGTTAGACCAAAGGCATTTCACAATTACCCCAAGTCATTATCATCTCGCCTTTATACAAATCTATGGTGCCATCGCCATCATCATCATCATCATCATCATCATCATCATCATCATCATCATCATCATCAGGCGATCACTCTTGACCGAGTAAGATTGTCTTCCAGGATAAAAATTTACAAAAGGAAAATTTTAAAAGGAGGAAATTCTAAAGAAAATTGTGTAGACTCTAGATGGGTCCGTAAGTGACTGTGGAGGCCAATTCTAGATCCACACAGCTTCCCACAGTGAGGACACAGGTTACCAGATGGAAGATGGACCTGTAAAGGATTCGTTTGACGTGCTTTTCGCTTAGCACGTTTCTCCCTTTCACCTTGCACTCGGGCTTCTTCAAAGTCCATAGAACCTTTGTGAAAGTCCAACCTCCAGTTAGATCGTTCATGGGCCAGAGCTTCCCAGTTTTCAATGTTTATATTGCATTTTTTTAGATTAGCCTTAAGAACATCTTTAAACCTCTTATACTGACCACCGATATTCCGCTTTCCATCCTTGAGTTGGGAATAAAGTAACTGCTTTGGGAGACGGCAGTCAGACATTCGAACAACATGACCGGTCCACTGAAGTTGGTGTTGAAGGATCATTTTTTCAATGCTAGTAGTCTTTGCTTCTTCCAGTACACTGACATTTGTTCGTCTATCTTCCCAAGTAATTCGCAGGATTTTCCGGAGGCAACGTTGATGAAATCTTTCAAGGAGGTGGAAGTGACGTTTATAGATAGTCCATGTTTCGCAGGCATACAATAAAGTTGGCAATACAATGGCTTCATAAACCAGTGTTTTGGTCTTCTTACAAATATCCCGATCCTCGTACACTCTATGTTTCACAGGGTTCATCGGAACACGCAAGCCCACTCACCACTTCAAGGTGACGATCCGGTGAGAGGGTCTATGTTGCCACTGGCATGTTGACCTCTAGGCAACTGTTTCACACCCCCAGTATTTAGATAACTGACACTAAGCTATCAGCTAACTAGGCAATATAAATTATTCTATGAAGGGAAGTACAACCAGTCTTTTATTGTGGTTCCAGCAAGTGTTTGTGCTGACAAAATTTTTAAATTAAATGGCTGAGATATAGAGGATTTTTAATAAAAAATTATTTACCTCAAAGTATTTACATGGCAAGATGCAGTTGCAGTATGAGGGTGTAGAACAGCTTCCCCCAACCTGGTGCCCTCCAGATGTTTTGGACTTCAACTCCCATCAGCCCCAGCCAGTGTGACCAATGCTTACGAATGCTGGGAGTTGTCTGGGAATGTCTGGAGGGCATCAGGCTGGGGAACGTTGGCATAGAACATATTCAAAGAACACAATCGTGGTGGTTAGCAATAAATAAAAAAAATTCAAACAGCTTTCTAAGGATTCCTTAAGGCGCTAGCCTTCCTTTTAAAAAGGGGAATATGGTATCTCTTACCCATATAATCTTTCTGAGCAGGTGTTCTTGTCCAGAAATCTCTCAGCTCTACCCCTAATATTGAAATAAGTCTCATGTTCACAAATGTTGCAATATGGAGTCAGGGTTTAAAAGAGCTGAACCCATGGCAGGCTTGCCATCCTATTGACAGCCTATTGCATGGCAATAAATAATTACTCCAGAGGGTATTGAAGCAGCCATCAGGCACCCCTCCATCATGTCTAGATTCAGCTCCAGCAGAAAGCCCCCCCCCCTTCCAGCCACCAGTTGCCCCTGCTGAAGCCATCAAAGGGAGAGGAGGCAGCAGCCCTGCCATTGTACTCAGTTACATGATCTGCTGGACTTTCTAACAAATAACCCAGTGCCATAGTTTGCTTTCCCCCCTCCTTCCTCCCAATCCTTTTTCCTCATGTGTTGTTTCATTTAAATTGTAAACCTGTGGGCAAGGGCTAGTTCTAAGGATGTGCATCGGATTTGGACAAACCTGGAAGTCCAAGTATAATCGGGTCTCCTTGGACTGTTTCTGGTGGTTCCCAAGGAGGATTGGGCTTCCAGCTGGGCCAAAACAAGGCTTCATTACAGATTCATGCTTGGAAATGCAAACATTCTGTCTCCTCTCCAAATAGTGTCCTATGGTTTTGTTTCTCTAAATACTGAAGAGTAGGGGAGAGGGAGCAAGTGCAGTTGAGCGACTGACGGGTCCACCTCCTAGGGCACATTTTAGCAGGGAATCCAATTACTGTGCTTTGTGGGAGGGCAAGGGTGGGTGGGGCCCTGAGATGGCCATTCTTCCAACAGGCTTCACTATGAAAAACCCCTTAAACTTGCTTTCAATCATTGTAATTCCCTAGCCCCTGCCCCTGCCCCTCTGAAACTTGCAGGTTCTTACTTGAGGACACCTCTAGGCTGTGTGTAATTTTCAGAATGGTCCACAAGGAACAAAGGCGGATACTCTGTTCCTTGTGGACCGTAGGGTATCCATAGGGTATTTAGGATACCCCTCAAAATGTCAAGGCTGCTCTTGCATGAAAATTCCTGAGCCTATTTATCTGAAACCTGGCAGGCTCGATCCCCTCAGAAGGGGCAACTATCTCTGCAAATTTCATCCAGTTCTGCCAAGTAAGGTTTCAGCAGTTCCCTTTAAAAAAAACACCAAAATATAAAGGCACGTAACACAACCCCCCTGCACCTATTTTCCAAATATTTGGCAGGAGTAATCCCCTCCTAAGGAGCTACTATTCCTGTAAATATCATACAATCCTGAGAAAGAGGAAAAGAGTTATGTACAGTTTTGATTTCCCTTGCTAATCAACGGGAGACAGGAAGTCTCGGATTTCGGAAGCCCAGCTTGGGTTGAGTTGAAGCAGATAGTCTCTAAATTGCTCCAAGCAGGATTTTCCTTTAATGCATTATAATTCCTAGCCTGAAACTGCGGCATGCCCAAGATGTCACAGCATGAAAACTTTTAATTGCCTCCTTTATTTTTTGTCTGAAAATAAATATATCCGTTCTATTTGTCTCTCAAATGAGTGGACAAAAATGTAGAGCTGCAAAGAAAACCGCTGGCTGCATGATTGTCTTGATATCACTTTATCCTTTTCAAAATTAGCTCCGAACACCAGTGGTGGTACTCTTCAAAGAGAACTTATTTGAATGTGTTGATTTTGACACTGTAACTGGAGTTTGATTATTCATCAGTGAAATTTTAATCCATCTGTATAGTTCAGGTTCACGAGTGCTTGCCAGAGGGACAATCCTTTTTTGAAATGCTCCTGTGTAAGAGTGGGCAGAACATGATTTTAACATTTAAAAATCCTGTAACCTTCAACATTCAGGATCCCATAACCTTCAACGTTTCACAGATGAAAATACAGACATGCCAGCAAATACTTACAGGGTGTGGCCATGTAGTCCAGGTTAGGTGGGGGCATGGCCCACAATTCTGAGTCCAATAATTATTATTCTTATATGGAGCAATCTGAGAAAACATGATTTTTTTTAGTGGTGGGGAAAAGTTTGCCTCTCCAATGGCCCAACACCCCATGTACATCACAGATTTCACTGTCACTGTCTCTATCATATACAAAAGAACTTTATTAATCTATTTCACAGCCTGTGGAACTACTCCAGAAGAACTCTGGTTGGCGAACTGAGGTTTACTCCCTGAAGCCAATTGAATATCACAAGTTTTCTTACAAAATAGTCCTGTGTCTGTGCACATGCTCTGCACTTTTCCCATTTACGTCCAAATGAGCTTATTGTTAGGCAATAAGAACATGAGAAAAGCCCTGCTGGATCAGACCAAAGGTCCATCTTGTCCAGCATTCTGTTCACACAGTGGCGAACCAGCTACCCATGGGAAACCCACAAGCAGGGCATGAGTGCAACAGCACCCTCCCACCCTTGTTCCCCAGCAATAAGCTAGCTTGATCTACAGCTTAATTTGAGGAATTCTGCATGTTTGTGGTAGCTTTCTACGGAAAAGAAGTATTGTCTCAGCCACCCAAGAGACTAACAATATTTCTGAACACTGACTGGTAACTTTAGTCACAGTGAAGAATGGGTATGTGGAATATTTGCAGGAAATAATTTCAGGTAATTTGACTTTTCTGAACCTGATTTTTTGCTTCTATTCTAGCCTCTGAAATTTTTCTTAAATAAGAAGTGCTTCTAAGGCTTCAAACCTATGATCACAGTGGATAGTATTCAAAGAGATATCTTTAGCATGGTCTTAAGGCAGGGGTGCAGTCTCTTGCAGGCTTGCGGGCCAAGTCTGGCCTCCCAGGGGTTCCAATCTGGCCCTTGGGGGTTACCCAGAAGGCCACATCCCCTTCCCCTGGCCTCCCCCCCCCCCACCAATTGGTGGTTTCCTGACTTTTGTGCAGTTTTTCTCCCATTCTAAAAGATTGAAGGCTTAGTTAATGGCAGCAAGTGCTTTAAGCGAAAATATGCTGGCCTTTTAATTTTCAGCCCCACCCATTTTGCCATTGGCTCCACCCACCAAGGGAGTACTTTTAACAAATTCCTTTATATTGTTTAAATGCTGTTGTGTGTGCACTTTTCTCAAAGATACACATTTTGTGCACCTGTGCACATTTCCGCCCCAAGAAGAGCTACATTGGAAAGCTTACAGAAATCAGAACACAATTATCTTGTCTCGCTGAAAGGCTCAGAAGCTGTGCAAATTGGATAAATCTGTTAAAAAAACGACAACAAACCCTTAATGGAGCAAATTTCTCACCAATCCCTAGTTACAAAACATGCAACTCTCTGCTTTTAGCAGATATTGGGACTACTGGTGGCCTTTCCTCAGCCATGTCTCCAGGCCCACAAGGGTCAATGCAAAGCAAACCAAATCTTTCATTTTTGCTTAAGAAAGAGCACTAGAATATTTGAAATGCAAATTCCAGGTTGGAGATGCAAAATTCTTTCTTGTCTCCATCCTTCTACTCCTATCAGATTTTTTCAGAAGCCTTTTAACATTAAGATCACATTATGATTTGTTCCAACTGGGGGGGGGGCAGTAGATGTTGATCATATTTATGTAAAACATCATTCTTAGGCCTCCCTTCAGTTAAAACTACTAGGACAGTGTGCAACACAGGGGTAGGGAATGATATTGGATCCAGGAGCCGGATTGCCCCGCCCCATGTCATCAGGGGGCGAGGCAGCCTGCTGATGTCAGGGGTGGGTCCCTGCCCCCTGTCATTGGGTCCCCAGCTAAAGTACTGGATGGAGGTCTTCCAGTAAATAAATATTTTTTTTAAAAAAAACGAATATTGGATGTAATGCCTTTTTATTTATACAACTGTGTAATTGTAAGGAACGCATCCTATAATGGCATTTAGAGTAACTGTCCTCCCTTAAGACCCGCAAAAAGGCAGCTTCTTTCAAATGCTGAAATGGGCAAAAGTATTTAAATTTAATCGCTGAACAATCACTTAAAGCACGGTTGGGGAATGTGTGGCGGGCTGTCGTTCCCATCAGCCCTAATCATGGGGCATGCTGGGAATTGTAGGACTTTTTTTGGTCTAAACACGCATAAGACTGCACTCTTAATCTTTCAAAATAAAATTCCTTTGCCATTTTTAGAATAAGGCCCCAATTTGGTTAAATAATTAAATCTAATATCAGGCTATATACGCAACTCTAAGTCCAGCTTTAAAAGTTCGATTGGACACATTTCCTACAAAGTATTTCAGGATTGCTGTGCAAATCTCTGTATAGAAGAAGAATATAAGAATGCAAAAATCAGTAACAATCTTGATCAGCCAGTATCAGAAACGTGGATAAATTGAGCCATGGTGGGCTGTTGTGATGTGCAAACAGGCTCACTGCGATTGACAAAAAGGCATCCAAACCAAAAGTCCTATCTTTTTATGTCCCCCCCCCCCTCACTTTGTCCCAACGAGTTACTGGTAAGCATATTTGGTTGGTTTTTTTTAAAATCAAACCAAGATGTATGAACAAGAAAACATTGAGATGAATTCTAGAAAATTTTTTGCATAATTGTGAAGTGAACACGTGAAAGCTTGCAGACAGACAAAATATCCTAAATTCTGCCTACTGGAACCACAAACATTTATGTACCCATTCTTGCCTTCTACTCCAAAAACAGTTTCAGACATTGTGTTGTTGCACTGTCACAGCCAGTGGCATGCCCAATCCTAATTAATTTTATTTATTACATTTATATCCCACCTTTTTTTCTGCAAGGAACCCAAGGTGGCTTATATAATCCTCCTCCTCTCCGTTTTATCCTAACAACCCTATGAGGTAAGTTAGGCTGAAAGTCAGTGACTGACCCAAAGCCACCCAGTGAGCTTCATGGCTGAATGGGGACTAGAACCCTGATCTCCTGGGTCCGAGTCCAATATTCTAACCACTATGCCACATTGGCTCTCTAGTGTTGCTGTTTGACACAACAACTCTTAGGATCAGCCCTTAGAGCCCATGTCAATTTAAAAATTGGAAGACATCCAGGACTTCAAATGCTAAGTTAGGAATGAAGCCTTTAGACATTACAATTTTTTGTACTGTTAGCACCTCAAACAATCAGGGCCTACCACTTAGTGCTTGCAGAGGATTGGATCGGGGATCTGCCTTCTATTGATGGAAGGGCTCACTCAGCTCACGGAAGCTGCCTCTGTCTGGTATTTGGGGACCTCTCCTCCCCACTCCCACCCCACAGCTCCCCTGATCCTCTATGTAACATTTTCAGGAGCCTGAAGGGGCTGATGATGTGGGGTGGAAAAATCTGCCTCTGCCAGCCCAGGTTCATGAGCCTAAATCTGGATCCAGCCCACAATCTACAATAATTTTAGGTTAAGTAGCTAGCTTTTAATAGCTTTATTTCTACTTGTTTATTGCTTCCTTGATTTTTTTAAAAAATGCACCGATACATAGGAAAAACGTTAATAAAGCCACTTACACAAGATCAAAAGGTGACATCTCTCGTATAATTTTTCACCAAGCCTAATGTAGGGTTTGTTAAAGCCCAAACATTTGCATGTCCCCAGTCGCATTACTTTTTAGCGCTATTGTTTTGTCTAAATTCCCCGTTTCTGTTTTCAAAACATTCAGCAGCATCCTAGAACTTTCCAAGATCTTCTCATAAGCCAGTTCGGTTTCAGCAAGAATTTTATCAAGTTCCTTCTGTGCAGCATTTTTCCATGCTAAGCTTTCACACACGCACTCCAAGCGCTTTGTCAGGATTTCGATTTCATCCTGGATCCGATTCTTCTCCTCTTCAGCTTGCCCAATCTGCTTGTTCAGCTCCTCTCTTTGTATGCACAAGTCTTCAATGTGTTTCACAAGTTCGTTATTATAGCTTTGCAGAACAGCTCCCTGATGGGTCATCCTCCTGGCTCCACCCTTCTGAGGAAGAAATGTCTTGTCTTCCACGGGCTGTGTTCACCACCGACTTCCTATGCCCTTATCATTTAAAGAAGAAAGGAAAACTGCTAATCGTCTTTGAGCAACACCATGTAGCACCAGCACATGTACAATGTAAACACAAATCAGTAAGGGATAAAGTGCAAGCATGGAAATCATATTTAGAAGATACCAAAGTACTTTGCGACTACTTGAACTTTTTTTTCAATCTGATATGCAAGAGACTGTGGTTTTTCCAAAGATATAATTTAGCTTCTGATATTTTAAGACTTTTGCTGAGAAGGCTCTTCCATCCATTGTGGGGCACATACTGTATAGTACCCACTAGGCAATTAACTATTTTCTTAAACATATTGGGATGGATTCAGATTTAGTCATGTATATATAGATTCCCCAAATTTGAGGTTGACAAAGCATGCATGTGATGATGTGGCGCAGCGGTGAGAGTGCTGGACTGGGACTCGGGAGATCCGGGTTCTAGTCCCCGCTCGGCCATGAAACTCACTGGGTGACTTTGGGCCAGTCACTGCCTCTCAGCCTAACCTACCTCACAGGGTTGTTGTGAGGATAAAATGGAGAGGAGGATTATGTAAGCCACCTTGAGTTCCTTGCAGGAAAAAAGGTGGGGTATAAATGTAATAAATAAATAAATGTGGACAGTGTCCACATAAGTTTATGCTAGAATAAATACATTTGTCAGTCTTTAAGGTGCCACAAAGTGCTTTCTAGTCATACTTTAAAGCAGACCCAGTGAAATCAGGGGTTCATAGATCTGCTCATTTCCCAATGTTATATATGCTATCATTTGCCAGCAATGCCCTGCCGCATTCTACATAGGACAAACAGGCCAGCTGCTACACAAAATAGTAATAAATGGACACAAATCTGACATTAGAAATGACAATATTTCAAAACCAGTGGGGGTACTCTTCAACCTCTGAGGAAACTTTGTCACTGACCTTAAGGTGGACATTATTAAACAAAGGAACTTCAAAGATGGATGATGCCAATGCAAAACTGCTGAACATCAAGAGGTTCAGTTCTATATCCTGTGGCTTGAATAGGGACGAGTCTTTTTACCACCCTACTTGGGTTAATCAGTTCATTAATGCAAGGAGGTCTGTACTTCATGTATTTCAATTCCTCTGACCTTATTGTTTACAATTCCTCCCACCCCCACCCTGACCATGTGTATATGTATCTGTAAATTACACAACATTTAAAACATCTGATGAAGTGGACTGTAGTCCACAAAAGCTTATGGCCATAATAAATGTGTTAGTCTTTAAGGAATCACAAGATACTTCATTGTTTTTGCTGCAATGGACTAACATGGCCACTCCTCTGGAAATTAAGTCCAGTTGAGTCCAATGGGTCTCCTCTTAAGTATGCCTAAATCTGGATCCAACCCAGTAAGTTCCACCAAAATCAATTTGAATAAACATTCATAGG
This sequence comes from Shinisaurus crocodilurus, assembly GCA_021292165.1. Lineage (NCBI taxonomy): Eukaryota > Metazoa > Chordata > Lepidosauria > Squamata > Shinisauridae > Shinisaurus > Shinisaurus crocodilurus. Next base: position 26,521,678 of record CM037880.1, on the reverse strand, counting down.
ATTGCACTGTAAATTCCATTACCCTCAGAGGGGCTTACTCCCAAGTATGTATACACTGTCATGGGCCCAGCCTTCAAGCACACACTTTGGCATTCTGACACAGGACATGCCAAATCAGCAAGACTCTTTTACTACAACAAGTCTCACAATAAAAGCTTAATGGTTACAGTCTTCAGAAATCATATGAGCTGGTGACAATTAGCTATAGGTTCCATAAGTAATTCTACAACAATCCAAAGCTAATAACTATAACCATGTCATACATAACACTGCACTGCTAGAATGGCTTTTCTTGTAATATGTTCTATGTGGAAGCAGATCAAAGGAAAGCAGGACTCCACACAGCATGGTTTAAATTAAGTACAGGCATGTGGCTTACTGCTGGCTCAGCTTGTCTGAGGGTGGAAAGCTAAGCAGGGTCAAGCCTGGTTGTTACTTGGATGGGAGACCCCTCCTCTAGTTTCCTGCATTGAGCAGGGGGTTGGACTTGATAGCCTTGTAGGCTCCTTCCAACTCTATGATCTATGAAATCTATAAGTCTCTGTGGGAAGAGTCCTATAGAAATCAAAAATTGGCTAGAGACAGATAGACATCCCAGTAAAATCAGTGTTGTGAACTGGGCACGTGATTTATTTATTTATTACATTTCTATACCTCCCAATAGGCAAAGTTCTCTGGGCAGTTCACAAAAATATACCGAATTGCATGGACATTATATTTTTAAGACCGTGATAAGTCTGTGAGGATGACTGATGACACAAATTAGGAAGGCTTGCACTATTGGTACAAACTTCCCTACTTTTACCAGAAAGTAGTGGGCCCCAAAGACCCCTTGCAAAACAGGGGAGTCCCAGAGAATTTTCAGAGCACCAATTGTGAAGCCGCGGGGAGGACAGAACACACTTTCTTCTGCCCCATATCCCACCCAGCACAACTTACAGCAAGTATAAGAAAGCGTGCAAAAGTGCTTAAGAATATGTGTGTGCAGTTTAAGTATGAACAAGCAAATTATTTCTTTTATGTGATTATACAAGACTACGTGTGTGTATGAGCTGTTGCTAGAAATGTGCAGGAGTGATTTTGTGAGACTGCAAGAGTGAAATTGTGCACTGTTAGTGTGTGGCAGAGAGAAAAGTATTGAAGAGGAACAGAACAGACAAAGGAATAGGAGAGTCTTTTCTTTTCTTGCCCTCCTCCCTTCCCCCTTGAGGTCCCCATATGTTTTTTTATTAATTGAAGTCTCCCTCTCTCCATCCTCTGATAGGGCCATTAAGCTTCTCTAGTATCTTTATGCTGGCTTATCTTTATGCAGCTCCTTATTAGTCTGACACTGGAAAACAAGTCTTGTCTGAGTCCAAAATGTGGGACAAACCAGAATTGAGCTAGGCCAACCTTTTCCAACCTGGTGCTCTCCAGATGCTTTTGACTTCAACTCTCATCATCCCCAGCCACCATAGCCAATAGTGACGAATGCTGGGGGTTGTGTCCTACAGATGTTTTGGACTACAGGTTGGGGATTGACTTGCAGAATGATAAAGAGGTTTCTGGGGAAATTATTTTTCAAGGTTTAAGGGTGCCAAGAACCTGGGGCCATCATCCCCCATGTTGGCTGGGCATAATGGGTGTTGTAGTCCAACACATCTGCAGGGCACCAGGTTGGAAAAGAGTGGTGTAAGCATTTGCTTCCTTACCTCTACCACGCCCACTGCATTTGTACATGTACAAGTAATAGAAGAGAAAGACACCATTAAGGCTGCAGGCTGACACACCCTAGGAACTCAGCAGAATTCTGAACAAATATGTGTTGGCTTAAGCTGCAAGTCTCCAGTGTGCTCTTCTCCAGGCTAAGCCAACTCTGCAACGGCTTCCCTAGAATTCCCAACATGGTGGGTGGGTGTGGCACAAAGACAAGAGGAAGTGTGAAACAAAAGGTTGGTATTCCACCTCCTGGCTCCACCATGACACTCATCTGGAGGGCCCAGGGAGAAATTTAGTCCCACCCTGGCAGCCTTGCATACAGCAGCCTTCCCCAACAAGAGTCCCTCTACTTCCATCATCCCCAGGCAGCATAGCCATTTGGGGAAGGCTGCTGTATGCAATATGCATCTCTCTGGGAAGGCCCACCTCACGCTTTGAGAAGGTCCATTTTCAACCTAACAACCCTGGAGAGAGCAGGATCCAGACTTTTCAGCCCAACCTCAACCTGCAACAAGGGAACCCAGTGTTATTTATTTTTTGGGCCCGGATGTCTGACTGTTTCTCTCTAAGGAGAACAGAGGCAAACGATAGCAGGCAGGTTGTGTAGAAATATGCTTGCCTTTCGTCTGGCAGGGATGAGAAAAGTTGCGCCTACTTTCTTCCGCACAGCCGTAGAAATGCAGGAAAAGAGAAAGGGGCTCGGCCCACCGCCCCGCAATCGGTCCCCCCCTTTCTTCTTCCCTCTCCGCCTCCTGCTTTCAAATCCTTCCGCCAAGACAGCCAAAGAAAGAAAAGCGGCGGCACCGACCGACCCACCAGTTAGAAGATGCGGACGAGGCTAACCGCTCCCCTTTGCCTCCGTGCTGGCAGCTGCTCTTCCCGGGACCCAAAATAGCCCAGCGACCACCCACGTGCCTCCAAGAATAGCCTGGTTACCATCCTTAGCAGAAGACGACAGGCGGCTGCCGCAGGTCACTCAGCATGAGGGACCGGGAGGAGGCGTGCCCCGGACTAGCCACTAGGCGCCTTCGGGGTGGAGACTTCGGAGGCGGCTGTACCAGACCCCGCTGGGAAAGGGCGCACCTGCGCATTGCTAAGACTGAAGTCGCCATTTCCCTCCCCTTCCGCAAGGAAATAGGTTAATGCGCAGCAGCCCGAGTCTATGCATTCGGTATGTCGGCCTTCCCGGACATGTTGCCTGGGGGATGCTGGGAGTTGTAGTCCACATCAGGAGGGCAAGGTTGGGAAAGGCGGCCGTATGTACTCGGAACCAAAGCGCAGTGAATTCGAGGGCGCTTCCTTCCAAGTTGAGTGTGCACAAGATTGCAGACTTACAGCCCTATCTTAGGCATGCTTGCCGAAAAGCACTTGAATTCAACGGGGCTTGCTCCCCAAGTAAGTGTGCATATAGGCTTCTAGTAGTCTTAACAATACAATCCTGTACCCACTTTCCTGGGAGTAAGCCTAGCTGGAATCAATGGCGCTTCCGAGTAGGATTGCGCTGTGAATGGGAGATTTTAACGCCCTCTCTCGTCCTCGCCCCAGAAAGCTTTCTTGGAGATTCAAGCTCGTACAAAATGGTTTCTAAATGTATACCGCACAAAAATGGTTCTGGATTTAAAGTAATACTACTACTACTATTCCCAATCCCATTCATACCCAACACTTTACTGGTTTTCCATCCTCACCCCCGGTTACGCGTATTAATTAGCTCTCGCCCAAGTAACTTCAGCGTTGTCTGGTACAGAACGCGACGCGACTCTCCCTCCGCTGCGGAGAGCGTCTTTCAGCAGGAGCAGGACCGAAAGAAAAGCGACTTCAGCCAATCAGTGGGCTGAAATTATTCCACCACTAGGCGAGCTGCATTTCAGAGCGTTCCCGGAGGGTTTATTTAAAAAAATAATAATGGGGGTCACGGAAATAGTCGATGGTGGCCGCGTTCCTGTTTCCTCTTTGCGGAAATACTCGATAGCGACCGAGGGGGTGGATCGGTAACAGAGCGAGCCGATGTTGTCTAAAAGCGAAGGCTGCTGGCTTGACGGAAACCACCGATGTTTTCCGAAAGCGGAGTCTCAGAATCGGGGAGGCGGGGGTGAAGAAGGAAGGAGCATAGGCTTTAAATCCACGGCGAAGTCTTTCCGGGACGTGACGGAAATCACCGATGTTTCCCGAAGGAGTCTCAGAATCCGGAACGAAGGAAGGCGGGACAGAGCCCTAAGAAAGAGGAGGGTTGTTTTTTTTTTTTAATAAACTGAATAGAATGGGCGGAGCTTTGGCGGAAAGAGCCGACAACAGCCGACGTTAAGCGAAGGCGGCGGCGTCCGAGTTTCCCGGATGTAGTCGGACGGCGGTAGTGCTGGGAGCAGTGACTGTGGAAGGGGGGAGGAGGCAGCGGAGGGCGAGCGAAGGCGGGCAGTGGCAGTGGCGGGGGGGACGTCGTCGTCGTCGTCGTTTACCGCACTCCTTCGTGTGTGTGCGTGTGTGCGCGTCTTCGGCTGCGGCGTCTCTCCTCGCTGGTGCGGAGGAGATGGGCCCGTGAGCGCTGCTTCCCCTCACAGCCGAGCTGCCTGAGCCGCCCCTCCTCCTCCTCCTCCCTCCCTTCCCCTCCTCCTCTTCCCTGTCCCCGGTCGGAGCGCTGCTTCCCCCTCCCCCCTCGGCGGCGCCCGTGGCCCGGCCGCGCCCTCCTGGTCCCCTCAGTCTCTCACACACAGGCCGGGCATTGATGGTAATGTATGCGAGGAAACAGCAAAGACTCAATGATGGGTAAATAACCCCCCTCCCCCTCCTCGTTCCGCCCTCCCGTCTACTCTTCCTACCCTCCCTCCGTTCCCGCTGCCCCCCGATACCAACGGCCAGTAACGGCCGCTCGCTAACGTAACGTCTTTCTCTTTCTCTCTTTCCAGCTGTCACGACCGCAAGGGGGACTCGCAGCCCTACCAGGTACCGACTTCTTCGGCCGCCGCAGTCCCCACACTGATAGGCCCTGCGGCGGCAACAACTGGAGTGTGGGAGGGAGAGCTGAACTACTCGAGCTCAGGCCTCGGCCGCCCCTGCAGGCCGCGCAGGAGCAACCGCTTCCCTTTCCACTGTTCCGCGCGCGGCGGCGGCGGCGGACCGGGAGCGGCGGCGGCTGCTTCGGCGGCGGCGGCGGCGGATTCCCTTCCCCGAGCGCGAGGGCCTGGCCGAAAGCGAGGCAGGGAGAAGCGCTCGGTGGGGCAGGGAAGCGAGAGGCCTAGGCTCGATACGGGCCCCAGTAGGCGGGGGGGGGGGCGTATTGTTTTTCCTACGAATAGAAACGGTGGGATGGGGGTAATGCGTTGAACATTAAGTCCGGGGAGGACTGTATTTTACACACACACACCGCCGCGCTTTCCTAAGAGGCGAAATGCGAGCCGGATAGTTTCCAGTCCTTGGGCTACAGTGAGTAAAGCCCGATGGGAATTCTAATTTTTCAGATCCTCTCTGAGAAAACCTTAAATTGGAAGTAAGTAGAGGTACATATAAATATATTTGAGAATACTGGGATGACATGCAAAAACATTGCTTTGCCTTCTCTCACTCATACGTAGACACGACAAAAGGTTTGGGAGAACAGGGGAGTTAAATAGGATTATTTGACCATTGCACTTTTATACCTGACTAATAAGGTATTAAGCAAAATTTGACAAATTGAGTCTGCAGTTAGTGACAGTCCATCTAATGTAAACATTCACCACCCAGAGGCTTGCATTGTGAAAACATGCAGGTGAAAAGAGCTGCTGACCAAAGCAGCTTACACAGTGTGTTGTGTTCAGTACAACAGAAGGTGCTGTTGGTGCTAAATACATATATAGTTGTTGTAACACATGTGGACCATATCCCTTTCGTACTCCTACAAAGTTCATTGCATTTCTAGTCACTTTCTGAGCAATTTTTATATTAAACTACATATCAGTTAGCCTGGCATTATAAACCAGTGGTCCCATTAAATAAAATTAAGTGTTTATATAGTTCATGTGTGTATCAAATGCCACATAGGTGTTAACATGTCACTTACGCACTTGTATGTGGTAAAAAGGCATTTTTCATTTGTTAAATAAATGCAAAGTTGTGCTGTTCCCCACAAACGAAAGAACGTGACTATACTGCATGTGTAGATCATTGTCTCAGTTAATGCCTCCTAAAACAACTAAGCTGCAATCCTATTAACCTCCTTACCTGGGAGTAAGCCCCATTGAACTCAGTGGTGTTTACTTCTGAGTAGACATATTTAGGATTGCACTGAAAGGCAGTAATCCTGTGAACACCTACTTGTGATTAATCTCCATTAAACACAGTGGGACAGGTATAGGGTTCTGATGTAAAACACTTTAGAAAGAAACTTGAATGAACATCAGCATAATAACCTAAATGCATTATATTGAATAAGTCCTGATCAGAAATAGAACTTGTTTGTAATAAATTGGGATTAGGGATGAAACAGCCAGAATTACATGTTGCTAAATTTGGAAAATGACAAGTTATGGCTGGGATCCAGACAATTTTTTTGCAGCACAACCTTCCCTAGATGGCAAAGGGCTTCTGAAACAGATGTTTTAAGAACAGTTTCTGATACAGCATGGAGATCAGCTGTTCGAGCATCAAGAATTGTTAGGCTAGCATGAGCCCTTTGTAAATGCCTACAGGTGCAATCCTGTGCATGTTTAGTCAGAAATAAGTAATACTGTATAACTTTCAGCATCTCCCAGGCAGCCATGCTGGCTTTGGGATGCTGGGAGTTGTAGGAATTCTTTCTAAACATGCATAGGATTGCACTCATAAGTAGATCTTTGGATGCCAGCTATTGCTTAGAAGTTACCTAACATTATTTGAAAACCTGGAGGATAAAAGTATTGTTTGTAAATTCTGTGTCTGCTGCCGAAAACACAGCTTAGAAATCTGTACTTGTAATTTTTTGCAGGCTCTTAAATACTCATCAAAGAGTCACCCCAGTGGTGGTGATCACCGGCATGACAAGATGCGAGACACCACAGACCCTTCACCACCAAATAAAATGTTGCGACGATCTGATAGCCCTGAAAACAAATATGGTGACAACACTGGACACAGTAAAGCTAAAAGCATGCATACTCACAGAGTTAGAGAGAGGGATGGTGGTGAGTTAACTTTAACTTGTTTTTGTACAAAATACAGCTAGCTATTAAATTAAAGCTTGCATCAAAACAAAGTATATCACTGAAATGAAGGATTTACCTCAGCATTGTTTCAGTCTAGTTGCCACACTGCCTAAAAGTGATACACTGATAGTATTTTTTGTTTCATTCTACTCTGTTTTCTTAGCATTTGAACTAGATGCTTGGCTTTTCATATATTATAAATGTAATCCTGCTGGAACTGATGACCAGAAGATTAAATGGTGCTTTCTTTGAATTTTCCATCTCCTTAATTTCATGTGTTTAATGTCTTATACTTATTGCCTTGCAAAGTTGGAATTATCCTGGGACTGATCTAAATTCAGTAGCGAAAGATAGCAGGTTCCAGAGTAACTGATAGCAGCTGATAAGTTACATGGAATGTACAACATAGCATGGACCACTGTTAAAATAAAACGGTTTGGGTTGCTTTTTAAAACAATTGGAAGGTAACTTTAAAAACATGATCCGGAGGGGTTTTGGAAGTGAAAAGCTGAGTTTCTAACTATGTTACAGTCTCCAGTCCTTCATTGATAACTTTTGCTGCAATCTGTATATTCAGGTGTCTGCACTTGGAAAGCATTGCTGGTTGCCCTTTGTGCAAGAGTGCTGTCTGAGGTAAAAACACCATGTCCCAGCGAATGAGGCTGTATATGCTGTCATCCTTGCTTGTTTGGGCCTCACTCTGATCCAATTATTTGGAAGGATGTGGAGGTGGGGGACTGAATTGGGGTACGCCTCAAATCACTGGGTATATATTTAGGGAGTGTGTATAGATCCCTGTATCCAGCAACTGCATGTGCTGTGTGCAGGGACCTGAGGATTGGCGGCTGGCTCTGTTCTTACTAGTAATAGTGTAAGTTCTATGTATTGGGCAAATCTGAAGAATTGCTTGGATTTTTGTTAGTGTTCAGTTTTTACTCGAATCATGATTACTAAAAAGTTCTTATTCCCTGTTCCATTGTAAGTATTTATACAACTATCTTCAAAGAAACAATTTTTACTTCAAGCTCTGTGTACCTTACATGTTTTAGAATACAGCACATTTTTCGTTTCTTAAGTCAGAAAAGTGATAAATATTTTGAGCATATTTTTCATTTTATAATAGGGTTATGATTAAATTAAAACAAAATTGGCCAAACTGAATGAGAGTACATTTGCTAATGTACTGTTACTACCCATGACACTTTACAACTCAAAGTTTTTGTGTGTCTTTCAGTTCCTAATAAAATCTTCTCATAAAATAGGACTCCTGGGGAAATGCTTTGGCATTTGTGCATGGCAGTTGTCCTCCTGAAAACAACCATTGTTCTCTGTGTCATTGGGTCTTGGAGGAGTCCATTAAGCATGAATACTTAATTTGAGGTCACGTTGTGAATATGAAGGAAGAGGGAAGGATCTTGGGTCCTCTTAAGACAGTGGCTTTTTAACTGGTGGGTTGTTCACCAACCTAAGGTGGGTCAAATCAGAGGTGGTGCCACATCTTCCTTGTTGGTGGAAAATACAGGAGAAAGATGGAGACAGAAGTAGAATGAGAGGAAGAAAGGAGAGGGTGGGGGGAATCTACAAAAGGAAAAGGATGAGTGTACACAGTTTTAAAAAATTAAAATATTGGGATTGGGGTTAAAGATGGATTCTAGGCCTTAGAGATGTGAAGACTACTATTTTAATGGGTGCAGAACAAAGGGGTGAGCGGGGGACTCTTGTGGGCTCTTATATTTTTCTGTGATTAGAAAAGACATCCTTGATCCTATTCCATCTTCTGAAAAGGAGGGATGAAAGATGGTGTGCTTGCGACTACATCAGATGTGGAAAAACAGGACTGGATGTAAGAGAGATCTTTCTGAGTTACCTGAAAACGCCACATGGTTTAAAAAGCACAAGAGGAACTAATTGAATGCCTGACCGTGAGGACATACATTAGTAGATGTGGTACTATCTAGAGCATGGGTACTATCAAATGCCTGGTGAGTTGCTCTAGGTGTGAAAGTCAGGGATACCATATGCATGTATTACTTCAGTAAAGATATGCCATCTCATTTTCCTAGATTAATTTTTCATCATGCATAACTAGTTAGAATAGAATGTTAAGTATAACAATAATTAAATTTTGGACATAATAGCTTAAATTGGATAATGGAAGTTTTTTTATTGAAATATTTGGTTCAGTCCATATATCCTTTTTTTTTTAACTTGAGTAACGGCCATTGTAATGATCTTTATCAGTTTTTTAGGGAGCAATCCGATGGCCCCTAGACAGCATCCAAGGGGCCGTAGGATTCTCCTATCCGAGGCCGGAGACAGTGCTTCGACCTCGGAGCGGGGAATTGGAGAACTGATACCCCTCCCTCTTGCAGCCGAAGCAGAAAGAACTGTGCCAGCTGCCCTCTGAGGTTGGGAAAGCAACCTTGGAGTGGTTGGAAAGGGCATTTTGGTAGGGAGGGGAGGAGACTGGAGAGGCCAGGATATGAGCTATCCTGAAGCCTCTCCAGCCTCCTCCCCCCCCCCCCGCCGAAATGCTCTAGCTAGACGAGCAAAAAAGCCTGTTAGTGAAAAATGCAGGGCGTGAGGATAGGGATATGAAGATTGCCTCCACCTCTCCTCCTGCTCTGCATCGGATGCCTGTAAGCCTCCAAATTCAGGGGCTTATGATAATCGAGGGTGTATGAATTAAGAATGCAATCCTATACCTATTTAACTGAGAATAAGGCCTACTGAACTCAGTGGGACTTCAGAGTAGACATGTATAGGATTTCACTGTCAGCGACTTTGTTCACTTTGGGGTATTTTGATTTATTCCATCAGAAAAACAATTTCAGCAGTTGTCTTGTAGTAAACCAGATCAGGGAACTATACTGGACAAATTTAGTTTAGCAGTTAATTTTTTTTGTTGCAGCTAAAAGCATTGAACCTTATTTTTACTAATTAGGGAGTTCATGTACTTGAGATTCAATTTCTGAGATGGCTAATGCTCACAATCTAACTTTATTTTCCTTACTGAACAAATTATTGGTGCAAATATATTAAACTTCAAAGCCTTTTTTGTAACGGTAACTTTAAATTTTTGCTCAGTCTTGGAAAATACTAAAATGCACTTAAATCTTTATTTCTTGATATCTGGCCAGAATCCAGACCAGCACAAGTGTTGGTCCCTTTAGCCCTATTAGGAGGTGTTTCTTCTCACCCTGTGAGAGCAGCAGCACTTTCTGCTGGCTCACAGATATGGTTGGGTCTCATTCTCTGAAATCTATTTCAATTCTTCCTTAGTGCAGGGCAAAAAGTCTGTTGGGCAGACCCTGTATCCAACACCTGGGTTGCGTGCAGTGCTGTTGCACTAGTGAATGATCAGTACCATCAAGTGTGATAGTGGTACTGGTTATCTGTGAAGTGAAAAGACAGTGTAGGTGCCTCTGCCTACCAAACAAGTGATCAATACTGCCAGAGCTGTTGCTGCTAATCACTTTTTGTTTAGGCAAGTACAACAGTGGGCATATTGCATTCTACTGTGCTTCTAGTTTTTCGATCTGTGTGTGTGTGTGTGTGTGCGTGCGTGTGTGTGCTTTCTTCCTAGTGAAAAAGAGCATAATCCTATAAGTACTGATGATTTTGCTAATGTTCTGAACAAAGAGTTCCCTAAAAGATGAAATACCTAACTTGTTACTTTGGCAAAATGCAAGCCTGCACCAGTTTTTCTTCAGCTCAGTTGTTATACTGGATAGAAGTTGGGATGGATCTACCTGGCTTTTCTTTAAAGCTAAAATGAGACTGCTTACAGAAAATAAACGTATGAAGTATTGCAGCCCAACCATCTGTCATTAAACACACAGTGTATAAAAATAGGAATCTGGCAAGTAAAAATTGTCTGAGTGTGGAAAGCTAAGCAGGGTCAGGCCTGCTTATTACTTGGATGGGAGACCCCTCCTCTAGTTTCCTGCATTGTGCAGGGGGTTGGACTCGATAGCCTTGTAGGCGCCTTCCAACTCTATAATATCTATGAAATGCCTGCTGAATTTTAAAAAGTATCATGCTCTTGTAGGGGTGGGCAGAAGGTAGGTCTCCAGCAGAAGTGTTGGACTTCAGCTCCCAGAAGCCCCTGACAGCATGACCAATGGTTAGGAATGCTGGGAGTTGAAATTTGAATCATCTGGAGATATATACTCCCTGCCCACCCCAGCTCTAGAGCAGCCTTTCCAAGTCTGGTGCCCTCCAGATGTGTTGTATTATAACCCGCATTATTCCCAGCCTACATGGATGGCTGGAGAACGACACATCTGAAGGGCACGGTGTTGGGGAAGGCTGAGCTGCTCTAGAGGTTAAAGACTGACTTGATACTAGGGGATTGCCTAAGGTTCTACGGCTCATATTGGAAGAGGCACTCCTAAGGTGTGCTGAACTGGACCCCAGGTGTGTGTGTGTGTGGGGGGCTGTTAAGACACAACAGGAGCAGGCAGAGGGAACATCAGGGCCTGCTCCAGTTGGACTGCCCCCCCCCCCCCAGGGCTAACTGACGCTCTGTTTTTTCTTGTACAATCATGCCTTGGATTGAGAGCATAATTGGTTCCGGAAACATGCTTGTAATCCAAAACACTCATATCAAAATGAAATTTGTACAGAGATTTTTAATTTAAGCCGTACTACAGTACTTGTATTGCAAGACGTCGCTTGTATATCAAGTAATAAATAAATATTTAAAAATTTGCTTGTCTTGCAAAACGCTCTCAAACCAAGTTACTTGCAATCCAAGGTATTACTGTATTTAATTAGACTGTACATTGCTCAGAGTGGCCGAATGACTGGCCAGATGGGGGATTCAAAAATATAATAAATAAATAAATAAATAAAACCAAACAGCCTGAAACTTATTTGTAGTTGGGGCTGGTCTATAGAATTGAACTAGTGGGCTCACCATGGACTATTAAAAGTTGCTAGAGTTGGTATGAGAACTTGGACTTCTGAGGTAATGAATGCTTCCTTGAAGGAGGGAGTGGTTCCTGCTGCCCTTAAGGAATAGTGAGGCCCTTGCCAACGAAGTCCAGCATAGACCTGATCACCTGGGGCACCCGCCAGTCTCTAACCTTCCCTTTTTGGGCAAGGTTCTTGAGAATGTGGTTGCATCTCAACTCCAGATGGTTTTGGAGGAAACTCATACTTGGATCCATTCCACTTCACATTGTGACCTGATTTCAGCATGAAAACAGTCTTGGTCGCCCTGGTAGATGACTTACATTGGGGAAAGGATGATGGGAGCGCAATCTGATTCTACTGGGTCTTTTGGTAGCTTTTGATACCATCCACCATAGTGTCCCTTTGGACTGCCTGGGTGGGTTGGGCTTAGACACTGTATTGTGGTGATTCTGATCCTTCCTGGAGGGTCAGTCCCAGAAGATGGTGTTAAAGGACTTCTGTTACATCCCATGGCCTTTAGCTTATAGGGTGCTTCAGGGTTCCAGCTTGTCCCCAGTGCTATATGACTGGTGGGGGAAGTCATCTGGAGGTTTAGGCTGCACTTTCACCACTATGCACACAACTCTTACCTCTTTTCCACCTACAAAATCCAGGGAGGCTATGGAACTCTTAAACAGCTGTCTAGAGGTGGTTTGGGGATGGTTAAGGGTTGACAAGCTGAAACTTAATCCTGATAAGAGGGTTGCTGTGAGTTGGGAAGCCACCTGATCTGGATGGAGCTGTGTAGCTGATCCTTCCTGGGGTTGCACTCCTCCTGAAGGACCAAGTTTGCAGCTGAACTTATTACTATCTGTGGAGGTGGCAGTGGTGGCCAGGCTTACAGCCAGGCTTGACTACTACAATGTGTTTACATGGGGCTACCTTTGAAGACTGTTTGGAAGCTTCAATTGGAGCAAATTGTGGCTCAGCTGGCTATTGATGTGGGTCAGGAGATCAAAGTATATAACACCAATTTTGCATCAGTTGTACTGGTTACCAGTGCGTTTCCAGGCCCAGTTCAAGATGCTGGTGTTAACCTGGTACCAAAATTATTAGGGCATTAAAGGTTATCTTAACAACTGTGCTAACCTAAGATTGATTAGGTTGGTGTGCGTGAAAGAGAAAGGGCCTTCTCAGCCGTGGCCCTACAGCTGTGGGAATCCATTCTAATTGGTTTGATGTTAATATTGATTTTAATATTGAATTTTTTTGCCTCTTTTTTGTGTACTCTTAGCTTTCTCTTGAAAATTAACTTTCACATACCAGATAAGATGTGGTTTTAAAATTGTGTAGGGTGTAAGAAACTTCAATGCCTAATCCAGTAAGGGAGCAATTCTATGGCCCCTAGACAGAGTCTGAGGGGCCATAGCATATTTTGGATCCCAGACTTAAGTTCAGAGACACCGCTCCATCCTTGGAGCTGGGAATTGGAGCTCTGACTCCCCTCCCCCTTGCAGCAGGCGTGGAAAGAACACTATACCAGCTGCTCTCCGAGGTTGGGAAAGCAACCTCAGAGAGGGGGGAAAGGGGGTGTTCTGGTGGGCGGGGAGGGGAAGAGACTGGAGAGGCCAGGATACAAGCTATGTTGACGCCTTAGCCTCCCCCTCCAAAACGTTCCAGCTAGACAGGCAAGAAAGCCCATATAGCAAAAAATGCAGGGTGGGAGGATGGGGAGGTGGAGATCGCCTCCGCTGCTCCTCCTGCTCTGCATTGGATGACGGTAAGCCTCTGAGAAGCTGGCATCACCACAGGATTGTGTCCTAAAGAACTTTCACAGTTCCTATTACTAGTAGTAAAATCACTTCTATATGTCTTAGAAGTGATTCAATGAAAACTCCTTTGTGTTACGGGGCAGCCAGTGGAGAACCGCCAGGTGCCCTCTCTTTCCATTTTTAGACAGTTGCTGAACACTTTATTTCACATAGCTTTTAAAAATATGTGATTAATTTCTTTTATATATTTTTCTGCTGCTTTAAAAATTCCCTAAATTTAAATCCTTTTAACTGATCCCTTATTTCTTTTAGTGCTACCATTTTTGTTGTCATACTGTCCTGTACTGGGGTTAACTGATTTGTATTTTATATTGGGTAAGTCACTTTGTATTTAAACAGAAAAGCTGTGTAGAAGTAGTGTGTGGAGAGGTATTGGGCAGAAAGAGGGTGTTTACCCCTTCTCTCCCCCCCCCCCCCCCGTCTTGGGGAGGAAATGAATGGGAAAAAAGCATTGAGGGAAGCAGTGGGTGGGAGAAGGTTAAGTTCTCAGCTGCTGCCTCTCGCTGCTGTTCAGCTCTAAGAATCTAGCTAGCCTTCAATGAAGGCACTAAGCAATATGTAGTTTTTCTCTCTGGAGTTAGATTCCTCTCCAGGCTAGTCAACCTGGAGGCTTGCAGCCTTATCCCATACAGAATTAGGTATCCGTAAATGCATTGACTTAAATGGTCTTAGGCGCACCTAATTCTGCATAGAGTTGGGCTGTTACTGCAATAGGAGTTGGAGACTGTTGGAAGCCCATATGTGCATGTGCAGTTAGGTCAGGAGGGGAAAAGAGGTTGTGCCCTTTGCTTAACACAGCAATAGCAGCAGCAGTAGATTGAGGCTGTTGGCAGCCCATGCATTGGATTTGGAGGGAAAGAAGTTATGCCCCTTCATTAGTAGAACAATTGGATTGCAAGTTGGCAGAACAATTCAAAGAAATAGAGCTGCATGAGTTTGCCATTTTCGTTATCTATTGAAAAGGAGAAATATTAAGTTGAGTGCCTTTCCTGCTTAGTAAGGATGGGGGAACCTTAGCTGGTTCTCTTGTCATGGGCAGATGGTTACTTGCTTAACTTCAGGCTAAGTGCGGTCCCTACCCTCTGCAGGTGGGGGATCTGTTAAAATGGTCTGTCCCAGAAAGCTTTTGGATCTGGACCGTTCCTTTACATCTCTTGGTATTTTCCTACTACGTGATCAGTGTTCCTGTAGGTACCCTGGTTGGTATTTGGAATACAGATATGAGCTGAGCTATTGACATGATTGTTCCCAGAAGCCCTCTCCTGTCTTGTAGTGCCAATTCATCTACTCAATATTCTCAGGATTTAAAGGCAATAGAAAGTGATCAGAATGATGACTAGAGTGCAAATGATGGAGAACTCAGGCCAAACCTTCTCATGGACTAGAGTCTGTTTTAGTGCCTGCTCGGTGGCGATGATGGCAAGGAGATCCTTCTTAGTTCTCATTGTGACTACTTAACTGTTCCAAGTAGTTCTCAGAAGGGGTCTAGAGTCCTACTGTGACAAGTTTGCAAGACATTTTGCAGATAAAATCGCCTTCATTCATGACTTGGGTGTCATCTTTATTTCAGAATCTGCCTCAGTGGTCACTGAGGGTGCTATATAGTCACCTTTGGATGGCTTTCAGCTTGTGTAGCCTGAGGATATGAACAGGTTATTGGAGAGAAGTTGCCTTTATCTTTAACTAGAAGGTGTCTGGTAAAACGTACAGGTGTTGCATTACCATTTTAATTTTGATGTATACCGTATTTTTCGGACCATAAGACGCACTTTTCCCCCCCAAAAAAGGAGGGGGAAATGTCTGTGCGTCCTATGGAGTGAATATGGTAAAAAAAAAAAAATTTTTTTTTTTTTTACTTTCCTCTGCTGGTCCGGAAGAGCGGAGGACTCCTGGGTGGGGCGGGGGAAGCCCCTGCCTCTCAGCTGATTTTTTTTTTTTTAAATTTGTACCATACAGTAAGTGCGTCTTATGGTCCGGTGCGTCTTATGGCGCGAAAAATACGGTATATTCTGAAATATTTCTTACAGATTTCAGTGCCTGTTCTTTGCTCCAATTGCTCCCCAGCCTCTGCCTTTATACTATGCTTCGTATAAGCATGTGTACGCATGCCAGAGGGGAGAGCAAGCTCATGCAGCAGTAAGAAACTTGCTTTTTCTTCAAATAATCAGTTTGAGTGTATTCTGTGTGTGCCCTCTTTCCTCTAGAAGAGGAGGAATGACTATAAGCCTGGTACTCTCATTACTATGGTTGTATGGGAGCTGTAGCAGCACTGCTCTGTCTCATGCTGGTAGGGTAATGTGAAGAGCCCATGCTGTGGCTCTTCCTCATGCTACTGTCAGCTCTTGAGGAAACTGGGTTAACACTGTGGGGAATCTGTGTGTGGTCCTGGGCTTCTGGTGTCCGCTGACCTGCCCTGTTCTGGAAATGAGTGTTTCTGCCCCACATCACTGTTTCTAGGTAAGGAGGAGAAGGACATTTAAATTTTTTGGCTTATTTAAGAGTAAGTCCCATTCAATGCACTCTGACCTCTGAGTAAACATGTATAGGATTGTACTGTGAGGTTTGGATTTATATGAAGAAAACACTTTTATTTAATGGTTTGAAGAAACCTTTCTATACATACTTTATTTATTGAAAGGAAAAAGTAAAGTGATTGGTGAACATTTCATCATAGTATGTTTACTAATAAGTGTGTTTAGGATTTTAGCCTAAATTACAATAAAATGTTTGGAACCCTTATCAGCTGAGTTGAAAGTGATATTCTTTACCATTGAATATCATTTTATTTAATACTAGAAGAATGCTTCCATACACGGCTACTGTACCAAGGCTTTTGTCAAAACTTGGAAACAGCTTTTTCAACATGCAGTATGAAAGCTATGAATGATGAGGCATTGCACCACTCAACTGTGGGTGGTGTTCTTTTAGGGCTTATAGGAGGCAGACTATTATTTTTTTTGCAAACTACTCTTAGGGATCTGTTCTTTTTGTATTGGACTCATTATATATTGGTGTGTGTATTGCAGACAATTAGAGATGTGAAGGCCTGAAAAAATTGAGAAAAAAGCTTTCCTTCACCCCCCTTCCCATTTTTTCCCCTCAAGAGTCATTTGTTTTCCCCTGCTAAATTGGAAAAATTGAACAGCTTTGGATTATGAAATATTTTATTTCAGAATTATGAATAAGAAGTTTAAGACAAGGTATTTATATATTGGTACCCAGCCTTTACTTCCCACAAATTATTTCTAAAAACTATGTAATAAAACTTTTATAGAAAGACTAGAGATGTAAACTTTCTGGAAATAGTGAAGCCATGGGGACAATTTTTTTTAATTCTTTCTGTAAGATTCCCAGCATAGTTATTTCTTCTATTCCTTATTAAAATTATTGATCTAATATATTTTTTACTGATAGACATAGGGATGCTCCAAATCATGCTCAGTTTCCTAACGTGAGTACAGTCGTCACCATTATCATAATAATATAATTATTATTATATTATTAATAATAATATAATTATATAATAATAATATAATTATTATATTAAATGAATTCTTGACAGTTTGGGTTTTGTTCTATAGAGTCCTGTGTGTTTCCCTAAACTTCCTTACAAACAAACAGATGCTGTACACTAGTTTACCTCTGCCTCCAGTTCTTCTTGCTTCTGGCTTCTAGGATGATTCAGATGTGGGCTTTTTCTGATTAGATGCTGTAGCAGTCATTTAATGTAGTACAGTACTAATTTAAAAGTACTGTACTTTTCAAGGTGCAGCTGGACAGCCATCTGTCAGGGATGCTTTGACCTGTATTCCTGCATTGAGCAGGGGGTTGGACTTGATGGCCTTGTAGGCCCCTTCCAACTCTACTTTTCTAAACTTTAAGGCTTTGGATCTATGGAACTCACTGCCACAGATTTTTAAATAAAGTTCCCAATTAGACCTCACTGCCAGGGAATGTGGTCTCAGCTATAAAACCTTTAATTGCTGCCACTAGAATAAACCCCCTCTGTCTAAAAGAAACTCAGTAGCCTGGTTCCTACGGTGGAGGCATGGGATTGACACCACCGCTAGAGACAACCTTTCAACAAAGGAAACAAAAAATAAGGAACAAAAAAATAAGATGTTTATTAATGGAAATTTACGAATGAGAATAAAATGTCTCTTTCAAATAGGTTGAGATTGCTTAAAGGTTCTTAAATTAAATATGGTGGCTTACCATTCCTAATAGGTGAGAAAATCTTTCCCAGCTAAATAAAATCTCAGTAGCTTTTCCTTCAGACAAGATTACCCTATACTCCACCCTACACACAGATAGATATTTGGGACTTATTTATTTTATTTATTTAATACATTTTTATACCACCCAATAGCTGAAGCTCTCTGGGCAGTTTACAACAGTTAAAATCATAAAATACAATATAAAATTTAAAACCACAGATTAAAAACAAACAGCAGAGCTAGCAGCAGCAGTTACAATAACGGAATTAAAAACAATTACAAGATTAAAATGATTAAAATGTCAAGGAGAACAGAGAGGTCTTCACCTGGCGCCGGAAAGAATACAAAGTGGGTGCCAGGCGAACCTCTTTGGGGAGCTCATTCCATAACCAGGGTGCCACAGCAGAAAAGGCCCTCCTCCTGGTAGCCACCTGCCTCACTTCCTTTGGCAGCTGCTCTCGGAGAAGGACCGCTGATGCAGATCTTAGTGTCCGGGCAGGTACATATGGGAGGAGACGATCCTTCAGATACCCTGGCCCCAAGCCGTTTAGGGCTTTAAATGTTAGCACCAGCACTTTGAATCGGGCCCGGAAACAGACTGGCAGCCAGTGCAGATGAGACAGCACTGGCATAATATGTTCTCGTCGGCCAGTCCCTGTTAACAATCTCACTGCCCTATTTTGGACCAGCTGAAGTTTCCGGACCGTTTTCAAAGACAGCCCCACGTATAACGCATTGCAGTAATCCAAACAAGAGGTTACCAGAGCATGGATAACTGTAGCTAGGCTATCTCTGTCCAGATAAGGACATAGTTGGTATATCAGCCTAAGCTGATAAAAGGTGCTCCTTGCCACCGAGTTCACCTGTGCCTCGAGTGACAGTTGTGGATCCTGGAGCACCCCCAAACTACGAACCTGATCCTTCAGGGGGAGTGCAACCCCATCCAGAACTGGTTGAATATCACTTAGCCGGGCAGATGAACCACCCACTAACAGTACCTCCGTCTTATCTGTCTCAGTTACCTCCATCTTATCTGTCTCAGTCTCAGTTTATTAGCCCTCATCCAGTCCATTACTGTGTCCAGGCACTGATTCAGAACAGCCACTGCCTCACCTGGATTTGATGAAAAGGAGAGATAGAGCTGGGTGTCATCTGCATATTGATGACACCTCAGCCCACACCTCTGGATAACCTCTCCCAGTGGTTTCATGTAGATGTTAAACAGCATAGGGGATAAAATAGAGCCCTGTGGCACCCCATGGCATGACTGCCAAGGGACAGAGCAGTAATCCCCCAGCACCACCTTCTGGAATCGGCCACCCAAGTAGGATCGGAACCACTGGAGTGCAGTGCCTCCAACTCCCAACCCAGACAACCTATCCAGAAGGATACCATGGTCGATGGTATCGAAAGCCACTGAGAGGTCCAAGAGAATCAACAGGGTTACACTCCCCCTGTCCCTCTCCCGGCAGAGGTCATCCCACAGGGCGACCAAGGCAGTTTCCATTCCAAAACCAGGCCTGAATCCAGATTGAAATGGATCTAGATAGTCTGTTTCATCCAAGAGTGCCTGGAGTTGACCAGCAACCACCCGCTCAAGCACCTTGCCCAGGAATGGGATATTAGCTACCGGCCTGTAGTTATTAACATCATCCGGGTCCAGGTTAGGCTTTTTAAGAAGTGCCTAATCACCGCCTCTTTCAAAGAGGCTGGCACCGCTCCCTCTCTCAAGGAGGCATTTACAACCTCGTGGACCCAGCCGGCTATCCCCTCCTTATTTGATGTAATAAGCCATGACGGGCAAGGGTCAAGCACACAGATGGTCGACCGGACTTGGCCAAGCACCTTGTCCGCATCCTTGGGCCTCAATTTCCCTAATCTTCCTTACAAACAGAAGCAGATGCTGTATACTAGTTCACCTCTCCCTCCAGTTCTTCCTGCTGCTTCTGGGTTCTATGATGATTCAGATGTTTCAGGGACTACTTGCTGAAGTTCACTCTGGTCAGACATAAAATAGGAACCTAAAAAATAGTATGTATAATTTGCTTTGCTCATAAAATTACATTTGGTATAATAAAAAGTATAGTTTATTGAGGTAATAATTATAAATTTACTCCATTTACTTTTAAATGTTTTTAATTTTAATGATAATTTTATGAGCAGCACAGACAAGACACACCAACCTATCACTCCTCATGTCATTAACCCTTTGCCCCGAGTATTGCTGCTATTTGATCTTTTATTGTGCCTCTGGTTTCATCTAACCATGTCTACAGAATTCTGTCCCAGGCAAGGCACAGGAATTCCATGACAATTTGAATTTCTTGAGAAATTGTCAGTCAGTTCTTCATACGTTTCTATTGTAAGCAGACTTTTCTGGACTAACTGCAGTTCTGCTTTGATATTTTGAGGAACTGATGTTGCGTTTGATATTTTTAAGCCTCTTACTCTGCATGCTATTGGCTGACAGTATGTCTGCAGCAGCACTGTTTTAGCAAAGTTGTGCTAGTTGAGATTACCTGTGTACAAATACCTTTTATTTATTTATTATATTTTTGAATCGCCCATCTGGCCAGTCATCTTGGAGAATACATTGTACTTCTTGCTGTGAGTTAATTCTGAACTACCATCCAGCCTGTTATGGTGGTGGCAGTGATAGGAGTGTAAATTCGTGATATTGGTCACCTGTCATTTAATTCTGAGATTATGTGATAAGAGTGAGGGTCCAATTGCTCTTTCCATAGTTTACTATGTGACAAGATCAGGAGGGAAGCTACTTGCTCCTTTCTTTCCCCATCCAACTCTTAACCAAACACCTTCACGCTTTTTAAGATGCAAAAAAATAATAATAGCTAATGCAGGTATTCTGCTTCATTCTTTATATGATAGTACAGAATGTATTAGCTATTATCTATATTATCAGCATCCATTGCAGCTAAAGCAAGAGTTGTAACAGGGTGATTGCTTGAATTTATTTTCTTCCATGAACTTCAGATACTGTGCAGCAGCATCCAGTACTGCTGCTGTGCTCCCGCTTGATCTGTTATGCAAGCGGGACCTACCAGTTGTGGAACAGAAAGCTAGCAGTTCAAAAAGGAACCCTGGAAATGAGTGAAAATGCTTGTTTCTAGATCAGAACAGGTCAGTGGAGCTTCCTTCTGCAAACTCTGCTGACATACCTTGTTCTGGAAACAAGTGTTTCCACTCGTTTCGGGTTGTGTTTAAACTGCTAGCTCCCTGTTGCACTAGCAGCGGATCCCGCTAGTGTAGGCAGGCTTAGATACTGCCAACTATCTGTACAAATTAATGAGAAGTTAGGACAAGAAAGAGGTTTGATTGAAATTTACTTCAGTGTACAAAGGGGAAAAGTTTTTCTGTTTGCTGCTTTGAATTTTCTGAAGATTATATTTTCAGTAGAATCTGGAGAGCCCCAACTTCATAAAAGTGTCTATAGGATTGCAGCTTGGGTATACCAGAACAGATGAAATAAAAACTTAGTTTTTCTCTCCTGTTTGAAATTGAACACAAAGCTGCCAGATAATTTGCCTTTGGCCGTTACGGCTTTTCTTCTAATAAAGAGAACAGAAAACTGTAGCTGACTGCTGGATGGGTCCCATTTCAGTGTGAAAAGTTAGTCATGACTAACTTAGTTCCCATAGAAGTGTGGTTAACTTGGTTTGGATCCACCACAGTATCTGTTACTGGGGAGATGTGTCAATTTCCACTTGGGATCATACATGAGTGCTCACTCACTGTAACTTGCTGTAACTTGTGAAAACACTCTTAAAATGTAAAGAGCCAGTGTAGCGTAGTGGTGAGAGTGTTGGACTGGGACTCGAGAGATCCGGGTTCTAGTCCCCGCTCGGCATGAAACTCACTGGGTGACTTTGGGCCAGTCACTGACTCTCAGCCTAACCTACCTTCACAGGGTTGTTGTGAGGATAAAATGGAAAGGAGGAGGAGGATCATGTAAGCCGCCTTGGGTTCCTTGCAGGAAAAAAGGCAGGGTATAAATATAATAAATAAAATAAAAATAAAATGTAATGTCTTAACACTAATCAAATTACCGTAACTGCCTTTGTAAAGTAATAGCAGTATTTAGATATAAGCAAGTATGATGAAGGTTGAAATTGTCTTGATTTACAAATGAATGCAGATGCATTTAAACTAGAAGCTCTTAAACCAATATTGTGAAATGTAAGCTTTTAGATTTTAATAGTCAGATGTTTGGTATATTGGTTATTTTCAAGGGGAACGTGATCACTGACAGGCTGCTTGCTGGCCTATTTGAAATGCAACAGAACACTTATTTTTAGTTATGACACACGTTTAGGTAGCAGTCTAAAGCATGATTACTAGGAAGTAAGTCAATTCAAATTGGCAGAACCTATTTCTGAGTTAACATGTTGAGGTTTGGGCTCTTAATTTTTATTCTTATATTCTTGGTTTAATATCTGTCTTTGACAACCAGTGCCATGTTTACTCTGCAGACACATTCTGAAATTCCATTATATATAGGAATATTCAAATTTTCTTAAGATAAGGCAGACCTCTTCCTATACATAGAGAAGAGCTTGGTACTAATACTTGTCTGACTGTAATAATAGTGATGCCATTTCTGTAATCATGCCAAATGTTTTTCCTATAGAACATGCCCTGTTCCACCTCACCTGCTGCAAATTGGAATATAGCAAACTCAAACCAATCCAGAGTTTAAATATTCGTGTCCGTTACACCGCTAGGCACATGCTTGAGGTGGATTCTGTCTACTACATTCTATCATCCTGCTGACCCTAGATAATCAACTTTATCAGGTTTGCAAATCGGCAATTTTAGAGTAGTGTAGGATGACTAAGGGCACAATCCTATACAAGTTTAGACAGAAAAAAGGCCTACAACTCCCAGCATAGCTGGCTGGAGCATGCTGGGAGTTGTAGGCCTTTTTTCTGTCTAAACTTGCATAGGATTGCACCTTAAGTGATCTAATTCATGGGCTGTCCAAAGTTGTATTTTTTTTTTTAAAAAATCATAGCATATTGAGCATGTGTTCTTCAGGGGGAAAGTCTAGCACAGCCTTCTCCAACCTGGTGCACTCCAGATGTTTTCGTCATCCCCAGTCAGCATGGCCAATGGACAGGAATGTTGTGAATTGTAGTCCAAAACATGTGGAGGGCACCAGGTTCAGGAAAGCTTAAATAGTCAGAAGAACTATTTACATAAGGCTTGGCGGTCTTCTAAATCCCTCCTCTAAAACCCTAGCCTTTTAGCCACAAAAGAGCTTATGTTCAAAATGTTTTGAGAATTTTTTTAAATATCAAAAAGGATGCCCAATGGAATTAGATCCCTTCTCTTTACATGACTAATTTAACCTATATGTACCAGTGTTCTGTAGCTCTCCCTGTTGCTAATGCTTAAGCCTTAAGAGGAATGTACCCCAGATAATAAGAAAGCTATAGTACACTGCATTTAATGGGCAGTTATAATGCTCTTGTCAAAGTAGAATCTTGAGGGATGCCTGCATCATAAGTAGTAACAAATGGGTATTTATGTTCAGTTAGTGTTTAACTAGCATTGCATTTTTTGAGCGGCAGTCTGTTCAGACTTGCACAAGTTCATATTTGTCCTTCTGTCAATAATTCCAGGTAGGGTACAGTTGCACATTTTTAAGAGCTGCACAACTGCTTTTCCAGCAAATGCTCTTACTTTCACTTCTCTTGCTATTATGTAGTGGTGAGAAAATGAATGGTAATGCCAATGCTCCTGAAGAGGAGTGAGCTGAGCAGTGTTCAAGGACTTAAGTTTAGTGCAGGGTAGATTGATTTGATTTAAATCAAGGAGCTAAGCAATTTTTAGATTGCCAAAGAACAACACCTGATTTAAAATCAAGTTTTCATTTATATTTCAGGTATTTCCTGAAAAATAAGGCTTGCAGTAACTATTAAAAATCTCTACAACTAATCAACCCTTAGACTGGGTTGAGGGTATACTTGAACTAGTTTCCTAAATAATTCTGGATATATTGCTTATAAAATCTACTCTTCTCTGATTTGTGCCAAACTACATTGGGATACTAACAAATTTAGTTACTTAACCACTCATACATCCTCAAAATGAAAATGCAGCATGCATTGCTGCTTGCTTCTCTATATACGTGCACAAAGGTACAAATCCATATGAAGCAAATCCATTTTCTTCCAGACCAGTGCCGAGCACTTTCCAGAATGGTGGGCTACACTAGTCAGTGGGCCAAATACTTGAGAGAGGAAGTAAATGTTCAGATTGTTAACTGGTAGATAATGAGTATTTTCAACTTATAACTTGAAGAGTTGAAAAGTGTTGGTAGGCATAAAAGAGGAGTAAGAGATTACCCAGGTGTTACTAGATTGTCTTGATTGAGATACAGATAGTGGAGCCAGGTGCAGGGGCCCATCCAGCCTCAATGATGATTTCCCAGTCTCTGTTCCATTTCTACATCATAATAGTCAATACATTATAGTAGTAAATACAGGACCTATATTGACTATACTTATAATGGCTAATTTCCCATGGCTTGTTCTTTACATGGAAAAGCAATCTTTTAACTCAGTTCTTTGATAGAGTGAGTGCCTGTATCCCTTAAATATGGTCAAGAGATTGAGGTGTCAGATGGTAGGCTTCCTTCTCGCCCCTTCTCCACTGGCCTTAATCATAGTTATTGGGTTGGATGCAGATTTCCGTGTGTGCAGTGGTCCCTGAAAATGCTATATAGTGTTGTGGATCCCTGCAGAATGGTGTACGTTCGGGGGGGGGGGATCCCAAAACATTGGGCAGAGGCAGCTCCTGGGTGCTGGAGCACCTAAATATGTATCTAACCCATTGTTTCAGCACAGGCGTTAGCCATGGTTTGTTTTTAAGCTGCATTAAAATCCTCATTCAAATCCTGTTTTCAAAGCCTGGTTAAGAGCAAACCCAGGTTAAGATTAATTATGGTTTAAGCTGGTGCATCAGCTCTCTTGAGTAACTGTGATAGAAAGTGTTGCACCTGCACTGGCCCTGGGTTGTTGTATGTTTAGATCAGGGATGGGCAGCTTGTGGCCCTCTAGATGTTTTGGTCTACAGTTCCCATCAGCCCTAGCCAGCATAGCTAATGATGGGAGTTGTAGGCCAAAGGGCCACAAGTTGCCCACCTGTGGTTTAGCCGAAGCTCTCTGGGCGGTTTACAACAATTAACAATCAGGCTTACAATCTAAAAAGACACGACACACAAGGAAAAAGGAATGGGGAGGGAGAGAAGGTCTCCTCTCGCCTAGACTACTGTAATGCGCTCTACGTGGGGTTACCCTTGAAGACGGTCCGGAAGCTTCAGCTGGTACAGAACGCGGCGGCTCGCCTGATTAAGGGCAGCCGCCGGCGTGATCACATCACGCCAGTGCTTAATGAGTTGCACTGGCTACCAGTTGCTTGCCGAGCCGAATTCAAGGTGTTGGTTTTGACCTTTAAAACCCTACACGGCTCTGGCCCAGCTTATCTCAAGGAGCGCCTCCAGCAACATCAAGTAGGCCGCTCAACAAGGTCTGCCACGGACGGCCTTCTCCTTATCCCATCAGCCAGAGCAGCCAGGCTGGTGGGGACTAGGAAGAGGGCCTTCTCTGTGGCGGCCCCCACATTATGGAACTCCCTCCCTAGTGACCTTCGCCATGCCCCCTCCGTGATGAGCTTCCGCCGTGCATTAAAAACATGGCTGTTCAGGCGGGAATATGGGGTGGGTTAGGTTTTTAATGAGAATTTTTTATATTGTTTTAATTATTATGTTTTATTGTGTTTTATTGTATTTTAATTGTACATCGCCCAGGGTGGCCGGGTGACCGGCCAGAAGGGGGAATATTAATTATTACTTCTGTAATTCTCTGTCTCAAGAAGCTCCAGCCTCCTTCTTCTTTCCCACAGGGCTGTAGATGTCAGTTAGCCCTGGGGGGGGGGGGCAGTCCAACTGGAGCAGGCCCTGGTGTTCCCTCGGCCTGCTCCAGCCTCCGTCGTTCCTTCTTCCCCACAGGGCTGTAGATGACAGTTAGCCCTGTGGGGGGGGGCAGCCCAACTGGAGCAGGCCCTGGTGTTCCCTCGGCCTGCTCCAGCCTCCGTCGTTCCTTCTTCCCCTAATGTTTATGTCCCCCAGTAACATACCGGTAATTACTATTTTTTTAACTCCCCCCCCCTTTTTTTTTTGCTTTAGTGTACAACAGTTACCAGGCAATGTGCTGGTGTTAGTTTTTTTCTGTCCCAGAAAAAAATGTTGCCATGGTTACACTATATTAATACCACTCATTGTGCCTTTTATAGCGGAGGAAAAGTTTGATAAGTTTGGAAATGCTGAGATGGCAAGTGAGTGTATGGTAGTTTTGGGGATTGAGACAGACAGACACTCTTTTAACTTGTAGAAATGCGTGCCTCTTAAATAGCAGGACCAAACTTAACTTTCAGATATAATGTACAGTAATACCTTGGATTGCAAGTAACTTGGTTTGAGAGCGTTTTGCAAGACAAGCAAATTTTTAAATATTTATTTAATTTTTTTTAACTTGATATACAAGCGACGTCTTGCAATACAAGTACTGTAGTATGGCTTAAATTAAAAATCTCTGTACAAATTTTTTTGGGGGGATTTCGTTTTGATATAAGAGTGTTTTGGATTACAAGCACGTTTCCGGAACGAATTATGCTCTCAATCCAAGGCATGACTGTACCTCTTACTGCTATCTTATGTCAAAGTCTACTAGATTTTGGGAAGGAATGAGAGAACCCACTTCTCTTGGCAAATGGGCCTGACTGCACCAGGTGTGTACACAAAGAGAGTTATGTTTGTGCATGCTTGCAGAGCACCATGTTTCCTATTGTAGTTAGATGTTTCTGGCTACTTGGGATGCTCTTCTTTTTGTGTTTAGTCTCTTTGGGTCTTCATTTTGCTATGGCTACTTGATCCAGGTCTTGTGAGTGTCTCAAACCTACCCATTGTTGTTTAGCAAAACTGCAGACTGGTGGACTGAACCTGTTATATTGTACACTTCCTGGAGAAAAACAGGCTGTGCATCATGTATTAAATTCTAGGGCTGCTGGGCTGCTGCCTTTTATTCTTTAGGCTGGTTTTGTTTGGCACTCAGGTTCCAGGAGCCTTTCTTCTGCAACCCTGTTTGTCTCTCTTCTAGTTGTTACCCATCTGTCAATGCATGTGTTTTATGGATCCTATCTATGAAACCCTTGTATCCTTGAGTGTCTTGGCTTCAGTTCTGAAAGGACAAGTGAACAACATGCATCTAGATGTTTGTCTTTGGTAGTTATGGGCAAGTTCTGGCCCATGCGCCTACTGCTTAGATTATTGGATGATCAGTAATGTTAACATATCTGAATACCGTATTTTTCGCTCCATAAGACGCACCCCCCCCATAGGGGGAAATGTCTGTGCGTCTTATGGAGCGAATATTGTTTAAAAAAATTATTTGTTTTTTTACTTACCTCTGCGTGCCTCCAACTGGTCCGGGGAAGAGCGGAGGGCTCCTGGGTGGGGCGGGGCAAGCCCCCGCCTCTCAGCTGATTCCCCGCGGAACAGCTGATTTTAATATATATATATATATATATATATATTTTACTTTTTTTTTTTTTTTTACTTTCCTTTGCTGGTCCGGGGAAGAGCGGAGGGCTCCTGGGTGGGGCGGGGCAAGCCCTCGCCTCTCAGCTAATTCCCCGTGGAACAGCTGATTAAAAAAAATAATATATTTTTTTAACCTGCCGTTTGGTAAGTGCGTCTTGTGGTCCGGTGCGTCTTATGGAGCAGAAAAATGCGGTATATGCCGGTGTGGAAAATAGAAAAAAAAGTTGAAAATAATGACATTGTAGTAAACAAAAGGAAGTTTCTAATATCTATACTTAGGGAAAGTATGTAGACCTCAGCATTATCCTGCACAAGCAAGCAACTTGTGTTTAGAGAAGGAAATGCATCTACATAAGTATTAGTGATAAATGAACTCTTCAATAGTATTATAATCAGTCATAATAACTGTAGATAGACAAAATTAGCTATCCATATTTCTTAGATTTACATCCTACTCCACCCCAGTAGATAATATAAAGTTGAAAATATCAGAACTAAACTTAAAATATGCTCTTGTCAGATTCAGTATCTGAAAGATCTATCATTTTTATGCAGAAGTTGTCAGAGCCACAACCAAGCTTCCTATGTGCGAGTAGACCTTTTCTCACAAGGAGGCCTGTGGCTCAGTCTAGCACTCCTTCTGAATTCCTGTTTTTTCAAGCAGTGACTCTCTTGAGGGTTTGGGGGTTTCTCCGCTCCTCCTAGCCTACTGGCAGACCCTGGGCATTGCTGGTGATGGGTGGTACCTGGTCCTCCAGCTCTTCCTTCTCTGAGGAGTTGTCCAGCGGGGGCTTGACAACATTAAGTAGAGGGAAAGAACAAATATGTCCGTCCTTCTTCTTTAAGAGGCATGAACAGCACTACAAGACTTCTATTCCAGCCTGACTAGAGCCCTAAACAAGAATACTCCTAGGACCTGGGGAAGGGATGGGGAATTTCTGGCCTGTGGAGGTTCCCCATCTGGCCTGTGTAGCCTTGGGCTCCCTCTGGCCTGAAGGTTACCAAGGGTTTGGGAAAGAGAGGGGGAGAATAATCCACTTATTTCTGATGATAGATCAGAGATAAAAAGAGAATTCCAGCCGAGTGCACTCCACCTGTCCCTTGCCTGCACTGTGAGGGGAAGGTGAGGGATGAGTGAGGCCAGTGGTGTACTCAGCTGGCACTTGCAGGAGCCCCTGGTAGCATTGGCCAAGTACACTGCACTCTAGGCCCCCACCCTCCCTGAATTGGGAAAGTGAAGAAAAGTGAAGTCAGCTCCCTGGATGAAGTACCAACCAATCAGCGCTTTGGCTGGGGACCTGATAATTTATTGGGTTGAGTCCCTGGACCCTGACATCATGGACATGGCCTGAAGTCATCCAGCCCATGGGGTGGGGTGGGGCAGTTTAGTTCCTGGAACCAATATGGTTTCTCACCCCTGACCTAGGGAGTGGAAATATGCTACAACATTTTGTTGCAGGTCCATGTGTAGCTTTGGATTCTGAATGTTCACTTTGTCACGGATTTGAGAAAGGAGAAGGTGTGCCTGATTTGAAACAAGCTTCTCTACTATTTTCACATACTAGTTTGTTCCTGGACTGTGTGCCTATTTACAAACATGCATCAGTGTATGTCAGTTGATGCAGAAGATGAAGGAATCTGGGGCAAGTGAATTGGAAGCAAAATTGTGTAAATGCCTTGCCACCACATTGCAGAAGCAATGTGTTTGGCACACTCACACATTTCATGGCTGCACCAAATACCTGCAGATGTCGGAAAAGTACTTTTAAAAAGGTTGGAATGTAGAACATGAGCAGGTAATTGGTGTATGAGTGAGAACTGGGAGCCTTCTACATATATTGTAAATATATTTATAATCTGTTAATTTTTGTTAACCGCCCAGAGACCTTCGGCTATTGGTTGGTATAGAAATCTAATAAATGAAATGAAATATTGCTCCTGCAAAATAGTGTCAAGACCTTTATACAACTTCTGCATCAAGCAAAATAAAGTGAATGAATGTAGATACCCAATCACCGAACAAATGTACACAGCAGTTGTGCTGCTGTTTCAAGGATATATTTTTTACTCTTTTATAAGATCTTTTTTCAGTTTCCCAAACTTCCAATTTTTACATTTCTGACCAGGGGTGGAGAGTTTTTTGCCCTAGTCCCTGGCCGTTCAGCTTTCATATCTCTGCATGTGTACCAAACTATGGCCTTTCACGTCGGGGGCAAGTACAGATTTGATACAATTGTGGTTCTATATGTGATAATGCCTAAGCATCTTTATAGGCTAGCAAATTAACCTTAAATTTCGCTAGCATATGTATAAGTTCCTGGGAAATCTGTATGAAGAGGTGCTTGAATTATTTCAGCCCAACATTGTGAGAGGTGTATACACTCTGATTGAGGTGTATTGGTATACTGGCTTTTACCGTAAAGTAAACTTAGGGTGCAATCCTGTGGCCCTCCAACATTGTTTGGGGGGCATAGTTAGGATGCTGCAACCTCAGAAATCCCTTCCGAGGTTGCAGTGCCACGTCGGAGCGCCCTCCCTCCCAACCTTGTAGCTGGCGCAGTTCTTTCCACGCCAGCTAGAAACCAAACACAGAAGACTGTTCCCGGGTAGGGGAAGAGCAAGACACCACTGGCTTCTGTAGAATCCAGGTGGTACCTCAGCCTCACCTCCTTGTGAGGAGGTGTAAAACATGTAGTTGGCTGAAATCGGCTGTCTAGATGTTTTTGAGGTCAAGGTGAGCATGGTGACAATCCTATTCACCACACTCCTCCTGCACTCAATTGGATGCCTGTAATCTCCAGGTTCAGAGGGTTACGGGGAGCTGCATAGGATAGCGCTGCTCATATCCTTCAATCGGATCCAGATTTAGGTGCTTGCAACTGGGCTGGTGCAAGCAGACTTCCCAGCCCCCTCTTCTCCATGGCAGCCCCTTCAGCCCCCTGAAAGTACTAAATGGAAGGTTAGGTGACCCTGGTGAATTGTGTGGTGTGGGGGGAAAGCTGTGGTGCAGAGGGAGTGGAGACACCAGATCCTGGATCCAACCATATGTTTTGACTCCTAGATGTTACAATGTGTCATTTTATATTTTTGTAGTGCTTAGAGTGTGTTGATGACCTACATGCATGCCAAATTCCAGCTTTCTGAATGCTACGGAAATAGCTTAACCATTTTGGAGTACAATTAGTATTTCCCCATTTTGAGATACGTGAACGAATATGTCCCTTTCTGAGTTGCCTGATAATTAGGGCTTCTTGGACTTGTACCGTATTTTTCCGTCTATAAGACACCCCATGTATAAGACGCCCCCCACTGGGCAGTTTCGCAACCGCGCGGTTCTCTCCTTGGCTTACTTCCGTGTATAAGATGACCCTCAATTTTTAGTCTTAACAATTTTAGGAAAAAGTATAGTCTTATACATGGAAAAATACTGTAATTTAGCTTCCAAGGTATTGTGGAATTACCGTCATTGTTTTAGGATATACGTTGGGAAGCCTCTCATTTTGAGAGAGGGAACTACACTTGTCCTATTTCCACTTAAAAATAAATAAATAATAAAGGTTCCCTGGTCTATGAACATACCACACTGTGGTATGTACAACAGCGCAAATAGCCTGTTTCGGAATCCCCTGAAGTAAGTAACCACATATGAAAAATTAGTGGCTTGCAGTGCAATCCTATGCATGTCTTCTCAGAAGTAAGTCCTGTTGAGTTCAGTGGGACTTATTCGCAGGTAAGTGTATAGAATTGTAGCTTTAAGTGGATTTTAAATAATTCATTCCAGATTTATGTTGAGCAGTGATTTCTTGTTTGTGTCTTTCTTAGAAGTTTGCCGCTTATATAGGCACTCATATAGGCTTCTCATTGTGTATATATCAACTTCACAAACTAATCCTGCTTCCTTTGAAAGTTACTCATGGTTGTGTTAGTTCAGTGAAGAAAATGTGTACAGAACCAGTACAGATCAGGATTATGATTATGTGCTAAATCCAGCAATGTTTGAGCAGACTTCTGTCCACACTATGGGACTTTCCTGTTCTCTCCTCCACCTGCAGCCCCCTGCTTGCACTTGAGATCTGCTCTGGAGGAGCCCCCCAAACCTTGTGGCAGATTTAGAGGAGGTGCAGGGAGAAGGGGAAATCCATTCTGCCAATGGTTTTCCTTCGCCTGATGAAATGACACAGCTGAATCCAAGCCTATATGTTGGCCTGTCATTTTCTTCAAAATAGATTAATACAGACTTCTAATTGTATTTTCTAGGGACCAGTTACTCTCCACAAGAAAATTCTCATAACCACAGTGCTCTTCATAGCTCAAATTCACACTCTTCTAATCCTAGCAATAATCCAAGCAAAACTTCTGATGCAGTAAGTATTGATGGTGAATTTACCCAACTTCCTTTTGCCTAACTATATTAATGCATAAACAGTGTTTCCCTTTTCCAGAAATCAGAGGTTGAAATTCTGGGTAATTTGACTTACCGTATTTTTCGCTCCATAAGACGCACCCCCCCCCCCCCATAGGGGGAAATGTCTGTGCGTCTTATGGAGCGAATATTGTTAAATTATTTTTTTTTCTGGTCCGGGGAAGAGTGGAGGGCTCCTGGGTGGGGCGGGGCAAGCCCCCGCCTCTCAGCTGATTCCCCGCGGAACAGGTGATTTTTTTAAAAAAAAATTTTTTTACTTCTTTTTTTAAAAAAAATTTTTTCCTTTGCTGGTCCGGTGAAGAGCGGAGGGCTCTTGGGTGGGGCGGGGCAAGCCTCCGCCTCTCAGCTGATTCCCCGCGCAACAGCTGATTCAAAAATATTTTTTTTAAAAAAACGTGCCGTACGGTAAGTGCATCTTATGGTGCAAAAAATACGGTACTAGAAATCAATAGAGCAGGACTGTTCATATTATGTTCTTGGGAACTTCTGTTCAAAGTAAATTTAGAATTTGAGTTCAAAATACACTATGCCAGTGATATATTGTAGGAAGTTGCTCTCTTGCATATTGTTTTGAACTTATTATTGGAGATTTGGGGTAACTTGGTAATTTTGGCAGAATGTGATATGGTGGGAGGTTCAAACCTGTGGTCAATAGAACATGCCTAAGAACCCTAAGGGAAGAATAGATAATTAAGGCCACTGCAGGAGTAACATTAACATGGCTTTGGGGTGCAAGCTCTCCCTAAATTCTGTCTCTTAGTTTGTTTGATTTGAATGTTTAACTTGGGTTGAAACAAACTTGGGGACAATCCCAGATTTCTTTTCAGAACCTTGATTCAATCCCATTCAGAAGAAGAGTTTGGATTGTCCCCAGATTCATTTGAACTAGAGTTCAAGATGATTAAATTTAAAGCGGAGTAGATGGGGTTGGGCTGTGGCATGCACAGTCCCATGGCTCAGTGCTGGCATCTCAGTTAGCATTGTGTCTGCACTGGCCCAAATCTGTCACTAAATATAAGTACTTCTGTGACTAAATGAAAGCTGATCAGTTTATAACTTTCTCAGTGGATGCATTTGCATGACATACTAAGCCACCCTGTGAATAAGCCATGGTGGGTTGGTTCGTGGAACAACCCATGGTGTGCCCAACATATGATCGGGCTTTCCCGTGGGTTGTTCTCTTCCTTGATCCTGCAGCCAGTATCCCAGTGTTCTTCGTGGCAGAACCCATCTTGTCTCCTCCATGACTGATGGCTACCCTTTTCCTTCACCGTCATTTTAATTTTTTTATTTTTCAGAGCCTCAAATGTGCAATTGGGCGTGCATTTTTGTTTCTGGCCCCAGAAAATTGAGAAGTTGTGTTCGTAATATATTTTTAAAAAGTTTTGTTGGTCTCTCAGAGGTCCGCAAGTGCACATTTATGGCTGTCTGATATATGTAGTCTTGCCTGGTCGATGTCCTTGTAAGTTTCAGCTGTCAAAGGGAGCAAAGTGCAGTTGGTAACCGTAACATAGAGAGAAATGGACATGGTGAGCTGTATATAGGCTAATTTGTGCACTGTTGCCAAGCTGTCAGTTGAAAATCACCAGTAAAGGGGGAAAGAAGTAGGTGCACCAAAAGGGGATGGCGTCAAGATCTCCCCCTTAGCATTGCAGTCCTCTCGATTTCAAGTGTTGAACTGGCAGTTCTTCATGCCCTCCTCATTTTCGACACTTCACTGAGTCTCCAGTTACTCCAGAAAGGGGAGGTATTAAGCCCCACCTCCTTTTTGCTGTTCGTTTTTGGAGCACTTACTGCTGCAGTTCCCTGACAGTTCTAAAAAACAAACAAACCCCAAAACCCTGAGAAGGCAGCTGAATGGGACAGAGTGAATGGGTCCACTTCGGGGGGTGGGTGTAAGTCCTGCTGGTGGTAGTACCCCATTTGCTCCATCCAGTTCTGCCACCTCTAAAGTTTTTTTTTAAAAAAGAACCTGTTTGTCAAATTTGTCCTTTTTTGTGTGTGTGCTGTGAAATATATGTAAATTTCATGGCTGGGAAGTAAATGGAGGGAAAATATACACAGATTTCATGGCTGGGAAGTAAATGGAGGGGATACTTGCATTACAATGCATGTATCATATTACTAACATCAAATTGAACATTGACTGGGCTCAAACAAAACAATAACCCACAGTCCAGGGTTCATTGTGGGTTGTCATTGAACTGTGGGTTGACAAACCATGGTTTGTTAGCGCAGCTGGGTTCAGACAATACAATAATCCACAGTTCAATAGCAACCCATGGTTCAACAACAACCCATACTCAACCCTCGAGTGGGTTATGTTGTCTGAATCCAATCAGTGTTTAATTTGATGTTAGTAATATGATACATGCATTGTGCTCTACTGAATTTCTCCTGAAAATAGTATTTTCAGTGAAATATGCTTTGAAGTCCAAAGTTGGAAATATGTTATTTGTGTAATGTATTGAGTTGATTCGATTATTGTTTTTTCCAAGTCCTATGATTCTGCAGATGACTGGTCTGAGCACATTAGTTCTTCTGGCAAAAAGTACTACTATAATTGCCGAACAGAAGTTTCACAGTGGGAAAAACCAAAAGAATGGCTTGAAAGGTAAGCACTTAATATGATAGGTGTAACGCAGCCTTTCCCAACCTTGTGCCCTCCAAATGTTTTGGACTTCAACTCCCATCACCCCTAACCAGCATGGCCAATGGTTGGGAATATTGGGAGTTGTAGTTCAAAACATCTGGAGGGCACCAAGTTGGGGAAGGTTGGTGTAATATAGTATGGTGCACTTGATATGATTTGTAACGGTTTGTTTTCCCCCCACTTTAGAGAGCAGAGACAAAAAGAAGCAAGCAAAATGTCTGTCAACAGTTTTCCAAAAGACAGAGATTACAGAAGAGAGGTGATGCAGGCGACTGCTGCTAGTGGTTTTGCTAGTGGAAGTATGTATGTTTTAATACAATTAAATCTTTTGTATTCCCTTGTCATTTTCAATGTTTTTTCATGTTGAACAAGTTTTACACATGTCAGGCTTTATGTGTGTTTATGTTTGCTTACTGATCCTTAGTGTACTCAAGTCTGATTCTTGTATAGCTGCTGAAATAGTTCTAGTGATTTCTTTAATTACGGTAATATGGATTGCATGATATCTGGAAATCTTCTGTTGTCCTTCTTAGTTTTTGCTTTTTGAATACTGTTTAAACCAGAGATATTACATATGCATCAGCTATTTTTCTTGGTTTGCCTTCCACAAAGCATCATAAGCTTGCTTTTTAAACTAGAAAGTTTAAACAGCAGCATCAGATGCAATATAAGATTGCTTTTTAGCAAAGTGAATAAATGCTGTTCAGCATGTTCAAGTCTTCTGCTTTGGTTGAATCCCAGATGTGTGTTGTGTATTTGGTTTTGGTATTTGTGTATTTATTCATTTTAAGGAAGTGTTAATCCAGGAATTATGATAGAATATTGCCTGTTCCATTTTTCATGAATTCCCAGCACAATTGCAGTATTCGTTTATTAAAGCTACACATGCCCCTCAGACTAAGTCCCATTGAACTTAATGGGACTTAAGTCCCTGTGGACATTTATTTATTTATTATATTTATGAATCGCCCATCTGGCCAGACATCCGGCCACTCTGAGCGATGTACAATCCAATAAAATACAAGAGGGGGGGGGGGAACACACACACACACAGTATAAAACACAATTAAAAACAGTACAAAACTTAAAAATCCTAACCCACCCCATATTCCCACCTGAAAAGCCACGTTTTTAATGCACAGCGGAAGCTAATCAAGGAAGGGGCATGGCGGAGGTCACTGGGGAGAGAGTTCCATAAATTGGGGGCTGCCACAGAAAAGGCCCTCCTCCTAGTCCCCACCAGCCTGGTTTCTCTGACTGATGGGACAGGGAGAAGGCCGTCCGTGGCAGATCTTGTTGAGTGGCCTACTTGATGTTGCTGGAGGCGCTCCTTGAGATAAACATGCATATGATAGCACCCTACATCTTTTAAAAATCGTTCCTCTGACTGGGTTTGCGTGATATGACAACCCATCATGGGTGACAAGCCACAGTGGGTCCTTGTGTCGTGTGAATTTGTACCTTTTCCCGCAGGGTGGCTTGTTTGAGGGCGACAAACCACCCTGACAAACCATGGCTTGTTCTTGGAGTTGTTGAACCCACGGTGAGTAGTCATGTCATCTGAACCCAGGTGACCAACCCCATCATGGGTTGCGGGAAGTGGTGAGTGAACTGCTTGTCAGGAGTGACAAAAACCCCTTGCTGCTGTTGCTGAGCTTGCCTGGGCCACTGCCAGTGACAGCCGTCCCACCGATGCCCAAGTGGCATGCTGCAGCGACTGCCACTGGCTCGCTGTCCCCGGCTCGATTGCAAGCCCTTTTTCGCTCACCATGGCTTTCCTTCCCTCCCCAGAGATCGCCTTTCACGATCTCCGAGTTGACAGCCAGTGACAGCCCCTCCAGAGTGCCCACGTGCCACATTGGAGGGGCTGTCACTGGTTCGCCACCCCCTTTTTAAAATTATTTTTTAAGTGTAAGAAATTTGTGCAAATATTTTCATCAATTTAAAAAAAAAAAAATTGGTCAAACTTGCGGAGGTGCACACTTGCAGGATCCAAATTGGGAAGCCTTGCCTGGGCAATGTCCTGGGAGGTGACTGCTGTCAAAGTGCAGCAGGCACCAACCATGGACATTGACTCAGAGGATACAAGCACGTCCATTTTTTAACTTTGCACTCCCTTGACAGCTGTCAAAGAAAAACAAAGCCGTGAGTGATCTTTGCTTGCAAAAGGAGGCGGCCAGTAGATCACCCCCTTCGTGACGAGATCTTCCAGTTGTTTTGGTTGGACCTTGCACTTTTCTACACTTTCCCAAGACTCTAGGTGCTTGGGAAAGTGTGAGCCACCCCATTTATGGGAGCTGTCACTTTGGAAAGGAGCTGTCAAAACTCAGGCTTCCCTTTAAAATAGGATTTTTGACAGGACTACCCAGGGTTTTTTGACAGGAACACATGTACATATGTATATGCATATGTCCCTGTCAAAAAACCTTGAGTAGCCTAAACATTTTTTTTAATAAAAATTGAAAATATTTGTGTGAATTTTTTGCACTTAAAAAAAGGGGTGGTGGTGGTGGTGGTGAACCAGTGACAGTCCCTTCAATGTGCTGCTGGGGCAATTGGAGGGGCTGTCATTGGCTGTCAACTCTGAGATCGCAAAAAATTATCTCTGGAAGGAAGAAAAAAAAGTAAAAGGGGGAAAAGCCATGGAGAATGAAAAAGGGCTCATGATCTTGGTTCTAGCTGCCAAGTCTCCTGGGCTACCAGATGGAGGCACGCTGTGAGTTGTTCTGCAAGCAAACAACCCACCGTTGCTCACAGGGTGGCTTAGCGTGATGTGTGAACTGGCCTCTGTGCTCCTTTACTGCATTAGTATCATCATCATAGCAGTAACAGGATACATTAAATTTGAATACAAAAGATACTGAAGTTGAAGCACTTAATTTTGAGGTCTGTTATTAGATTCATAACTGGGAGATGTCAATAAGTATAGCATGTTGCATTGAAACCTCTTTAGTGTGGTATTTGCCAGAACAATTCATTTTGAAAGCATCACAACATTAAAGTTTGTTTTTTTAAAAAGGGTCATTATTTGTAATTGGAGCTAGAATAGAAAACATCCAGTAAATACAAATGTTGGCTGTTTGCTTGGTCAGTATTAGTGCTCTAACTTGGTCTTTTCTGTTTCTCATTGCAACATTGTGAATGATAAACAAAAGTGGAAGAGAAGCATTCCAGTGATGCCGCTAATATGCTCCCACAGAATATTTTGTCTCAGACAAGCAGACACAATGACAGAGACTACAGACTGCCAAGAACAGAGACTCACAGTAGTTCCACCCCAGTACAACATCCCATCAAAGCAGTGGTTCACCCTTCTACTACCCCAAGTTCTGTTCCTCCTAGTCCATTTTCTCTACAGTCTGATCACCAGCCAAAGAAATCGTTTGATGCAAATGGAGCATCTTCCTTATCAAAACTGCCTACACCCACCTCTTCCATCCCTTCTCAGAAGACAGAGAGAAAAAGTCTGTCTGGTAAATAACATTTTTACATCAGTTCTCATGTTGCTGGATCTGCTGACTAGAACATGTAATTTTTAGAACAATAGCCTGCCCTGTCCACAGTCCTGAAAGTCTGTATCAGGGGTGGGCCACCCGCGACCCTACAAATGGTGTTGAACCACAGCTTCCATATTCTTGATCATTGGCTATGCTGGGTGGGGATGATGGGAGTTGGAGTCCAACAATATCTGGAGGGCCACAGGTTGCCCACCCCTGGTCTATATTAACCATGTATTTAATACAAGTTGAAAACGTAGATGTTCAGCTTTCTTCATTGTTATCCAGAGATGTCTGGGTGAGTGGAAAGGTTCTTCTGCGCGTGCAAGGCAGCCCTGCTGAATTCTCCTGATTTCCCCAACCTGCTGCAGCCCCTCATACCCCATCACACACTGTTCCAGAGTGTCCTTTGAACCTCAGCGGCTTTTGGAGATGCGGGGGGTATATGGGGGTGGTGTGGGGAGGACCCAGGAAAGCCTAGTTATACAAGTGGAGTTCTTCTCCTCTATCTAGATACAATCCAATAATATTCTGAGTCTGTTATAAATTTTATTTGCTACATTGAAATGGTATTTTCAATAATTCACTTGGTTTCTCAGATTGTAAAAGTATGCTTAAACATGGAATTATTTTAAGTCTTTTCAGGGCTGCATAATAGACATGACTGACTTCTTTGATAACTTCGCATGATGATTAGTATTCAAACATGGCCTCTCAGAAGCCTCTGAGATAAAATGTGTAACAAATAATCAGTAATTCTCAGAGCACAGAAAATTCAGAAAAAGAACAAGAGAGCTTGACATTCAGTATTGCAACTTAGAATACCATGTGCAGTTCTTGTTGCCTCTTCTCAAGGAAATCAGGGTGAATGGAGATCATATAAAAAAGAACTAAAATAATCAAGAGGTTGAAACATGTCACTAGAGGTATAGCAGGTTGGGGTGCTTTAGTCTTAGAAAAAGATGGCTGTAGGAAGACTGGTGGACATGTAAATTGTGATATGGAGACATTGAATGAAATCAGTATTTCCCCTCCCCCCACTTTCTTTTTCTCAAAATAGTAAAACTTGAGTTAGTGAAATAAATGTATTAGCAGTTAAAGTATGTCTAAACAAAATGCCTAGTTGACATAGATAACTTTCATAATGCTCTAGAACTCTTCTCCAGGTGCTGCCACCTTCTGAGCTTAGGTGGGTGTCTACTGAAAGTAGGACTTAGTTACTGGTGTCCCTCAAATTCTGGACCTCTCTTCCTAGGCATGTGCTTTCAGTACTATGTTTTAGATGCGAGACAAAGTTTGACCAGTGTTCTCAGACTTCTAATGGCATTTGATAACCTTTTATGATACCTGGTAGTCCTCCTTAATTGAATGGCCTTTTCCAAAGTGTTTTATTCACAGGCTTTGAAGGGTTTCCTCTGCCTCTTTTCATTGATTTTTATTGTTTTTAATTTGATTTTGTTAACCTCTTTAAGGCACATGCAAAATCCATGATATATAATATAAAAATAAAAAATGTGGTGATGACTACTGTCTTAAGTTACAGTTCAGCCAAAATAGGATAGCATGGAGCCCCCATATTTGGACGTTATACCTCTGGCACATGCTAGTGACAGACAATAGGAGATGTCTATCTCCCAGGTTATATTTCTTTTGAGGAATTACAGAATGTTAAACAAGTGAAGTAAGCCGTGTTATGCTTGTTTGTTTAAATTTTTGGTTCTTCCATTTTTAATACGTTTCAGGTTAGTACACCACTAATAGTGGGTGAATGTAATTAGCAACCCTAAATGACTAGTGCAAGGGTAGGCAACATTTTTGGGCCTGTGGGCACATTTGGCAATTGGAGAAACTGTCATGGGCACCACCACAAATGGCTGCCATGGGAGGCATGGCTAGCACAAAGAGCAAGTAACCTGCCCAAATGACTGTGTACAAGGCAGAGGTGGGGTCTGAACCACAACACATTAACAACTCCTTTGAAACCACAGTTTTCAGCACCTTTTTCTTTTTTCCCTTTTTCTTGGTGACTGGCTGTGCTGCATAGGAAAGTATTTGCCTACAGCCACCTGCTGTGTTCATTTCCTGAGAATGTCTCTGGACACCATCATGTAGTCCAGAGGTATTAATGGGAAATGAAGATGACAGCAGCTGGAGGCTCTCACTGCTTAGAAGTGATCCTAGCTGCCAGTAAGAAAATGTGTTAATTTTTTTTTAAAAAGTGGGGAGGGTAGGCACCTTGGTGGGCACCAAGCAAGGTGTCCGGGGGGGGCACATTGGTGCCCGTAGGCCCTGCATTGCCTACCCCTTCTCTAGTGTTTTGAACTGCTTCACAAACCTAATCTACCTATCTGCAAACTAAATTTGATTAATAGGTACTGCCTCTATTTGGTTTTACATAGAGATGTGAAGACGGGGGGGGGGGATGGAGGAGGAAATCCCCCTTAGCAATGTAGTCCTCTTGATTTCAAGTTTTGAACTGACAGTTCTCCATGCCCTCCACATTTTTGACACTTCCCCTGGGTCTCCAGCTACTCCAGAAAGGGGAGATATTACCGTATTGTTCCGAGTATAGGCCGCTCCTGATTATAAGCCGCACCCTTAAAGTTTGGTGCTATCTTTAAATTTTCTGAGCGGCGCAGAGCAGTTCTCTGCGCTACTCGAGCCCGCTGTGCTGGTGCCGCCAGGCGGCAGCTGGGCCCCGGGGTGAATGAGTGCGCCCTCAGAAGGCCTTTCCCCCCTGCTTCCTGAGGAGGAGGAGGCGACCCTTCTCCCCGCCCTCAGCAGCCCGCGCCGGGCTATCATCATGGCTCCTCCTCCTTGCTGGCTGAGGTGAACTCGGGCAGGGAAGCAGAGGATTCATTCCGGTGCCTTGCCCGCAAAGGCAGTGGGCTCTGCCTGTGTGTGAGTGCGGGGCGGGTGTGGGCTATTGGGGGGGGCTGTGTGTGGATGTGAGGGGGGTGAGTGTGTGTTTGAGAATGTGAGAGAAAGGGGGACTGATTGTGGGGGGGAGTGAGTGAGTGAGAGGGGGGTCATCTGTTGAACAAGGCTGCTTGTTACAATAAGAATTAAAATACCGTATTGTTCCGAGTATAGGCCGCACTCCCCCCCCCCCATATTTTTATTGTTTTTTGTTTGTTTTGCAACATCCTGATTGTAGGCCGCACCCCTAGTTTAAAGACTTACATTAGGGGGGGGAAGTGCAGCCTATACTCGGAACAATACGGTAACTCCCCCTTCCTTTTTCAGAGCACTTCTGTGGTGTGGTTCTCTGACAGTTCTTTAAAAAGCCCCAGAGAAAGCAGCTGAAAGGGACGGAGTGAATGGGGCAATTTTGGAGGGGTGTGTGTAAGTCCCGCTGGTGCTAGCGCCCCATTTGCTCCATCCCGTTCTGTCACCTCTAAGGTTTTTTGTTTTTAAAAGCTGTCTGTCAAATGTGTGCATTTTTTTAAAAACTGGGAAATACCGTATATGCAAATTTCATGGCTGGGAAGTAAATGGAGGAGAAATATATGCATATTTCATGGCCAGGAAGTAATTTTGCAGGAGTGAGGGTCTAGCCACTTGCTATAACTGCAGGCATTTTGGAACAGGAGCACAAGTAATTGTCCATGGCAAAGGTTACTGCCTCGGGATGCCCATGACTCCATTTTGCTTTCTGCAGGAACCAGGGAGTATCCCCTCCATGTAACCCAGCTGGCTACTCTGCTAATTTGCTTTATTTGTGTGTTAATTCTTCTTTTTAATTTGGTAGCTATAGGCTGACCCTGCTGTTCCGGTATACAAGCCAAAGAAAACTATTCAATGAAATTTTTACATGTATAGAAACCTTACTGAACATAGTTACCATTAACAAATTTGTTTTTGTAATTAACATAAGTAGACCCTTTCTCTTTTCATTCTAATAATGCTTTAAAAGTACTTGACACATTTATTCAGTATTTCACTGCTCAGTTGACTAACAACCTTTTTGACGTGACAAATCCCAGTTTAAGATACACCTACATCCCTATTTTGAGGGAGAGATGTGCTTAGACTATATGTATCCCAAACTTTAAATCTAGGTAGTGTAGAAGTACTCTCATAATTAAATTGAAATTAAAGGAATAAAATGTGCAATGTTGTAGTTATCTATCTGTTTAGAAATATGATTTCTAGAGACTATAGATTTCATAGATTTCATAGATCATAGGGTTGGAAGGAGCCTACAAGGCTATCGAGTCCAACCCCCTGCTCAATGCAGGAAACTAGAGGAGGGGTCTCCCATCCAAGTAATAACCAGGCCTGACCCTGCTTAGCTTTCCACGCTCAGACAAGCTGAGCCAGCGTGAGCCACAGGCCTTGCTTTGACACATCAATAGTGGATAGTCACCATGCAGAAAACTTCAAATACACCATTGCCAGTATTGTGGCAAAGTTGATATTGGAAATTATACAATTAAAAAATAACAGGTTAAACAATCCTCTGGAAAATGTATTTAATATCTTCTTAATCTGATTAATCCCGGTACCACTTTGATTATATTCTATAATACAGAAATCTTGAATTTGATTGGCTGTTCAGTTTCTTTCAGCATGCTGAAAGAAAACACACTGTTTTCAGTTTGATATGTTTGTTATCCAAGTGCCATTAAGGGGCTGTTCAAAACAAAATTTTAAAATCAGCATTTTAAAAAAGGAAATCCTTGTTGCAAAATCTATTGAGCATCACAGCTAAGTGAAACTAATAAGTTCACAAGCTTGCAAGACAACAGGCAAAAGGGTAAAATCCTAGACCATAAGTTTTATTTGTCCATCTAGAAGTGCTTCATGTGTCCATTGTAGGGATTTCATTTGCATATTCTAAAGGATCTGATGCTGTCCAGCATCAGAATACCTGAACAAATAAAACTCTTGTTCTGAAGAGGGACTGCCCTTGGCAACAATGTGTATGCTGTTGTCCTATACTTGGTGATAACATCTAAATTATGTATCCTTACAATAATGTACTAACCTGTATATTAAGATCCAGTTATGAGACCTTGCAAGTGCTGCTACCATCAAAGTAAGGTAGACTTCTACAGGTAACAGTGGTGGTGACTGGTGACTTGCTTGAGGAACTCTGTACCATCTAATAAATGTCACCTGCTTTGCCCTTTTAGGAGGGCTATACCTTTTTAAAAAGGGGCTTTAGTTCTAAATTCAGGCGCTGTATCAGCTCTTTTACAGTTTTAATGTTTTATTAAATATTATTGATGTTGAATTCTAATACTTTGTTTTTACTCTGTGGCACAAAGGTGGGGAACCTCTGGTCCATTGGACGAATCTCACATATGTCCTCTCAGAGGCCCCTCCCCTGCTCCTAGTGCTAAAGAAAGGCAGCATTTCTCTACTGCTGGGAGAGGAAGCCCCACTCACCTCCCATCACAGGCTGGAAATAACATTAGGGGCTTCCTTTCTCAGTTAAGAGAGGGAGTGCTTTTCTTTACTCTTGAGAGTGACTTCCCTTTTCTCCATGCAGTGAAAGAGCATGATGTCATTTTACTGTGCCTTTCTATGTACAGAGAAACTCGCCGATGATGGGGTG
The DNA here is from genome assembly GCA_021292165.1 of Shinisaurus crocodilurus. Taxonomy (NCBI): domain Eukaryota; kingdom Metazoa; phylum Chordata; class Lepidosauria; order Squamata; family Shinisauridae; genus Shinisaurus; species Shinisaurus crocodilurus. The sequence goes on along the minus strand of CM037880.1, from coordinate 26,478,118 downwards.
GAACTTTGGGGAGGGCCTTTGTGGAGGAGGCTCCCAGGGGGTGAGCTGGAAAGCAATCTGGCCTCGGGATGGGGAAAACAGTTCACCACCCATGCTGTAGCAGTATTTTATCCTGTTACTTTAGGAATTGAAAGTGGATTATAATGCAGTTTATTAAAAAAATAACACAACACAACTTTTAAAAATAAATAGGAAAAAAGTAACCATTTGTTTGCCTAGAGCAGGGAAGCAGGGGTGCAGAGCCTCAGGCCTGGGACCCAAATCTGTCCCTCCTAGAGTCCCAATCTGATCCTTTGGGGTTCCTCAGATGGCCATGCTGGCTCTTTCCCATGACCGCCAACTGTTTGATGGTTTCCTGGCTTGTGTGCAGATTTCCCCCATTCTGATAGGTTGAAATGCCTCTCCTAAGGCTTAGTTACTGGCAGTAAGAGCTTTAAGCTAAAATAGGGTGGCCGGGTGACCGGCCAGATGGGCGATTAACAAATATAATAATAAATAAATAGGCTGGTATTTTTGGCCCTAACCCTTTTGCCTATGACCCCTCTCACCACCTGACTGTGTGCCCTGAGAGCTTCTCTGAAATTGCATTCTGCCCTCATGTTTAAAAAGGTTCAACACCCCTAGTCTAGAGTAAAATCTATAACTGATGTAGGATATGTGTGCTGATTGTATTTGGAGGGCAGCAACTTAAACATTTCTGTTCTCTTCAGAATCTGTGTCTATGGACAAGCCTCTATCCCACTCATGCACAACTCCTTCCACATCGTCTGCTTCTGGGCTGAATCCAACTTCTGCACCAACTTCATCTGCTTCTGCAGTCCCTGTTTCACCTGTCTCACAATCGCCAATTCCTCCATTACTTCAGGACCCAAATCTCCTTCGACAGTTACTACCTGCTCTTCAAGCCACCTTGCAGCTTAACAATTCTAGTGTAGATATATCCAAAATAAATGAAGGTAAGTCTTTCTCTAGTGGCTTATCCACACACTATATACTGAACAAAGCAACTACCTACCTGGAGATGCCACTTTTATATGAAGGCAGATTTAAAAAATGGAATCAAATTAGTAAATCAACATAAGTCATTTATAAAAAAAAGAAGACATATTTAAATGTCAGCTTAGTCTAATTATTATATTTTGTACTCAGTTCCTAGGAAGGCACTATATGTTACCTTTGCAAACATGTGCCCAAACCAACATTTACTAAGATAATGTGAGGTGGAGAAGGGAGATCTGCAGGAGAGAAGTAGCAAATGCAAATTGGGCACTTCACAGTTTCTATACCTACTGATTCCTCTGCAGATGCTATCTCTCCCTACTCTTTCTTCCAATTCTGGCTCACTACTACTCTCAGAGACTGACTGGGAAAACATGAATTAAAAGCAGCCTGGTATAGGGGTAAATTGAGCAGGTGCAAGGATTAAAAACTGCCTGCTTATTTCTCCCCTGCAAATACTCTGCCCTTGCATTAGTCTTACAAGGCAAACATAGGTTTGGGAACCCCTATGTTGCCTCATAATGTGCAGGTCTGCCCTTTGTCTTGGATGAAGCTAAGACTAAGAAATTATCCTTTGTACCATTCCTTTGCATCATGTGCTGTTTCTATTTAGTGCAGTGGGAAGTGGGATCATCAAATAGAACTACTTGCATTTGAGACAATGAATGTTGTTGACATTTCATTTTACAAAGTGTGTTTTAGGCTGCAATTCTATATTCAGTTACCTGGGAGTAAGTCCCATTGAATTTGGCAGGGCTTATTTCTTAGTAGATATGTGTAGGATTGCATTGGTCCTGTAGTGCCAAATAAGATGAGAGAACCTCTTGTGAGCTACTTCAACTTCGTGTTGACAAAACACATCTCCCTAAACTGAGGGGAAAATGCAATGCACAGTGCAATACTTTACATGTCTACTCAGAAGTAAACCTCACTAAGTTCAGTGTGGCTTCCTCCTAAGTAAATTAGTATAGGATTGCAGCCATAACCTGATTGAGTAGTCTGAACATCTAAAATGTGTTACATAAATCAGACTATTAAAATTTTCTGTGAACACAGCTGTGGCTCCCTTTGGAACCTCCCTACCTCCTTGTGCACAGGAATTTCCTGCAGTTATGGGATAACTGCACATACCTAGTGACCACCATAAGGGACCAGCTGGATCAAGAACCTGGGTTTTGTGAATAGCAAGTGCCCCACATTTTAATTAACTTTGTGAGCATTGGGTTAATTTTGTTTATTCAATTCTTTTCATCTCGTGGTCAGTATATTAATTCGAGGGATCTCTTTAAAAAATAACTATGTCATCAATGGTATTATGCCACTCTGAGAGTGGCATTAGAGGGAGACAGAGCGAGGCCCCTTCCATTGACCTGCTAGACCAACTACAGTTTGGCTCCTTCCAAACCAGAAACTAAAACTGGCATAAGGAGAAGCAGTGAGACCTCTCTGTTGACCTGCTGAGTGGTTATATTTTTGAGTGGTTGCTCTTGCTTACAGAAAAGGATAGATATAAAATATATTGTTCAGTTCAGGGAATGAGACTGATAACCTTAATTTGTATGTTAGTTCTTACAGCTGCTGTGACACAAGCTTCTCTGCAATCTATACTCCATAAAATTCTCACTGCTGGACCATCTGCTTTTAATATAACTTCCCTGATTTCTCAAGCAGCACAGCTTTCCACACAAGGTATTTTGGAAGCTTCTTGTTGCTGTCTAGAATAACCTATTTAGGGTCATATGGTGGTGGGGTTCTGGTATCTGGTGAACCTAAATGCTTCCAGACCAGTCTAGCCTAATAATTATATGCTAATCAGGCAAGGGATGAAGTTTGGTGTGAAATTTTGTGTAATGAACTTAAGTATTCATCCAGTAATCGCCTTGCTGATTATTTGCTAAAGCCAAAAAAATTGGTACTAGATACATTCCGTTGGATTGATCTACATGTGTGAACATACTGTTTCTCGTAACCCATTTTATTGTTTCTATTCAGTGTCCAGAAGGGGAGACCAAATATATTGCAATTTATTGCAAGCTAATAGTTAACCTAGTTCAAGATTTGTGTGGTTGACTCTGAATACCTAAAATAGACCTTCTAGAGAACTGCTATGCACCACAGTAATTTGAACAATGGAAACATTGGGAGTTCCATTAGTTCTGTTAACAGCTTGGACTGATCATGAACAGAAAATTATTTTGACGAAAATTTGCTTTATTTTGCAGTTTTTTGGTCTTCCAGGTCTATCAAGTAAACAGTAAAATGTAAGATGCCCTGTTTGGGGCATCTTGGAGTTAAAATTAGAACTTCTTAAAAGGAGATGTTTGTGGTCTTTGTCTGTGTATATGTGGGTGTAGCTTACATCTGCAGGTATAGATACATTTTTGGCTGCTGTTAAAAGTCCTAGCCTTCTAGAAATGACTTTGTTTTGCTGCATGAATAGCCGCTGAATATTTGCCTCTTCGGTTGAGGTGTTCAGTCCTTTGTGTAGTATCATTTGCTTAGTTTCTTGGCTTTCACTTCATGCAATCACAGGTCCTCCCACTCCCCACTTCTTAAACCTTTCCAGGTTTCCTGTCCTAAGAATACTAGTTCTGAATTTTTTTTATTATTCGGATTCAGTTTTATAAAACTGCCATGGTCTTATTCACAGCTCAGCCATCTAATCAGTCCCCAATGTCTTTAACTTCGGATGCCTCTTCACCAAGGTCATATGTATCTCCAAGGATAAGCACGCCTCAGACTAACACAGTTCCTCTGAAACCTTTGATAAGTACACCCCCAGTATCGTCACAGCCAAAGGTAAGATTTTAATGAGTTTTGGTGGCAGGAGAGGAGAGAATATTTTTAAAGCAGACAAGAGGCTCCAGCATTTTAATGCTTTATATTTTTTTAAACATGTTTTATTTTAGTGTTGCTTGTATGAAATGAGAGACCAAAGGTATCTTAGGGTGTAAACCTATTGATTGCAACCTCGATGCTCATAAGCCTCCAAACTTGGATGCTTATGAGCATCAAGTGCAGAGCACGGGAAGTGGCGGATGCGGTCTGTGCCTCCCTGCTCCTCCCGCTCTGCAATTCAGCTAGACCAGGGCTCTCCCAGATGTTTTTGGCCTACAACTTTTGGCCAAAAAAGCTACGCTGGCTGGGGCATGCTGGGAGTTGTAGGCCAAAAACATCTGGGGACCCAAGGTTGGAGAGCCCTGAGCAAGAGGGACGATTTCGGCCATCTAGCTGCAGCGCTTTGGAAGGAGTGAGATGGAGACAGGAATGCTGTCCAAATACCTTGTATTTTGATAGCCCCAGTCTCCTCCCTGAACCGCCCCCTTTACCCCCCTCTCCGAGGTTGATTGTCGGACCTCGGAGAAGCAGCCAGTGCAGGTGGGGGAGGGGGAGCCGAGCACAGATCTGAGAATCCGAAGTACTTTATGATGCTGTCGAGGGGACATAGGATCGCTGTCTTAATTGTTCTTCTGTTACAACAGTTTTCTCCAAATTGTCTTAAATAGAGTGTTCTGGTTTCTGGTAGAATAAAGCATTGGCAATAATGTTAGTAATATTTATTTATTACATTTCTATAGCTCCTAATAGCTGAAGCTCTCTGGGTGGTTCACAACAATTAAAACCATAAAATACAGCATAAGATACACTTTTTTAGTTTAAAACTACAGTATAAAATAGAAGTAAACACCAAAGTAAAACCTAGCAGCAATGCAAAGATTTAAAATAAATTAACAGATTTAAAACAGAAACTGAAAGCCTAAAATGTCTGGGAAAATAGGAAGGTCTTCACCTGGTGCCAGACGAGCCTCCCTGGGGAGCTCATTCCACAACTGGGATTCCACAAGAGAAAAGGCCCTCTTCTTGGCCCTCACTTCCTTTGGTAGGGGCTCCCAGAAAAGGACCACTGAGGATGATCTTGGCGTCTAGGCAGGTATATATGGGAGGAGACGATCCTTCAGGTAACCTGGCCCCAAGCCGTTTGGGGCTTTGACTGTTCATACCAGCACTTTGAAACGGACATGGACTGGCAGCCAGTGCAGATGGCAAAGTACTGGCATAATATTGCCCAGTTAACAATCTCGCTGTCCTGTTTTGGACCAGCTGAAGTTTCTGGACCGTTTTCAAAGGCAGCCCCATGTATAACACATTGCAGTAATCCAGATGAGAGGTTGCCAGAGCATGGATAACTGTAGCTAGGCCAGTGATGGCGAACCTTTTTGAGCCTGAGTGCCCAAACCACAACACAAAACCAACTTGCTTATTTCAAAGTGCCAACACTGCAATTAAACCTGAATATCGGGGTTTTAGTTTAGTAAAAACAACTCATACAGTTGTCCAAACTAATTAACATCTTTTGTCTTAAAAGAAAAACACAATAACAGGGCTTTCAATGATACAAACAGCTTTTTATTGAAAAAACATCAACTCGGTTTTTTAAAATAGTACTACATTGTACAGGTTGACTTTTACTAACTGTAAAACACCTTTTCAACACCTGTAGAAGCATCAGAGTAAAGCTTGCCCCATACAATTTCAGTCTGGCATATAATCTTATTACAAGTTGAGAATCCCTTATCCTTATCTAAATTGCCTTCATGCTTATGACATTGCCTGAAGGTAATTTAGATAAACTTTTTAATAATAAGGGGCATGTATTTTTGGATAAGGATCAACTTGTAATATGATTATATGCCAGACTGAAATTGTATGGGGCAAGCTTTACTCTGATGCTTCTACAGGTGTTGGATTAGTAAAAGTAAAAGTCAACCTGTACTAGGATGAGCAAGATAAACAAGAAAACTAAACGTGCTTAACACATTTTAAAAAACCTTTATGTCTTGGACTGCAAACACTGCAATAGGAAAAAGTTTGTATTGGGCATGCTTTCATACAATTAATGTGATTTTTGCTGTTGCATGCATGCTGATAATTTATCAAACTTTGGCTCATACTCTGTTAGTTTGAGAGCAACACAGGCAGCACTCAGCTCATCCGTTAATCTGTTTCTGGTATCGGATTTGATATAATTCAAAGCTGAAAAGAGCTGCTCACAAGCATAAGATGACCCAAACAAAGTAAGAAGAGCAATCCCAAGTGCTTTCATTGATTTAAAAGTATTTGGCAGAGAATTCCACACTTTAAGGATTTCATTTTCAGAACTACCAGCTGTGCTGTCCTTTGTCATCCCCTCACACTCAATTTTCTCGAGTGTTGCACGCAGTTCATAGAATTTATTTTTCCAGATAGAGCTTTCTTGAAATTCCAATAGCTCCATTTCCAGATTTCCAACATCTAACCATTGTAAGCAGGAAAGATCAAGTTCTTCAAATTTGGCTTTATCTGGAGAAGTAAGAAAACACAGGATTGTCTCCATCTTACGGAACTGTAAAAATCTGTTACTAAAATTCTCCTTCGCAGCTGCTATAATGCTAGAAAATTCCGTATAGATTTCCTGATGGCTGGAAGGATTGTCCGCAAACATCGTAGAATTTTCCAAATGCGTTTTTAGATTTGGAAAATATTTCAGCTGTCCTCTTTCAAGGTCTCTTTCAAAAACTTGCAGTTTTCTCTCAAATGTTCTGATATCACAAAACATTCTTTCTGCTGTTTTCCCTAAACCTTGCAGTTTTTTGTTCAGTTCATTGAAGTGTGCTGTGAAACCTGTAAAAAACATGAGGTTGGTAAGCCAGGCCATATCAGTGAGCTGTGGATATTCCTGCCCCTTTTCATTCATAAACAGCCTGATTTCATCCAAGCAGGCTACAAATCTCTCCAGGACTCGTCCTCTGCTCAGCCACCGGACATTATTGTACATTAGTAAAGTATCATACTGTGCCTGAACCTCATCAAGAAGTGCATGAAACTGGCGAAAATTAAGAGCACGAGCCATGATGTAATTCACCATTTTTGTGACATCTTTGAGGATATCGTCTAATTTTTTGCTGCTGTCCTTGGCACAAAGAGCTTCTTGATGTATGATGCAATGAAACTGAATGATTGGATGTTTTGCTTCTTTAACAAAGAACTGTATGAAGCCAGATGTTACCCCCACCATGGAAGGTGCCCCGTCACTAGTAATTGAAACCACTTTTTCTGTTTTTATGTCCTGTGACAAAAAAGCCTCCATCACAGCATTGTAGATTTCTATCCCTTGTGTTCTTCCAGGCAAAGACAACAGTTTCACCAGCTCTTCTCTCATGAGGTCACCAACAGCACTGGCCAGGAACGGCCGCTTCGCCCCCACCCCCTGCTCTTGATCTCTATTCAAGCGACCTATGGCTCATGTGCCAGCACAGCGGTCCCCACGTGCTAGCTGTGGCACGCGTGCCATAGGTTCACCATCACTGAGCTAGGCTATCCCTGTCCTGATAAGTTGCTGTTGGTATATCAGCCTACACTGATGCTCTGTGCCACCGAGTTCACCTGGGCCTCTAGTGACAATACTGGATTTAAGAGCACCCCCAAACTATGAACCTGATCCTTTAGGGGGGAGTGCAACCCCCTCCAGAATAGGTTGAATATTTATTTATTATTTATTTATTATATTTTTGAATCGCCCATCTGGCCAGTCTTCTGGCCACTCTAAGGGATGTACAGTCTAATTAAATACAAGAAAAAACAAAGCGTCAGGTAGCCCTGGGAGGGGCAGTCCAACTGGAGCAGGCCCTGATGTTCCCTCTGCCTGCTCCTGCCGCCTTCACTCCTTCCTCTTCCTCACAGGGCCTTTGATGTCAGTTAGCCACAGGGCCCTTGATGAATATCACTCATTCAGGCAGGCAAACCATCCACTTACAGTACCTCCATCTTGTCTGGATTGAGTCTCAGTTTATTGGCCCTCATCCAATCCATTACTGTGCCCAGGCACTGATTTCGATCAGCCACTGCCTCACCTGGATTTGATGAAAAGGAGAGATAGAGCTGGGTGTCATCTGTATATTGATGACATCTCAGCCTACACCTCCGGATAACCTCCCACAGCAGTTTCATATAGATGTCGAATGAACAGCATGGGGGATAGAATATTGCCCTCTGGAACCCCACAGCATAGTTGCCAAGGCACAGAACAATAATCCCTCAGCACCACCTTCTGGAATCGACCATCCAAGTAGGAGCAGAACCACTGCAGTGCCTCCAACTCCCAACCCAGACAACCTATCCAGAAGGATACCAAAAACAATAATTTTGTTTTTACTGTCACTGGTTTAACTTTTGTTAGAAAGTGGCTTAGAGTGCAGTCCTACAGCTGAGATTTGGCGAGCTGAGGGGCCATAGGTAGTGGCGTAAGTGCTATTTTCTTGACAGAGGGAAGCCTGATACGTATGCTGGGATAATGTTTGTGAAGCACTTTAGCGCAGTGGTAGGGAACTTGTGTCCTTCCAGATGTTGGGCTGCAACTCCCATCAACCCTAGCCATCATAGCCAGTAGTGAAGCATGATGGGAGTTGCAGTCCAATAACATTTGGAGTGCCACAAGTTCTCCATCTCTGCTTTAGAGTGTTCAAAGCATTGCACACTCTATTCTTAAGTACTGGTTCCTATATTATTATTTACTCTTATTTCTGGCATAATTAAGTATTATGCCAGAAATAAGATGCAGGCAATCTCCCAGCTCTGAGCCTGATTGATATGGAAGTTCTGTCACTTAAGGTTATTTGGAGTAATATAGAAATCTAATCACATTTTGAACTTTCAGGTTACTACTTCAGGTGTTAAGCAAGGTCCAGTTTCACAATCAACATCTCAGCAGCCAGTGGTTGCTGAAAAACAACAAGGTCATGAACCTGCTTCTCCTCGAAGTCTTCAGCGTTCAAGGTAAATGTTAAATTGTTTTAAGTTTTGATTTCACCATATTCTATCTGAGCAAATGTTGATTTCTTGGACACTCACTTTGAATTGTATGCTGTTTCATCTATAGTATACCTTGTCTAGGATTCTTGAATTCAAAGTCAGGAGGACATTGCAATCTGATGGCTACATCGACTGTCACATGAGCATACTTCCGCTCTCACAATGAGACTTTCCCCTCCCACCTGCAGCCCCTTTCCCCTGGTCCTCCAACCCTCCAGAGCAGATTTGGGGGAGGGCATGTGGGTTGCAGAGAAGAGAGGGAACTGTTCTGTTAATGGATGCTGTTTGCTGTGAATGAACACAGTTGGATTTCACCCACAGTGCAGTTGCAGGAAAAATTATTTACACATTGTTGGCTATTAGACCTAGTGGGCTGTTAACTGTAGTATCTAGAATTCATTTTTATGTTTGTTTTTAGTGAGCTGGCATCTGTCCGTTCTGGAATTTTGTTGCCTTAAGTTATAAATGAAGAACAGAACAGACTTCACAAGCTGTTTCTTCACCCCAAGCATTTGTTACCAGTGCCCAGACGTTATGAAATCTTGGGGCCTTTTTGTGTATTGTCTGTGAATCCAGTACAAGCTGTTAATGTTAATAAACCAATATAAATGAGGCAGTGCTTAAACACCTCTGTGCTGTTAGTGAATGTAAAACTAATTTGTTAGAATCAGTGTTAATTAAAACTAAAAAGTGGTATGCTGGCAATTTCTGTATCAAATTCCTAATTTTGTTTTAAAAGCTGTATGTTACCATTTGCGCTAAACAGTTTGAGTATGCCTTTGCCTATGGAATTTCAGAAATATGCCTGGTGCTATACGTATATGGTTAAAAGGGTATAGATCTCTTGGTTGTGAAGGCACACTAAGTTTTGAATTGAAGGAAACCTATCATTTTAGTTAAGCCCTGATCTTTAAAGTGTTACATGATTCCATAGGTATGGATCTGTTTTCTGTTAAGCCTTTAAAACAGATAACTCTGGGTTGTTGTTTACATAGCTTTGATCTTGAAAGTTTGAATAACATTTTGTTAAGTAGAATGCATCATGTCTTGGAAAAAAGCTTTTTAAAAGCAAATGTTGACAGGGAACATGGTGGTTTATAGGACATAAAGAGAATGGCCTGGTTCAGACATAACAATGACCAATGGGTTATTTAACCCATGGCTGTCAGGGCTGCATAGGAGCAAGTGAGTGTGCTGCCTCCAGACCACTCTCCACTTCGGCTTTGTTTCTGGATTACAAAACAACCCAGGAACTGTGTTGTACCTCCTGTGTTGTGCTCTGTGATGTACAGACCTGAAGCTCTGGGTTGTTGAGGGAGAAACAATCCAGAATTTTAACCCATTGTTTGTTATTGGGTTAAAACTCTGGCCTGATTTGTCTGTAAAGACGTAGATGTAACCTATCTTTTAAAAAACCAATGCATTTTAGGAACGTGCAGTATGCCAGCCTTTGCCGCTTTAGCGCACAACCCACTATTGGCTCCTTCATAGGTTGTGCAGGGGACCACTGGAGCTAAACAACCCAGTGGTTTGTTTTTGGGTTAAACGCTGGGTTGTTTTAAACTGATAGGTTGTCATTCTGTGCGAATAGCCCCTCTGGGTCGTTTCTTTCGCAGTGCCAGAGTTCTATGTCCACACATCAGTTTGTAAACTGGAAACAAAGCAGTAGCAGCAAGCAGTTAGGAGGCAGCAGGCTTGCTCACTTCTGTGCTTCCTTGACTAAGTATGGGTTAAGCAACCCATGGTTAGTCATTCATGCGAACCAGGTCAATGTTAAAATAAAAGGTGGGCGAAATTTTTAGTCTGGTTGGTTAAAACTGAGGCACTTAATTTCTTAATGTGCTTTCTTCAGAATTATTTGGTTTCTAGTTGGTGGGTTTTTCTAGTAGTCGGGTAGGGTTGCTGAATAAATAGTAGGAGCAAAACCATCTTATGTGTACTTGATTAATTATAAGTTTTTTTCAGCTATAATAGAGCCAAGTAGTCCTTAATGCCTGTAAAATCATGCACAAGTATACTGAGTGAAACTGACAAAAGTACCGTAACTGATTACATAGACTTGGATGAATATACTAGCCATTACATTGGCCTAGTATACCCAATTTTGAGTACTGATTTGAATTAAGTCTCTCTCTGTATAACATTTCCTAACTTTCTACAAGTGATTTGTCTGGATTTTTGCTACTCTGTGCCTAATGGTGGAATGGCTTCTGGTTGTGATGCAGAATTTGGATCCACAATCATCTAGCATTAATAGCTAGTTCTGCAACCTCTGAGTAGGAAACTCTTGTTGTATTGAGACTGGCCAAGCTCCTCTTCACTGGAGTAGCTCTGCAGAATCCTAAACATAGCTTTCTGTATGCCACAAGCCATTTATATAGTCTTTTTGCAGCATTAAGAATTGTCCATTGAGCCACTTTATAGTCCTTTGTATTTCGGCAAGACTGTTTGAGAGGTGAATCTGTCTTTCAGATAAATAAAATGTCACATTTGGAATAATAATAATATCTCTTAAAAAAAATAAGATGGCTTTCAAAACTCCTGCTGTTTAAAAATAAGAGTGATACACTCATTCTTTGCAGAGTACAGTAAGAGTTTTCTGATTCATATGCACAATTTTTTTTAAAAACCCCATGACTCCCAAGATCCAGGCTCATACATGCAAGCATAGTTCTAGCTTGGTCCTAAGCTATAGAACAGGATGGGCTTTAGGTCTGGAAAGCCATTCATTCTTAAGAATGGGGAAATCATATTACATATGTACTGTGGGGCATCTTCAGGAGTGTCTATACTTTAGTTGTCCTGTATAAATATGCCATGCAGTGCTGTCAAACCCAGGTCATTTTCAAAAATTCCATACAATGCCTCAATCTTCATGCCAAGAAGGTGGTGTCTTTGTGTTATGAAAAATTAAGGTAACTTTTATGTGCACATGTTAAGTAACTATTTTATCATTTAGGGTTTTCCTAGGGGATACTGCTGTAAATAGAATGGAATTATAATTTAGCAGGGGAAAATGTCTGCATAGATCTGCCCATTTTCCAATAAACACAAAACTGCAATAACTGTATGTGTGCACATTTTTCTAAAGTATTTTTCAGTAAACATGGACACTTAGGTGTGTGCACAGCTGACTTACGACAGATCAATCCCTCTTACACATGCATCTGCACAATGCGGAATTCATGTAGGTATTGGTTATTATTTTCTCTAAACTATTATGGAGGTTAAATTCCATTGCTACCACTTAAAGCTTTGAAAAATCAGTGAGAACTTCATGTTAATTCTGGAAATTGACTACTAAATAGTCAGGTGAAGGTAGAATGGACTATGTTCTTAAATCTGTCTTTGGCTGGCCTTCTGCTGTTTTGGCCACTTGCTTTAGTTAAAATGATATTACAGTCATGCCTTGGATTGAGAGCCTAATTTGTTCCGGAAACATGCTTGTAATCCAAAACACTCTTATATCAAAATGAAATCCCCCCCAAAAAAAATTTGTACAGAGATTTTTAATTTAAGCCGTACTACAGTACTTGTATTGCAAGACGTCGCTTGTATATCAAGTTAATAAATAAATAAATAAATATTTAAAAATTTGCTTGTCTTGCAAAACGCTCTCAAACCAAGTTACTTGCAATCCAAGGTATTCCTGTATTGTGGCTGTGCTCAGACAATCAAATCCTGGCTTAATAAGTTAGGATATACACGCATTCTTCACGCACAGTAAAACCCAAACCCCTCTCTATCTCTTGAAGATCCATTGTCTGCTGTGGACTTTTTCTTCCATCCCTCAAGGAGAGGAAGACCTTTTGGCCTTAATCCATCCTTAATCACATGGGCTGCATTTCCCCTGAGTCCACACAGACTGAGAGAGAAGGAGGGCTGAGCAGTGTGCTTCAGTATCCGTGTATTGTGTGAAACTTAAGAGAACTTTGGAGAAAGCAGACCATTGATTGGATTGATTGATTGATTGCTGATCCCCACCCCCACCTCAGAATGCACCATAAAAGTGAATAATAATTGAAACAGGTCCTTGTATCTAGTTGGAACTACTAGTCCTTGTCTATATTGCCTGCACTGGAAGTGCATCAGCTGAAGATGCTCTCATTGTAAGTTAGTAAATTTGCTTTTAGGATTTGTATTGAGTAAAGATCAGTTAGAAATACTGCCTATTGTTATTTCAACGCAACAACTATTTCTCTCACTCAATTTGTTCTTGAATCTTTAAATTTTTTTAATGTTAGAAACCTGGAGTTGAGACAAGTGGTTTTCACCCCCTCACCCCCCATGCTGACTGTTCTGACTACACTATTGAATTGCTTGAGGGAGAGCTTGTCCCTTTCCAATTTTTAAAATATCATAGGTCTGGACAAGGGATGGATAGGTCCCACTAATTTGGTCCTTGTCAGTTTCTTATGTGTTGCTACATAAGTCAAGTTCCGCATTAATCTTCAGGACTTAAAAAAAAAAAAAAAAGCACTAGAATACATGTTTTTAATGCACATTTTATGGTAAAACATGCACTTCCCAGTTTGGTGTGAGAAGGCATCCAACAATGAATTAAATCTCCTCCCTTCCCAGGAAAGGTAGGGGTCTCATGACTTAGTACTAGTAATCCTGGGGTCCTCTGCCTCTTTGTCCCTGCCTATTGGCCAGGACAGAGTTAACTCCTTCATTTGTTTCTTTCTCTTCATTGCTGCTCTAAGCTTCTGATTTTTATTGCTCTTCATAGCCTCTTTGTGCCCTTTACTTGTTAATTTTTCCTTCTGTTCAAAAATTCCTTTGAACCATCTCTTGCTTCATTCCCCCTAAGTTCTGCTCTCTTCTTCGTTTCTGGCTGTTCAAGCTATGGTGCCAACAGGAGAAAAGTGTGCACCAAGAAAAGTCTTGGTGTGCAAAACAAAAAGACAAATGTTTTTCACATATGCAAGTGTCAAAGAGCACCAAGGAGCCAGTGCAAGCCAGGGCTCTTCTTCTACTGCTACAGCTGCGCCTAACACAGTGAGTGGCGATGAGACATCTGGTGAGCTCACTTATGGCAACCTTATCCACCATTAGCGCCCCAAAACACCTGTAAAGGCCACCCGTAGTCAGTTGGAAACAAAAAGCAGCAGGAGTGCTTCCCCCTCCCCAGACCTCATGGCCAAAAGTCCTCACCAGCTACTCTCGCTCTGTCTTGAGTGGTGCTGGCCTTAGCCACCACACAGACTGCTTAGACAATACTCTCAGTATCAGTTCATGTAAGGAGTACTTGGGTGCAATTGGAGAGAGGAGGAACAGGAACATGTCATATGGGGGTGGCCTGATCTATTTCCCTTTTTCATGCCAAAAAGAGATGCAATTTTCTGCCCAGCATAACACTTATACATTCTACTAGGAGACCCTAGTACCCACTGCATTGATTTTCTAATCTGATTCAGCAACCCCTGGCTCAGTACAGAACCTCAGACCCTCCAGTGTTTTCCAGATGGCTCCACCCCTTTCCCCCGGCCACTGATCGTTTGGTGGTTTCCTGGCTTTTGTACAGTATTTTGCCCATTCTAAAAGGTTGAATCACCACCACCCCCTTTGTTACTGGAAGTAAGAGGTTTAAACTAAAATATACTGGTATTTATTATATATTTTGTCCCTGCTCCCTTTGGTTTTGGTCCCACCCACCACTGGAATGTGGCTCCCAAGAGCTTCTTTGAAATGGAATTTGGCTCTCAGGCTGAAAGAAGTTCAGCACCTGTGCCCTAGCTATTCCAATCCGGCATCGCAGCTGGCATCCCTGTCTGGCCTAGAGGACAGGTTTGTTAGCAAAATAAACCAGCCAGTCATTTTGGAGCTCACTGACCAAATAATACTGCAGCAGCAGGATATAGCCAGGCAATCTCGCAAGAGATTCAGAATGGGGTATTCCCCTCATTCTTCCCTTTCTACGGTGCATAAACAAAAACAAGGGACATAATCAGCCTATAAGCATTCATAAGCCCCCACCCACCACATGGCCCTCCCCCACTCATCTGAGGAGTTCATGGAGGAGTCTCCTGATCCCTTTAGCTAAGCAATGGGCAAGTTACACACTCTTAAGCCAAAAACTAAACAATACCACATGGCACAGGATAGCAACAGTGATGCTCTCAAATTCCAAACCAGAGACTAAGACTTCTCAAGACAGGGATGCTTCCCTCAGACATCCTGGTAAGAGGCAGTCTGATATGGCTCTCAAAATCTCATGTAATGTTGGCACTGGCCATCAGAGAGCCTCATCCTTTCCTCAAACATCTCTCCCGTGAGTGGAAAGTCTTCTAAACAACAAAAATCTAGACTGGGCTTCCCTATATGGGGACCTAGTGAAATTATCTAAGACATATTCTTTTGGGGCCAAGGTCACCCAGGATGCCCTCTTTTTTACAGCTAGATCCATAGCAGTTGAGGTCCCTGGCTGTAACACAACATATTTGTTCCTTCCAGGGGCAACCTAGCTACAGTTTCCTTTAATTGTGCACACCTCTTTGGTAAAGATGTGTTGAAGGAACATCCTAGTGGAGACTCTGAACAAAAAGGAACCATTGCCCTCCTCTCACAAAAAAGATAGGAAACGTTCTTTCAGGCATTTCTGGCCCTCCATTTGTTCCAATAGAGGAACCTTCAAGAGCCCTTTTGCTCCAGAGACTACAGAAATCCCAAACCAGCCTGGTCCTGTTCTAGATTCCAAGCCAGAAACCAGTTGTAATCCAGTTCTAGGCCCAGAGCCTCCTAGTCCAGCAAGTATAGTTGCCAAAAATTCTGACACTACCAGTCTGCTGGTGGTGGTAAGGGAAGGCTCCAGCATTTCCTGTCAATCTAGGAGTTCTTGGCCATAGACCTGTGGGTTAGCAATACCATCAGGCAGGGCTGCTTCATCGAATTCAGGGGAAAGGACAGGTTCCTGGCTTTGAGGTCTTGAACAAAATAAGAAATCATAAGTTAGGCCATAGAACACCTGCTCAAGATCCAGGCCATTGAGCCTATTCCACCTGGCAAAAAATTCTCAGGGGTCTACTCCCATCTTCTTTGTAGTGCTGATGAAAGGGGGAGTGTAAAGGGACCATGCTGGACTTTGAAGTATGCAGATACCTCACGTTTGCCTATAGGCAGCTGCACTTGTCTGGGAGCACCCTTGGTCACTTAACATGAATGTTCCTTCCAGTTTGGTGTGACAGAGGCATCTAAACCACCACATCCTAATAGAGGGGCTGAGTCTTTATGAACCAGGCCTCATTAAATATTAATGACGGTACCAGCTCTTCTGTGCCTTGTTGGGCATCAGCGATACCATCTTTCCTCTCTGTCTCAACCTGTCATAGTGCTAGAGATGGGCTCCTCAGTGTTGACTGTGTCTCAAGCTAAGCCATGGACAGAACTGGGGAAGGAGCCTGGTATCACTAGTATTAAGACAAAAATCTTAGGCATGTGATTCCTGCCTTTCCTGGATGCCTTGTTGGATGCCTCTGTCTCACCACACCAGAAGAAACTCACCAATGTTCCATTTTATACACATTTTGCTATGTTTTTAAAGCCAAAAACAGCATTGCAAAATTTGAAGAAGTGCAGAATCAGAAGGATTATTTCATTCTGCTCCCCACATCAGTTCAGTCAGGTCAATTCTCTTCCAGTTGTGAACAAAATCCTTGAGTATCCCCAATTCAGACTATGGTATTAAAACATGGATGGTGTCAGCGTTATTCCTATGTAAAATTAAAAAGAGACATTTTCACAAGGGAAGTGAAAGCTGGAGGGCCAATTAGTTGCACACCCACATGCAGCCCCTTTACTCCCTCCTCCCTTTGTGTGAGTGAGTAAGCCAGGAATCCAGTTAACTTCCAGTTACATCTGAACCAGTAAATTATGGTTAATGATGTCCAAACGTTCATAAGCCATCTTTAAACTATGTCTTTCATATCCTACCTGGTTTGGAAGCTATTAACCATACTTTCCCAGTTTGGATGTGATGGGAAGCTATGATTAACTGGCTACTTAATAAGCCAGGATTTGATCACCTGAATCACGTCAATATTTTCCACCTGGTTCAGTGTTTGTTTTTCTTTTGCTTGCTGTCAAATGCTTGTTTCTGTGCAAATTTGCTTTATGAACTGACATACTATTTTTAAAACTTGTTGATTGACACACACATCTTCACATGAGAATAAATACAAAATGTAGCTAATGTTAGTATGCATTTAATAATTAATATGTATATATTTTCAGTCTGTTTTGTGCTCAGGCTAAATATTTCAGATTCAAATTATCCACATATTTAAACAACAGCTCTGCACAGGATGGCTGGGTTGCGGGGCAGAATGTCTAAATTTCTAGCATTAATTGTTTAGGGCAGTTGCCCAGGTGACTAGGCTGTAAGGTTCTTCCAGTCCCACTTGCACTGAATAAGGAAAATATTAAATGGTGTTGGCCACTAAACTGTAAACCTTTCTACTTGAGTGACTGGCATAACATGTCACCCCTTCTAATAAATAGGGCCGTTTACACATTAGAACAAGAATGCACAATTTTCAAGTGTTATTTTTCTAGGTGTTCAATATAGTCAATATAGTTGAAGCTTAAATATTACTTCAGAAGACTTGACTGTGTTTCATATAAAAATGACTGCTTATGAATTTTCTGAAGGCATAGCACCACTTGTATAAGCAAAAAGAATACTGTGTTCCAGCTTCTCAGATTTTTCTCCACATAAAATTCTTGTTATCTGAATCTAATGTACCTTATTCCAACTGAGGGCACAATCCTATGTACTATATTTAGACAGAAAAAAGTCCTGCAACTCCCAGCATGGCTGGCTGGGAAATGCTAGGAGTTGTAGGACTTTTTTCTGCCTAAACATGGCCGCTAGACAGCGTCTAGACAGCCATAGGATTTTTTGGAGTCCCAGCTCTTACCTCGGAAACACGCAGCTGGCGCAGAAATAACTGTGCTGGCTGTGTGTCCAAGGTTGTAAGAGTGACCTTGGAGACAAGGTTTAGGGGAGGAGAGGAGACGGGCACTGCCAAACTACGAGGTATCCTGGCAGCGCCGCAGCCTCCTTCCCTCCCGCTCCGAGGTGCCTCAGCCAGATGGCTGAAATTGGCTGTCTAGCTGAGTTGCAGTGGGGGAGGAGTATGGAGGCGACCTTCGCCTCTGCACTCCTCCCGTCCTCCATAGGATGCCCATAATCCTCCGAGTTTGGAGGGCTACAGGCATCCCGATTGGATTGTGCCTTAAATCAGTGATATAATGAGCAAGAAGAAATGTCTTTTAAATCAAGTTTCCCATTGATACTACTAATTTATTCGATGCGTTTCTGTCCTGCTTTTCTATTCCCTAAGCAATGGTGCAGATCTGACCATTAAATCATGTTAAATTTCAGTTAAATACATTATTATTTACACTGTTTCATTACCAGGCCTCATATCCTTTAGTTACACTGTTTTTGTTTTGCATGTTTTCCTTTTTTTTTTTTTTTTTTTTTAACCTAGAGAGGGAATGGCTTTCAAATATTCCCATATAGCTAGGGTGGGGAACCTTCGGCCTATGGGTTGGATTCAGCCTGCTACTTAGTTTCATCCAATACCTGGTGCCCAGCAAGCTCCAACATTGTACCAGGTTCAGTCACACATTCCTTTGCAAAAACAAAGTAGCAAAACAAAAATGAAATACCTATGATTGATAGTTACTGTGCAGAGTGGAGCAGTTTATTGTTATCAGGAACAATAAGGAAAATGCCAATTTTTGGTAGGTGGAGTGTAAATATTTATAGTTCTTTAAGCCAAAATTTACAAAATATAATTAAATGGATCTTGTTTTTAACTCTGCAGCATTGTATGTTCAGATATTGCTCCTGTATTTTCAATATAATCTAAAAGAAAATTATTTATAAATGATTTTCTTTAATTTCTTAATTACATGCTAATGTACTCAGAATATTTGGATAAAGATTAGGAATAGAAAATTAATTATATGTTTGTGTGATGGAAACTAATATTATTGGACAGAAGTTATAAAAATGATTATAAGTTGTTCAGTACCACAAGAACCATTTATCCTTTCCTTTGAAATATCCAAGTTCAAGGACATGAAATTTATTGACAGTGGTTCGTTTTAAATTCCATATGATTGGAAGTCTAAAGAAATCCTCAAATTGAAAAGGGGCTGGAATAAGATATGATTAAATTAATACTGTGTAAAGAAGTAGTAAAAATTACAGTTAAGTTCAGGAAAATATGCTGACTTTCTGAAATGCAAGATGCTCAATTAATAAAGTTACCTTTTATTACCCAATTTTGCTAGCATGCTGATCTGTGTGCCAGTGCTTACATGCCAAAGGCCTCTTTCCCTTAAAGTATGTGAAGTGGGGGGGGAGCCACAGTCCTTCATTGGGAGTGTTCAGATGTAATGTTATACCAGGTTTAGTGTTAAATGCACAAGCTGCTGTATGTCAGAAGCTTCTAGTCACCTTTAGAAGTAAACCATAACCTGTCATTCCATCTGAGTTTGGCAAATGATGCTCTGTGTGAATCAGGATCAAAATTGGGATCCTGATTTGTGAGCACCCTACTTTCAAGGGAGGGACTGTAGCTCAAAGGAAGGGACTATAGCTCAGTGGTAGAACACACGCTTTGCTTGTAGAAGATCCCAGGTTCATTCCTGGTATCTCCAGGTAGGGCTAGGAAAGAACCATGCCTGAGAGTCTGGATAACCTACTGCCAGTCAGAGTCGACAATACTGAGCTAGATGGACCAATGGTCTGACTTCGTATAAGGCAGCGTCCTATGTTTCTGTGTACTTTGCCTAATTCATACTCAGTGGCAAGCTATGGCTTGCCACTAACCGTCATTAGAAGCTTCTAATCCTGATGTGTACAAGCTTGTTTGTGTATGTAATGCTAAATCATAGCATAGTGTTATGTCGGAACAGCTCTATTCTGTCACAAACAGATGTTTCAGTATTAAAGTAGAATGTGGATTGAAATTAAATGTCTGAAAGTAAATAGCCATTTGCTATTAGTAGAAAAGGAAAACAGCTGTTGACAAATTCTTTACCAGAAGTGTGCTATAAAATATGTAACTGTGAATCTAGTTCTAGTAAAGAGCCACCAAGAGACTGATAGTCACTATCCAGCTTAGCTTGATATTTCTTTTCCATTCTCTTTTGAATAAAATCTGTTAAATTGTTAATCCAAGTACCGGTATGTCTCCAATGAAATTCACATTTTAAGGGTTTAAACTCTCACCCCAAAGCAAAGCATTTATGGTGAAACTGTGATAATGTTTACCCAAAGATGGGCTGGGGAGGGGAAAGCAATGCTGATAAAAGAGGTTTGAATTAAGATACCTTTCGGTGTCTGCTGTTCATATTACAACTCTAGTCAATATGAAGAAAATTCCTGTGAAGTGTATTATACATTCGGAACTAATGCAAGTGAAGTCAGTTGGAATGTTCATTTAGTGTAATACCACGATTACAGAACTGAATAATGCTTTTTGTGGAATTGACAGTTTAGTGTACTGTGGGGTTCTCTTTAGCTGAATTCACAGGGACATCCCTTTAAGTGAAACTGTGAAAGAGAAAATGCTATGCATATAAAGCTTAATATACCAGGGCTGGAGCAAGACATTGTGACAACTGAGATGGGGTGAACTCACTAACACCTGCTCCCCCCCCTTGCCCCTTTTTAAAAATTGCTGCTGTGTTAGTGTTGGCAGTGCAGGCAATTTCAAGATTTCCAGTGCCATCTCACCTCTCAAGGCCATGCTCAGAGCCAGGCATTGTGGGTGAGGTGGCCTCAGAGATCACCTGTGCCATCACCTCTTTTCCATGACAGCAGCAAATACTATTTCAAGCTTAAGTTAAACTTCAAGTAATATTTGTCACCATCATGGCAAGCCAGCGATGGTGCAGGTGCTTTCTGGGACTACCTCACCCATGATACCTTGCTCAAAGGAAGAACCCCTTCCACAGAGCAAGAGGCATAAGCTGAGGCACACTCTGAAGAGCCCCATAGGAGCACTGCTGGCTGCTTTCTTGCCAACAGCAAAAAACACTCCAGGGTAGGTAGCAATAGCTGGGGGGTGCAGCAGTGGCAGCATGCCCTTGATCTGCCGCCTGAGCTATGTGACTCAGTGTGGCTTGTGACTCAGACCTGAATAGTAGGAAGTCAGCAGTGGCAATGGAAGTCTTTAATACAGTCTTCGCCAATCTGGTGCCTTCCAAATGTGTTGGCCTACAACTCCCATCATCCCCAGCTGGAATGATGGGAGTTATAGTACAACACAGCTGGAGGATGCCAGGTTGGGGAAGGTTGTTTTAATATAACCTGTGGGATTTGACTTTCATAGGGAAAAAGTTGTTGGGATCTTAGCCAAGTTTGGGGTTATGTGCTGTTGGCTTTTGGACATTGCAGAGTCACATTTTTCTTAGAAGCATATAGCAAACATGTTAAGCCTGATTTAAATATGCTTCAGGAGAGCTCAATTTCCCACCCCCTGCACCCACTTTAGTTAAAACAGAATTAGTCTGAAAGAAACTGAAAACATAGCCCTAAATACTTTTTACATTCTGGTCTGTATTTGGGTGATTTTATAGTTGTTATATATTTAAGTACTATTTGATATCAGCTTCTGTTTTAATGTTAATTGCTTTTATTGGTATTTTTGCATTGGGAGGGTACTCACCCTAAAAAGGGGTAGAAATCCATTAAATAATAAAATTAACGGAGGGTGTTATCATACTGACCCAGTTCACATGTAATGCCAATTTGTGGGTTACTTAAGCCACAAATTTGCAGGCAGAAGCGAGCAAGCACACTGCCTCCTGCACACTCCTCACTTCCGCTTTCAGTAAACAACCTACGATTGCCACTTTTGTAGGACGTTAGTGTGATGTCCGAAACCTAGATACTTGTGAGTGTTTGTGGGTAAAACAACCCAGAGTTAACGCCTAAACAACCCACAGTGCACGGGTTTGGACATTACATTCACAACCTATGAATAGGGCGATCATAGATTGTTTACTGAAAGTGGAAGTTGCTTGCTCTTGCTTGTGCCCGGCAACACATGTGCGAACCAGGTCATTATCTTCTCCAGGCTGCAAATGCAAGCAGAGGTGTTTCTTCAGCGCTGTGGAAATGTTCTGAGCTACTGTTCTTGCACCGCACAAGCCGAAGACTTGTGTGAAGCAATGAATACAAGTCAAAATACACCCACTCTCTCTAACAACTTGGTGATTGTCCAGTCACAGCCAACTGCAATGTGGTTATTTTACAAACACTGGATATGTAATTTTCAGATGGGCATTTTCTCATGGAAGAGATTGGAACAGTTCTGTCTAGTCCTCATATGTCTAATGAATTATTTATATAATTTATATCCTGTACTTTCAATATAATTCATGTTCCCACAGTGGCTAGCAGAGTACAGGAGAAACAATAAAAGTACATTAAAGAATAAAATAAAGTATACAAATTAACAAACAGCAGTATTCATCCTTTGTTTTTCTTACAGTAGTCAGAGAAGTCCATCTCCTGGTCCAAATCATACCTCCAGTACAAGTGCTTCAAATACAACGGCACCGCAGAATGCATCTGCACGACCTACGTGTTCATTAACACCCACGTTAGCGGGACATTTCAATGAAAATCTTATAAAGCATGTCCAAGGATGGCCTGCAGATCATGCAGAAAAGCAAGTGAGTGCACATTCTGCAGTGTTACTGTCCTTTTGATGTGTTAGATTGCCTCTATCAGAAGTTTTGTGAACTCTGGTGGTGTTTAAAGCAATTATTCATACTAGTCAATTTTGAGGGGCAGAGGTGATTGGAAACATTCTTGTACATGGGTGTCATAGTGCTGCAGTTGGAGGTGGGAAGGAACAGCATAGGCAGGTTATTTTTTTCATATCGGATTGAAAAGTACCTCCAATTGTTAGCCAATAAACATGGATTATTCAATGTGTTATACATGGGGGTGTCTTTGAAAACGGTCCAGAAACTTCAAAATAGGGCGGCTGGACTACTAGCTGGCACTGGCCGAGGTAATCGTATTATGCCAGTACTTCTCTGCACTAGCTGCCAGTCCATTTCTGGACCCAATTCAAAGTGCTGGTTTAACCTTTAACTCCCTAAACATCTTGGGGGCCAAGTACCTGAAGGAAGTCTCCTCCCATATTTACCTAACTGGACATTAAGATCACCATCTGATCCCTCCTCCAGGTGCCCCTGCTGAATGAGGCGAGGTGGATGGCTATGAGAGAGACTGGGTTCACACAACACAATAAGCCATGGTGGCTTATAAATTATAACCCTTGTTTGTTTCAGAATGGCTTGTCATGTTGTCTGAACCCAGCAGCATGGTTTGTTAACCACGCACAAGCCACTCTGGCCAGGTTCAGACAGCGCAACAAGCCACTGAAACAAACATGACTTATAAGCCACCATGACATCATGTTGTGTGAACACAGTCACTGAGTACTTTTTTAGTGGTGGCACCCCTTTTGTAGAACACTCCCCAGAGAGGCTCACCTGTGGCCTACATTATGGTCTTTCTGGCGCCAAGTGAAGACCTTTTCCCCCTTCCTCCCAGGTGTTTAAAGAATTGTTTATAGTTCTTTTATTATTTTATTGTGCTGCTGGTCTTAATTTGGTTTTATTCTGGGCTGTTTTTATTTTTTTGTTTTAAAAGTACGGTATGTATTTTATGTTTGTAATGTATTGTACACTGCCCAGAGAACCTTAGTTATTGGGCAGTTTAAATAAATACCTTTATTTAGATGTTTCCCATCCTAATCCAGTGGCTCAGGGCATGATTACATTAGTTTAGTGTTATAATTTGCCAGTTTTTGACTGATAAAAGCAGTTGCCCTTGGTGACAGGGACTGTGTGACCTGGAGATTCAGTGGCACTTACCTCTTTTGTTTTAAAGGTATTACTGGCTCTTTAAAGCACAAATGGGTGTAAGAGTGCTATGTACACAGCCCACATAGCATTGTATTTTATTTTATTTATTTATTTATTATATTTACCCCGCCTTTTTTCCTGCAAGGAGCCCAGGTCCACTATCCATGGATCTCTTCTCCCATTTTGGGAGGGTGGGGAGGGAGCAGACAACAGGACCAGTCATTGCTTCTACTTCTGTTGAAGCCAGTACCCTCTCTGTGCACAGTGAAAAATAAGCAACTGGAGCAGAGGGTGAATGAGTGCTTCTGCAAGCTATATTTGCAGCTTGACTGCAAATACAACTTTATCCTCTCAGCAATCCTGCAAGCAGAGATGTAAGATTTCCAGAACTTTTGAAGCCATGGGGGGAGAAAACCCACTTCTTTTTGTTTTGTTTAAATAAAAATGATTTTTTTTGTGAAATGGAAGAATACACAATAGATAATTTTTAGCATTCTTTACAAAACTAAAGTCACCTTGGACACAATCCTTTGGCTGCTAGACAAGAGTCTAAATGGCCATAGGATAATTTGGAGTCCTAGCTCCAACCTCGGAAACGTGCTCTGAGGTCGGAGCTGGGACAAGTTGGAGTGCCCTCCCTCTGCTCTCGCAGCCGGCTTGGAAATAACTGCAAGAGTGACTTCAGAAACAGAGTTTTGTGGGCTCTGCCAGCATACGCAGTATCCTGTGGTACCTTGTCTTCCTCTACTCGTGCTCTGGGACGGCCAAAATCGACCATCTTAAGTGTTTTGTAGGGCAGGAGAAGCACAGAGAGGTGACCTTTGCCTCCGTGCTCCTTTTGCCTTCCACAGGATGCCCGTAATCCTCCGAGTTCAGAGGGTTACTGGCAGCCTCATTGGATTGTGCTACCCATTACTTTAGGAACAATATAACTTCATTTGCTCATAAAATTATTAAAATTAAAAACATTTAATAGTAAGCTAAGTTAATATGTACATATTGTCTGAATAAACTATACTTTTAAATTTAATATACCAAACATGATAATTCTATGAGCAAACCAAGTTATACTTATAATACATTTTAGGTTCCTATTTTATGTCTGACCAGAGGGAACTTCAGCAAGTAGTCTCTGAAACATCTGAATCATCGTAGAACCCAGAAGAGCTGGAGACAAAGGAAGACTGGTGTACAACATCTATTCTTGTTTATGACGAATTGGTTGGGGTGGAATTTAGGGAAATCTGGTTGGAAGGAAAAAGCTATTGAGATCTTATTTTGCTTGGGACGACTGTGTTACCTATTAGGAACGGTAACCAAGCATCTTTAATTTAAGAAACTTTAAGCGATCTCAACCTATTTGAACAGGGACATTGTATTCCCTTT
Organism: Shinisaurus crocodilurus; assembly: GCA_021292165.1. Classification (NCBI taxonomy): domain Eukaryota; kingdom Metazoa; phylum Chordata; class Lepidosauria; order Squamata; family Shinisauridae; genus Shinisaurus; species Shinisaurus crocodilurus. The sequence continues at coordinate 26,452,978 of CM037880.1, read as the reverse complement.
TGTAAATTCCCCTTAATATACATCTTAATTTTTGTTCATTTTGAGTTTTTGTCTCTCTTGGTGGTGTCAATTTGATGCCTATGCCATAAGAGCCAGAGTACTGAGCAGGTTTTTAGGTATAGAGGGTTTTGGTGGCTGCAATTAATGTTTTTATAGTAAAGGCAGCATTCCCTAACAGTGAGGTATATTTGTGAACTACATTCTGTTGCATGTGGAGGCAGTGGCAGAATAACCTACAGCTGGGGTCTCCAATGAGGTTCCCAGAGGCACCAGGGTGGATTGATTTAAATCAAGGCCATTTAAATTAGTGGTTTAAATCAGCAGGAAAAAAGGTTGATTTATATCAAATTTTCCATTGAACATTTTTCATATGTTTCCTGAGCAATGGTGAAAATCTGACCACCAAGCCATGTTAATTTACAAGTACCGTAAATAGAGTATTTACTGTTTCATTCTTACAAGCAGGCTTTGCATCTCTTTGTCTCACTGTTTGTATTTTTCATGCTTACTTTTTTACCAATAGATTTCATAGATTTCATAGATCATAGAGTTGGAAGGAGCCTACAAGGCTATCGAGTCCAACCCCCTGCTCAATGCAGGAAACTAGAGGAGGGGTCTCCCATCCAAGTAATAACCTAGGCTTGACCCTGCTTAGCTTTCCACGCTCAGACAAGCTGAAAGGCTTTTAAATACTCTCATATAGGATCATTCTTATGACCAGTACCCATGACAGTTTGAGATTAACAGCACAATCCTATACATAACTCCTCAGAAATAAGTTCCATTGAGTTCAATGGGGCTTACTCCCAGGTAAGTGTGTATAGGATTTTAGTCTTAGTATGAGAATACAGGAAGATGCACACTGGACAATTTTGTTTTCTCTGCTCCTTTCTGTTTTGCTCTGTCTTGGCCCAGCCTTGCCCACACAAAAAACAAAGTAGGAAGCAAAACAAAATGCCCATGACTGATAGGGCAAAGCAAAATTTGATATTTACTGGGCTGAAAACAAGACAATTTTAATTTTTTTTAAATCCAGTTTTTTGGATTTATTTGAAGCATCTATTTTTATCCACCCTGCTATAATGTCTTTCTGTCTTATCTAACTCTGCCTTGCTTGGCTCAACTCCATCACCACATAAGCACTGAACAACAATCCTATCTAGCCTGTGTCTTTGCACATGTGACTTTAGTCAGAGAAACTGAAAACCCAGAATTTTCAAGAAGCAAGTTCTATTAGGCTGGACAGAGCCATTTTCATGAGATGAAAAACTGAAATTAATGTCCATGTTTGATTGGTAGTTAACTTAATTTTTATGAGACTCTGATTGTAGGTTTAGCATATTTATGATTAGATATCATTGTAACTATGTTATTTTTAAGTTAAAGAGAAATTTAGTATTTTGATATTTTTTTTAAAAAAAAATTAAATCAATTTAAATTTAAAAAATTGGTTTCAATTTAAAAAATCCAATTTTATTTTATTTTTTTAAAAAAAGAAATCTTGATTTTTCTCCACCTTGGTAGGCACCAGTGCGCCTGCGGGCATCTCCCTTGGTGCTTGTCAGGCTCCCTGCCCCTCCTCATTTTAATTTAATTTTATTAAGATTTTTTAGATTATTATTTTTTATCTGTGAGGCTGGCATGCTGCAAAGTAAATTGCCTTTTTTATTTGAATTGAAAGGAGTTATTTTTTACTTTTTGGAGCTCAGACTCAATCTCTGCCTTGTACTCAGGTTCTTGGGCAGGTTCTTGGGCAGTGTTACCAGTTGTCTTCTGGGAAATGAATGTTTTGTGACTGGCCATGGCCACCATGGTAGCTATTTTATGAATGGGTAAGCTCCCCCGCATGGCAGCCATTTCCTCAGAGCATCATAAAACACAAAATTCCAAATGTGCCCACCAACCCAAAGAAATTGGGGACCACTGATGTACAGTGTTCCTCTAACATGTGAGTTTAGAACTACATTCATTTAACTGCTACAGCATCTAACCAGAGCAAGCTCAGAAATACAGGATTGTATAGAACAAAACCCAAACTCTCAAGAATGCACATTTTTCTTCACATGTTAAGCCTCTACTCACATGCAGAAAAACTGACCATGACTTGGAGCATCCCTAAATGTCAGTACGAGATACATTAGAATAATTTTAATAAGGAATGGAAGAAATAACCATACTGGGAAATTCTACAGAGAGGATTAAAAAACCGTATTTTTCCCATGGCTTCAAAATTTCCGGAAATTGTACAGCTCCAGTCTTCCTATAAAAAGCCTTACTATTACATAGGTTTTAGAAATCATGTTGAGGGAAGTAAAGGGTTTTATTTATTTTATTTATTTATTATATTTATACCCTGCCTTTTTTCCTGCAAGGAACCCAAGGCGGCTTACATAATCCTCCTCCTCCTCTCCATTTTATCCTCACAACAACCCTGTGAGGTAGGTTAGGCTGAGAGTCAGTGACTGGCCCAAAGTCACCCAGTGAGTTTCATGGCTGAGCGGGGACTAGAACCCGGATCTCCCCAGTCTCAGTCCAACACTCTCACCACTACACCACACTGGCTCGAACACCTTGGGTTGGATCCAAGATCTGCCTTCCTTAAAAATGCTTTGCTCATGGAAGGTCCCTCCACCCGATTTATGGGGATCCCCCCAGTGCCACACCTAAGCCTATTCAGCAGGGTTTCCTGATTCTGTGTAATATTTTAAGGGGGCTGGAGTGGCTGCCTTTGGAAGGAGGAGGCAGGGAAGTCTGTTACCACTAGTGCAGTTGATCCATCTTAAACCTGGATCCAACCCCTTGTCTTATACATTTTATTCAGAATTCTAAAAGAAAATATTCCAGAATGCAAGCCTGTTCAATTTGGCGGGTGGGGGTGGGGAATGAAAGTCCTTGGGGGGGAAAGCCCAAAGAAAACTGCCCCCTCCACCTCCCCAATATATCTTTTTCCCCCGGGCCTTCGCATCTCTACCTGTAAGGAATGTTTAGGTTGAGAGTGACAGAAGGCCACCCAGTATGTTCCATGACTTAATGAGATTTGAGCCTGTCTTGTATCCAAACCCAAACATTTGTTTCTAGGAAAACCTGCATACTTGATGAAGCCCAAATGAAGCTAAGGATTGCATTAGTGTAGTGTAAGAAAAGATTGTCATAGCATGGAGATGCTTATGGGGGAAAATAATTTGTACAGTATTGAAATGAGAAGTATAGTTAAACATTTTCCCTTTAATTCTAAACATCAATATCTTGTCTTTCTGTATGCCTGTCTATTAAGTTGAATGGGAACAAAGTATTTATTGCAGAAGTGATTAGTTTGTGGTTTTCAAATTTTAACTTGCTGAACTTTCCTGTTTTGAGCTTTCGGACCTTATAGTAATTTGTGGTAAATTTGTTAGAGAGGTTTATATGCTTATAACCATATATTGCTGCAAGAGAAATGCCCACAGCTTATTACAACATTTCTTAATAAGTATGCCGGCTTCGATCCAGAGATGTCTTTTGTGGGTAGAAATGCATTTCTTTTTGCGCAAGGCAGTCCTCCCAAATTCTCCCAATTTCCCTGCCCCTCCATGCCCATCACACACCATTCCAGATGGTCCCTTGACCCTCAGAAGCAGCTTTGTGTGGGGACAAGTATTGTGGGGAGGGGAAAGATACAGAAAAGCCCAGTTACATTGAGTTCCACTCATCTAACTCTGGATCCAGCCCATTGTCTTGGCATAAGTTTCAATCATTGTAACAAAAAACATGCTATAACAGGAGGATTGGAACTTCATTTGGGTCACAATGTTGTTACATGTTCTTGTTAAATGCATACTGTGGCAAGACACTACAGTGGAATATGTATCAGTTGCTATGGCAAATAAGCTGTCCTATAGATTGCACCTTGTCCCGGTTAGACAACAGACAGCAAATTTTACCAGAGTCCATGAACTCTACAAAACTGCTATATAGACCTGATCTAGATGCCTTGTGCAGAGGTGTGTGTAAAACATAATTATATTCTCAGTTGAATTTTGGCCACACATGCACATCTGTAGATCTTCCAAGGTGTAGGCATAATCTGAATATACATAAATGCAATTACTGAAAATAATATTGTTGCGCATGATCAATGTTAGTATTGATTCCATTGTTAACAGTGAGCATATTCTTAACAAGTGAGACTTGCAGCAAAAATGTTGCAGTGCGGAATGCTTCTGTTCTGAGTGCCAGCCAGCCATGGCATTTTCTTTAATATTCTATTCTATTCTTCCCTCCCACTCAGTTGTCCACTTCGGCCCCCATCAGTCAGTATTCTGTGTCCAACGAGTACGCTCAGTCCTTATTGGCCTGATTCGGGTTCTCTCCTCTTAAAAGTTTTTTCTAAAGTTTTAATTTCTTTTCTTTCTTTTTTACTTTTGCAAACCTTGGACTCCCCCCCCCCCCCGACATCTCCCTCTTGTGCATGGATGATGCCGTTTTGGCTACATATAAGGTTCCACACAACACCATCCATGCACAAGAGTGAGGTATCAGCAGGCTTGAGGAAACCACAAGATTTGGAGAAGTACAAAAAAACTTTAGAAAAATAAAAACCTTAAAAGGTGTGGGGAATCTCAAAACAGGCCAGTGAGGACTGAGCATGCTCAGTGGACATGGAATGCTGACTGATAGTTGTGGGGGGGGGGGATAGATAACCTGGAGGAGGGGGCATGGAATGTAAGTGTCCAGAAAGAGGGCAAGGCTAAAACTGAACTGGAGCATTTTGTTGCAGGTCTCGCTTGTTTGTTCTCATTCCCATGTCCAGTTGAAAATCCGTCCCCAAGCCCCTGTGTAACAAAGATGATCTGGCAAGCTTGACAGCTCCGCCTGAGATGCTGTCTGTCAAGAGAGAGGCCCCCTCCTCTTTGATAGATTCTAGAGGGGATGGTGGGGAGAGAACACAGTCTCAGTGACAGTTGGGACTTGTCAGGGAGAAAGCTGTAAGCTTGAGAGGAGAGACTGAATCTGGGTGATTTGATCAAAGCCTGTCCTTGTCACACACACAATTGTCTTACTCTTCAGGATATTGTAACTAGAAATTATAACAGGTTTGTTTGTTTTAGGCTGGTGTGTATGTTCTGGATGATAACTCTTGTTTTCCATCTGTAAACCCTGCTCTTTTGATCTATGAATAAAATAAGCCCATTTGGGAATTTAGTGAAATGCATCCTGTGCCTTCTTATTAGAGATTCCTTCCCTACAGTCCTCCCCACAGTGCCTTACCATGACTCTGCCTACTGTGTTCAGATTTATAAGGTTTAAGGGTGCTCTTATAGAAGATATTGATGGAAATATGAGTTCAATACACTCTCATATTAAGCTTGAATCATTCTGATTCTAGCAAATGCATTCACTTTATTTGACATGCTGTAACCTTTCACTGTATTTTTCACCTCTCGCCTTGTTAACCTAAGTGACAAGTGACAAAAAGGTTGAATTTATTCCCCACCTAAACACAGGAAAAAACAGATAAAGGTGTTCAGAGGAAGGCTACCTGGTTAGGTAGTAAAGATAATGTTGTTAATATTTTTTGCTTCTGGCATGGATGAGTGAAGATGTGATTAAATATTTTGGAGTGAGTAGAATTCAGAGCAGTTCATGGTTAACCTAGCCCAAAAACAATAGGGGTCAAAAGAGGTAAACTCAGATATAACCTAAAGTCAAATATCTTGGTTTTGGAACTGGGAGGAAATCAGTTCTTCTTCTTCGTGGTCTCTGTGCATCACACACATGGGCCCTGCGCCTGTGCGGAGGCCATTTCGGAATACTCTAAAAGCTGAGGGAAATCGGGCGGGAGCCCCTCCCCCATCGCGCATGCTCCTTAGCGCAGCTCCCGCCCTTTCCCTCAGTTCCTCTTTGACCACCATTGCGAGTGGTTCGTTGTGCTGGTATATCTCTCTCTGTCGATCTTTGCTGAGTGTTTGTTTCCCTTATAACTGTTAATTCTCCACAGTTTTCTCCTTTATTTCTCTTTGTCTATCATCTAGATTCTGTTTCTAAAAATAAATAAATAAATAAAACCAAAAAAATTCTTTCTATCCCCGTTCTCTCCCCCATTCTTCTCCGGCCTTCGTTTCTCTTTCACTTTCCGCTATGCCTCTTAAGGCCCTTTTTCGTAAATGTGTCCGCTGTGGGACAAAAATTCCACCAGCGGACGGCCATTCCTTGTGTTTGCTCTGCCTAGGGCAAACACATATCATGGAGGCATGCCCACATTGTCAAGCCTTTACAAAACAGGCAAGAAAGCATCGGGCCATGAAATTGAGGGTCCTCATGTGGGAGAAATCCCTATCTGCGAGCTCCCCAACTCCTGAGGAGAGGCCTGGAGGATCCCGTCCAGCTGCTTCGGGCTCGAAGCCATCCTCCACTCTCACGAGAGAATCCTATCTAGCGAAGAAGCTAGCTAAGAAGGCCAAGAAATCAAAGGAGCAACTAAAAAGAAGGAGAAGTCGGAGAGAAAAACTCCGTGGCTAAAACTCCGGCTGCAGACCAGCTAGTAGCTACAGAAGCCTCTGTTAGTGCTGCCGCGTCGACACGACCACGTAACCCAGAGACACAAACTACCATATCTGTGTCTTTGTTGGTGCAGGAGTTGGTCCCATCTGGGAATGCAATCCAAGAATTGGCCAGACCTCAGCCTCAAGCTGCGAGACCGAGGGCCCAATCCGTCTCGGATGGCGAGTTTGTGGATTCTCCATCTGCCTCTCATAATTTACCACAACAACAGGTACGAGATCGATCGTGCTCATGATCCCTTAATCGATCGCGAGAACCCTCAGGGCGTCGACAGGATTTTTCACCACGATACAGCCCTGCGAATGCGGACCGTTATGACAGGCATCGCTATTGATCTTGATCTCCGGTCTTTCGAGAGAGTTCGGCATATTCGATGGCATCCACCTCGAGGTCCTACTATTCTGGCTACACATATGAGGACCCTCGATACCAGTCCACCAGTCGTGCCGGATACCATTATCGCCACGGTTTATCACCTTGACGTCGGGAGCGACCAATCCCTTCTCCACTGGCGTCGATCCAGGTCCCCAACCTGTAGCCATCGCTCTTCCCTGCCTCGACTGCTACCGGCAGCAGCTGAGCTTACACCTGTGGCAGAATGCTCAACAACCGAGCAACCAGGAACGCAAGCTGCCTCAACGACGGTAGAGCAAACGCAAGCTAAGTCGTCCTCGGAGTTGGACTATTCGACCGATTCTGAGTCTATAGTATCGGAATCGACGCACTCCGCTTCACCGGATGCCCAGGTCGAATCCAAAGCGGCAGTGTCCCCATCTGAGGACATGGGATCCTTTGCCGAGCACATTGCTAGAATGACATCAGCGCTCGGCATAGAGACAAAAATCGAGGAACCGAAGACTAAAGACCCTGTTTCTGCATTCTTCAGAACACGCAAACGTCAAAGACTTTAGTGCCCTTTCTTCCAACTTTGTCTGACACGGTGCACGAGACTTGGAAAAACCCAGCATCAACACATCCAACTGCGAAAAAGCTGGAGTCGATGTACAGGGTACGGGAATAGGATGCAAAATTCCTATTTTCGCACCCGGTTGCAAATTCAATAATAGTAAAATCTGCCCAATCCCATGGGGGACGGCAACACTCGACCCCATCGGACAAGGAGGGCAAGAAGCTTGACTCCTACGGTTGAAGGGTCTACTCCTCGAGCGCCATGGGACTCAAAGTCTCGAACTACCAGGCCATCATGGCCCGTTACCAGATGTTCCTGACCGAGAAAATCAGAGACTTATGTGACTATTTGCCCTATGAAAAACGAGAACTGGCGCGAGTTTTTCAAAAAGAGTCAACGAGCATGACTGCGCTTCAGATGAACACATTGAGACATCAAGCGGACAGCCATGCTCGGTCAATGATTGCCTCGGTGGCGTTACTCAGGCATGCTTGGCTACGGTCCACAAATTTGTCCATGGACTCGAAAGCACAAATCGAAGAACTGCCTTTCGACGGAGAAGGTCTGTTTCATGCAACCACTGACGATTCCATGGACGCAGTTCAAAAGGCATTGGCCAATGCCAAGAAGATGGGTCTGTCACATCAGCCGATGGCGAGACCCTATAGGCAAAGGCAATGGGGAAGACCACCGTACCCAACTCAACCTTTCCAGTCTTTGCAACCCTTCAGAGGTTCATCACGTCAGCCTTGTAACCAGCAGCCCCAGGCACTGCAGCGTTCAAATTTCCAGCAGCGGTACCGGGGCTCCCGCAGAGGAGGTGACTATAACAGGCGGCGAGTTTGACTTCTGTCTCCGTCCGGCTATCATCTCGTCTCCTGCTCCAAATGTTGTTTTTGGCTCTCGTCTGTGTCGACATTCCCAATCCTGGTCCAACATCACCACAGATCAGTGGGTGTTAAACATCATCCGACACAGATACGAGATCGAGTTCTGAGTCCTCCCTCCTTCCCTCGGGGTCAAGACCACCCAACTAACACCAGCACTGCTCGAAGAAGTCTCTTCTCTGCTTCAAAAGGGAGCAATAAAACCAGTTCCCATAGCAGATCAGCAAGAGGGTCTCTACTCCAGATACTTTACCGTGGAGAAGAAGGATGGAGGACTCAGACCGATCTTGGACCTTCGAATGGTCAACCTCTTTATTCCACCGAAGAGGTTCCGCATGGTCACACTCCAATCGATCTTGCCACTTCTATGCAAGACCGATTGGTTTGCATCCATCGACCTCAAGGATGCCTACTTCCACATCGACATCCACGAGGACAACCAAAAATATCTCCGGTTCAAAGTCGGACAACATGCTTACCAGTTCGTCGTGTTACCTTTCGGCCTCTCCACTGCGCCGAGAGTATTCATGAAATGCATGGCTGTCGTCTGCGCCAGGCTTCGAGCGAGAGGCATCACTATCTTCCCGTATCTCGACGACTGGTTGATAGTGGCACCGTCGGAAGCTACATTGCGACATGCACTGACAGACACTCTTTGCCTTCTAGACGAACTGGGACTTTGCTTGAATTCGAAGAAATCAATTCTTCAGCCTGTAAGAGACATTCAGTTCATCGGAACAAGACTGAATGCAATAGACGGCCAGGCTTACCTGCCCCTAAACAGAGTCCAAAAAATACTTACATTGAAAAGACTTCAATGTCGCCTCAACATCTGTTCAGCTCACGCCGTGCAACGCCTTCTAGGCCACATGGCCTCCACGATATCGGTGGTTCAACACGCAAGGTTACGAATGCGACCACGTCGATCTTATTTCATACGCAACTTCGACACGGAGAAAGACAAGCCGTCGAAGCGGTTTTGGTTACCTTGAGAAATCAAAAGATCTCTCGGATGGTGGATGTCGAAAGGAAACCTCAATGGCGGCATGCCCTTCAATCCACCGACACGCACCATTACGACGGATGCATCTCTGTTGGGCTGGGGCGCACACTTCGACGGGCATACCGCTCAGGGCATCTGGTCAACTCTAGAGAAAAAGAAACACATCAATTACCTCGAGTTGCTGGCGGTATGGAAAGCTCTTCAATCATTGGAAGATCACAGCAGTCATCACATTCAAATAGCAACCGACAACACAACAGTAGTTGCTTATTTAAACAAGGAAGGAGGCACGAGGTCGACATGCTTATTGCATCTCACACTAAAGATCTTCGAATGGGCGATCCCCCAGTGCATCTCCTTCATCACAATCCACATAGCAGGGAAGTTGAACGTGTTAGCGGACATGCTGAGCAGGACAACGATGCAGTCTCACGAATGGCAATTACACAGAGACCTGCTTCACGAGATTTTTCTGCAATGGGGAGTACCAGAGATAGACCTTTTCGCCACCAACGAAAACAAAGTGTGCCCTCTATTTTGCAGTCGAGTGGCGTCGGACCCGAACTCTATCTCCGATGCATTCATGCTGACTTGGACCGGGAAGCTATTCTATCTTTTCCCTCCAATCCCTTTGTTAACTCGAGTGATATCGAAAATCTATCAGGACCAAACCATGTGCATTTTTATAACCCCATGGTGGCCACGTCAACCTTGGTTCACCCACCTTCTCCATCTATCTCGAGGCCATTACTTACCACTCCCTTTTCGAAGGGATCTGCTCACTCAACAACAGGGCAAGATAGTGCACCCAGACCTGCGGTCATTGAATCTAATCGCGTGGCGGATACAATAACTCCCGCAGAGGAATTCTCGGCTGCGGTTCAACAAGTTCTGTTGGCAGCGAGAAAGCCTTCCACAAGGCTTTCTTACTCGCAAGTGGAAAGCCTTCTCAGAATACGTGAGTGATGTACACCAAGATCCAGAATCCTGTTCGATATCGACAATACTGGAATTTCTGCACTCCTTGATGGTGCGTGGACTGAAATATTCCTCCATCAAAGTTTACTTAGCCGCTATATTGGCGTATAGAGTGAAAGCTTCTACGGGATCGATATTCACGAATTCGACAGTTCCTAAAAGGACCCAAAAACCTGAATCCACCGTCTCGAAGCGTCATACCTGGCTGGGATCTTCCTCTGGTTTTGAAGGCTTTGACAAAGAAACCCTTCGAACCGATGGCGACTATAGATCTTGTCATGGAAAACAGCATTCTTGATTGCGATCACTTCAGCTAGACGGGCCAGTGAATTGTGCGCCTTAAGAGTTGATTCACCTTACCTGATTTTCCATCGCGACAAAGTTGTACTAAGACTGGACATTGAATTTTTACCGAAAGTCATCTCGGAATTCCATGTAGGTTAGGACATTATACTTCCAACCTTCTTTCCGTCTCCAACGTCTCCCTTGGAATCATCTTTGCACTCCCTCGATGTTCGTAGGGCGGTTGCATTCTATCAGGAACATACAAAGTCGATCAGGCAGTCTCAACAATTATTGGTCTGCTATGGTCGGCCTAAGCGTGGTAAGCCGCTTTCAAAGCAGCGGCTAGCGTCATGGATTGTGAACACCATAAAATTGGCTTATGAACTTGCCAGACGTCCTTTGCCAGGTGCAGTAACGGCACACTCAACAAGGGCTCAATCTACGTCGACTGCCTTTGGGAAAGGGATTCAACTCCCAGAGCTGTGTCGAGCAGCGACCTGGTCTTCATCATCAACCTTCATTCGCCATTACCAGCTCGACGTCTGGGCCAGATCGCAGACTGCATTTGGCAGAGCTGTGTTGGCTTCAGTATTACATTGATTACCAACTCATCTGGCCACTGACACCGACCCACCACCGGTAAATCAGCTTGCTACTCGGCCCATGTGTGTGATGCACACAGACCATGAAGAAGAAGGACAGGTTGCTTACCTGTAACTGTAGTTCTTCGAGTGGTCCTCTGTGCAGTCACACAACCCACCCGTCCATCCCTGCTTCGGTATTTGCATCAAGTTCGATGGGTATCCAGTCGGATTGGTACTGGGAGATTTTTCGATCTCGATATTACTGTCGAGTCCGGTATCGAGGAATGAATCCTCTTTAAGTCCTTCGGTCTCGAGGCTCACAATAGGCGGTCTCAGGGAACTGAGGGAAAGGGCGGGAGCTGCGCTAAGGAGCACGTGCGATGGGGGAGGGGCTCCCGCCCGATTTCCCTCAGCTTTTAGAGTATTCCGAAATGGCCTCCGCGCAGGCGCAGAGCCCATATGTGTGACTGCAGAGATGACCACTCGAAAGAACTACAGTTACAGGTAAGCAACCTGTCCTTCAGAAGTGCTGAAAAAAAGATATTACTCCCAGCCCAGAGGTGAGAATGAATGCTGAGCTTAACTTCCTTTCTTTGTTAAATGATCGTGTACCAGCTCATCAGGAATACTATAAATATTAAGGACAAAGCTGAGAGATTTCAGGATGAGAACACCTGTCCTCATCTTGACTTCTCTTCTTTCAAGACAGCTCAGAAAGATATAGGTAAGGCACCTTACTTTTTTTTAAAAAAAGACATGCTCCTGAAACAATTTCTAGAAAGCATTTTGAAATGTGTTTGGCTTATTACAGCTGCCATTTTGTATTTTTGTTATGTGCTCTATACTTTCATACCATATTGTCATGTAAATATTATTTTATATTTTGAAGAACTTGCTTTGTTCGCAACTCCTTTGTTCGGCATTTCTCAGCTGAAGCTTGCAAATTCCCGAGCTTGCGATCGTGTGTTAACATTGCTTTCCTTAGGAAAATGGGCACTTAAAAAATGTGAATTTTGAAAATGCAACAACCACATGTTCATGTTTTGGTCAGTGGGGAGAAAGTATGCATTTGCGTGCATGTCTTTTTAAAAAGTGCACCCAAATGCTCACTTTCATGTTCAGAAAAGACATGGGGAAAAGCTCATATTTGGGAACAAGGTGAACCAAGCTTTGAGATGGAAATTGGAGAACCTTGACAAGTTCGAGCCTTGCTGATTCTCCCATCCCTAAACCAGGGGTATGTCACTCTCTTCTAGAGAGGAAAGTGACTTTCTTATAGTTACTCTATGCCTAGACAGAGAGATGTTAATTAAAGAGAGTACCGTATTTTTCGCTCCATAAGACGCACTTTACCCCCCCAAAAAACTAGGTGGAAATGTCTGTGCGTCCTATGGAGTGAATATAGTAAAAAAAATAATAATTTTATTTTTTATTTATTTATTTATTTATTTTTACTTTCCTCTGCTGGTCCGGAAGAGCGGAGGACTCCTGGGTGGGGCGGGGGAAGCCCCCGCCTCTCAGCTGATTTAAAAAAAAAAAAAATTAAAATTTTGTACCATACAGTAAGTGCGTCTTATGGTCCGGTGCGTCTTATGGAGCGAAAAATACGGTACCTAGATATTGTGACCACCGCACAATTCACTTTTATTTGTTGCAATTTCAGGTTTTTGGGTTTCTACACAAACCTGTTCCTGTTGTAAGATGCTTAAGTATTTTCCTCCCAGTAATACTGCACTTTGCTGAATGTTTTTTTTATATCCAGCAAATGTGCTCCAAAAGCTAGAACAAGCTTTCAAACTGTTGCATTTAACTCTCTCTCTCTCTCTTCTCTCTTTTTTTTAAGGCATCAAGATTACGTGAAGAAGCTCATAACATGGGAAGTGTCCACATGTCAGAAATTTGTACTGAATTAAAAAACTTAAGATCTTTAGTTCGAGTATGTGAAATTCAAGCAACTTTGCGTGAACAAAGGTAAGAATCTATCCTGTGTGCATTATTCTGATTTTTTAAATAACCGTTCATCTATTTTTTGTTTTCATAACTTTGATAAACATATGAGCCATTGAGCTACATTCCCTAGTGTGCAGTAAGGGCTAGAAACTGTTAACAGGTTAACATTCAGGATGATATTGACTTAAACAGGCATAATACCTCCCTCCACAGCCATTGAACTACTGAAGGTGCCCTTGTGTGCTCCTGGATCTTGAACAATTATTTAGTCCATTATGTGTACCATTAAGGTAGGTCAACCATTTCTAGGCCCAGAAATTTTGCCCTTTTTAAAAAGTAAAAAAACAACGTACAAAACTGTTTACCACAGTATTGTCCATCAACCTGTTGTAGATTGAATAACTAACTTAAAAATATGCATGACTTTTGTTAAAATACTAATTTTTGAGTATAAATGCACATCTAAGAACAGATTTGACATGCTATGTACTAATTGCTTTCTTTTCCTTTTGTAGGATACTATTTTTGAGACAACAAATTAAAGAACTTGAAAAACTAAAGAATCAGAATTCCTTCATGGTGTGAAAAGTTGTGAATAATTGCACATGGGTTTTGAGTACAGGAACTGTAAAACTGGTTGCCCAGTCTTAACATTTTTGAGCTGCATTTGAGTAGACTTTGGACCGTTGAGTTGGGCAAAACAAAATAACATGGGAAAGGGGACAGGAGGGGAGTCATTCAGGGGAAGGATACAAGGTTGATTTGTAAAACCCTTGAAATGTAGATTTCTTGTAGATGTATTCTTCACGTTGTAAATATGTTTTGTAGAGTGAAGCCATGGGAAGCCATGTGTATCAGAGCTTAGACATCCAAAACTAATCAATGCTGAGGTGGCTAAATACCTAGCCTTTTACATGTAAACCTGTCTGCAAAATTAGCTCTCTTTTTTAGTTAATTTATCATTCAGAAATCTTGCATTTCCTAAAATTCAATGCAAGCGCCAGGCGATCTGTGTCTCAAGGCTGCAACAGTTTGAAACAGTTTGGGTAATGTACAAATATCATGAAACAACTGTTTCCACACTTGCACCGAATCAAGAGCAGTGCTTTTCCATTTCTGTTTTACAGAGCAGTGTTTTTCATTTTCTGTGTTCATTTCCCCCTTGAAATCCTAGATCTGATTTTATCAGTTTTTTTAATTCTTCTAATTTCCTCCTTTCCTAAGGCACTGTTGCTATGGCACTTTTCTATAATCTTTTCATTCCTGTGTACAGTAGCTTAAAATTGCAGTGATTGAGCATAACCCACTTGTTTGTATAAATTATTGAAATGTATTTCCATTTGCACCCTGTAAGAATGGACTGGTAGTACTGCTGGGCATGTGTGCTGAAAGTACATCCCTTTCTCAGATTATAAGGAACAGCCCAATGAACATGTCAACATGGTTGTGGGAGGGAAAGAAGGAAAAAAAAGCTAGTCAGATGTGAATTGTATCTGTTGTAATAAACATGTTTAAAACAAAGAAACACTGGTTTTCATTTCCTTTGGTCAATACATATTAGAATTTGGACTCTTTGGGGATTCTTTATCAGAGCTATTCTTGTTGAATACTTTTGTATTGAAAATAAGTCCTCAAGGGAGGTTTTGTTTTAAAAATTGTAAACAGAAAATTGTGTATAAAATATTTAATGACATTCAACAAGGATCAGTGACACCTCCCCAACAGTTGTCATATGTTAACTCCTGGTTTTACCTGTCTTACTATTATGACATTTCATTTCAAAGAATGTTTGTGTTGTAGCTAACTGTTCAAGTCTGGTGCTGACTGCTGTTCTTAGCCATCACAAAACGCTGACTTTGTGTAATTGGAGTGTCTCACTATTTGAAAATGGTGGGAAAGCTCAGCTTTGTATATTGTTTCCTAAAGTATATTAAAAATAAAAAAGAAACTATTGCTACTACAAAATAAACTTTGGTTTTCTTTGCAAAAAGTTGCTAGTCATGACTTGATGCTACAAATCTTCGTACGTTTCGAAGACTTGCCTGTTTAGCATTCTAATAAATGCTGAAAGATGATTGGATTACAAATCTGCTTTGCTACTGTTAATGTATTGATTTAAACACTTGAAAATATGCTGAGATCTCATAAATAGGTTTTCTATGTAACCCTGGCATTCATACTTCTAATTTACCTGTGAAGCTGTTGCCTTATATTTTCAGAGATCCTGTGCTTACATCTTCATCTTAGCCATGACAGTTTGCTATAAAATGATGATGTCTTCTCCTTGAGATCTGTGAACAAACTGGAAACCTCGTATCCCTGATATTGTGCCATTTGTCAGAGGCAGCAATCCTTTTGTTCCTAGTTTTAGCATTATATAGGGAAGTTGGTGGTATTAGCCTGCCGTAGTAAAATTGCACGGTAGTCTTGTGAATACATCCCCTCTGTTAAATCATTTGTGATACATTGGGGGCCTGAAAGAGAGACCCAACTCTGACTACAGTATTTTTCCATGTATAAGACTATACTTTTCCCTAAAATTTTTAGACTAAAAATTGAGGGTCGTCTTATACACGGAAGTAAGCCAAGGAGAGAACCGCGTGGTTGCGAAACTGCCCAGTGGGGGGCATCTTATACATGGGGGCGTCTTATAGACGGAAAAATACGGTAATTCTTCCCTGTTGGGTCAGCTGAGAATTGTTTTATACTTACCACAAGCAACCAGGTAAGTGACTATTTGCAAGCCTATTAAAACATGATTTTACTTTTGCCTATAACAATTTTCAAATGTTTTGGACTGAGTGAGGAAATCATCTGTTTTGTGTATTCCTGGTGGCAGTGCATCTACTCAACCTTCATGCATTTTGATTGGACTTCAGTTGGACATCCTTCAGTTTGTTTCAATAGAAGCTGGTTACACATCCACAGGGCTTGGTGGCTCATGCCTTCTTTCACTTAAGTTTGCCATCCTCTTCCCTTCATCTAGTATTAAATGTACTTGATTTTGTAGGTGAGAAACATGATTTGTGTTTTTTAAAAGTCTTTGACTTTTAAAATGAGTATATCTCTCCTCATCAAGGTATGCTGAGTTTACCAGACCTAGCAATGCTTTTGTCATTGCTCATTAAAGGGCTATCTGGTTTGGCTCACTGTCCTTGTTATCATCTGGTAGCTTTTGTGGGCTCAAATCTTTGGAGTGTCCCAGGAATACATATTCTTATGCTGAAAAGATTTGGAGTTTGTAAGCCACTCAATACTTCCTCTGTTCTGATACACTAAATCAGCTTTTTAATGGGATTAGTTTTGTCAAATTAGCAGCTTAACAGATCAGTGGAGCTTTTTTACATAGTAAAAGTGCTGTTGGGAGAACGTGTAGTAACACCCCCACTCCCCAAGTTGTATGTGAGGGTAGCTATATGCAAGCTGAAAGTCTGTCTTCATGGAACTGGGAGTTAACCCTTTCCTGCCTGCTTCCACACCTCACTGATCAGGACATCACGGTAGTCTAACTTTCAAATCACGCTGATTCTGTGTAAGTGGATTTGCTCTGCAAGTGTTGAATCAGTCATCGACAGGAACATTGTCCTGTTAATCTGTTTTTGAGTGTTTCTGAAAGCATTCTATAGTTTTGCATAGAAAACCTTAGAAAATGCCTTTCTCTTAACCTCCATCTCTACCACAGTTGTAATTTTTGTAATACAAAATCTGTGAAGATGATTAGGGTCCAGGCAGGTCTATGGGAGGAGACAATCCTTCAGGAAACCTGGCCCCAAGTTGTTTAGGACTTTGAATGTTAATACCAGCACTTTGAATCAGGCCCAGAAATGGACTGGCAGCTAGTGTGGCTATGTACTGGCATAATATGCCAGTTAACAATCTCGCTGCCCTATTTTGAACCAGCTGAAGTTTCCAGGCCATTTTCAAAGGCAGCCCCACTTGGCAGTAATACAGATGAGGTTACCAGAACATGGATAACTTAGCTGGGCTATCTCTGTCCAGATAAGGACGTAGATGGTATATCAGTTCTTTCCAGTTTCCTTCTGCTCTTTGAGCTCTTCCTTGGCTGTTTGGGGATAACAGTGCTCTCTTGCACAGCTTAGACAAGGGGTCCCCAGTCTTTTTGGACCTGTGGGCACATTTGGGAATTTGAGAAACTGCTGTGGCACCACGAAACTGGATTGCTGCTTTCCTGTCTACCTGTCACATCTATGGATCTTGGGCTGCATCTTATTCAGCAAAAACTCTTGTCTTGTGTCTTGGACACGGCAGTGTTTCTTTAATAAGGGATGGTCTGATTCAGCTAATTTCTGGTAGTGCAATACAGCTAGTGCTTCTTTTAAACATATGTTTTGGTAATGTCCAGTAGTTGCTTCTTTTTGGGAGGAGCTTCTAGGGATGTAGCCGAGCAGCCTGTAGACTCGAGTGTCTGCGCAGGCTCTCCCCCCCCCCCCCGCGGGCTTTACCTGGGCTCTCTGCCGAGCGGAGAGCCTTCCTTCCCTGCCCGACGGGTCCCGTCGCGTCACTTCCGGCGTGGATGAAGTGACGCGATGGGACCCTGCTCTGTCGCGCTGGACCCCCAAGCTCTGTTTTTGGCTGGGGAAACCAGGGCAACCCTGGTTCCTCCTGCCAAAACAGCGTGGGCGGGGGTCCAGCACGCCGGAGCAGTGGCTCTGGCGGTGGCGCGCAGGAGCGGCGCGCAGGACCAGGTAGGCGGTGGGGGGGTCCTGGCGGCAGGGCCGGGGGTTTTTTCTCTGGCAGCGGCGGGGGGGGGTTTTCTCCGGCGGCGCGAGCAACGCTCCGCGCCGCTCTGAAGAGTGGGATCAGGCCGCCACCGCCGCTCGTGGGGGGGCCGAGCCCAGAGCGAGCCTCCAGCCGACTCCAGCTCAGCACTAGTTATTACACAGATAAATTCTGTACCAGAACAGTCTTTAAACATTCATTCATGTACACACTCTTAAATTTTTTTTAATGTGCTTTATGGAAAGTAAAAGGAAGGAGAAATGGGTTCTTGCCCTTTTGACAGCCAAAAGACTGATATTGCAAAATTGGAAGGATAACCACTCCTCTCCTATAATGCAATGGATTGAGGACCTTACAACACTTTTGATATATGAATGGGTGGCATATAGATGACAGCTTCAAATAGGTAGTTATTTGGATATTTGGTCTGCTTTTGTTGAAGCCTATGTATAGTTGCTAGAAAGTTGTATGCATTTCATAGAGATCCATCTTCTGTACAGGCAGTCCCCGAGTTAAGAATGACTTACAGACAACCCATACTTAAGAACGGACTTCTGGGTTCCCCAGCGCTATGTCGTTTACGTGGAGTACATAGCGTAGTATATTACGCAATTTGCGTAAATGCCAATTTTAACGTATAGAACGCAATGCTGTTCCGACTTATGTACAAATTTGACTTAAAGACATTCTTAAGAACGGAACTCGTTTGTAACTTGGGGACTGCCTGTATATTAAAAAAAAAACCCAACAAATTCTCCGGGTGCCATTGGAGGTGCCCATGGGTTGGGCATTCCCATTGGGGACCCCTGGCTTGGGCATTCCCTCCCCCTTTCTATGTTCTGTGCCTCTTTCACCACAAAGAAGGGGACTGTGTTCCAGTGCTGGAAGAGTTCCCAGCCTCATGGGGGCGGAGCATGCTGGGCAAAAGAACTCTGCCAGTGCTGGGAAGAACAACCACTACTTACAGTGCTGGATGAGTCCCCCACCACCTGCATTTCTGCTGTTACAGGGTTGCCACTTTCTGGAAAGTCAGGGAAATGGAAATTGGTCAGGGAAAGAAAGGGAAATTGGTCAAAAGTCAGGGCAATTGTGATTAAGATATACTGTAATGGGTTTTTTTTTTGTGATGCCACTGCAAGAGGACAGTCTGCACTTGAGGTAGTTGGAGTAGAGAAGCAGCAGGATACAAGTGTAATGTAATGATGCACACATATTCCATAATACGATTATATGATTTTGAAAATGTTTATTGGCTGATGGTTGTTAACAGTAAAACAGAATAGAATGAACCTGCATGTGATAGCATTGTCTTATGATTAATGACTGGCTTTTTGAAATTGGGTAATTTGTGCATTCAAACAAAATAGAATCAGTTGATTTGAAGATGTGAATATTTTGACGGGTCAGCAAATTGTGCCTGGCTGGACTTAGTAGCCAGCCATTATTTCTTCTAGCTAGCTGTAAATTCCAGTCCTGCCATAGTTTGTCCCCCAGCAAGCCTACCTGCCAAAAATAAACATTGTAGCACTTTGCAAAACCCACTTTGCAAGTGCTGGGTGGGGAAAGGAGGTGGGGGTGTAGGAGGGACCCTTAGCAGCAGAACCTTTGGCATTTTTTGGGGGGTGTTCATGTGCACATAGGCTGCCCTCACTTTTCCAAGTGTGAATAACCCAGGGGCACATGAGGTCCCTGCAAAAAAAAAAACCAAGGATCATATAGAAAACGGTGTTAGGGGGCCACCCCTCAGTTGCCCCCCTTTCCAGCAGGATCCCGGGGCGGGGTGGGGTGTTGGATGTGATCGCAAGTCCCAAGCATCCCCTTGGTTTTGCCATTGACCCCTAGTTGCAGGCACCTTAGGGAGCAGCAAAACTTGGGGGGATTCTCAGTGCTGGGGGTATGTGAGTGTGACATTTCTTTGACAGATGTCAAACTGAGCCCTCCCTCCTGTCAGTGGGAATCCCCTCTGGTTTGCAGGTTCCCCCTATGCTAGCAGCAGGGGAAAACTTGCAAAATCAGAGGGCCACTAGGGACACCCAAAGAAACCAGGGGATTGTGCTGCGAAAAGGGAACGAGCCCCTTTCTGCAAGCTGCGATCTCTCCCGGCTTTCCAAGGAGCTGACAGGTGACCTGTCAAACCTTTCAGCTTCTTGCAAGGGGGGGGGGGATACTTATCTGCAGCCTGGGGTAGGCAGTGTACAGGGTGAGTGCCTGCTGGATTTGGTCAGCAGGCACCCACCTGGCCAGTACTAGCCCAGGGACCCCCTTGCGCTAACCTGCCCTTAAAAGAAAATGAGTGCAATTATAAGTGGGGCGACCACAGTCAGCCCCTCCAATGTACTGTGGGGGGTCCTTGGAGGGGCACCTCATGGATGCCCCCATGGGGATTGCGAAAGCCAGCTTGACAGCCAGCTTTCGCAATCTCCCCCCCCCAAAAGGTCTTAAGAAAAAAGTCAAGTTGCGGCAAGCCCAAAATGGCTCGCAGTGGGGAGTGGGGGAAGCCTTTGCCAGCTGCCCCAAAGTGCCATTTGGCAAGAGTAGCAAGGGGTTTTGCCATTCTTGCCAAGCGGCTCCCTTGTAGTTGGGGTTGACCCATGATGGGTCATGTTGCCTGGGTTCGGACAACATGACAACCCATCGTGGGTCAAACAGACCCTACTACAAGCCGTGGCTTGTCAGGGTGGTTTATAACCCCAAAATAAGTCATCCTGGGTTTGCACAACACAACAACTCATCATGGCTTATAAGCCACGATGGGTTGCCATGTCGTGTGAACCCAGTCTCAGTGTTTAAAGAAGCTCCTATTGAAGCTCATACCTTGACCCGCCCCCCAAAGCCTTTCAGTACTTGTGTAGTTTTAAACCATTTAATGAAATGTAACCTATTAATTATTTAACCTGGGGTTATTTTTGAATGGTGGTCAAGGAAATTGACAAAAGTTGGTCAGGGAAAGACAGGGAAATGGAGAACAAAATTTTAGTGGCGACCCTGTGTTATTTCCGATCTCAAGCCCTGCCCCCTGAAAGAACCCAAGGAGACTCTGCAAGCCAGATGCAAAGCCTCTCTGGGCTGGAGGCTCTGCATCCCTGCTATAGAGTTTATATCAAGAGATTATAATTATATTCCATTGATTCTCTTCATCCCACCAGGTTTATGTTATTCCCATTCTATGTAAGTTCTCCCTTAAAACCAAGCACTCCAATTCTCCCACCTTGGGTTGGAGGCTTCTAGCAGTTGCATAGAAACACCTATATGTGGTCTCTCTCTCCACATGTCTTTAGCATGTGCATTTTCTGCTATGGCCTTTAGGCCTTTTTGGCTATCATGTTTTACTGTATGCTCATGACCTATTTCTACCCTGTCCCAATTTGGGCAATTGGAAACATTTTCATCCTCATCCCCTAGGAATGATTCAACCCAAACTGGTTGCTTCCCAGCTTGTGTTGGCTTTCCCCTACGGTTCAGTTAAAAGCTGCTCTGCCACTTTTTTATGTTACGTATCAACAGGCAGGTTTCATTCTTTTAAACTACACTAGCATCTCATCTATGCATTGAGACTCCTCAGCTTCACCTGTTTAGCTGGCCTGGTGTGTGGAACAGGTAGTATTTCAGAGAAAGCTATGTTGAAGGTCTGGGCTTTCAACCTACCTAGCAACCTAAATTTGGCTTCCAGGACCTCACAACTAGATTTCCCCATGGCATTGGTACTGACATACACCACAACCATTGACTCCACCCCAGCGCTATCTACCAAGCTATCTAGATGACACATGATATCCTCAACCTATGCACCAGGCAAGCAGTCTACATGCCGATCACAAACCCATCAGTCTATGTCTCTAATGGTCAAATTTTCTACCGTCATGAGCCCCCCCACCCCTTGGGGACATATACTCCGCTTGAGAGGGTATCTGTTCATCCTCTAAGGAACAGGTCCCTTCTAAGGGATCATCTTTCTCTTCCTTGGAGGGAGAGACTCATTCCGAGACCTCCATTTTCCATGACTGCTGAGAAGCTGTCACTCAGGTTGGGACCCCGTTATCAGATCCTTGAAGGTCTCTTCCGCAAATCTCTCTCAGCTTCTCCAAGTCAGCAACCTTGATTCAAGGAAACAAACTTCTTCCCTGAGGGCCAGGAGCTCACTACACTGAGCTCACACCCAAGACTGCTGTCCATCAGACATATAGTCATACATGTGAAACTCAGTGCAACAAACTGGATTGCTCCCACACCCCTGCTGGCTTTCTATCTGCATAGCTGTTTCTTTTATTGTTGTTGGGTTTGTTTGCCTGGAAAGCCAAGTTATTTACTGGGAGAAGGCGAGGAAGGTTGACTGTCCTGGTCTCCCTGCCATGGTGCTAAACTTGTAGACAGGGCCGGTGCTACCATTAGGCCAACTAGGCAGCTGCCTAGGGCGCTGGGCTAAAGGGGGTGCCAGGAGCATAGGGCTGGAGGGAGGGAGGGAGGGCTCAAGTGGGAAGGGGGGGCGCTAAATATCTGAACTTGCCTAGGGCACTGAACTGCCTTGCACCAGCCCTGCTTGTAGAGGTGCTTAACTCGCATGTGCGTTTCACTTTTTACCTTGACACTTTGTCACGGGTTGAAATGCTTCCTCTATCTTGGGCTTGGTGAGCTGGGCTCCCTCCCAAGCTTGCCCACTTTTATAGCCTTGGCCAGCTTCTCCCAACTGCTGCTGCAGCCAATTAGATTAGAAGGCATTATTAAAACACACACACACACACACACACACGGGAGGGTGTGGTCAACTACTGGTCTTGACTAGAGTGAAAAGCTAGATCAGTTTAGCCCCCTGGCAATGGATATATTTTTTTAATCAGAGGAGAGGGCAATAAACTGGGTAGGGGATTAAGGAGAGCATGTGGTTTGAGCTTCCCTGGGAATGCAAGGGCCACCGAGTCACTGACCCTGGCTTAGTGTGCACTTTCTAGACTTACACTTAAAAAAAAAACACCTGAATGAAAAGCTGAACTCTTAACTTGAGCTGAGGTCTATACCTAAATTTTAGTTTATGAGCCGCACTTAAAGACCTAAAACCCAAGCCTGAACTGAAGCTAATGTTACAATTTTTGTGTATAAGCAGACTTTTCTTAATAATTAGGTCCACACTGTGGCGCTTGTTAATATAGAGCAATGTCTTCCAAATGTGGCTTCTCCCTCTACCACTAGGAGGCTAGTCGCCAGCCCATCCTCTTCAGGTGGTTAGCTTGGACACATCCCATTCCTTTGGATGACTTTCACACAAAACAGAAAATGGAACATTAGGTATTTGCTGTGAAAGTCCCATTTTGATTTGGTGTGATGGAGACATCCAACCCCACCCTTTACCCATGGCTGAGTACCAGATGCTGCATGGTGGCCAAGCCTTCGCAGAGCAAAGGCTGCTCCTTGTCTTCCTTTACTGGTATCTTTTTCATCTAGTAAGTACTCCATGTCTAGCACTCTATCTCAGCTTAGCTGATTGGACAGAACTGGGGGTGGAGTAAGAGAAACACCCAGTATACTTAAGAAATCATACATTATGTGATCCCTGCCTTTCTGGGCAGCGAGGGGGAGTTAACTAATCCTTTTGGATGCCTCTGTCACACCAAACCAAAATGGGTGTTCACAGTAAGTAGCCACCGTTTCATTTTCACATTGGTTGCATTACAATTTTTGCCTGGCCAAGTTAATCACTCTTTGAACCAAACGGGAATTGGTGAATCTGTTGAAATGAGCCAAATCTGAATCAACCTTTTTTTTTTTTTTTTTTTTGTGGTAACATTCAACTTTTGCATTAACTTTTGTACACCCCTTCCTGAATTATTTTGCAAGACCAGACATAGGAGGCACCATAGGAGTGTGCAAGAAGAAAGTTGTTTTCTTTCTCCTTTTTGTTTTAAAAGTCTAATTTGTTTGAATTGCACTGGTTTCATTTTTCACCCCTTATTCATCTGTTTGTATCTTTTCATTGACTTTCAGTGTGATATCCAATCCTTTCCGGCCTGCAACTCTGGGGTTTTTCATCCAAATGGCATGGCGTTTTCAGGCATCCTACTCCCCCAAGGAATCAGACCTGCCAAATATCAGGCAAACTGAACAAAAGCTCCCAATTTCAAAGGCAAATTAAAAGGGTGCACATCCTAAAAAGTTTCCATAGAGTTTGATTTCAATGGGAGACTCAGCTGCATTTGTCCTGCTTAGGTTCTGTATTTTTCATCCAAATTGCATGAAATGTTTAGGTGTTCCGCTACTCCAAGGCATCAGTCTTATCTAATTTCTGACAGATTCAATTAAAAAAGGCAACCAGGCACAGCACAGCAGCTGTGTAAAATAAATTGAGTTGTCCAGTCTGTCAATTCACGGTGCACATGCTCTCTCTCCTCTTTTCTCCCCACCTTCTTTGCAGTGTTTTGGTGGCCCATACATGCTGTTCTGGAGTGTTTCTATTTCTCATCCCAATCGATTTTAGAAACAAATGAAAAAATGAATGAAATGAATAGGCTCATTTGTTTTAAAATGAGTATACAGCCCTACCATCTACAGTCATGCCTTGAATTGCGAGCATAATTCGTTCCGGAAACGTGCCTGTAATCCAAAACACTCTTATATCAAAATGAAATTCCCCCCAAAAAATTTGTACAGAGATTTTTAATTTAAGCCGTACTACAGTACTTGTATTGCAAGACGTCGCTTGTATATCAAGTAATAAATAAATATTTAAAAATTTGCTTGTCTTGCAAAACGCTCTCAAACCAAGTTACTTGCAATCCAAGGTATTACTGTATTTTGTAGACAATATGACCTTTGACCTGGAAGAGAGCTTCCCCCCCCCCACATACGTAGGTCATTCCCTCTAGGATGCAGCACTGGGGAGAGCAGTGGGCTAGAGCATGCAGGCCGCAGTGAGTTTGCAGTGTCAGTAGACTAGTCTCTCACCTGACAGCACACTTAAAAAAAGAACCCCTTAAGAACTGGCAAGCTGTGCATGTCATGGTGCTCATTCAAAGGTTGCTGCGTAACCAACTAGCTCGCATCTCTGAAATGGTCACCATTACAAGCCCTACAGTGCTCAGCTTGGGTAATTTTCCTCAACCACCAAAAATACAGGCCACTTAGGAGAATCCAGTGAAAAGTGCAAGTGTGACACCTAGAGGCTTGTAAAGGATGCTGTGAGAGTTGATGCTGCAAGCAAATGAAAGTGAGCTGCAGATCTTGTTCTCCAGAGGGTGCCAAGAGAGGAGGCAGTACTTAGACCTTGGTCAGCGCCTCCTATTGGCTACTGGATCACACTGCTAAGATACCAAGGGCCCCTGGGCTAGCCATAAATGAGTTTTGTTGGGGTTTGTATTTGAGTTCACCAAAACATCCCCCCACCAATTATTTATATTCTCTTGCCCATTTTTCCATTCATGGATTCATTCATTCATTCATTGAATGTATAGGCTGCTTTTTCAGGCCAGGCCTTTGCAAAGCAATATATACAAAATAAATGAAACAATAGTACACTAGGCAGATCACATAAGGGCACAATCATTTGCATGTTTGGACAGAGAGAGAAAAAGTCCTACAACTCCCAGCATTCCCCAACCAGCCATGTGGGCTGGGGAATGCCTGGAATTGTAGGATTTTTTTCTGTCTAAACATGCATAGGATTGCATCCTAAGTGTGCAGCAGATACAGCAAATAGGTATACAAGAAAACTGCTTTGGAACACAGCCATTTGTTCTCTTTAAGAAAGACAACAGTAAAAAGATTAGTTTTTAAGGGCTTCTTATAGACCTGTACTTGAAAGGGCCAAGCAAATGTCAAATGGAAGGGAGTTCCACAACTGTGGGGCCACCAATGAGAAAGACCTGTCTCTGCTCAGCAACTCAGGTCTTAGATCATAGGATGAAGCATACAGTTGAAGGTGGTCCTCAAGGTAACTCAGTTAACACCAGCAGTTTGGGCCCGGGGATGGGCCATAGCTAAGTGGTAGAGCACCTGCTTTGCATGTAGAAGATCCCAGGTTCGATCCCCTGCATCTCCAGGTAGGGCTGGAAAAATTCCTGCCTGAAACCCTGAAGAGCTGCTGCCAATCAGTGTTGACAATACTGGGCTAGATGGACCACTGGTCTGACTCAGTAAGGCAGCTTCCTATGTTCTGATGTATTGGTAGCCAATGCAACTGGCACAAAAATGGCATTACCTCACCAGGCTTGACCCCACTAGCATAAAGGTGGCTGCATTTTGCATCAGTTGAAGCTTCTGAGCCACCATCAGAAGCAGCCCCATGTAAAATGCATTGCATTAATCCAGTTTGAAGGTAACTAGTGCATGGGTACTGAGACCTATACTGCCTCTCCAGATAGGGCCACAGCTGGCATACCACATACCCTCCAACATTTCACAGATGAAAATAGGGACACACATGTGAATTTGTAAGAGGTATGGTTAAGCAACATGAAGGTGTGATCAAGAGGGTGTGGCCAGGCAACATGAGGGTGTGGCCAAGGGTATGGCCACCCATCCCAGGATGCTCTAGCCATTTAAGGACTCTCTGACCACTCTGAAACCACCATCATCCTGACCCATGACGATGATGATGGTAATTGCTGTTGTCATTATTATTATTATTGTACCATCAATGTGCATGGTGCTTTACCGAGTATAAGAGAACAGTTCCCTGCCCCAAAGAGCTTACAATCTAAAATGTAATATAGAGGCGACAACAAATAGTAGGAAGGGGTAAACTGGGGAGGAATATGCCATTAGTTCAGTCAAACATAACCTTCGGCCTACTTTCCCCACATTGTGCAGGAAACTCCTTGTTTTAAAATCTCCCTCCCACTTTAAAAATGGATCCCTCCATGGTGGCTTTGTTCTCATTAGTAGTTTGCCAAATAAATAATAATATTTAACATTTAGATATCTCTGAGTGTGCAAAGTGGTTCACAGGCCCACCCTGCAAGCTCCTATTTTCTCCACTCAGAAAAAACCCATGTGGGCTCTATTGTACTTTATTAAAAAACAATAACAACAACACTGTGATTGAACAATAATGCCAAAATGGAATGATGATGTTTGTTGCTGCTATTTCAGGTAGTTGGGATTATTTTCTTTCTTTCTCTTGAGGAGGGTGTGTTTTCTGCTAACTCCCTTCTAATGCATTAAAAAAAAACCCGATCCAAAATCCCTGCAGAATAATCCTAATCATTAGTGTAGAGAGCTTTCTCCACGGCACTTCAGTATGTGTTAGAAAAAGACTTCCACATGGGGTACACAGGTAGAGCCAAGTAAAATTTACCACTGCTCTGAAAACAGAGTAACAGTGCAATCCTATGCATGTGTCCTCAGAAGTAAGTCCTATTATGTTCAATGGGACTTACTCACAGGAAAGTGTGTACAGTAATACCTTGGATTGCAAGTAACTTGGTCTGAGAGCGTTTTGCAAGACAAGCAATATTTTTTTTTTAAATTTTGACTTGATAAACGAGCAAGGTCTTGCAAGACAAGTGTAGGGATGTAACCGCTCGCCTCGAGCGGGCCAAAATCGGCCCCGCTCACACCCACCAGAGACTCACTTTGATATAAGAGTGTTTTGGATTACAAGCACGTTTCTGGAACGAATTATGCTCTCAATCCAAGGTATTACTGTATATTTTAAAGCAATCTACAACACTGACCATCACATATTGTGGCAGCAAATTGATTATGCATTGTGTGAAGAAGTATCGTGTAACTGAGGGATACTTGTGAAATGCTGCTCTTTGCTATAAGAAGAGCAATAGCAGTGCCAGTGCTAGGATTACTTTTCCAGGATTATATTTATTTATTTATATAATATATTATAATTATTATATTATATATTATTTTATAATATTTTACAAGTGGCTTCAGTAATGTTTTTTTTAAACCTTACTTAAGCCCTTAATTGTTGATATCTGGTGTTTTTCATGGGTGGGGTGGGGTGTCAGTGCTTGCAGAACAATCTCTTTTTGTTTTTAAATTGTCAGGATTGGCAATTTCAACAGGTGAAGCTTACGGAAGGATGAGGAGCAATAGCAGCTGCTGGGAATGGTGGTGAGAAAGTAGACCCAGTGAGGGAGTGGGCCCATTCAGGGTGTAGGATAAAGAACCACAAGGAGGGAGAGCAGCAAAGGCCTTGAAGTTCATAGATTCGTAGATCATAGAGTTGGAAGGGGCCTACAAGGCTATCGAGTCCAACCCCCTGCTCAATGCAGGAAACTAGAGGAGGGGCCTCCCATCCAAGTAATAACCAGGCCTGACCCTGCTTAGCTTTCCACGCTCAGACAAGCTGAGCCAGCATGAGCTACAACACTTGGCACCGGGGTGTGTGTGTGTGTGTGTGTGTGTGTGTGTGTGAGCCTGGGCATGTGCTCAGACCATGCGGTTACGGTCTTCCCTGCTATGGTGAGATGTGTTTGTATTTCTACTCAATTTGTAGGGATTATTTCAAAATTTGCATCTATACATATAAGTATATGCAAATATTATGCACATCTGATCTGTGTCCCCTTTTGGAGATCCATTTCCCCTTTGCTGGCAAT
Organism: Shinisaurus crocodilurus; assembly: GCA_021292165.1. Taxonomy (NCBI): domain Eukaryota; kingdom Metazoa; phylum Chordata; class Lepidosauria; order Squamata; family Shinisauridae; genus Shinisaurus; species Shinisaurus crocodilurus. The sequence continues at coordinate 26,424,554 of CM037880.1, read as the reverse complement.
CTGTGAGTTGCCAACTTTGATGTAGGTTACAATCCCAAGAGCTGCCTGGTTAGTTCCAAGAGGTGCTACCTGGGGGAGGAGGGGGGGACGTAAACTTTGTACATTTACAAGGGTAGCCACAATGGGCTGATCTGGCGGTTACTTTCTGCACCCGCTAGATGGCAGTAGTATACTAGTGTTTCCCATTTAGTCCTCAGTTGGAGTTACTTTCCCTTTTTGCTCCTTCTTCAGTCAATCTTCTTCTTTTCTCTTTTACAATGTAGGTGCACCGATGGCTGCTCTGCCAGCTTCCCCCCCCCCCAGCTTTCTATAACCAGCAGAATTAAGATCTGATAGCAAAGCAGCCATCGTGGGGAATGCAGTATTTTTTATTCATAACCCCTAGTCTAAACATGCGGACACCGAGGGTGGGAATGGCTGGACGGGCTTGGGGTCAGGCAAGACCCCTTTGCCCAGAATGCCCTCACTGCCCACAATCCCCCCGCCCAGTTGCTGCTCTCTACTGCCAGGGGAATTCTGGCCCTAGAAAGCAGTGCTCAGTTGGCCAGCAACACCCCCCCCCCCATGGGTCCAGGGTAAAAATGGCAGAGCTTATGCAGCTCCATCCCTCAGTCCCAAAACTTTCATTGGGGCCAGAGCTGCCTGAGGTGAAACCATAAGATGATCCTGTGTGGGGCCTTGAGGGAACCACATGAGAAGGTCTGGGCCACCCCAGGTTCCTCTTGCCTCCTAGATGAATCCATGGGAGTACAGAGAGGGGGAAATTCCTCTTCTCTGCCCTCCCCCCCACCCCGATAATTCTTCTTGTTGCAGAATGCCTCAGAAGTTTCCCCCTCATTGCAATCTGTTCCTTTTGAGATGGCAACATTTTGACATTTTGACCAACTGAGTAAGCAATAGAAAGGGGATCATTATTTTTTCTGGGTTCGAATTTGCATCCCATTGGGTAAAATATAGCCAGCTGCAAGGATCACAGACCTCAAGCACCATTTGGTGGAACGGTGGGATGCAAACCCCAATTGAGAAATAAGTTTGTAAGTGAAACAAATTTAAGAGTTTATACATTGAAACACAATGCTCGGTACAGAAACAATAGTGCAGAGACGGGCAAATAATATCGAAGAAATAAAGTAAGAAAAGATAGGAAAAATGAAACAATAGGGAGGGTAAATAGGGAGGAATGAAATGAGGCGAGGTATAAGTGACCCTGACCCCATGGAGCCAGTTCCAAGGTGACCCAAACGATAAAATGATCTGGTCTCATCTCCAGGACCGGTGCAGGGCAGTTTGGCGCCCTAGGCAAAATTATATTTAACACCCCCCCTCGTGCCATGGGGGGGGCTCCGGAGCAAAGCAGCCCTGCTTTGCAAACCCCCCCGCAGCCGCCGGACCCCCCCGCCACCCCCACAGCCGCCGGACACCCCCCCGCAGCCGCTGGACACCCCGCCACCCCCTCGCAGCCCCCCTGCAGCCGCCAGACCCCCCCGCCACCTACCTTCCCCCCCCCGCCCTGGCCTCCTCCTCCTCCTCCTCCTCCGAGCCTGCCTCCCCGTCCGCTGGTCCCGTCGCGTCCTTCCAGCATGGAGGAAGTGACACGACAGGACCCCCGCGCTCTGTTTTTGGCCGGGGAAACCAGGGCAGCAGGTCACTTACAAACTTATTTCTCAATTGGGGTTTGCATCCCACCGTTCCACCAAATGGTGCTTGAGGTCTGTGATCCTTGCTGCTGGTTATATTTTACCCAATGGGATGCAAATTCGAACCAAGAAAAATAATGATCCCCTTTCTATTGCTTATTTTAAGTTTAAGTTTAAGCTTATTTTAAGTTTAAGTTTAAGCTTATTTTAAGTTTAAGTTTAAGCCCTGTTGCCCTGGTTCCTCCCGCCAAAACAGAGCGCGGGCGGGGCTCCGGCAGCGGCGCGGAGAAGGTAGGTGGCGGGGGGGCTCCGGCGGCTGCAGGGGGTGGCGGGGGGTCCGGTGGGGGCGGGGGGCTCCGGCGGCTGCAGGGGTGGCAGGGGGGTCCGGCGGCTGCGGGGGGGCAGCACAGCGTTTCTGCGCCCTCTCCAGCCATGCGCCCTAGGCAACCGCCTAGTTTGCCTAGCAGTAGCGCCGGCCCATCAATAGAAAGGGATGTTTGCCGATCGAGTGGTTCCTTGAGTCTAGCAGGGCTGGACTCACCGGGAAAAGCACCTTCCTGAGATGGGAATAGAAACCGCATTTCTATATACATCAGCCTTCTCTAACCTGATGCCCTCCAGAAGTATTGGACTAACTCCCAGGATTCTTGACCATTGGTCATGCTGGATGAGGATGATGGGAGTTGACGTCCAAACCATCTACATCAGTGTTCTCCAACCTTGGGTCCCCAGATGTTTTTGGCCTACAACTCCCAGCATGCCCCAGCCAGCGTAGCTGATCTAGAGGCTCCCTTTGGGAATAAGACTAGACAGACTGTCATTTGCTATTACTAATTCTGCTTAGCATTATCGTTGGAGTGCTCTTTTCTCTCTCTCTCTCTCTCTCTCTCTCTCTCTCTCTTATTTTTTGTAATTAGCTATCTTAGTTGGCTCTTAAATTTTAATAGCCAATTGAAGCTACGTTTTAGCCAAGTTCCATATCTAAATTGTATTCAGTCCATTAAGAAAGTTGGTTAAAAGCCTATTAAAGCAAAAAGCCAATATATGGCAGTTAGCGGTTCTGTTTGCAGCACTAGCAATGCCAGCCTTCGGTGGAATTTTTCCGGAAGTAATGTGTTCCGTGTTGCTCTGAGTGAGAAATGCAGAAAGAATTATCAAAGCGAGGTTGCAATCCTATGCACACTTACCTCGGAGTAAGCCCCATTGAACACAGTGGGACATATTGCTTTGGCTCTACGCACTACCACCAAGGCCACTTGGGGGTGTGTGCGTTCCTGGGCCGTGAGGGGCCCTCTCATCTCCCCCTGTCCCCCACCAAGTCGAATAGCAATGCTGTGCACCGGACTCCGCTGGAGGCCTTTTCAGGCCTCTTTTCCCCATCGCCCTCCGCGTTGTCCAAGCAAAGCCCCATCAGTTCGTCATCAGACAGGCAGATTCCAGCCAGCACGCGCGTGGCCCTTGCATTGCATTGGGGTGGATCTCTTTCTCATCATTGAGTGACTGCTCTCATAGATCATAGAGTTGGAAGGAGCCTACAAGGCTATCGAGTCCAACCCCCTGCTCAATGCAGGGAACTAGAGGAGGGGTCTCCCATCCAAGTAACAACCAGGCCTGACCCTGCTTAGCTTTCCACACTCAGACAAGCTGAGCCAGCGTGAGCCACAGGCCTGCTCTACTCAGTGCAGCAAAATCTCTCAGCAAAGGTCCAGTTGTAGCTCTTGCTTTCCGTCTCCTACCTGCTCATTCAATTCCCCCTCCACTTCCAGCACCTGTGCAGTCCATCACTGCTGAGCTGGCCAATCACATTGCTCTTTACCTCGTGGGCTCCCCGCCCCCCCAACACACACACACACACAGCTAACTGGCCAATCGCTCCTGCATTCGCGCCTCTGCCCCTGAGCCCGGTCACCTTACAGCTGAAGAGCGGCATGTCTCCTGACTCCCCCCCCCCCCCGGAACCCAGATCACAGTAGGTGGCCCAGACTAAAGCCAATGAAGAAGGCAAAGATAACCTACCTCGCAGGGTTGTTGTGAGGATAAAATGGAGAGGAGGAGGAGGAGGATTACGTCAGCCGCCTTGGGTTCCTTGCAGGAAAAAAGGCGGAGTATAAATAGAATAAATAAATAAATTAATTAAAAAAACACTGGCTGAAAATTAGCATTTGTCCCCATAGGCTAAAGCATGAAAATACGCACTTGGGGGAGGGGATTTCCACATTTTTGGAAATGCAAATTTGTGTAAGTGCGCACAAACGCAAGTTCAGGAAGGGGGGGGGAATCTGATTCCTTCAATGAGCGGATGCTGAAATGGTAGGCACCTGGCAAACCGTGAGTGCAGACAGAATGGATTTAACAAAATCCATACATCCCTCGTAGAAAATACCTGCTGCACATCATATACACATGATAAATATAATAATCTCTGACCTGTCTTTTAAGAGCTCAGCGCAATGAAGATATCATGTTTCCTGCATTGCTCTCTCAATAAGGCTGTGAGATACTAGATGGTAACTAAGCCAAGGGCACCCCTATGTTTCCATGGGGATATGAACATGGGGTCTCCCAAGTCCAAAATGCCATATTTAAGCACCCCTAAGTGACCCCCTAAAGCCCGATGTCAGGGCTCGAACATCAAACCTTCAGGGAGACAGCCAGCACCAGCACCTTCAGTATCAGAGGCAGTATGCCTAGGTACACCAGTTGCTGGGGAACATGGGTGGGAGGGTGCTGTTGCACTCATGTCCTGCTTGTGGGATCGCGTGGGCAGCTGGTTGACCACTGTGTGAACAGAACGCTGGACTAGATGGACCCTTGGTCTGATTCAGCAGGGCTCTTCTTACGTTCTTATGTTCTTAAAAGATCTTTGTGAAGAGCAACTCAGCTCTCTGTATCTCTTTTTCAGTCTCTCCATCTGAACTCAAACTGCCAAACTCTTGTTCTCTATACAGACTCCTTCCTTACATCACCCCATGCTGGGAAAGGAGGGGTAGCCCCCTTTCCAGAACAATCTCTGCCCATTCCCTAGTCACTGTGGGCCATTTACCTGTAATCAAATCTCAGTATCAAAGGCAATTCTTATCAGGGCCATTAAAGTAATTTGTAGCAGTCCTACTGGTTCCACCAGATTAGCAGATGTCACCTGAAATCACAGGGTTGGAAGGGATCCCAAGAGGTCTTCCAGTCTAACCTCCAATCTATAACAATATCAATATTTCTTAAGACAAGCTAATAAAATCCAGGCCTAAGGGTTCACACCCCGTGACTTGCTGAGGTTATCAAATGGAAAGCTCTCTCTGATTCAATGCTAGAGAGGTCCAGTCTCTATAAAGAGCTACTCTTTGTCCGTTCATTCCATTTCTGATTCCCCCTTTCTTACAAAGACACATTTCTGCTGCAACCACCCGAATGCCTCTTCATAGTACCCAAAGTATCCAGTGGTGGTTTCCTGCCATTTCTCAAGTGAGCTATTTCTATCCCTGGGCAAAGTTGGTCTTTACTTTAACAGTTTCCAAGACCCTGCTTGAGACTCCCTACAGTGCAAAATCCTATGCATATTTAGACAGAAAAAGGGCCTACAGCCACCAGCACGCTCCATTTTCTCCCTTCTATCCTGCTGGCATAACATGGGAACACAGGAAGCTGCCTTATACTGAGTCAGACCCTTGGTCCATTTAGCCCAGTACTGTCAACACTGACTGGCAGAGGCTCTCCAGGGTTTCAGGCAGGATTCCTTCCTAGCCCTACCTGGAGATGCCAGGAATTGAACCTGGGATCTTCTGCATGCAAAGCAGGTGCTCTACAGCTGAGCTACAGTACCTCCCTGTGGCCCATATGCCTGGTAGGATCTTGGATATGGAGGTTCATCTGCCTTTGGATCTCCCCAACATGGCTCTGCTGTGTGATTTTGAGGTTCAGAAGCAAATATCTGATTATTCCATCTCCCACCCTGTGTCACCTCTCTTGTGATATTTAATATTTTGGGTTTTCCATATGACCTTTGAAATGCAGTTAAGAAATGGTGGCACTTGGTGTTGAGAAGTGAGACCTGCCTAAAGCAGCCTTCCCAACCTGCTGCCCTCCGGGTGTGTTGGGCTACAGCTCTCATCACCCTCAGCCAGAAGGGGTATTGGCCGTATTGGCTGCGGATTATAGGAGCTGTAGTTGAACACATCAGAAAGGGCCAAAAACAACATTGTTTGCCCGGAAGATTATTTCTACGTGGAGTGAAGCGTGAACCTGAGTCATTGCTGCTTTGATGAGGGATGGAAGATGAGTGTATATAAAGTTGGCTTTGAAATCTTCCAAAAGGCCTTTGACTGCCTATTTGTCCAATACAAACTGCCTATTTGACTGCCTATTTGCTTGGATTGCAAGCATAATTCGTTCCGGAACCGTGCTTGTAATCCAAAACACTCTTATATCAAAGCGAGTCTCTGGAGGGGGTGAGTGGGGCCGATTTCGGCCCGCTACGCCCGCTCGAGGCGAGCGGTTACATCCCTACCCTTGTCTTGCAAGGCGTCGCTTGTTTATCAAGTCAAAATTTATTTTAAAAATTTGCTTGTCTTGCAAAACGCTCTCAGACCAAGTTACTTGCAATCCAAGGTATTACTGTATTAGGGACTATTCCGACAAGGAAGAGCCACCGGCTTAGGCGCTATCTCACTTCCCACCACAAGAGGGCAAAAAGCACACATGACAGAATCTGCCACTTCCCCCCTTCTCTTGGAAATACGAAGTGTAGCAGATTGCATAAATATTTCTGCGTGCCCCCATGTGATCCATCCAAATGGTGACTTATTTCTGAAACTGTAGTGCTGCTGCTGCTATTATTATTATTATTATTATTATTATTATTATTATTATTATTATTATTTCTATACCGTCCAATAGCCAAAGCTCTCTGGACAGTTTACATCAATAAAAATACAATGAAATACAATATGAAATATACACAATTAAAACATAAAAAAATTAAAAACAAAATTTAAAAACAGCTCAAATAACTAAAACAAGTTAATACAGCGTGACCTGCAAAAGAGTTGAAATAACCACCCCACCATGTACTATTTAGAGTTGTTAAATGCCTCAACATAGAGGGCAGTCTTAACCTGGCACTGAAAAGATAGTAGAGTTGGCACCAGGCGGGCCTCAGGGGGGAGCTTGTTCCACAGTTGGGGGCTACCACAGAAAAGGCCCTCCCCTTTGTTGCCTCCCTCAGAGGTGGGAGTGGGGAGGAAGGCCCCAATGTTGAGCATAGTGCACTAAGCAGAAAATGGAGCCTTCACATACCTGGGCCCCTCCAAATGTATCGGACTAGAACTACCACCATCCCCAACCATAGGCCATGCTGGCTGGGGCTGATGGGTGTTTAAGTCCAAAACATCTGGAGGGCACCATGTTGGGGAAGGCTGTTCTAGAGGCGAGGAGGCAGTGTCAACTAATTCCAAGGCAGAGCGCAGGGCCGGCGCTACCGCTAGGCAGACCCAGGCGGCTGCCTAGGGCGCGTGGCGGAAGAGGGCGCAGCGTTTCTGTGCCCCTTGCTCGCCTCCGGCGCGCTCCTGCCCCGCCTGCCGCCTCCGCTGCGCCTCCCCGCCCGCCCGCCTGCCAACCGCTGCCGCCGCCGCACCTCCCCCCCACGCGTGCATGCGCGCGCGCCCCCTACCTACCTTCCTGTCGTTTCTGGAGCCCCACCGGCGTTGTTTTGGCGGGAGGAGGAACCAGGGCAACAGGGCTTAAACAGCCCTGTTGCCCTGGTTTCCCCGGCAAAAAAAAAAAGCGTGGGGGTCCCGTCGCGTCGGAGGCGGCGGCGGCGGTGGCAGCAGCAACAGCAGCCAGCAGCCAGCAGCAGGGGCGGGGGGAAGGTAGGTGGTGGTGGGGCAGCGACGGCGCAGGGGGGGGTTACGAAGCAGGGCTGCTTTGCTCCGGAGCGCCCCCACACGGCACGAGGGGGGGGGCGCTAAATATAATTTGGCCTAGGGTGCCAAACAGCCCTGCACCGTTCCTGGCAGAGCGAGTACTCCCACCTGCACTGATCCTGCTAGCCCACTTGGCAAAGTCACTGCAAGGCGATATTTGGTGAATTGGTAGCACAAAGACCCACTGAGAATGAAATCTCTGGCGCATGCATGTCCTGATTCATCAAGAGTAATCTTTATGTATAAGCTGCCGTTTGCATGAATCGCCAATGCAAATTTAGATGAACAACTGGATACACATCTGCATTGTAACGCTCATCTAGCCCTTATTGAACTGGGCCTTGTTGATATGTGCTGATGCAGATGGGGTTGTGCATCCAGATCCAGATCCACTAATTCTGACACAATAAATGAGGGTCACAGCAAATGCCAGAGTTCTCCCTGCCATTCTCACTAAAGGGTATTCAAATAAAACCCGGGAAACCTGCTACAGTGTTGGGGGATGGTTATTATCACAAGCGGCTTGAATCCCCCGCTAGGAGATAAGAAGTGAAACAGGGCCAATCCTTAAACTCCTTAAGAACTAGGTGAGTGTGTTTGACAAGCAGTTCAGCACATGGGTAGGCCAACTTCCAGGCTAGGCAAGAGAATTAAATCACCTCCACTTTACAATCCAATGTATTTATAAAAAAAAAAAAAAAAAACCCAAGCAGAAAGAAGTTTGTGAAGAAAAGTAGATTCTCCACCACACACATGTAAACAAGTGTAATCCCAGCTGGAGTCTGGGAACCTCATGCAAATATACATAGTTCCTCTGATGGCTCTGGGCCTCAGAATCTCCTGCAAATGTACATAGTTTCCTCTGATGGCCCTGTGCCGCCTCAGAGTATTCGCATGCAAATGTTCCCCAAGCACTCTAGTCATGGTCAAGAGTTCATCCCTCTGAAACCTAGGAGTCACTGTGACCATAACGTGGCCGGTTATTTAAATTTTATTTCTCTCCCTACCACCTGGCTGTTAGTTCACATTCACTAACCCCATGGCTGAGATAGGTTAGTTCCAGGGCATCAGTTCCCTCTCTGTCACAAGATTTCCCTCTCTCATCAGACAAACCCGAGCGGACAATCTGTCTGTGGGAGATTAACTCTCAAAATACCAGGACTGGTTATTGTGGTGTTTATTTTCTTAAGTAAACATTTCTCTAAGCAGGTACAACTCCTTTTCTCTAACACTCTAAACCCCAAACCCTCAACTACCACCTCTCACACACACAGGCACATATATACATAGAGCTCCCCCTCCCATCAGAACCCTCTCCAGGCAAGACCGATAGGTTGTTGGGCGCATCTACTCTGCCTGGCAATGCTAACTGTTAACCCATTCATCACAGTCACCCCTCCCCTGCCTAGCCCAGATGAAGTTCATCCTGATTGGCCAAGGACAGCCGGGCTACCAAAAGGAGGGGGGGAATCGATACTGCTAGCTGTGGCTTCTGGGTTTGGTTGTTCTTGTCTGGACACGAAGGAATGCTGAGTAGGGCTTTTGCTGAGGCAGGCCCTAAGAAGACCAACCCCCCAGGCAAAGAGTAAGTGCCTGGGTGTTTAGGCCTGTGGCTTACGCTGGTTCAACTTGTCTGAGTGTGGAAAGCTAAGCAGGGTCAGGCCTGGTGATTACTTGGATGGGAGACTCCGCCAATAGTTTCCTGTGTTGAGCAGGGGGTTGGACTCTATAGCCTTGTAGGCTCCTTCCAACTCTATGATCTATGAAATAAAGGAACTAGTTTTGTTGTTTTGTAGCTCTACTTGTGTAGTTTTGTTGTTTTGTAGCTCTACTTGTGTATACCAAAGTGTCTCCCCACCTTTTCCCCCTTCCCTCATTCCCCACCTTTTATTGTAATCGGTTTACCTTAAATAAACTTTCCTGGTTCTACCCCGCATGGTGTGTGTGGTTCCTCTGTGGTTCAGTGCTCAAATCCAGTTTATATAGACCAAGGGCAGAGCCCTGAGAGAATCAGTGTCAAGATGGCAGAGCCAAGGCTGGCAGTTTGGCACCTTTGATCTCTCGTCTTGAGATAAAGGACCGGTTGCAGTCCTTCACAAAGTTCTTATTAGTAGTATTTATTAAATTTCTTAGACATCTTTCTCACAAAAAACAAAACAAAAAGCATTTCAAGGCATCTACAACAAAAACGAAAACATACAACAATTTAAAACAGCAAAAAATGATTAATAAAATACCATGATCTGATAAATCAACTAAATTAAGAAGCCCATCATATGCCGTCAAATGCCTCGGAACAGAGGAAAATCTTAACTTGGTACTGAAAGACAACCTTGTCACCAGCGGGATCTCAGTGGGGAGTATGTTCCAGTTCAGAAATAGGCAGCCAGTGGCTTTTAAAAATAAAATGAAACGTCGAACTACCTCAGTAATCCTTACTTATCAAGACCCTAAGACAGGGGTCGGCAACCCGCGGCTCCGGAGCCGCATGCGGCTCTTTCAAGCCTTTGCCGCGGCTCCGCTCCGGCAGCAGGGACACGAGCGTGAGAGAAGATGGCGGCCCGCGGCGCCTCTGCGAAGCGTGGAGCCGGGTCTGGGGGCTCTCGGGGGTCCGAGCCCCAAGAGGAGCCGCCTCCACCGCTCCAGGCCGTGCTGGTCGCCGACAGCTTCAACCGCCGCTTCTTCCCCATTTCCAAGGACCGGCCCCGGGTGAGTGATGGGCAGGCGGCGGAGGGGGATGCGGGCAGCTGCCGCCGAAGGCCTCGGCCTCCTCCCTTCGTTCTCCGCCGGGGAGGCGCTTTCGGTCTTCGGCGAGCTGTAGCGCTTCTGCAGAAAGCGCCTCCCCGGCGGAGAACGAAGGGAGGAGGCCGAGGCCTCCAACCGCCGCTTCTTCCCCATTTCCAAGGACCGGCCCCGGGTGAGCGACGGGCAGGCGGCGGAGGGGGATGCGGGCAGCTGCCGCCGAAGGTCTCGGCCTCCTCCCTTCGTTCTCCGCCGGGGAGGCGCTTTCGGGCTTCGGCGAGCTGTAGCGCTTCTGCAGAAAGCGCCTCCCCGGCGGAGAACGAAGGGAGGAGGCCGAGGCCGAGGCCTTCGGCAGCAGCTGCCCGCATCCCCCTCCGCCACAAATCCCTTTTGCTCATATATAAAGCAGGGGCCAGTTCTGGGCAGCATTTGAATTGAAATCCACTCCTTCCTTGCCAGCCACCTCTTCGTGCTTTGCCTCCAGTTAGGCTTGCCAGGATATTCTCCATGTTTAGACATGAAAAAAATCCTACAACTCCCAGCATGATAGCTGGGGCATCCCGGGAGATGTAGGACTTTTCCCCTGTCTTAACATGCATTGCACCCTAACATGCATTGCACTTTACTTCTTGCAAGGAACCCAAGGCAACTTACATAGTCCTCCTCCTCCTCCTCCGCCATCTCCATTTTATCCTCACAACAACCCTGTGAGGTAGGTTATGCTGAGAGTCAGGGACTCTTATAATGTTCCCCCTCCCATTTTATAATGTTCCCCCTCCCATCCCCGCAGCGATATTGTAATTTGTGTTTTATTCTTCTTTATAACCTGTTTTGGATTGTTTTTAAGAAATGCAGGGTTAAAAAAGCAGTTAATAAATAAATAAATTTATGGAGATATAATTTTGTTCTATTGCTATTAGTTTTCCAATAATTTGTACATGAATACATGATCCTGTATATATAGCATTAAGGTAAGAAACAATATATGCAGTGTTATATTTGTTTTAAATGTCACAATGGTTTTGCGGCTCCCAGGTTTTTTTTTTCTTCGGAAACGGGTCCAAGTGGCTCTTTTTGTCTTAAAGGTTGCAGACCCATGCTAAGAGTAACTCACCAAAGCAGCTCACGGTATGTGTGTGCGTGTCCCTGGGCTCCCAGAAGTGGAAACGTTTTGTTTCGACTCTTTGCCAACCATCCAAAAAATACAAAGAAAAGATTTCACGATACAGGTATTTCTATGGGGGCTGGGTGGCTCCCAGAGGGAAGAAAATTCAAGTTGACCAGCCTTGGAGGACCTGATGATACACCCTCCAGGTGATTTTTACAGGGCCTACTTTCCGTGAGGTAGATTTTAAGGTCTATCTCAGTCTGGACATGGTCTTTGTTCAGAAGCCTTTCCAGAAAGAGAGGTGGGATTCGTTACAGGTTGTTAGGATAAGGGAATATATTTTGTCCTGAGCCCCTTGAACTAATGGTGAAAAACGCCAATAGTAATCAGAGTAATAATAGCAATTACTACTGTTGGATAATTAAATTGCAGTCAAAACCTATGGCTCACATTTCACCAAGTAGTTGGGTGAAATAAGATCACCCTAGAAGGTACTCATTGAATAATTAGCAGAGCCTAAGCAGGAAGTGGGTGTAGCTATCAGCTTCTTCCTCTTTCTGCTGGGACTCTGAGTGAGTGTGGTTGCACATGAGTTGTTGTCTCCACGTGGTTCTAGCAGCAGCATGTAACCAGAGTTGCTGGTCTGAACTCCACAAGTTCAGACCCCAAGTAACTACAAATGTACTGTAAGTCTTTTAAGCCTGCCTGAATGAAACTGCATAATCTGAGTGAGTAAATATTACTTTTAACTTTTACAAGACTGTCTGATTATTGTTCTGAGGGAGAGAAAAGGGGGCAAAACCAGGGAATCCAGTCTGCCTTAAAGCATCCTGGATTATCAAATGCTAACTGGCTAACACTAGCCAAATCTAAGCTTCTTTTAAGCTGGAAAGGGACTCTACTCTGCTGATCTCACTAACGTGAGATAGGAAGAATATTACTCCACAATATATCCTCTCCTAGTATCTTTTTTCAAGTCCCAACTACTACTACTACTACTAGGCGAGTCCCGTGCAGCTACTTTAAAGCGAAAGTGAAACGCTTCAGGCGCTGTCTGGCGTTCCCTGTGCGCAAACGGGCCTGCCTGAGCAGGGGGCGGGGTCTCGAGCAGCGAGCAGGCAGCAGCTGCAACGCAAGGTGAGTTGGGGCTGGGCCGGAGCATCCTTTTCCGTGTGCCGGCTCCTCACTTGACTAATGTTAAGCAGTCCTGGAGCTGGCGCCTCACCCTCATTACCTCCAATTACCGTAATTGTTGCCTCTCTCCAGCGGTGTGTGTATGTTTCTCCCCCCCCCCCTCGCTTTTATCCCAGGGTGTGTGTGTGTGAGTGTGAGTCTGCCTCTTTTCCACCTGGACTTTGCCCAGTCGATTCCGCCTGGCCCAGATCCCAGCAGCAATTCCTGTAGAGCACAAGCCCCGTGTGTCTCCATCTGCGAGTCAGCGATATAAGCTCTCTGGTGCTTGGGGCTGTTATTGATAACCTGGCCAAAGCACATTTATGGGCACTTAAAGCTACTAAGGCATCTGCAGGATGGTGTGTCTGTCTCTCTTTGTGTTCATTTTCTTTTTTACCGTGTGTTTTCTCTTAATGATTGTGTGTGTTTTCTCTTTCTTCTGTTTCCCCCCCTCTTTGTCTTCCTTACTGTCTCTCTCTCTCTTTCTCTCCCCCTCTCCCTTAGTGTGTGTGTGATTTCTCTCTCTCTCTCTCTCTCTCTCTCTCTCTCTCTCTCTCTCCCTCTCCCCCTCTCCCTTAGTGTGTGTGTGATTTCTCTCTCTCTCTCTCTCTCTCTCTCCCCCCCCACACACACACAGATTTCTCTCTTACTGTGTTTCTCTCTCTTCCTTACTCTGTGTGTGTGTGTGTGTGTGTGTTTTCTTATTGTGTGTGTGTTCTCTCTTCCTTACTGTGTGTGTTTTCTCTCCCTCTTACGGTTTGTGTGTGTGTTTTCTCTCTCTCCCTTACTCTGTGTGCATGTTTTTCTTACTGTGTGTGTTTTCTCTCTCTCTCTTCCTTACTATGTGTCCGCCCCCCTCTTTACTGTGTGTGTTTTCTCTTCCTTACTGTTTGTGGGTGTTTTCTCTCTGTTTTCTCTCTTCTTACTGCCATATTTGGGGACTCTGAATTCCAAGCTCAATGGAAATTGCAGGACAATGAGGATGCCTTTCTGACTTACATCAGCTTTGCTAATATAATACATTCGCTCTGCTAATATGAGGACAACCGTGTGTAATTATGTTTCTTACCTCACTCTTCTTCCAAGGAGAACTTTAGCCTCACACAACCAGACTGGAAGTGGGGTGGATGCCATCCCATTACTTTTCAAGCAGATCAGCAACCATCCTACTTCTTTTCAGGTGGACATAACTGAATCTGGCCTAATAATCCCACTTCCCTTCCCCCCTCCCACTTTGAACACTGCTCACATGTTGGACTTCAACATGGGAAACCGAGACTGAACAGCTCCAGCTTTTCTCAGCAAGGAGATCGAGCTAGAGGAGAAGCTAACACACAATTTGGATCAGGTCTCACATCCAAGCTGCCTGTTTAACACCTGGGATCAGGCGTTAAACAGGGATGTGTTATTGCCCCAACATTATTTGCTATTTTCATTGCCATGATTTTACATCTTGTCGAGGGGAAACTTCCCACTGGTGTGGGAATTATATATCGAACAGATGGAAAGCTTTTTAACCTCAGCAGGCTGAAAGCAAAAGGTAAGGTAATTACAACCTCCGTTGTGGAACTTCAGTATGCTGATGATAATGTGGTCTCCGCACATTCAGAGGATGATCTCCAAACTATCCTAAATGCTTTTGCAGAAGCATACGGAAAACTTGGTCTCTCACTTAACATCAAAAAACCCAAAGTGCTTCATCAGCAAATGCAAGCTAACCCTTTGGTGATGCCATCTATCCAGCTTGGCGGGACAATACTGGAAAATGTCGATCATTTTCTCTATCTTGGCAGCTATCTTTCTGTTACAGCTAACATCGACAGTGAAATCCAGCATCGTTTGAGCTCCGCAAGTGCTGCGTTTTCTCGAATGAAACATAGAGTGTTCGAGGATCGGGATATTTGTAAGAAGACCAAAACACTGGTTTATGAAGCCATTGTATTACCAACTTTATTGTATGCCTGCGAAACATGGACTATCTATAAACGTCACCTCCACCTCCTTGAAAGATTTCATCAACGTTGCCTCCGGAAAATCCTGCGAATTACTTGGGAAGATAGGCGAACAAATGTCAGTGTACTGGAAGAAGCAAAGACTACTAGCATTGAAAAAATGATCCTTCAACGCCAACTTCAGTGGACCGGTCATGTTGTTCGAATGCCTGACTGCCATCTCCCAAAGCAGTTACTTTATTCCCAACTCAAGGATGGAAAGCGGAATACCGGTGGTCAATATAAGAGGTTTAAAGATGTTCTTAAGGCTAATCTAAAAAAATGCAATATAAACATTGAAAACTGGGAAGCTCTGGCCCATGAACGATTTAACTGGAGGTTGGCCTTTCACAAAGGTTCTATGGACTTTGAAGAAGCTCGAGTGCAAGGTGAAAGGGAGAAAAAAAGCACGTCAAATGAATCCTTTACAAGACCATCTTCCATCTGGTAACCTGTGTCCTCACTGGGAAGCTGTGTGGATCTAGAATTGGCCTCCATAGTAACTTACGGACCCATTGCTAGAGTCTACACAATTTTCTTTAGAATTTTCCTCCTTTTTAAAATCTCCTTTTTGTAATTTTTCTTCTTCTTTTTTTTTATCCTGGAAGACAATCTTACTCGGTCACGAGTGATCGCCTGACTGACTGACTGACTGACTGCCTTCTCTGCAAAATTGTTGTTAGGGATATCGTGATAAGGATTATATATAAAGCAATATCCATATTGTCAAATCAATTTGACCAATCCATTTTAGTTACAGATTAATTGAAAGGGGGTGGGGTGAGAAAGCTGGGAGATCTGTTGGGCAAGGCTAGTAAGGGGGTCCCTGGATGATGGGGGTGATTGACCGGTAGTTGTGTCCCGTCCCATTCATTCCCCCGGTGCCCCCTCCCCCAACCTGTCCTTTCAACACTCTGTAAGTTTTACAATCTTTTATAAGAGCCAGTGTAGCATAGTGGTTAGAGTGTTGGACTGGGACTCAGGAGATCCGGGTTCTAGTCCCCGCTCGGCCATGAAATGCCTTCACCCTTTAGATGGCCATATATATTTACTTACTTCAAAATGTGGTAAGCCAGTCCTGCTGCACTTGGGGGCCGCTTCTAGCTCATTCTGCTAAGTGGGGCCCTAGACTTCTGCCCCAAAGGCCTACCCTAATGGCACCGCTGTTTAGGCAACACTCTTGTAGATCTGGGGGGCATAGAGGCTGAGCTGTCAGAAGGGGAACATGGAAGGAATGTGCTCAGGCAGTATGCAAGTGAAAGAAGAGCCGTACACTTCAAGCTTGGAAGGATAAACACCCAGTCAGTGGACTGAAGATCTTACAGCTCTTGCTACAATTGAACTTATCTCCAGTTTCACATGGATGCTTATTTAGATATATGGTCTAAATTAAATAAACAAATGTCAGTGTACTGGAAGAAGCAAAGACTACTAGCGTTGAAAAAATGATCCTTCAACACCAACTTCAGTGGACCGATCATGTTGTTCGAATGCCTGACTGCCGTCTCCCAAAGCAGTTACTTTACTCCCAACTCAAGGATGGAAAACGGAATATCGGTGGTCAGTATAAGAGGTTTAAAGATGTTCTTAAGGCTAATCTAAAAAAATGCAATATAAACATCGAAAACTGGGAAGCTCTGGCCCACGAACTATCTAAATGGAGGTTGGCCTTTCACAAAGGTTCCATGGACTTTGAAGAAGCCCGAGTGCAAGGTGAAAGGGAAAAACGTGCTAAGCGAAAAGCATGTCAAACGAATCCTTTACAGGACCATCTTCCATCTGGTAACCTGTGTCCTCACTGTGGGAAGCTGTGTGGATCTAGAATTGGCCTCCACAGTCACTTACAGACCCATCGCTAGAGTCTACACAATCCTCTTTAGAATTTCCTCCTTTTATCCTGGAAGACAATCTTACTCGGTCACGAGTGATCGCCTGATGATGATATGGTCTGCTTATATTTAAAATAGAAGTGTTAAAACCTTTCCCCTCCCTCTTTTTCTTTTCTCCCCCCTCATTTGATTTTTTTTTTTACTGCTGTTACTGTTGTGCTTGCAATATATATATATATTTTAAAAACAGTGTGCAAGTGAGCATGTATATTTCATACTCGCATACACGTGTGCACACAAATGCATTCTGGCTGTTTGCATAGAACTTTACGATGAGCAGATTGCTTGCAGATGTGTCCTTGCATGACTCCACCTGAACACAGGCTGAGAAGTGAACGAGTTTAAATTTGGGCTGCGGCCCCTATGCACACCGACGCCTGCCTGTAAGCAGAGATGCATAGGACTGGGCTCCAGAAGGACTACTAAGGAAACGGTGGTGGCTGTGGTCCTTGAGCTTCTCTGGAGAGCTCATTTGTCCAGTCCACAGAAGAAAACGTTAAAGCAGGGCTGTTGAACCTCTTTCAGCCTGAGGGCCGAATTCATTTCCAGACAACCACTGGGGGGCTGCATTCCAGTGATGGGTAGGGCTGAAGGCAGAAAGGGGCAGGGCCAAAATACCAAACACAGTGCCCATCACTAAGCCTTGGGAGAGGCATTTCAACCTTTTAGAATGGATGGGCGGAGAAACATGCAAAAGCCAGGAAACCACCAAATGATTGACGGTTAGGGGAAAGAGGTGTGGCCATCTGGGGAACCCAGATTTGGCCTGTGGGCCTGAGGTTCTGCACCCCTGTGTTAAAGCTTTTCTTTGCTGATACTGTGAAGGACTGCCAACTGGTCCTTTCTTCAAGACAAGAGATCAAAGGTGCAAAACTGCCGCCTTAGCTCTGCCGTCTTGACCTGATTCTCTCAGGGCCTTGCCCTTCGTCCAGGACCGGTGCAAGGCAGTTTGGTGCCCTAGGCAAGATTAGATATTTAGCGCCTCCCCTTCCCACTTGAGCCCTCCCTCCCTCCAGCCCTATGCTCCTGGCACCCCCTTTAGCCCGGCGCCCTAGGCAGCCGCCTAGTTGGCCTAATGGTAGCACCAGCCCTGCCTTCGTCTATACACTGGATTTAGCACGGAACCACACACACCGTGTGGGGTAAAACCAGGAAAGTTTAAGGTAAACAGATCACAATAAAAGGTGGGGAATGAGGGAAGGGGGAAAAGGTGGGGAGACACTTTGGTATACACAAGTAGAGCTACAAAACAACAAAACTAGTCCCTTACTATATAAATACCCAGGCACTTACTCCCTTTGCCTGGGGATTGGTCTTCTGAGGGCTTGGCTGTCTTTGGCCAATCAGGATGGCTCCTGATCATGACTAGAGGGCTTAGGAACATTTGCATGTGAATACTTGTGGCACAGGGACATCAAAGACATGGGAGACTCTGAGGGGACAGGGGCCATCAGAGGAAGCTATGTACATTTGCATGGCTTTCCCAGCCTCTAGCTGGGATTACACTTGTTTACGGGTCTGGAGGTGTGTGTGTGTGTGTTGGAGAAGGTCGGCTTTTCTTCACAGATGCTATTGTAGGTGGTGAGTGGGGGTTGTCATGTCCCTTTCTTCCTGGCATACTATTTCTCTGTGTGCAGGGAGCTTTGGTTTTTGGGGGTATTGCAGAAGAAGCAGAAATGCACCTGACCTGGCCCTCAGCCAGGAAAAGCTTCCCATAATTTTGCCATCCCCAAAAGCGTGTGAGTGTGCAGTCAAACTAGTTAAGAGAGGTGCATGTTGTGTGGGTTTAGCACAGTGTATATCATTCAGGCACCATGTTCTGGCTTTAATGTAGCACTGCTTATGGCAATGGGAGAAACGGGTGATTTGCTCAAGGTGACATTTTTTGCTTTGTCTTTAACAAGGGGAGTTTTATAGCGCTTTGGTTGCTCTCATCCATAGACCAGCTAAAATCAGGGCAAAACTCCCCACCATGTGGAGGAAGGGGGTCTGGCTGACTCCGCCAACCCACCCTTTCCTACCCAAAAGACCCCCAGAGATCTCAAGGTGCCAGACTGCCAGCCTCAGCTCTGCAATCCTACTTGAATCTCTGTTCAGGGACTTGCCCTTGACTATAACCTGGATTTAGCTGCTGAACCAACAGAGCAACCACAAACGCCATGTGGGGTAAAAACCAGGAAGGTTTATTCAGGTAGCATATTACAACAAAAGGTGGGAAATGAGGGAAGGACACAAAATAGAGAGACACTTTGGTACACACAATAGAGCTACAAAATAACAACAGCTGATTCCTTATATCTCCCAGGCACAGGAGACAGCAAAAGTAATCATGCAACAAGTGCTCCCTTGTTCCCCACCCCACCCACTCTATATTTAGGTATTTTGAACTGCAGAAAATCATTTCAGAGTGGAGGATGGGAAGGGTAGTGTTTGCTGAGTGATTGCTTTTATGGGCTAATTTGAATCAGTTAGATACAATAGCAATAAAGATTGCTTGCTGATTAAATCTAAGCATTATGTTGCAATACAAGCAAAGAGAGACACACAAGGCGGATAAACAGGGGAAATGCTGAATTTGCATTGGCAGCTATGCAATTGACTCCTAGGCATGTGGCAGTAATAATCAGGTGAGTAAAGGTGAACATTGCAGAAGTTGTACATTCTGCTCTGGCTATTAGCTGTTTTCCTTATAACTTGGAAATGGGACTAGTACTATTCACATAACCAGAAATACTGGACAGACTAGACGTCAGGAACTGGAACTCCTGTGGCCAAATCCAGCCGCTCAGGAGTTATGTCTGGAGCCCCAGTTGCCAATCCAGATGCGAGAAGGGTAGAATTTTGCTGGCAGTCCATTTGGGGTGTGTGAATAGAATCCAGCCCCCCCTCCCTCCCCTCTTCAAAGTGGTCCTCCCATAAAGCTGGTTGCTGACCAGGAGAATAAATGTTATCATAGGAACAGCCCTGCTCGTCTCTCTTTCTAAATGAGAGTGTGGGTGGTGCAACAGACACAGTGCTGGCTTTGGATGTCAAATATTGACAGTGCAATCCTATCTGAGTCTACTCGAAAGTAAGTCTGATTGCGATCAATGGAGCTTACTCCGAGGTAAGTGGGTAGAAGATTGCAGTCTAAGGTTTCAGTCCCTGCTCAGCCATACATCTCTTTGAGCACCTTGGGCAAGTCAACATCTGACACAACCGTCTCTAAAGGGTTGTTGTAATAGATGAGAATGAGAACAAAAGCTATATTGCAGTGCAGTAACTCTGGGGTGAGCTTGACCCTGTAGCAACAGGTCAGACTCTAGTATGTTGAAGGCTGTTGCCCAACAAGACTTATTGGTTGACACCTTTACTGGCGGCGGCGGCGGGGGGGGGGGGGTAATGTCGCTCTCCAGCAATCATCAGACCCTTCATCTACACCAGTGTTCTCCAACCTTGGGTCCCCAGATGTTTTTGGCCTACAACTCCCAGCATGCCCCAGCCTAACCCAAGGTTGGAGAACACGGATCAACACACTGGGTCAGAGTCCGCTCTGGGGGAACATAATCTCTCATAAGAGTCATGCTGGATCAGGCCAAGGGTCCATCCAGTCCAGCATTTTCTTCACATAGTGGCTCCTTTGGGAAAGTGTCCCACGTTTCTTCGATATTCGCTTCAGGCTGCTGCTTTGATTTGGGGTTTATTGGTAGGAAAGAATGGGTGAGGGAGAGCAGACAGGCCCTTGCTTCGGCCACACAGTCAGTACAAGTTAAGTCTCCAGGCTGCTCTGTTAACAGTTGTAACAGACACATCACGACGCCTCAGGCCTCTGCTTGTTGCTTCCTTGGAGTTATTATCTTGCATTCCTTTGGGCCGCAGAACATGTCATTAGTGTTGCCTCGTGCAGGCATTACCTTCTGCCCTCTTTCTTTCTTGCTTTCTTGCAAAACTTTTCTGCCCCTTTTGGGTTTGTGTCACATACAGACGCTCCTTTGTGTCTTGACAGCAAAATTATCGGGTACTTGTTTCATAAGAGCCTGCGAGACTCATTTTTATTTTTATTTTTCTTACCCCACCTTCCCTTCAAGGAGTCCAAGGTGGCATGGAAGCAGGATGGCCACCTATGGATCACCAAAAAAGAAAAGAAAAAGAAATGCATCACCCAAAACGGAGGACATAAGAGGACAGTGATTTGCATAATGTTTGCGTATGCTAATTTATAGGTGTAGATGCACATTTAGAAAGAATTATTATAATTTAAATAGAACATCTCACCACACTGTGGAAAACTGAGCGGGTGACCTGTGTGCCTGCGGGCTCAGTCTGCAGTTCAGGAGCCAGTGTGGCGTAGTGGTGAGAGTGTTGGACTGGGACTCGGGAGATCCGGGTTCTAGTCCCCGCTCAGCCATGAAACTCGCTGGGTGACTTTGGGCCAATCACTGACTCTCAGCCTAGCCTACCTCGCAGGGTTGTTGTGAGGATAAAATGGAGAGGAGGAGGAGGATTATGTAAGCCGCCTTGGGTTCCTTGCAGGAAAAAAGGCGGGGAATAAATATAGTAAATAAATAAATACCGGTAAACTGGTGATGGGTAGCAGTCTGCCTGGTTCTTCTTCTTTAAACCAGAATTAGATAGGACAGTCCTTCAAACAGAGAATGCTTTCAAACAGGACTGTCCTCTGGGAGCCCTTCAAATACAGGACTGGCCTCTGTAAAAGAGGACACCTGGCCAACTTATCAAGCCAGTTCATCCTCACAGCAACCCTGCAGGGTTATAACGATAGTGACTAGCTCAAGGCCAGTCACACAGGGCCGGGCCAAGGGATTTGGCTGTCTGGAGCAAAGGACAAGATGGCCCGCTGCCCCCATTCCATGCACAGAAGCAAACTGGACTGAATCTTACTGCCCCACTGGTGATGGGACAGCGTCCTCCATCGCACTTGAGGGCAGCAAGCTAACTGAAGGGGTCCGTGGTAGGCCCTGTGGCACACACAGCACTGTCCTCCAGCACCTCACTGCCACTGCCTGCCCCCCAGCATCTGCTGCCTGAGGTCGTCATCTCTCTCTGTCTAATGGTAAGGCCGGCCCTGCAGCCAGGCAGCTTCATAGCTGAGGAGGGAGATGAGCCTGGGTCTCCCCATGTCCTTTTCCAGTACACCGGAGTAACAACACAAAACTACATGATGCTGCATTTGGATGTAACGTAAGTTAGTGCTACAGGAATGAGCCTGGCTGAGCCTTGGGCTTCCACCCCCCCCCTCTCCTCCAGCATGGCCACAAGGAGGAGATTAGAAGCTTTCACTTCCATTTCCAACTAACCCCAGTTACTCATTTTGTCCAAACCAAGAACTTTGGTTAATGTTAACTATGGTTTAGGGAAACAAACCAGGATTGTAAACCAGGTTTTGAAGTTGGCTTATTTCCCTAAACCAGGTATGGGGAAGCTGTGGCCCTCCAGATGCTGTTGGATGACAGCGCCTATCATCTGTGACCATGCAGGCTGCGACTGATGGGAGTTGGAGCCCAACAACATCTGGAGGGCCACAGGTTTCCTACCCCTACGCTAAACCATCATTAAGACTAACCATAGTTTGTTCAGGATTAGAGATGAGTAACCATGGTTAGTTGAAACTGGAAGTGAAAGCTGCCATATATTCCTCATGGCCATGTACGCCAGAAGATGACATGGGGCAGGGGGGTGGGTGGGATGCAGGCCCTGAGGCTCAGGCATGTAATGCTCATCTGCTTTTCTGTGTTGCAGTAGGATCATCATCTGAATGGCAGAAGGCACAGGCTGGTGTTCTCTCCTTTAAATGGTTGCTCCCATTCTGGGGCAAGCCAAGCAAGGAGAGGCAAACCCCAGGATGCTGAAATCTAATTTATAAATAAAAACACTTTCCAAAGACCATTTTGTGTGTGCCTGAGGTGTTTTGAGCAGAGGTTTCCCTCAGAGTCAGGAGTAGCAACTTCTGGTAAGCCAAATTTCCTTATATTGCAAACCAGAAGTTACTATTGGCTCTGAGGAAGAGCACAGGGAGCACTCTTTGGACACTTTGGAAAATTTAGTAAATAATGTTCCATTACTCGGGTTCGCCTCTCCTTTCCTGTTTTGCACTGGAGCTGCCCCCACCCCGCTCTTTGCTCTCTCATTCAGAAGCACCATTTCAGCTTTCAGTGTGTACAGCAAAGAAATGTTAGCACTGGAGAGGGGAAGGTTTAAAGGCCTGGGGCATATTCGTCTTAAATCACAAACACATAAAAAAACCAAAACAACCAACCTCTCATTAGTCACTATTTTAAAAGCATTTGTTGTCATAATATTTTCGCTTCCATTATCTGTACTAAATACATAGGAGCGCATTGTGTATAATAATAGTTACTGGATGTAGACCTAGTGAGAGTTGGTCAAAAATGCAGGGGTCCTGAGGGATAATCGCATGGCTCTGAAACAGAGAGAGACAACGGCACCCTCCCTAAATGCCCTTATTTCAAAACACTACACAGGCCTCCTCCGGATGTGTTAGACTACAACTTCTATCGTTCCCATGCATAAACATGCATAGGATAGCACCCTTAGCCCCCCCCCCCCCGAACTGTGTGGGAAACCACTTCTCTGTGGTGATATTCCACATGGCTGCAATGGGCATGTGAATATTACAGCCAGGAGGTGGGGCCAATTGTGAGGTGGAAAAGGCCCAGGCAATTTTGCTGTCCGTATGCTTGTGGTATTTACATACAAACACACATCCCAGCAGCGTTGAGTGGCATGTTAGGTCTGCTGCTGTGGGTATGCATGAGTGAGGGGAGCCTTGAAAATCTCAAGGATCTGTTATGTATCTGTTAGTTATTATTACCTACTCTTAAGACTTGGGAAGGTACATCAATTTAAACAGCTACACACAGAATACTAAATATCTAATACTTTGGACTGAGACTTGGGAGATCTGGGTTCTAGCCCCCACTCGGCCATGAAGCTTTGGGTGACTTTGGGCCAGTCACTGACTCTCAGCCTAACCTACCTCACAGGGTTGTTGTGAGGATAAAATGGAGAGAAGGAGAAGGAGGAATATGTAAGCCGCCTTGGTTCCTTGCAGGAAAAAAGGTGGGATATCTACCTGAAGCTGCTGGGAGCTATCATCAGGAGGTTTGGGGTGCGCTGTCATCAATATGCGGATGACACTCAGCTCTACCTCTCCTTCAAGTCCTCACCAAGGTTGGCTGTTGAAACCCTGTCCAAGTGCCTGGAGGCAGTGGGTGGCTGGATGGGAGGGAACATGCTGAAACTGAACCCCGACAAGACCGAGGTACTTCTGGTGGGAGACAAGGGAAGGTTAGGGGATGTTGACCTAGTGCTGAATGGGGTACATCTACCCCTGAAGGACCAGGTCCGCAGCTTGGGAGTCATTCTAGACTTCCAGCTGTCCATGGAGGCTCAGGTGTCAGCTGTGAGCCGGGCGGCGCTGTATCAGCTCCATCTGATACGGCAGTTGCGCCCCTACTTTCCTAATCATCTGCTCCCATCAGTGGTTCATGCCTTGGTCTCCTCTCGCCTAGACTACTGTAATGCGCTCTACGTGGGGTTACTCTGGAAGATGGTTCAGAAGTTGCAGCTGGTACAGAATATAGCCGCTCGCCTGATTAAAGGCTGCCGCCGCCGGCGTAATCACATCACTCCGGTGCTCAAAGAGTTGCACTGGCTACCAGTTGTTTGCCGAGCCGAATTCAAGGTGTTGGCGTTGACCTTTAAAATCCTGTACGGCTCCGGTCCAATATATCTCAAGGAGCACCTCCAGCAACATCAAGTAGGCCACTCAACAAGATCTACCACAGACGGCCTTCTCCCTGCCCCATCAGCCAGAGAAACCAGGCTGGTGGGGACTAGGAGGAGGGCCTTTTCTGTGGCAGCCCCCAATTTATGGAACTCTCTCCCCAGTGACCTCCGCCATGCCCCTTCCTTGATTAGCTTCTACCGTGCATTAAAAACGTGGCTTTTCAGGCAGGAATATGGGGTGGGTTAGGATTTTTAAGTTTTGTTCTGTTTTTAATTGTGTTTTATACTGTGTGTGTGTGTGTGTGTGTGTCCCTGTATTTTATTGGATTGTAAATCGCTCAGATATACATATAATAAATAAGTGAGTGAGTGAGTGAGTGAATGAATGAATGAATAAATAAATAAATAAATACTTTTCAGTATCAAACCTGAAACTTCAGTGGTGTCGGAATGTATCACAGGGAAAATCTTGAATTGTCACCATAACAGGACCACAAGATATTGCCCCTTTAGCTTGGTGATGTGGGCATTGATTCAGCCTACACAGCATTTCAGCCCATGCTGAAGTAGTCATGTCATGCTTTTCCATGTGCCAATTTCAGGAACACTCCACATTACAACAATTTGTGGCAGGTCTCACTTGGTGGTGGTGGTGATGATGATGATGATGATGATGATGATGATGATGATAATGAACCATTCATATTTCCTTATTAACAGGAAGATAGTGGGACACCCTCTGACCTAGGAGGTGGTAGCAACAAAAACAAGCCCTTTCAAGGAGCTGCAAAGGGAGGGGCAGAGCTCTATCCCAGGTGTTAGCAGGAACAAACAGGTTGAAGCACCCTCTGGCTTAGATGCCAAAAGCTCTCTCCTCTGTCATGGTGGCCTGTGCCTCCCTTGCACTTGCCTCCTTTAGGAAATGCCCTATTGCAGGTGCAAGCAACCTTTTTTGGCCATGGGGACTTTTGACAATTTGATAAACTGTCCTGGGCACTGCCACAAAAATGGCTCCCATGCGAAATGTGGCAAAGGACAAGTAATCTAACCAAAAGACGACTGCAAAGTCGAAGTGGAGTCTGGGCCCCAACACACTAAACCACTCCTTTGAACCCACAATTTTCAGCACCGATGAAAATTTCATAGCAATCCCAGCTGCTGGTAAGAAAATGTGTTAATATTTATTTTTTAAAGTGGAAGGGGTAGGGCATATTGATGGGAACCAAAAGGTGTCCGTGGGTGCATTGGTGCCCATCCTGTACGCCTAATCCAGCCCACGGAGGTTGCCCATCTGGCCCACAGAGGCCTGGTGTCCCTCCACAAGCCCCTCTACCTCCCTGCCCCAAGCCCTACTCCCCCCCCCCCTGACTGGAGACTACTGTGGCTTTGGGAAGAGCTGGGGAGAGGAATCCCCTGGTTATCTCCGATCTGTGATTGGAGATAACAAGGGGATTCCTCTGCATGACACCCCCCCCCAGTGGGTTACAGATCGGAGATAACAAAGGGATTCCCCTAGGGGACTGGCATCTGCGCACTCATCTGGCACTTGTACAGTAGGAGCTCCTGCAAGTGCCAGATGAGTGGCCTTCACTTGTCCCTCATGGGGAAGGCAAACGATGAGCGAAGTCAGGCTGAACAGCTTTGCCTACCCCACATCCTCTCCCCAATGGAAAAAGGCATGGGGCAGGCAAAGTGGCTTCGCTGCACATAGGTCTTCTCCAATGGGAGAAGCCCCGTGTGCAGCAAAGTCGGTTTCCGGTGGATGTGCTGGAAGGATCATCCTGCCGACATGCCTACCGGGGTCCAAATGACATCGGGGGAACTTTGACATCATTTGGGGCTGGCTGGGTGGGGTGTCATCTGCCCCCCCACCCGATTTCAGTTGCCCACCCTTGCTCTATTGCAACCATATCAGCACAAAAAATATGTATCCAGGATTCAGCTTTTGATATCACTTTGCATTACACCATTAAGACAACAACTGATGTTATTTTATGTACAATACAATACAGTACATTTCTTAATCAAGTCACATAACATTTATGTGGAGGACCAGTACCCGGGTCCTCTGCGTGAGTTCGGCGCTTAACGGGTTAACCGGCACTGAGCTACAGCCGTACAAGCGATTGAAATTGACTAGGAGGTTTGCACAGCAAAAGGAAACTCCAGAGCCTTTGTATGACCATATAAGGCGTTTATTGACTACAAGTTAAATAGAGCGGAAATAATAGCTTTCTAGGTATACTACAACATCAACATGACCTGACGTGATCTCCGAGTTTTATCAATGAATGGGTTCCCAGGCTAGCGTATTGAGGAAAGTCAGTTACCTTAGACCCGAGACTCTACGCTGGTCAGTTTCATGCCTGGCTCCGGATCCACCTGATCCGGGGAAGAGAACAGCTTATCCCAGCCACCACTGGGGAATGGACTTGCCGAAGCGACCCGTGTTCCCAACTACCCCCTAAGAGTGGGGAGAGGGGTTTTCTACCCCCAGTTTCCCGCTCTCCCGCCCTTGCGTGGTCAGGTGGGGCTTATGCCTGCCCCTTTGTGTCAGGTGGGCTTATCCTGCCCTGCCCCTTCATGTCAGGTGGGCTTATTCTGCCGGGGGGGGGGGGGGGAGGTGACATACTGGGTACTTCACAGCTCTTGGAGACTGCTCTGCCATTTTGATGGTCCTTTCCTGGGTTTTGTGGATTCCGACCGAGGTGCCCCATTGTTGGTATGCAGATCTGTCTGGTTACCTCCTTGTATCTCCGGTGCCTCTCTCTCGCCCCCTCGGGGAGAGATGGTAGGTGTATGTGCGTGTGAGTGTATGTGTGTCAGGCTTTCTCCACAATTTATATTTGCATTATAAGGTAAACCTTGCTACCCACCTTCTGATTACCATGGCAAAAGCACGTTTGGGAACATGTCCAATGCGATAATGCGTAGACCAGTCAATATTGGCAGGTGAATCCTTCTTACAGTTACTTGTCCCTTTAGCTGCAGTAGTTTTCATTAAATTCTTCTTTCTTTTCACAAGAAAGAAGGGAAGAAGCACAATCCTTAAAGACAAACAAATGTACTGTATTCTGGCATGAGCTTTTGTGGACACTGTGCTCAAATGCATCTGATGGTGTCCGTGAAAGCTGATGCCAGAATAGATTTGTTAAGTCTTTAAGGTGCCACAAGACACTGACCGGGTTCACACGATCACGTTAACCCCACCGTGCGTGCCAATTGCGTGCTGACCAAATTTCTCTGA
The DNA here is from genome assembly GCA_021292165.1 of Shinisaurus crocodilurus. NCBI lineage: Eukaryota > Metazoa > Chordata > Lepidosauria > Squamata > Shinisauridae > Shinisaurus > Shinisaurus crocodilurus. The sequence continues at coordinate 26,397,103 of CM037880.1, read as the reverse complement.
TTACCCTCACTGGTGCGGCCAGGGCAGCATGGCTTGTGTGAGGGGACAGCAACCCTCCAATAAGCCACAGGCTGTTGTTGGGTTATTTCAGGATAGCTGCCCACCCCAAACAAGCTATGCCGCCTGGGTTCGGACAAGCCAGCAAGCAGTGCCAGTGAGGGGAATTAGGCCCGCCGGTATGCGCAGCATGATCATGCAAAGATCTTCAAGACAGATCTTGAACAACAGAACTTTTAAGGCAATGACTGGGATTTCAAGAGCTGTTTTGGTGCACACAAGAGGCTTGCCCTAGCTCAGCAGAGTTTTTACTTTTTGTCTTTGAACAGCTGACCCTCCCTGACTCTCTCCCACCACATCATAAACTCACAAACTACTTTTGAACCCCACCTCCCCTGCATTTCAAAAGTAATTTGCCATGCAGCCTGCAGGGCTGCTGCTCTGGGAAACCACCCAAAAGCCCTGTTGGGCTCACAGAGAACCAGTTCTGCAGTTCCTTGGATCCTGGCCAATGCCTTTATAGCCTCGCAGTTAACCTTTGAACAATACAAATGAACACAGTGGCCCCAAAGAAGTGCCCAGGAGGTGAGCAACTATATACGGGACCATCTGAGTGGTTGGCAGCCACTGAAAACACCTCTTCCACATTGGGAGGGTTCGCATGACACATTAAGCCGCAGTGGCTTATATGCCACTCTGTCCCTGATGCACCCAACAGACAATCAGGCACATTGGGGGGGGGGTAGAGTGTGCCCTTCTCCCCCCCCCCCCCCGGTCCTCCCATGGGTAGCCCAGGGGACCCTGTAGGAGCACTGACATTTCCCCCCTCTCCACTGCTGTTTGTCAGACCTCATGAGCCGGGGTGAGGGATGCCCCCCCCCCCGATCTTAAGGAATTACATTGGCTCCCAATTCACTAAGGACACAAATACCTGAAGGACCACCTCCTCCCCTAGGTACGGAAAATATCTGGGGCTCAGGTCCACAGGACAAAAAAAAAAAAAAGCACAAATTTGCATGTGCTAATTACATATAGTTCAAAACTCTCTCTCTCTCTCTCTCTCTCTCTCTCTCTCTCTGTGTGTGTGTGTGCCTTTAAAGGACCCTAGCTCCTAAGAGCACCCCTATAAAAGGATGTATGGACAGGGGAGAGGAGGGCATTTGATTTTAAAAAAAGAAAAAAACACAGGCAGAAAGTTTCAGGGGGTGAAGCACATGTGAGCAAAAAGACAACTAATCCAGGGGGTTCAGATGCAAGAGATAATCAGGGCACCTGTGCCTTCATTTCAGCAAGTTCCCATGGACAGCAGGGTGGGGCAGATGCCCTTGCAGAGATTCATGTCTCCAAATGAAAGATTCGGGGCTCCAGCCCTAGTGGGCCAACCCATAACACTGCCTCTGCTTCTCCCATACCATCCTGCCCATGCACTATGATCTTCAGAAGAGCTCCTTCTCTGAATACCATCAGTGGGAGACATACACTAAGCATTTACAAAGGAGAGGGCCTTCTCAGTGGTGGCACCCAAACTTTGGAATGCTCTCCCAAAGGAAGTACAGCGCCAACTTTGTCTTCTTTTTGGCGCCAAATTAAAATGTTTCCTTTTTCCATTTAATATTTTAGGATTTTACCATTTAAAAACCATTCTTAAATGGAACTGATCAGTGTGGCGTAGTGGTGAGAGTGTTGGACTGGGACTCGGGAGATCCGGGTTCTAGTCCCCGCTCAGCCATGAAACCCACTGGGTGACTTTGGGCCAGTTACTGACTCTCAGCCTAACCTACCTCACAGGGTTGTTGTGAGGATAAAATGGAGAGGAGGGGGACAATTATGTAACCCGCCTTGGGTTCCTTGCAGGAAGAAAGGCAGGGTATAAATATAATAAATAAATAAAATAAATAAATTCTGTTTTTGTTTGGCTTGCTGGTTGAAGAGTTGCTGTTTCAATTTGTTGTTTTTTTTAAATGTGTAATTGTATGGTTTTTATCTTGGATTTGTTTGTTTGTTTTTAATGTTGCGTATACTGCCTGGGATCCCTTGTGGATGAAGGGCAGTTTATAAATTTTATAACTAAAGGTGCATTCCTATGCTGGTTTAGACAGAAAAATGGCCTAAAACTCCCAGCATGCCCCAGCCAGCATGGGCATGCTGGGAGTTGTAGGCCTCTTTTCTGTCTAAACTTGCATAGGATTGCTCCCTAAATAAATAATATTGTGGGTGAGATGGAAAGAGAGGTAGGACTGACTATGTCCTCCTATGCAACATCCACCTATTGGCATAGAAGCAATTTACCTGTGCAACAAGTATCCTAGGGACCTTGGGGAATCTTTTCCCTTGGTGATTTTGAAGAAAAACACTGTTCTCTAGCATGGATGCTTTTGGTATGAGACATCTTTCAGAGAGTTGATGTGGTGTGGTGTCTCTGTGTCAACTCTGTGATTATAACAGCTGGAGCCTAACAATGAAGTCTATCTGAATGTAATAAAAAGCAAAGACAGGAACTTATATTTGGTAAACACACTTAGGATTGCACTCCAAGCCTGGAATTTATGCAGTCTTCTCTTACCTGGCAAAAGCCCTATTTAACACTGTGGGGTTTGCTTTGGAGTAAAGATGCTTGGGTTCAGGCTACATGATTCTATGATTTTGTACTCCCATGATTTGTAACCGGGGCACAAAAAAGCACCACGTGTTATGCTCCCTAAATACACAGTATGTTTTGGCATTGGCACCATCATACTGAAACATAAAATCAGTATTACATTCATGCATAACCCGAACACTGGAGAATTGGATTTCTGTGCACAATTTCCCAGTAAATCCAGAGTTGTAACAAACTGTGGAAAGAAAGAAAAGGTGAGAGTAATCCTGTCTGCTTTGCTGTTGAAAGAGTTCCCTGATAAATGAATTAGCATCTGAGTAAGGAGATCGCTTTGGGGCTGATATTGATCAGGCAGAGCCAGTGTGTTTGCCTGGGATTGTTTGGGGGATAATTGAGTGTCAGTCTCTGTCTGTGTCGTCTCGCTGGCGCCTGATGCCTTTGCATTTGCTAATTTTCACTAAATGTCTTCTGCTGTCTACTCCCGGTGCATCTATATCCCAACCAGAAGCCAGGCTCCTGCTGGTCAAATCGTCCGTCTGACTAGGCTTTATTGATCGAGGGGGGGGGGATACACAGAGGGGCGAGTTGGGGGGGGTTGAATGCTTCTGTCTCACCTCCGGGAAAGAGATTTGCTGCGGTTCACAAGCTGTCTCCCCGATTGCTTTTTGCAGACGGACTCCCTCCTTATCCTGCCTCCCAAGTCTGTACCTCCCACGCGTGTGTGACCTTCCCTACACGGCTCTGTTAGACACTACGGACAATCCCTTTCTGGTCCCAGCTACACGTGCTTTTTGCTAGAATCATTCCTGACTAGGAAGGAAGCTGGTGCGTGGTGGGACTCTGAATCCTTTTTGCCCCCAACGAAAGATGGGTAGCTGACTTTTTTTAAAATAACAACAACACACAATCCAGAACGTGCCTCTCCCGGATCCCCAGCAACTCCTTGAGCTTAATTGCATCTCCCATGTTTGAACGACTAATTACAATGCTGCAGCCTAAGAGAAAGTATAAGCGAAGCTCCCTCTCCCTCTGTGGGCGACACATCCTAGACGCCCTTGTTTGTTGCCAACTCCCGCTGGTTTGAGTGGCACGTCGGCGCCGCCTATGAGAACAGTTCTGGGGGGAGCGAGGGGCGGAGCGAGGGGCGGGCCAGGCTTTGGGGCGATCGCGGTATTTACAGAGCCAGAGCTGGGTGAAAGGAGCGGGCTGTCGGTCAGTTGCTTGTCATGCGCGCTGGCTTTAAAGCTCCTAGTAGCAAGACCAGGGCGTAGCGCCGCCGCCACCGTCCAGTTGCAAGGCTTCTCGCACGCCAGATGTGGCCGCAGCTGGAGCAGGATTCCCCTCCGGCGTGAGCGGCTTCTTCCAGCGCAAGTGCCCGTCAGTCGAAGCTGGATCGGAGACGGGAGAGGGACCGCCACGCAGGGCAGCCACCCGCTCTTGCGAGGGTCAATGCGCTTGCCCGGTCGGAGCACTTCCTTGCAACGTCGCCAGGTGAAGCGAGCGCTGGAGGGAGCTCGGGGAACTCCGGCGGCGGACGGCGAGGCCGGGCGGGCGGCTTAAATGGATCGCCACTCCAGCTACATCTTCATCTGGCTGCAACTGGAGCTGTGCGCCATGGCCATCCTGCTGACCAAAGGTGAGGCCGGACTTGGGGCGCCCAAGAACTAGGCGTGAAAAGAGAAGGGGGGGGAAAGGGGGTGGTTCTGGTGGAGCTTCTTTCTGCTCTTCGTCTGCGGCGGTTCCGTTGATGGGGCAGCGAGAGGTTAGGTGGAGGGAAGCGGAGAAGGGCTGGAAGGGGAGCGCGCGCGACGGGTGGAGAACGAAGACAAGACGCGGGCCAGATAGAGGGGGGCCTTCGTGACTATCGTGTCCCTGTTTTGACACGCCTTTCTAGGTGCGATCCGGTCCCGCTGACTTCAGTGGGGCGTGCCGCCCGCTCCTATGCACGTTTTACTCAGCCTGAAGTTTGCCCCACTGAGACGAGTGGGATTTATTCCGAAAGAAAAGGGTATAGAATCGCAGTCTTTTAACAGTTGAGAGATTGCAGTCCTGCTGCGCGCGCTAAGTAGGCAGTCGTAACTCGGGAGGCAGCATACACACGATCGGGTCGTTCGTTTCCTTGACTCCCAAGCGGTTTAGGCGCAGCTAGCCAACTCTCCTCCACCCTAAACTGTCCCTGAATTGAGCCCGGTTCATAAAAGGTAGCAGACGGTGCGCTTATCTTGTCCCCCATCAGCCGAGAGAGATTGGCAAAGCCCATGGAATCGGGGCAACTCTTCTGAGACCAGTGGGAGGAGGAAAGCGACAAGTCAAGCGACAGTCTCCCGCCTTGTTTTGAAGGGCGACCTGGTGGGCTGGCGAGTGTGCGCGCGCGTTGACAACTGTACAAAGGGCTGAGGCAACCTTTCCCCAACCTGGAGCCCTACGGATGAACTCCCATCTTCCCCAGGTTAACACGTCCATTGAAGTTGTAGTCCAACACATCCGGAGGGCGCCAGGTTGTGTATGTGTGAGAGGAGGCTGGTTTAATGGGAGGCCTGTCGACCGGACCGGAGAAGAGCTGCTTTTAAGAGCTGCTGTTCCCCTTTCGTAGGGCGGGGGGAGGGCCGAGATGTGCGACGGGGCGGGCAGTTTCGAGCAGCCGGAGGCTTTTCTTTTTGCAAAGGAGAGGTGGCAGAAAGATGCAGGCGCAGGGGAGTTGCAGAAGCGGGGCACTGCGGTAGGGTCGCGGGGCTTGGGGGGGGACGGGGACACCAGGGAATCTTGCTTGGAGAGGCGGCGCCCAGGGTAGACGCGGTCTCGGTCGCCACCCAAACCGGGCGGGCCGCCTGGCACGTTTAGGGTCGGGGCTGTTAGATGCAGTTTCGCTCCGGCCGGGCCCTTGGGATGCCTGTGCCTGTGCGGCTGGCCACAGAGACCGACCGCCGGATCCTGAGCGCGTTTCCTCGGAAGCAAGCTGAGCAAACTGTGGGCGGTAATTGCACGCGTAAGGTAACAGCAGTTCAGAACAAGCACCGCAGCCCGAGGCACAATTAGCACCCCCGCCAGTAAGTCCCATTGAACTCTTGTTGGGGATTACTTCCGAGGAAAGCGCCATAGTCGGAAATGGAGCGGCAGAGGCCCTTCTGAGGTGGGCAGTGGGGCAAAATGGAAGCGTGCGTGCGTGTGGGGGGAAGCTCGAGGGCGGGGAACTATTGTATCGGGGGAGCAGCCTTGCGGGGCCTAGAAGAGCCTCTCGCTTAAAGGTAAAGCAGTGCAACCTGGCGTGTGTGCGTGCGTGCGTGCGTGCGCATGCCAGCGGGCGGTCCACGGCGAGGCCTGGGGGGCGATCCCTTTCTGTCTCTTCACGTTCCCTCGGCGAGGAGGAAACCCCGTCCTCTTCTGTTTTGACGCCGTTCGTAGTCGCCGAAGGGGGCCGGCCGGCCGGCGGAGGAGGCAGCCGGGGTGGCGGCAGCAGAGGCGGCCGCCTGCCTGGAGCTCCCCACCCAAGCGAGACAAGCCCAGTAGCCGCCCGCCTCGCCCTCCCCCGCCCCGGGGCAAATCCCCTCGCCTTGACCGGGCTGGGGTCGACTCCCTCCTCCTCCTCCTCCTCCTCCTCGCCGCCCTCTCCCTCCCGTGGCTGGCGAGCTCCATGCGCTGGGCCCGGCGCTGCCTTTGAAGCGCGCTGCCAAGGCTTTGTGAGCGTGTCATGTTTCCTCTTGGGCTGAGCCTCGCAGGCCAGAACAAGTTCGCCTCTTCTTGGAAGTGGCGCTGCTTGGGTTTCCTTCCCCTTGCTCTCTCTCTCTCTCTCTCCCCGCCCCCTGCGTCGCTTGCTGCTCTATCCTCGCCTTGCTTCATTGATGTAAGTCAGACCTTAGGGGCAAGCGGTTGTCAAAATGTTTTTGTTCGTCTGTCTTTAATGCACTTCTGAACGTTTCCAGCCGTGGTCCTCCTGAACGATCACACACACACCCCTTCCCCCTCTCCCCCCTTCCAAAAATCAGATTTAGCAAGGTATTCCTGTTCCTAAGGAAGAATTGGAAAGAGGCTGGACTCAGCACCCTCCCCCATGCCTTTCCTTAACGGGATGAGAGAGCATAAGGACAAATCCATCCTTTGCAACTAACCAAACTAAATTATGTTCTTATTTATCCTTCCTTTAGCGTGACCTCTCCTTCCAAGTTGCCATCCTGGGCGCTCTTGCTTACTTCTGAGTAAATGTGCACAGGATCGGGCTGCATGCCTCACAACAGTCTTGTGAGGTGGGTAACTTCCCTCCCCACAACTAGTAACAGATGTCAACTGCTAATCTGCCTGTTCCAAATGTTAACCCTTCTTCCTGTGTGCTAGTTGTTGCCCTCTCTCTCTCTCTCTCACACACACACACACGACTAACTTTCCCCCCCTGAATTATAAAAGGTAACTTTAAAAAGGGTGGGGAGGAGTGGAGAGTTGATGTCTCCCCATAATTGCCACATTTCGTGAAGAGGAGGTTAAAGGATAAGCTAGGACAGTGCTGATGTGCTACAGTATTTATTTATTTTGGAAAGAAGGGTGTAATTAACCCCAAATAACAGCCCTTGAAGCAAGCCAAGGGAAGTCTTCTGGCCCCATCAAAGAGGGGCAGAGAAGGGAGTGACTGAGAGTAATGTGCAGTTGCAGATACTGAAACTATGTGCCTGATAATGATATAATTAGGGGATCACAGACTTCTGGCTGCTGTCGACTTCAAAAGCTTTAAGAGAAGCCTGCAGTCTCTCCTGTAGCCACCTTGACTAAAAGCAGACATTTTTCTTTAATAGCTACATACAGTAACAAGAAAGAGGAGGGGAACAGAAAGGGCATTGTTCACTGTTTGAAAATACCAAATACCTGGCCTTTTGCATAGCTCAGGAAGAAACGTTATGAATTGACAGAAATAAAGTTTTCTTTTTAAAAAAAAAATACAATAATACAAAAACTCCATTCTGTTCCACCAGAGAGGTAAAAAAAAAAAGTGGCTCTAATTAAAATGGAGTTGTAATAACCTGATGACTAGTCCTTCCATGTTTTTGTTTATGAGACAGTCTTGGGTCAGGAAAAGATAGAATTCTAAATAGGGTCGTAGAAACCATTAAAACAGAAACATGGTTTTATGGTTTGTTTCCTCTGCCTCTTACTCTAAGGCAGAGGAAGGAAAAGGACTGGTTTGTGGAGATCCTACAAACTAGTCTCCCCCCCCCCCCCCCATGCACAGTGCTTTTGTATTTATTCATAATTTATTGTGAAAGGCGTTCAGCTGTCAGAATCAACTTGCTAGACAACATTTACTTAAATCACCCCTTTCAAAAAAGGGAGTTGGGAAGTTGCAGGATGAGGGTGGAGAAACAACTTTCAAGGGAGGAGAACAAGCTTCTATGAACCTAACAATTGGATTTCTAGGTCCAACATCTTACAGGAGAAGCTCAGGGTGTCCAGAGTGAGGCATGGAATAGGTAACAACCATCCAGCCCATAAAATGCATCCCATTTTATTTCTTTAAAATCTGCTCTGGATACCCATTTTGATGGAAAACCTTAAGGGGATTTAAAAAAATGCAAATGTCATTTCATCTGTTTGGTGAAAGATTTCAGGCACAGAATACCGTATTTTTCGCTCCATAAGACGCACCGGACCATAGCACTTACTGTATGGTACAAAATTTTTTTTTAAAAAAAAAATCAGCTGAGAGGCGGGGGCTTCCCCCGCCCCACCCAGGAGTCCTCCCGCTCTTCCGGACCAGCAGAGGAAAGTAAAAAAAAAAATAAAAAAAAATAATTTTTTTTACTATATTCACTCCATAGGACGCACAGACATTTCCCCCTCCTTTTTTGGGGGGGAAAGTGCGTCTTATGGTCCGAAAAATATGGTGAGTGGCATGCTTTCCGACGTCAGACTAGTTCTGTAAATGTTTGGTAAGCTTTTGAACTTCACAAATTCTTTAACAAGCAAGGGATTCAGATCTAGCTTCTCAGAGACACACACTGTAGGGAAGGATGGGCATGTGTACATACAAGTACCTGTCATTTGGCTTTGTTTAAGTGGTTTATTAGAGAGAAGCAAGAACTTCAGCACACAGACTGCAACAGCATTGTAGTCAAAAGTGAACATAGAAAGCCTTGGAAAGGTAACCCTCCTGAAGTGATGCCCCCAGCCCCATGACAGGATGGTGTGTGTGTTTGCAGTATCCTAACTCTTTAGAGGGTGGGATCTGAGGACCTATTTTACAAAGTGTGGCAGGTCTCTTGTGGCTGATAATTTTTTTTGTAAGGGCTCCCACCATTGTGGTTGGTAGCACCGAGTGACAGTAGTTTATGGAAGTTGAGGGGAATCCAGCTTCCTATCAACTTCCTTTCATGCTCTGAACTGATTGAGAACAGATTTAAGCTGAAATGTCTAGAAGAGTAAGGTTCTTCTATATAGTAAAATGAATACATTTTTGAAGAATGTAAAATGAAGATGTTTTTATGAAGGGAACATTTTTTTTAGCAGTACTTGCAGAAATTTTTGAGGTTTCCTGTGCGTTTCCCCCCCCATACAAACAGTAGAGGATTTTCAGTCTAAATGTTTACCCTTTTTGACCACATGATGGATTGGGTCGAGGGGAGAAGGGTGATGATGGAGGAAGGAGGGTTCACTTTTGCTGTTGCACTCCTCCTCCTATTTATGAGCTTCCATTTAAGTTAAAAGAGGTTGATTTTGGCAAGTAGATACCCCAATTGTAAACGACAAAGTTCCTGTTTTATAATAAAGACTAAGAAGCTCTTTTGCATGAGAAGCTCCTTGGAAAGAAGATGCTGTGGAAAGCCAGTTATCTGGGACAAATGGATTGTATAACTATTGTTCGTGAGTTCCCCCCCCCCGGGGGGGGGGCTTCTGTTGGAGACAGAATGCTGGATGGATCCCACAAAGCAATCCTTTTGTTTATAGAGCAAACATTTTTCTGGAGTCTTTTTTTTATATAATCATGACTTTGGTTCATCATTTCATAAGGCGTTGGCTAAATATTGAATGTTGGCACCGTCCCCAAAGGTAGTAAACAATTCGACCACTTTAAGTCTCTCTTGCATAAATATTTAATCAAAGTATCAGGTTTTTTTTTTGTTTGCTTGTTTTGCTGTATGCTAGTGTATAGCTGAAATCGATGTATGTAGTTGTTTTTTTTTTAACGGTGGAGAAACTAGTATTTTGTAAAGGTAATATAATGGGGCAGCATCTGCCATGTAAAACAGCTTGCAATTGTCTGAGCGTGGAAAGCTAAGCAGGGTCAGGCCTGGTTATTACTTGGATGGGAGACCCCTCTCTAGTTTCCTGCATTGAGCAGGGGGTTAGACTCTTGTAGGCCCCTTCCAACTCTATATGAAATCTATAAGGCAAGCGCTGCGGTATTGAGACTAGAGATGGGTTAGTATGCAATAATTGGCCAACTTAACAGATTTTGCCACTAGAGCTTTCTTCATAAAGAGTAAGTAACCTGATCCCCATATCGCTACCTCAGCTGCTGCAGTGGGGGCTTGTGCCACTACTACTAAAATGGCATCCAAAAAGTGGGGCAAAATCATCCAGCTGTGCTGGAGTTGCCACTCATACCCCTCAAACTCTGCATGCAGCCCTATGTGCATCCTGGAGAGCACAGGGCTGCTCTGATGGCCTCTTAGATTCTGCATAAGAGGCTGCAGGAGTCTGCCTCTCTCCCCAGCTCTAGCTCTTAGCTGTTTAAGGTCCATGTATACGTCACAGCTTCCAAGTTGTAATAATTGCAAACAGCATCTATGCAGCTGCTTCTCTGCTCAGTGGCTCTGATGTATATTACACCCATCATGTGGATTTCCTGCATTGTGCTGGGAGTCTCCTTTTACCTATTTTAGACTGTGTGTTCCATCCATTCTCCAAGGGGCTGCTTGATGTTGCCTTTTCTGATGGCAGTCAGCACAGAAACTCTGCATGATGTGGAGGTCTCTAGACTTGTTCTGCCATCAGAAGTCTTGAGAATGATTAAAGAAAAAAGTAAATGGCCAGTAACAGACCCAGGGTTTAGTGATCCTAATAAACTGATAGAGATGTGTATGAAATTACTTGATGCCCTTCTATGAGAAATCTGAGTCAAAGTAAAGAAGTTAATGTTCTACAAATAAGAGGGCTTCAGCAATGAAATATTCTAGAGATGCCCTTACCACAGTAGTGAAACTTAAAACTGACTAGATCAAGATTAATAACCGTAAAGTAAACAGAACAAAAGAGAGTTGCCAGCTGACTATGTGGACAGGTTAAGTTAAAAGAAATATTTTTGAGATTTTCGAGAATAAGAGATCCTGAGAAAGATGCCCCTCATGCTATTGAGAGAGCATTTGTTGCAAGATTGTTACCTAAAGTAAAAGAGCAGCTGTAAGACTGTATGTGTGAGATGGCAAACCTTCCACGTGGGTACAAATGATACTGCCAAGCGGAGTTACAAAGAAATCACGGCAGACTTTGAAGAGCTGGGAAGGGAACTCAAGAACTTCGGGGCCCAGATAGTTTTCTCATCCATCCTTCCAGTACTTGGAAGAGGCATAGAAAGGGAAAGAAAAATACTCCGAGTGAATGACTGGCTACGAAGGTGGAGCCGACGTGAGGGATTTGGATTCTGGGACCACGGGCTACACTTCCTGGAAGATGGACTGCTGGCAAAGGATGGGTTGCACCTCACAAGGACTGGGAAGAATGTGTTTGGACACAGCATGAGGAACTTAATCAGGAGGGCTTTAAACTGAATCCAACAGGGGAGGGAGACATAAACTCGGGGGTACCAATGGAAGAAGGCCTCTTTGCCACAATGGAGAGAACAGCTCCAGCGGTGCCCATTGATAGTCTACCACAAAATGTAGGGGGAAAGTCGGACTGTAAAGCACATAGTCTTCAATGTCTCTATACTAATGCCCAGAGTATGGGCAACAAACAAGACGAACTTGAACTCTTGATACATGAGGGCAAGTACGACTTGATAGGGATAACTGAAACCTGGTGGGATGACTCCCATGACTGGAATACGGCAATTGAAGGGTATAACTTGTTCAAAAGGAACAGAAGCAACAGAAAGGGAGGTGGAGTTGCACTGTATGTTAAAAATACGTATCTCTGCACAGAGATACAGGAAGAGGAGCTTGGCAGCCCCATTGAGAGCATCTGGGTTAAAATAAAGGGGGCAAAGAATAAAGCGAACATGGCGGTTGGAGTCTACTACCGACCACCCAATCAAGGAGAAGACGAGGATGGAACTTTTGAAAAACAAATTGCCAGTGTTTCAAGGAGGCACGATGTGGTAGTAATGGGAGACTTCAATTTCCCTGATATCTGTTGGGAGACTTATTCAGCCAAACATGGCCCCTCCAAGAAATTCCTGAGCTGTGCTGCTGATAACTTCCTCCTACAGAAAGTGGAGGAAGGAACTAGAGGATCAGCTATCCTTGACCTGATTCTAACCAACAGAGACGAGTTAGTGGATAAAGTGGCAGTTTCGGGAACTCTGGGGGAAAGTGACCATGTTATACTTGAGTTCTTGATTCTAACAGAAGCAAAAGCTGAGTGTAGCCAAACACGTACCCTGGATTTTAGGAAAGCCAATTTTAACAAACTCAGAACAATGATTAGTAAGATCCCATGGCAAATGACTCTCACGAGAAAGGGAGCCCAGGAGGGGTGGGAGTTTTTAAAAAAGGAAATTTTAAAGGCACAATTGCAAACAATTCCCACAAGGAAAAAAGGCAGAGGGCAACAGAAGAAGCCAATGTGGCTTCACAATAAACTCAAAGATGACCTGAAAACAAAAAAGGACACGTACAGGAAGTGGAAGGAAGGACAGGCTACAGGGGAAGAGTACAGGCAGGTAGCACAGAACTGCAGGAATAGTGTCAGGAAGGCTAAAGCTGAGAATGAGCTAAGGTTAGCGAGGAATGCTAAAAGCAACAAAAAAGCTTTCTTCAGATACATGCACAGTAAAAGACAGAAGAAAGAACTGGTGGTTCAACTACGCAATGAGGATGGCAAATTGATAACAGAAGACAAAGAAAAGGCAGAAGTGTTCAATTCCTACTTCGGCTCGGTCTTCTCCCAAAAGAGGGTCTATGACCCCCCTGGCAAACCTGAAATGCAGACTGAAGGGGCAGAATTGCAGCTTGAGATTGATAGGCAAATGGTCAAGGAGCACCTGATTACTCTGAACGAGTTTAAATCTCCAGGGCCTGATGAGCTGCATCCTAGAGTAATAAAGGAACTGGCAGAAGAACTCTCAGAACCACTGTCTATTATCTTTGAGAAATCATGGAGGACAGGTGAAGTGCCAGACGACTGGAGGAGGGCAAATGTTGTTCCCATCTTCAAAAAGGGCAAGAAGGAGGAACCTGGGAACTATAGGCCAGTCAGTCTGACATCAATCCCCGGGAAGATTTTTGAGCAGATTATAAAGAAGTCAGTCTGCAAGCACCTTGAAAACAATGCAGTGATTACTAGAAGCCAGCATGGATTTGTCAAGAACAAATCCTGTCAGACTAATCTGATCTCATTTTTTGATCGGGTAACCTCCCTTGTGGACTGTGGGAATGCTGTGGACATTATATACCTGGACTTCAGCAAAGCTTTCGACAAAGTGCCTCATGATATCCTGATTAGTAAGCTAGCTAAGAGTGGGCTAGATGGATCAACTATCAGGTGGATCCACAATTGGCTACAGAATCGGACTCAAAGAGTGCTTATCAATGGTTCCTTCTCAAACTGGGGAGAGGTAACGAGCGGGGTACCACAGGGCTCGGTCCTGGGCCCGGTGCTCTTCAACATTTTTATTAATGACTTGGATGAGGAGGTACAGGGAATGCTTATCAAATTTGCAGATGACACAAAGTTGGGTGGAACAGCTAACACTCTGGAAGACAGAAACAAAATTCAAAGTGACCTCGATAGGCTGGAGCGCTGGGCCGAAAACAACAGAATGAAATTTAACAGGGATAAATGCCAAGTGCTGCACCTAGGGAGAGGAAACCAAATGCAGAGTTACAGAATGGGGGACACTTGGCTCAACAATACTACAAGTGAGAAGGATCTTGGAATTGTGGTAGATCACAAACTGAATATGAGCCAGCAATGCGACGTGGCTGCAAAGAAGGCAAATGCAATTTTGGGCTGTATTAATAGAAGTATAGCTTCCAAATCGCGGGAAGTGATAATTCCCCTTTACTCGGCACTGGTTAGGCCTCATCTTGAGTACTGCGTCCAGTTCTGGGCACCTCACTTTAACAAGGACATAGACAAACTGGAGAGGGTTCAGAGGAGGGCAACAAGGATGATAAAGGGACTGGAAACAAGGCCCTATGAGGAGAGACTGAAAGAACTGGGCATGTTTAGCCTTCAGAAGAGGAGACTGAGGGGAGATATGATCGCACTCTTCCAGTATTTGAAGGGATGTCACACAGAGGAGGGCAAAGATCTCTTCTCGTTCATCCCAGTTTGCAGGACACGGAATAATGGGCTCAAGTTACAGGAACCTAGATTCCACCTAAACATCAGGAAAAATTTCCTGACTGTCAGAGCAATAAGACAATGGAATCAACTACCTAGGGAGGTGGTGGGCTCTCCCAGTCTGGAGGCATTCAAGGTGCGGCTGGACAGACATCTGTCAGAGATGCTTTGACCTGGATTCCTGCATTGAGCAGGGGGTTGGACTCGATGGCCTTGTAGGCCCCTTCCAACTCTACTTTTCTATGATTCTATGAAGTCTGGCTGATTTAACTAATTATGCCAATCACTGCATGCTGCTACATGGAAGCATTTTTTAGCGTGACAAAGTCACAACTGTGGTTGGCTACCATTACTGGCCATCACTGAGCCATGAGTGTAGTCTAATGCCATGTGGCTTCTTGAGCAAGCAGTGTTCAAATGCTCTCCTTGTCTATATGAGCTAGAGCAGGGCTCTCCAACCTTGGGTCCCCAGATGTTGCTGGCCTACAGCTCCCAGCATACCCAGCCAGCTACATCTGGGGACCCAAGGTTGGAGAGCCCTGAGCTAGAGCTTTAGAAAGAGATTGTGCCATTCTGTTTGGCATACACTTACCTTAATGGCAGTCAGTGGTGGCCCTGCATTGAGGATGCTCTGTGTAATCAGTATCTGAATCCTTACTGATGACTTGTATAAAAGCAAGTGGCTGTGAATGCCCAGGGTTAACATGGCTGACCCTTTCTTTTGTTGTAGGTGAAATTCGATGCTACTGTGATGCTGCACACTGTGTTGCAACAGGTTATATGTGCAAGTCTGAGCTCAACGCTTGCTTCTCTAGACTGCTTGACCCACAGAACAGCCATTCTCCACTTACTCATGGCTGCTTGGACTCTCTCGCAAGCACATCAGAAATCTGTCAAACTAACCTAGCCCGAAACCACTCTGGTACTGCCATACCCACGTTGGAGTGTTGTCATGAAGACATGTGCAATTACAGAGGGCTATATGATGTCCTCTCTCCTTCCAGGGGGGAGCTTTCGGGTAAGTAAAGCTCTTGTCTGATGCACAGGTAGCAGGCAAGACTTTGTCTGTTTGTTAATAATTTTGGTCTTGAATATAACTAGACACACTAGATGGGAATGCATGTGGCTAGATGTATCTCTGCCAAATAGCTCTTGCATGTGCATTAGCATGAAACACAAAGCTTGTTCCTTCCTTTCTAACTGGTCTGGCATCTTGCCAGGGAAAACTTGTTTAGGGAGGAGCACTGGCTTAAATCTAAATGTGGCCCAATTTAGACTGGGAAAAATAAAACTCTTTAGAATACGCAACTGAAATTTATTGGAGCCTGTTAAGTTTTAATGAGACAAAACAACAACAGCTTTAATTTAAAACTGTGCTGTTGGTTACCTTGCATTCATCAAGTTGAAATAGTTAAATCAAAGAGAGGGAAGTACAAAGAATTTTCTCCCATAGCATGGTGCATAACAGCCTTTCCCAACCTGGTGTCCTCCAGATGTTTTGGGACTACAATTCCCAGCATATTGGCTGGGGCTGCTGGGTATTGAAATCTAAAACCTCTGGAGGGCACCAGGTTGGGGGAGGCTGCTATAGAAAGTATTGGTGGTGCAGCTCCACTGATGCCCTGCAGGACAAAGGAACAGGCATTGTCTGTGTCGCTGACACTGGGTGTATCCATTTACATATTTATTCAATTTAAAACTATTTTAAGTCTGTTTTTTAGGGTGAAACCTCCGAATACATGGGCCTGGTATATCCATAACACCAATTTTGTTGTATGGCAGAATGGATCTATCTCACAGAGTGATCCTATGCCCCCCTAGACAGTCTAGGAGGCCATAGGATACTTCAGATTCCCAGAAAGAATTGCATTGGCTGCTTCTAGGAGGGAGGGGTAACAGGGGTGGTTCGGTGGGAGGGGAGGAGAAAGCCTCCTTCCTTCCCTGTCCAAAGTGCTGCAGCTAGACAGCTGTCCGCGCAGGGCGGAAGGAGCGGGGAGGCAGAGATTGCCTCTGCCGCTTTCTCCACCCTGCATTGGATGCCCGTAATCCTCTGCATTCGGGGTCTTATGGGCATCGCCATGGCCTTGCGCCCTTAGTGATCTATGACTCTGCAGGATGCCTCTTGACTATTTCTGGTATATACGGTTTTCAGGGATGGGGAACATGCGGCCTGTGGGCCAGCTGCAGCCCACGGGGATGGGGGGTTCTCCTCACCTGTAAGCTTCTTTTGCTGTTATCTCTGATCAGTGATTGGAGATATAAAGGCATTTGAGTTATCTGCAAGCCTGAAAGCTATTGCATAGAATTGCTGCTGTCCTTTGCAGGCATCAAAGTTGTAGATGCACATTATTATGTATATCTTCTTATGCTCACTACAGTTGTACCTCGATCTTGAGCTAGATAAACTACCTTTCTGTAACAACAACTTGGAACGTTATCAATCATGTGTTTAAGTCATGAGGAGAAATTAAAAAAGAAATAAAACATTAAAAATATTTTAACTGCAGCCATTAAGTAAACAAAACGTTATTAAGAAAATACTGTGCCTTTAATTTTGAAGAGGCACAAAGCTGCATCTGTGCTAGTTTATAGAGAAGATACTTTAATAAGGTTAATAAACAAATCCAAACAAATCATGCTGGGGGTCTTTGGCTTTTTTGCTTGCATGCAACAGCTGCTTTGTCATCCCAGAAGTAAATACAGTCATTGGTAAAACACTTTTTAAAACACCCTGTTATAGTCCTTTTAAAAAAAACAAACCGACTTCTGTAGCATTTCTTGGTTTGCAAAGTACTTCACAATTCTCATTTATCCTTGCAATCCTGTGAAGAAGTTAGGCTGAGAGATCGCACCTTGCCCAGCACTGCTTATGTAAACTACATAGCTGGTGCCATTTCACACATTACACTTTGGAGCAAACCCAGGTTTGCCTCTAGGCACTTACTCAATAGATTCAGCCAGTCATGCTTCCCTGATGAGTGTACCTGTGTGCTAATGCATGTTTTGTTGTACTGATGCTTTACATTTTAAAGATGTGCACCTAAGCATGTAGCATGTGGAGTAGCTCTGAGTTGGAACTGGAATCTGGGTTGCCAGTGTCTTAAGTTCTATATACTGTACCACACTGACCTTTTATTTTTAGAGATGTGCGCATCTCTGGCTATGGAAATGGCCTTCTGTTTGCTACAGTGGTTCTAACTACAGAGGTGCATTGTTGTGTAAATGCTACAGCAGGGGTTAACATAGGTGACTTAGCACCAGTGCAGAGCCTATTTGAGGCCTACAGAGCATAGCTGGGTTTCTTAGGGTTCAACTAATTCTGGGTAGTGCTCAAGTTATGTGGGAAATGAAATAAAGAAGCTCTGCCCCTTTACTTCCTCCAGTTTATGCCTCAATCCCCCCACATTAGTCAGGGGGAAGTCTCAAAAAGTAGGGTCTCCCCTCCCCCCAAATCAAGCTAAGAATTGACTTCTGGGTGTACAGCACTGAGACTGAATTTATTGTTATTTATTTATTACTGGATTTCTAAAACAGACTATTGGATTTCTTTAAGTCTTTCAGTACTTAAAGCCCTCACAAGGCTACATACAATAAATAGAACATAACAGTATAATAATACAAATATAAGAACACAATTCTTAAAATGTATCCCAAAAATGCTTCTAAAAGGAACAGTACTAAGAATCCTTAGGATAGCAATTAATAAAATTAATACATGCCTGTGGCTTACGCTGGCTCAGCTTGTCTGAGTGTGGAAAGCTAAGCCGGGTCAAGCCTGGTTATTACTTGGATGGAAGACCCCTCCTCTAGTTTCCTGCAGGGGGTTGGACTTGATAGCCTTGTAGGCCCCTTCCAACTCTATGATCTATGAAATCTATGAAAATGCAGATAGAATTTAAAAAGTCTTCAATTAAAAAAAAGATAATGATGGAGCTGCACGAACCTTGGGGGTGGGGGTGAATTTCACAAAGGCAGGGGCCACCACGGAGAATGCCCTGCTCCTAGTACCCACCAATCTTAGATCTCTTAATGATGGGCCTGAGAGCAGGGCCATCATTAGTAAGTGACTTGAATGACTTACTGTCTTATTAATTTATTCCTAACTTTTTCTCCTTGCAGGACAAGGGAGCAGATATCAGCACGATAACAGCCGAAACCTCATCACTAAAGTTCAAGAGCTGACCTCCTCAAAAGAACTATGGTTCAGGGCAGCGGTCATTGCCGTCCCCATAGCTGGTGGGCTGATCTTGGTGCTCCTCATCATGCTGGCTCTGCGCATGCTCAGGAGTGAAAACAAAAGACTGCAAGACCAGCGGCAGCAGATGCTCTCCCGATTGCACTATAGCTTTCATGGGCATCAATCCAGAAAAGGCCAGGTTGCCAAGCTAGACTTGGAATGCATGGTGCCAGTGACGGGTCACGAGAACTGTTGCATGACCTGTGACAAGATGCGACAGCCAGACCTCAGCAATGACAAAATACTTTCACTTGTCCACTGGGGAATGTATGGCGGGCATGGAAAGCTGGAATTTGTGTGATTACTTCTTTTTGTTTTGTTTTTTAAATTTTATATATATAAGTTCTTAAAAATTGCTAGAAAAAGGCCTTTGGGTTCTGCTGGACAGGAGCACTTTATAGGGGGGAAAGTCTACAGTTACTAATCCTTTTAAAGAGAACAAAGGACCTCTGCAGATTGAACCTTGGATATGTCTTCCGAAGGATTCCAAAAGTTATCTTATTTGCACAGAGTAAATACACTCAAATGTATTGTTTGCTTTAAAATTATGAAAGCAAAAATGAGAAGTTGTACACACTGTTACCAGGGTTGACTGAGCTGTAGAGAGATGGGATACTATTAAACTGTATGCAAGTTCTGATGTAAAGATTTGTGGTTTTGTGTATGAAGCACTATTAAAAGTGTTTGCTTAGAGCAGTGGTGGGGAACGTCTGGCTTCCGGATGTTGTTGGGACTCCCAACTCCCATCATCCTTGACCATTGGCTGTGTTGACTGGGGCTAATGGGAGTTGGGGTCCCAACAACATCTGGAGGGCCACAGGTTACCCACCCCTGGCTTAGAGTTTCCTTTAGTGTCTGGCATGGTTCAAATGATGTGAACTCAAGTTTTCATCAGCAAGTGCACGCACATACATGAAGTTACACCATTCCCTTGTTAGCTTTTTCATTGCTTAAATTGGGGGCGGTGGGCAAATTGTGACCCTCCAGATGTTTTGGCCTACAACTCCCCACCAGTCCTAGCTGTCATAATCACAAAACATCTGGAGGACCACAAGTTCCCCACCCCTGGTTTGAACTTTCCAAACAAGTTTTATTCTATCATAAGCCGTTTTTGTTGCTATAAGGGCAAATGGCTTCTTCATCCTGCCATTGTGTTTTAGGAGGTTTAACTTGCCCTCGTTGATATTTGTGGGGAATCTACAAATTCCAGCTTTTGCGTAATACTGAACACATTTTAATATTTTGCTAAGCAGCATGGAATAGAACCAAGCTGCTCAACATCCGTACTCTCAGTGGCCACTTTATTCTCCATACAATAGTCCAGGGCACGAAACACTCTGTTATTGATGATCAAGTTGAGTAATATAATAAAGTTGGATTCACTTGGCAGTAAAGGCTACAGAGGTATGGAACCAAGCCCTCATGGATGGTACAAGGAATGACGGTGGTGCAGTGATTAGGGTGTTGAAGGAGAACTAGGGAGACCCGGGTTCAAATCCCCACTCAGTCATGAGGCTCATTTGGTGACCTTAGACCAGTCACTTTCTCTTTACCTTACCTACCTCACAGGGTTGTTGTGAGGCGAACATGCAGGGAGAACTGTTGTAAGCTTGGACACTTAACAGTGGTCCTTGTTATCTAGGTTTGGTCCAACCGGACTTTGGCAGCCAAAGAAGACAGAGGCGAAACTTTAGTTCCAAAGCTTTATTGAGTGCACTCAATGGCAATTTCTCTGCAGGTCAGGCGCACAGGACTGACCAGATAGGAAGAGCCTCGCCCCCCTGGGCAAGGGTTAGATAAGCAAACTACTACTTTCTACTGCGCTTGCGTGTTACTGGGCAAGCCTTACTTTGTGTCCTGTTTTACTACAACCTGATTGGGGCTTCTGTCTTGTTGCTAGCTCCTGGGTGTTGGGGGCTTTCCAGCCTCCGGACATCGGCGCCATTTCGAAGTGTTTATGGCGCAGTTTAATATTTCTACAACAGAACCATGCACAAAATAAAAGCCAGAGTAGGCAGAGGCAACATCACCATATAAAATGCCTTGGTAAATAAAGATGTCTTAACTTGGCTAAAAGCTCTGTCATGCCAGCGGCAGGTGTATTTGTTTGAGGAGGGTGTTCCAAAGTCATGGCATCAAGAGAGAAAAGAAAAGAGAAATTGTTGCATGACCTGTGACGATGCGACAGCCAGACACGGGTCACGAGAATTGTTGCATGACCTGGGGCAAGATGCGACAGCCAGACTTCAGCAATGACAAAATACTTTCACTTGTCCACTGGGGAATGTATGGCGGGCATGGAAAGCTGGAATTTGTGTGATTACTACTTCTTTTTTTAAATTTTTTTTTTATATATAAGTTCTTAAAAATTGCTACAATAAGTTCTTAAAATTGCGAAGGAGGGGTCCTTTGTCGATACATAATTTACCTCCAAAGGAAGGCACTCGGAGAAGGGCCTCTGTAGAGATCAGCTGGGATAAATATGAGGGCTGCTTTATACCCTCCAGTATGGATTAAACATTTTGATTCCCTGATGCACATGATCCAGAGAAAGTTAATTGTGGTTATCCCATAGAAATCAGTGGGACAAGCAGGACTTAACTTCTGGCAGATTGGGGGCCTTTCTTTCACAAGCTACGATTGGATAGAAATGGGTATATGCCAATGTTCTGATCCAGCAAGGGAGAGCTGTGTGTAGAAACATGGTGCAATCCCATGACTGGAACATTGGAAGCTGCCTTATAGCATGCCAGACTACCTGTCAAGCCTAGTATTGGCTAATGGGGCAGTATGCCTATGTACGCCAGTTGCTGGGGAACATGGGTGGGATGGTGCTGTTGTACTCATGTCCTGCTTGTGGGATCCCTTGGGCAGCTGGTTGGCCACTGAACAGAATGCTGGACTAGATGGACCCTTGGTCTGATCCAGCAGGGCTTTATGTTCTTCTGTACTCCGACTGGCAGCAGCCTTCCTGAATCTCCGGCAGAGGTCTTTCCCATCACTTGCTACCTGAGCCTTTTAAATTGGAGATGCTGGGGACTGAACCTGGGACTTTCTGTCTATAAAGCCACTGAGCTAGTGCTCCACGCCTGCTTTGCTACATGTTGATTCTCTGCATAGATGCATTCAAGAGATGGTCCAGGACATGTCCAAGTTGCAACCAATGGAGAGGTACACCTTTGCAAGATGGCAAAGGCTGCCAGGCTCTGCCTCTCAGGTCTTTCATGGATGCTCTTAAACATATTTGTACATCACCCAGAGAAAATATTGATGCCTGCAGAAACTGGGTTGCTTGTGCAGTTGGGATGGCCAGCCTGGTTGCACCCAGGTATATTCCATTTGCCACTGCAGTTGTGTGAGTTAATAATTTGAAATCCTACTGCAGGAAAGGTTAAAAGACAAAATGAGCTACCCAATACTTGCAAAGGAGTTCAAAGCGTATATTTAAATGGCCAGTCCAAAGACCTATTTTGCTGCACCCAGAAAAGCTCTGGTCTTAAGCCAACAATTCTTAAACCAGTTCAGAACCCCCTAATTACCTAAACCAGGAGTGGGCAACTTGCAGCCTTCTAGATGTTTTGGCCTACAACTCCCATCAGCCCTAGCCAGCATAGCCAATGGTGAGGGATGATGGGAGTTGTAGGCCAAAACATCTGGAGGGCCGTAAGTTGCCCACCCTTGACCTAAAAACACCAGGGGAATAAACTCCATTGAACACACTGGGGACTTCTGAATAAACATGCATAGGATTGCGCTGTTAAGATTATTTCATAGCACTGTTGATTCTAGCAAGCTGAACCAATGAGCGATTGTGCTCAGTACCACATGCAATGAATGTATTTTCACATCTGTAAGTAGAAAGAAAAAACCCAGATAGGAAAATAAAATAAAATCCAGTGTCTGAAATGTGTCCTAGATTGCAATTCTATGCACACTTACAGAGGAGTAAACTGTTGAGCTCGAGGGACTGACTTCTAATAAACACAGAATTGGGCTGCATGTCTGCTTTGTGTCCCTCCCTCATTTCCGCCTCTGATTTTTTCTTTCTTTCCCGAAGCAGTCATGGTTATGGCTTTTCTTATGTCTGCTGATTCCCGTCTCCCCAGCAATTGTATGTCTCTCTTCTTGACTCCTGCTTAACTGATTCTATTAAAAAGCCCTTACACCACAGGGGGGTTGACCTCCTTCTGAAATACCAAATGTGTCTGCTTTGGAAATCACAAAGTTCCCCTCCTCAAAAGGGTCTGCAAATCTGGTTTCAATATTGGGTGATTACAGGCAGAGCGGGGAGCTTGAAAGTAACCAGTCTCCTCTGGTAGCTGGGGCAACTGGGCAGTGTTATCTGGGTGGCAAATCTGGGTCTTGTGAGCTATCTTACTTATTCCAGTGTTTACAGCTGCCAAAGCCAATAAATTCAGTCCAGATTAATTCACATGTAACGGATCAGAATCCAGCCCATGGGGCTCAGAAGTGGAGTCTTTGCTTTCTCTTGCTTTAGGGCAAAAAGCGTTGAAGGTCCCCCCTCATCCCCCTGCTGCTGCCTTGGCTTTCCTCTGTATACAAGCCCCTTCTTGGAGGCTTCCTAATGCAAACCTTTTGTTCTATGAAGCAGCAATTTTATTAGAAATCCCATTAACGTCATCAACCTATATACCCTTGTAAGCCACTTTTGATTTTGATTTTTTTAAAGCAGGGTATACAATTTGATGGTGTTAATAGGATGTCCATCTTCTAATAAAATTGCTGCTTCATTTCTGTTTAGGAGAGCCAGCATGGCGTAGTGGTGAGAGTGTTGGACTGGGAGTCGGGAGATCCGGGTTCTAGTCCCCGTTCAGCCATGAAACCCACTGGGTGACTTTGGGCCAGTCACTGACTCAGCCTAACCTACCTCACAGGGTTGTTGTGAGGATAAATATAAATAAAATAAAAAGGTTTGAAAGAGAAAGAAATGAAGGTTTGCTTGCTCTCCATTAGAATGGGCATGTGTCTGTGTCTATCTGTCATCTATATTTAATCTCTATACAGTCATGCCTTGGATTGAGAGCATAATTCGTTCCGGAAACGTGCTTGTAATCCAAAACACTCATATCAAAACGAAATTCCCCCAAAAAAATTTGTACAGAGATTTTTAATTTAAGCCGTATTGCAAGACGTCGCTTGTATATCAAGTAAAAAAAAAAATTAAATATTTAAAAAATTGCTTGTCTTGCAAAACGCTCTCAAACCAAGTTACTTGCAATCCAAGGTATTACTGTATAGACATGCTCCTAGGGTTCAGACAACACAATAACCCACATTTCAACAACCCATGGTTCAACTACCCTCACTCAACCCATACTTAACCCTTGAGTGTTATGTTGTCTGAACCCAATGGGTTGGATCCCATTATTTAACTGAGTGCAACTGGGCTAGCTGAAGCAGACGCTCATACCCCTTCCTGCCCACCGCAGCCATTCCAGCCCCCTGGAAATGCTATATATGGATGCGTTCGGCAAATGCACTTTTCATGAATGGAGCCCTTCAGCCCACAGAAGGCATATCCTGAATCCAACTCAATATATGTAAATAAGTGAATGGAGGAAGGGAAATGGAGGCATGGATAAGCAGAGGAAGGATATGTGGATGGTGACCAAACATAAAATTAACACTTGGATGTTTCAGCTTCCACCTTCTCAGTACAATGGTTGGGGTTTCAGATGAACACTGGGAGCCAAGGCGGCTGTTTTTAGAACATTACAGATAGAAGAATGCTAAAGAGTGTGGTATGTGCAAGAGATTTTTTTGTTTTTAAAGAAAAATCAAAGGTTAGACGAAAAGTAAGTGTTATTTCCACATTAAGTCCATGGGTGTTAGGGCCTTGAATCTATCCATAAGTACTCCCTTCTAATATCCCTAGATTTGATGATTTATAGGAAATATTTTTAGCTGAGAGCCAGCGTGGTGTAATGGTTAGAATGCTGGACTGGGACTCGGGAGATTCAGGTTCTAGTCCCCAGTCAGCCATTAAGCTCCCTGGGCCAGTCACTGACCCTCAGCTTAACCTGCCTCACATGATTGTTGTGAGGCTAAAATGGAGAGGACCATGGAACCACCTTGGGTTCCTTGCAAGAGGAAAAAAACCTGGATATAAATGTAAAACAAAATAAATTAAAAAACAAAAACTAAGCCAGAGAACATGGGCCCATCCTCTCACAGGCCATCATTTCACCCTTACCAGGTCTGGCCATAAGTGATTCCAAATCAGACCTAGATCTTTTGCCTGGGCAATAGTGCAATTTAGGCCTTATGTGGTTGGGAGCAAAATTCTTGCTCACCACCTCCAGCTGCCTGCTTGTTCCTCTCCTACCTTTCTGCTCTTTGTGGCTAGGAAAGTGTGCTTTCAGACAGAGGGGTCCTATGGCAAACCATCAGAAGGCATCGTGCAGCTATTCTTGTCTTCTCTTTCTGAATGGATTTTCAATGGTAAGAAAAAAGATGGAAGATGTGGTGCGAAAACACAGGAGGAATTTGAGTGGAAGACCTTGTACAATTCCGTGAATGAGGCAGAGTGATGGCATAATAAAAGCCTAGTCTGGAAACATCCATAGTTCAGTCCCTTTCTGAACTATGGCTGGTCCCTGATCCTGCAGGTACCCAACTTTGGCTCTGTCTCCTTGGCTACCAGCCCAGTGCTGACTCCAGTGTAGTCATAGCTATTTCTCCCCTTCCCTTTGAACGCCACACTATTCTTTGATTGATAAGAAGGTACAAATATTGAGGTATAAACAAATGCACAACAAATGGAGGGAGGACTTTATTGCAGGCGTGTTGAAGCACTTTCAGCCTGAGGGCCAAATTCAATTTTGGAGAAGCTCTTGGACTCTGCATTCCAAGGGGAAAGGCCCAAAAATTCCAGAAATACCAAAAATACCAACATATTTTATCTTAAATCTCCTACTGCCAGTAATTAAGGCTTAGGAGAGGCTTCAACCTTTTAGAATGGGGGGGGGGAAAACCTTTCAGAAACATCAGCCTTTCTAGGAGACTGTGGGGAAGGAGCTGAACCCTGAAGAATGACCACCTTAGTAGCATCTCACACTAGAAACGTATTAACGACAAAGCATCCCCAAAAGGCCAAAAGAGGGCTGAAGATTTACCAGGCGGAGAGGACTGGAAAATTTGGACTATCCTTGGTAAAACAGGGACCTTTGGAGCACATGCTCTCATGCACATACATGCACACAGATAAATACAGGAAATCTGCAGAGGCACGCGCAAGCAGCTTGCCAGCCCCCAGCTCCTCTTTGCTACTCTGTGGTGTGCAAGCCTGTGCCTAGGCTTCTGTAGGGAAGCAGCAGAGGAGGCGTGTGGGCAGTTTGGTGGCTGTGGCAAAGCTGGGCTGCCTTGGCTTCACTCCTCCAGACACCCACTCGAGAACTCTGAGTCATAAATGGGTCAGTGGGCTTCCCGAATGGAGAGAGCAGCAGCAGCAGCAGCAGCAGCAGCAGCAGGAGTCTGAGAGGAGGGCAAAGCGGCGAGCATGTCAGCTGCCACTGACGTGACAGAAACGTGGCTGTTGCCATAGTGTCGTCATCCCTTTGCCCCTAATTTGCAGCTTGGTTGCTGGGGCAACAGAACCACAGGCATAAGCAGGCAGAGGGCCGCAGGCTGGGCTGGTGCTCACACTCTCAGCTTTGCGAGCCTGTGCTGAGGGAAGGCAGCCGTGAGCAGTGGTGCTTTCTGCTGTCTGGTTGACTGTGGGTCCCAGCAGGTGCTTGCCCATGCCGGCTGCTGGTGCCAAGGCCTGTCTTTGCCTCTGTGGGGGCTTGACAAGATCTGGCTGCTGTTGGCAGAGGGAAGGGAAGCAATGTGACCTGGGTGTGTGTTGAGGCTTGTAAATCGGGAGACTTTTGTTGAGAGAGGAAAAAAGCCACCAGGCCAGGCGCTCAGGGCCAGAGGTACCACTTGGCACCATCATCATCAGGCAGCTGTCAGGGCCTCAGGGCCCACCACAGGTCACTTCATGGGCAGCCCCTCCCTAAAATGGAGCCTGCCCTGCACAGGGTTGAATGGAGTGGTCCAGGGCCGTCGTCAGTCCTTATAGAAATGAACTTTGATTCAGTCAGCTGGTCAAATATATTTGTTGAAAAACCCACTGGCGGTCACTATGAGATCACAAGGAGATGCAGTTGTGTTTCTTTATTGTAAATGGATTTGACAAACTGGAAAAGAGAGACAGAACTGTCTCAATAAAACAGGTTCCAGGACTGAACACTGGCTCGGCTGAAGCTCTGAGAAGAACTCCAGTGGTTCTGTATACTAAAACATAATCCAAGCCCATTTTCCTAGTCATTTGTTTCTAGCCCAACTATACATGGTGGGGCTGAACTGGGATCAGATCTCCCAACACTTTTTCTTGTTTGCCTTAAAGCAGCTGCGAGGGGTTCTGAATTTGATTAGAAGGGTGGTGCTGGGGAGGGGGATTGAACCCTGCACTTTCCCCTGCAATCTCAGTCTCTCCCTCCCACTCTGCCCTGCAAAGTTGTGATTAGTTCCATTGCCTTTTTTTTTTCCACTTCAGGGTGGCTAATAGCTTGAAGGGGATGATTTAGATCAGGAAAACTGGGGATAAGAGAGAAAGGGTTAACCCCCTTTCCAAGTGCCATTGCTTTGATCAAATTCAGTGACACCCCCCCCCCACACACACATTTAATGTAAATATGAAAATATCAAGAGATCCAGCCATGGTCTTCTAGCATCATGAGCAGTGTTCTCCAACCTTGGGTCCCCGGATGTTTTTGGCCTACAACTCCCAGCATGCCCCAGCCAGCATAGCTGGCTGGGGCATGCTGGGTTGTAGGCCAAAAACATCCGGGGACCCAAGGCTGGAGAACACTGATCTAGAGGATAATGTTGCTTGGAATAGGATGGTTTGATTCTCCCCTCAGCCATCTCTCTCTCTCTCCCCCCCCTCAAATGGCTCTGTCTGTCCCTGTCCAAAAAATACCCATTGCGCTGTCAAAACCCTGTTTTAAAAGGGAGCCCGAGTTATGACAGCTAGCTGTTAAGACTCCTTCCCCCTGAAAATGGGGTGAGATGCACTTCTGCACTTCCCCGAGCAGCTAGAGTCTCGGGGGTGGGGGTGAGGAGTGCAAAATGTACAGGACTCTGAAGAAAGTCAGGGCAGAAAAGAAACAGACGAGGATCTCATTGCAAAGGGGGTGTAAATCTCACCACCCGCTTTTCATGAGCAAACAGCTATCAAGAGAAAGCAAAGTAGCCCCCCCCCCCAATTTGGATCTTTTCTGGGTCAATGTCCAAGGGTTGGCGTCTGCTTCACTTTGACAGAAGGTACCCCCCCACCCCAGGACATGGCCCAGCTTAGGCTTCTCCCATTTTTGCACCTGTGGAACT
The DNA here is from genome assembly GCA_021292165.1 of Shinisaurus crocodilurus. Classification (NCBI taxonomy): domain Eukaryota; kingdom Metazoa; phylum Chordata; class Lepidosauria; order Squamata; family Shinisauridae; genus Shinisaurus; species Shinisaurus crocodilurus. The sequence goes on along the minus strand of CM037880.1, from coordinate 26,369,390 downwards.
GCGGAGGTCCACAGCTGCACAAGTGCGGCCAAATATATATATATATATATATATATATATATATGTGAAAAATACAAACATATTTGTGCATATTGTGGGTGCAATTTAAACAAATATATAGTTTGCCAACCACTGACAGCCCCTCTAATGTGCTGCTTGGGCACACTGAGGGGGATGCCACTGGCCGTCAAAACAGAGATTGAGAGAACTGGATGTCAAACTGGAGATCGTGATCTCCGCAGGGTGGTGGGTGGTGGTGGTGGGATGGGGCAGGTTAAAGAGGGAGAAAAGCTGCAGTGAGCAAAAAAAAAAAGGGCTCACGATCATGGTGGGGGGTGGGGAGCAGACAAGTCGGTCCTGCCACAGAGTCCCCTGGGATACCCATGGGGGGACCGAGAGGGAAAGGGGGGGGCAATCCATGGTGAGCCCGATTGTCTGTCAGGCACACCTTAGGTCAGTGCTTTCCAAACTTGGGTCCCCAGATGTTTTTGGCCTACAACTCCCAGCAGGCCCCAGCCAGCTATGCTGGCTGGGGCATGCTGGGAGTTGTAGGCCAAAAACATCTGGGGACACAAGTTTGGAAAGCACTGCCTTAGGTTGTTCGAGGAACAACCCACCCACCGTGACTTATTGTTGGGTGGTTATCGTGATGTGCGAACCTGCCCCCCCCCCCAGCCTAACCTACCTCACAAGACTGTTTCAAGGATGAAGAGGGATAACCCCATGGACAACGCCCCCGACTTCTTAAACTCAAGGCTGGGAAATAGATGTGACAAATAAATATGACCAAAATAGAGCATGTTGCATATTCAGCAATGCAATGAAGTCAAAATAAGGGCTTAGTGAATTCAAAGTGCTGACAGAATAATAAAATGGGCAATGTAGAAAGGTCTAAATGTATTCTGTGGTATTTAAATGAGGGCAGAATTTGGCCCTCATACTTCCAAGAGCGGTATAAGAAGATTAACTCCTGAAGAACAAAGAGCTGTTGTCACAAAGGGGCCTTAGTAATGAAAGCCAGCCCAAGAGAATGGATGTGTCTGAGGTAAGCAGAATTCTCACATTATTGAATTTTTGAAATAGTTTCCCTTGAGGCATCGGTGGATTCTCTTTTGGTCAGGTGTGCCTGTTCATATACTGTAAGCAGTGGGGCTCTTCTCGCTTTGGCTATAGGATTTCATTAGTGACAGGGTGGGTTGAATCAACCATCTTATGAGATTTCCATAAAAACAACAGCCCCCCAAAAGGGGGAGGGGTTAGGGGAAAGATTAAGGTTATCTCTCTTTGGGAGTCTGATGTCTCCAACAATATGAATCCAGGCTCCCTCCAAATAAACAAATACTGTCCTTTCTTTTGTTTTACCCCTAGACTTTGTTTCCAGCTCTCATAATCCCTCTGGGGGAAGCCTGAAGTAAAATAAACAGCAAATAAAAGAAGCCAAGAGGCTGAGATACAGACTTGCAACACACACACACACACACACACACACACACACACGCACGCATACACGCACACACACAGTGCAGAAGTTAATTCATTAATTTGATTGATTTGTACCCCAACTTCTTCTACCAAGAAAAAAGGCACTCAAGGGGGCTTGCAATCATATATAAAAATTGATTAAAACAATAATAAAACAAATGCTTTAAAACACAATTAAAAACACAACAATAACAGAACTAAAACAGCACCCAACCCAACAGACCCACTTACATGCCAAAGGCCTTTGCCTGCTGGTGGGAGGACAGCAGAGAGGGAGTGAACCTCTTCTCCCTGTCTCCCTCCGCAGGGAGTTCCTGTTGGAATATGCAATGAGAAGATGTAAACTCTGCAGGGAGGGTTTGCTTTCTTTCTTTCTTTTTTTTTTTAAAGTCAACTGCCCATTAAAGGGTTAAGGGCACAGTCTGTGTACAGTCTGGTTGAAGGGCAGGGGGCAGGATTCAGTGGACTGAACTGCTTGACTGACTCAGGGGACATAATGCTGGACATTGCTTAGCAACAGGTTTGAATTCCATTCTAACACTCCTCTGACAGATAGACCAGTCTAGAGTTAACTGACTGCTGTCTAGTGTTAACTGACTTACGGTAACTGACGCTTGCTGGGTTTAGCAAGGAGGATTGACCTGTGTGCTTTCCTTACCTCAAAGAATAGCTTGAGTAATGTTTAAGAAACTGCACCGCTGTAACCATCAAGCTTTAGTACCTGGGTAATCTTATGTTACAGTTATTTATCTTTTAAAAAGCATCTACTTTAGAAAACAAGTCCTGTGTGTGTGTGTGTGTGTGTGTGCTTGAGAGAACACTGCTGCTGCTTTTGCGCACTGCCATCAGTTGCACAGCCTGGGAGCGGCCACCTAGAAGGGCCTCTTTCGCGTCGCCACCAAACGCACCTCTGAAGGTGGCGGTCTCGAAAAAAAGGACCTCTCGTGAAGATCTGAAGGCCCAGGCAGGCTTCTATGCGAGAAGGTGGTCTTGCCATTGTCCAGCCAACCTTGAAAAAGAGTATTCCGTTCTCAGACGATAGTCCGGGAAGGGGGGTGGGGGAGAGAAACACTTTGCCACTAGTTTTCAGAAGCAACTAATGATTATGCGTGCTTTAAGTTTTTAGTTGCTCAACCTACTGCCTCTTAGAAATATTTTGGCGTTTTTAGAAAAAGAACAGAGTAACTGGTTCTGCTGGTATAGCCCAAGATAGGGGTGCCAACTCCTGATTTCTGGTACATGGTGTAAGGTGGCCACTTACAAATTGCCAAAAAAAGAGGACAAAAAAAGAGGACACAAATTTGCATATGCTAATTTATAAGTACAGATGCAAATTTAGAATTAATGATTATGATTTAAATAGAAATACAGTCCATCTCACCATAGTGTGGAATGCTGTGACCAGGCAAGCCGTGTGCCTGCCTGTTCCGTCTGCGGTCCAGGTGATAACTGGGAAGGGCAACAGTTCTTAGGGTTCTTTATCTTTAAACCGGAATTGGACTGAACAGCCCTTCAAATAGAGCAGTATTCTCCAACCTTGGGTCCCCAGATGTTTTTGGCCTACAACTCCCAGCATGCCCCAGCCAGCCCAAGGTTGGAGAATACTGAAATAGAGGATGCCTTCAAAGAGAAGACGGTCATCCAGCAGCCCTTCATACAATTAGTTATTTATTTACAGTATTTTTACCCCACTCTTCAGCAAAAAAAGACTCCCAGAGCGGCTTACAAAGATTAATAATGTAACAATCCCTGCCCTAAGGCTTACCATCTAAAAAAACATGACACAAAAAACGGAAAAGGGATTGGGAGGGAGAGAGGAGGAAAAATAGAGGACTGTTCTCTGTAAAAGGGGACCTATGGCCACTCTCTATATGGGTGGGGCTAGAGGCAGAGTCCAGGTGGGACAGGGTGTGTGGAACAACTCCAGGTAGGTCAGTGGGCAGAGTTAATGGCAAACAATGTCTTTTCATTCCTGCAGCTGGTTCTAGTATGCATGAATGTAAAGGAGAGAGAAATCTCACAGAGTGGTAATAAGTGGCTGTGAGAGATCTGCCACGCCACCATATTGTTCTGCACAACTTCCCCGTCTTCTACTCCTCCTCCTCCTCTGCCTCCCTTGGCTCAACAAAGCCTATATGGGGGTGGGGTGGGCGTTGCGGGTAGTTTGGGGCAGCAACGGAACAGAAGGAACATGTGAGAACCATGGATATGCATTGCATGTTGGGCGGTCTCATATGCAGTTGAGAGCTGAACTCAGCTGGGGGGCTTTAGTGCATGTGAGTAAAAGAAATCCTGATGGTGGTGAAGCCCATTGGAGCCCCCGGGGCCTCTGCAGGTGCCCGGCCAGGCCAGGCCATGACACCGGCCCTGTGCAGTGTAACTTCACTTATTGCTGAGGGTGCATTTGAAAAATACAAATGCTCCAAAGTTCTTACAAATGAAAGTGCTGTTTATGTAAGGCTGACATTGGCATGAAGCTTCAAGGTGGTTTTGGCTAACCAAAGTCGGGGTCACAGGGTTTTAGTAGAGATGCAATTTTCTTGAGCAGGAAGGAAAGGGAGTGGAGTGAAGGGTACTAAAATATAAGGGCTTGCAAAATTATATGGGGTGTGTGTCATCTTTCTTGGGTTGTTGATATATGCTATAAAGTGAATAGTCTTGCCTTCATTGAAAGGAGAGGTGTATTGCTTCACTTACAGATCAGTTCCATGCCTGTCAAGAGCACCTAGGACAGCAGCAGGCAAACTGGTGCCTTCCATATTTTTTTTTGGGGGGGGAACTGCAACTCCCATAAACCCAAGCCATTGGCCATGTTGGCTGGGTTTGTGCATTGTTTCAGTCCATGGGTATACATATAAAATCATGAGATATATTTTTCATTTTTTAAAAAAAGTCTGCATAGACTTGTTTGACTTGTTTCTATAATCTAGGCAAAGAAATTAAAATCTTCATTCTTATGTCACACCCAACCGCCATCTTTGCTGAACAAGATTCTGGATCCCCCAAGCAATCATGAACAGCAAAACCACCACTTTGTTAACTGTGTTACTGTTTGTTTTGGTGTGCCTATGGCATATGTGACTGTGCTAGTTCCAACAAACATTTAACAATCAGTTTTAAAACATCCAAACTTAATTAATTTAGGGAACAATCCTATCCATAGTTAGATAGAAAAAAGTCCTACAACTCCCAGCATACCTCAGCCAGCTGGGAATTGTAGGGAATATTGGGAGCTGTAGGACTTTTTTCTGTCTAAACATGCATAGGATTGCGCCCTTAAAGATGCAAACTTATGAGATCTACATGTGACAATATTCTCACTTCTGGGGCCTGATCTGCAGACTTCCAGCAAGTAGCTTGACCCCCTTAGTGCCATACTATGAACCTTAGAACAATCCTATACATGCCTACTCAGAAGTAAGTCCCACTGAGTTCACTAGAGGATTGCAGCTGTATTTTCTATCTATCTATCTATCTATCTATCTATCTATCATCTATCTATCTATCTATCTATCTATCAAACCACCCAGAGAGCTGTGGCCATTGGGCAGTACAGAAATGAAATGAAATAAATAAATAAATAAATAAAAGTATAAAAATATTCACGTAATATTTTCCTTAGTGAAATGCTGGAGAATGCATGGGAGTGTGTGTGGACATGCTTGCAGCCATAGCTGTTTCCCCTTTGACAGCCTGCCTGTCAGTGTTAGGAGAACACATCTCCATCTGCATGCTAAATTGTCTGGCTGGCTGACCTGTCCTGCTAATAACAAGGGATTCAGCTACAGAGGCTCAACCAATGGGTGGCGAGGGTCTTCTTTCATTTGCATGCAAATCAAACCGTGTACCAAAAAGCCTTCTTTGAAATATCCAATTTGCTTAGTGCGGACTGGGAGGCAGTCTGCCCTTTTCATCAGTGCCACAAGATTTATGCAGCTATTTTTCATGGCTATCAACATTGAATTAACTTCATTCAGCAAGGTCCTTAGGATTTTTATTAACCAACACCTATTTCACAAGCAGAGGTGTGATATGCTGTTTGTCCAATGCCTGACCCAACCCTAATTATGGATTACCTATCCTCAATGGATTACTTGACGTAACATGTCTAGGATTGGTGCACAAAGGTTATGTTGCGCAAAAATGTAAGCACCAGAATGAAACATTTGCTTTCATATGTACAATATGCGAGAGAACTTCATGGAATGACTCCCACAATTAAAACCAACTAGTCTTTTCAAAGAGCAGAAAAGCCAGCAAATCGGGCAGATGGGCCACTATGTCTTTTTATTGTTCACTGCTCCAGAATCTGCTTGATGTGGATTGGTACACAAATACTGTAAATAATAATAATAATAATAATAATAATAATAATAATAATAATAATAATAATAATACATTGTAGCTTGGAGAGCCAATGGAGCAGAGTGTGATCCAACCCCTAGCAGCCTCATAGAGGATCCCATGTGTCACCTGAGAATTGCACACCAGCATCTTCTATCTGTGGTTCCAGATGCGGCTCTTACTGTGCCATTGCTCGGCCACATTCACAGAATTGCACAAGGCTTCTAGATGGCATTGTATTCCCCTCGTAACCCTCTTGTGTTTTCCCACCGCCTCGTGCATCTTTTCTCTTACTGCGAATGAGAGAAAGACAGGATAGCCACACACAGTGCCTTCTAATAACGCTAGGCAGCCTCCATCTGGGAGCACCCTATATTGACATCACAAAGGATCCTGGGGTGCATGTTTTGGTTCAAACATTTTTGGGGCAACAAAATGCTTTGGGGTGGCTCTAGAGCAAGGATGTTGATCCTCTTACATCCCAAGGGCTGGATCCAATTTCGGAGAAGCTCTCGGATGCCACATTCCAGCAGAGGGCGGAGCCAAAGGCAAAAGGGGTGGGGCCAAAATACCAACAAACCACCCCTCCCCAGCATATTGTAATTTAAAACTCTTGCTGCTTGTAACTAAGCCTTGGGAGAGGAATTTCAACCATTTAGAATGGGGGGAAAGCTGGGAAACCACAAAATGATTGCCAGTCTAGGGAAATTGGTGGAAGCAGGGGGTGTGGCCATCTGAGGGTATGGCCTGGATTGGGACACCAGTTGGGCCGGATTTGGCCCACAGGTTGAGGTTTGATACCTCTGCTCTAGAGCCACTTTAGTGGAATCTGGTGGATAAATATTTATTGGAATATTAAGGGTGCAATCCTGTGCATGTTTAGAGAGAAGAAAGGCCTACAACTAGCATGCTTCTCTCTATTATTTATTTATTTATTTAAAACATTTATTTACCACCCATCAGCCAAAAGGCTCCCTGGGCGGTTTACAAAAACAGTACAAAACAGCAACAACAAAACCCCCCATAAACATATTAAAATACACCAAGATAAAAAACAAGCAGCCAAATAAATTCAATCCCGAGGCACAGTGGCGAGAATAAAAGGAATAAAATCATCCATTAAAATATTGGGTAAATAAAAAGGTATTCACCTGGCGCCTAAAAGAATAGAGGGTAGGCGCCAGGCGGACCTCCTTGGGGAGTTGATTCCACAGATGGGGTGCCTTCCCCTAGTAGCCACCCTCCTAGCCTCTCTAAACATGCCTAGGAATTCACCCTTAAGTTTTAAGTCACACACTGACCTATAACTGTGGCTTCAGCTTTTAACAGGATCAGGTTGTAGGTGATGGGAAAGATTCCTGGAAAACTTCTGCCAGTCAAGCCCTATGCAAGCATTCCAGGCAAGACCTGCAACATGAGTAGTGCTAAACTGGGTGGATGGGTGGGATGTGGGTAGGGATATTCAGATTTTATTTAATCTGTTCTGTGTGAGTTGCATCGGATTGAGAAAGGAAGTTGTCTGTTCTGTCATTCGCAAACCAATGAAATCGAATATATATTTTTTCTGATCCAAAAATTATATAAACAAATGCGCAGCCTTCTTATAATTTACATATTAAAATTACATAATGTTTCAGAAGAGTGCAACGTACTTCATCTAACTTGCAGTTTTGTCAATCAATTAATTTATGTAAATTTTGGATTTTATTATTTTTTTTTAAACTGCGTGTCCACACAATCTACCTAACCCACAGATGCTGGCCCGACACAGAACCCATGGACTTGATTAGCAGAAATCTGAACTCATTTCAATCCATTTTGGATTTCTCCAACATCCCTATGGTGAACATGCAGGCCCTGCCCCCAAATGTCCCCGCACTGGGTTATAATTAAGGATGGAGCACAAAGATCTGAAAAAGGGCTCATAAGTGTGATCGACTGAACATGCTTACAAAATTGCTTACAAAAATCTCAAGTGGAAACCATGATAAGGCAGCGTTCCCAGTTGCAGGAGCTGTGTAAAAGAACATATTTCCAAGCCCCCTTCCAGATTCAGCACAAAGATTTTTGCGTAGCTGCGGGTGGGGCTTATGAACCTACCCACATTCCGTCCCTGGTGTAGACCTACTCCTGTTGCAGGTAAACACCTGCATAGGGCTTCAGAGTGGACAACATTGGGCTAGATATTTGCCAATTTTGGTAAGTTGTAAAACTCCTGAATCCAATGAAATTTTACCAATTCAGGTAAGTTGTTATATATATAAAAAATCAATCGAAATTTGTCAACTTTGGTAAGCTATCATCAAAAAACGAATCAAACAAAATTCTCACCCATCCGTAGCTGGGACATGTACATGCATCATCAAAAAACAAAGGAAATATGTTCCCTCCTTCAAAGCAATGGTTTTATTCACATGCAAATGTATGCAGATTGAATCAGTTAATTAATCAATTGATTTAAAAAATGCCTATAATTAATCAACAACGTTTTTTTTTAAATTAAAGTGTTTTTTTTGTTTTTTAAACCCAGCAATCTAGAAACCATTTCCAGTCTGCTCTGCACCCAAGATCTGCAGCCAACCCTGTCTTGTAAATAAATTTGGAGGGAAGTTCCAAAAGGGTTCTGAGCATCATTTCAGAGAAACTAAATGTCAAGATGATGGGGGCAGAATGTTTATTTAGGGAAAGCAAGAGAAAAAATGGCAAGGCAATTATGAAAATGAATATGCTTCCGTAAAGCAACATGGAAAAAGTAAGTAGATGGTGATGATGGAAGGAACAGGAAACTGAAGAGACACATCAGCAATTCTCGTTAAGAGTATTTCTGTTCACTGTTCACCAACAAAAAGACTCTTAAAACACCCATGAGGATAGGCTTACTTACTCATTAAAGATGGGCAACAACAGGAAATAGAACTAAGCAACTCTCAGGCAGGACTGGTGCAAGGCAGTTTGGTGCCCTAGGCAAGATCAGATATTTAGCGCCCCCCCTTCCCACTTGAGAGCGCTGTATTTTTTTTCAAGGCGTTTCTGGCGCCCCCTTTAGCCCTGCGCCCTAGGCAGCTGCCTAGTTGGCCTAATGGTAGCACCGGCCCTGCTCTCAGGGCAAAACCAGCCCACCGCTTCCTTGTAAAATAAAGGTAACTGGGTTGGAATGAATTATTTCTCCACTCCTAAGGTCATTATCATGGACCCAATGCTGCCGCAGCCTCTGTAGTATCTCTTTCCAGAGGGGTCAGTGTCACAGTTGCCCCCCTTATGTGATTGTGATGACCTCTATATGAAACCTCTGGACAAAAGTGTGGAATGCAGTGACATCAGTAGGATGAATATGGACATCCAATTGTGTTAATTTTCATTATCTCAGCATATGTCCAAGCTTGGCCCTGCTCAAGCTGTGAAGCCCACAGACACAAGTGGTGAGTCCCCATGGCCGGATTAAGATAGGGGCTGTGGGAGCGGCCGCTCCAGGCCCTTAACAGATAATCGGCCCGCAATTATAGGGACACGAGGCGATTTTTCCCCCTTTGGAGTTAGCTCTGATCGTTATCATTCAGCATAATTAATGATTTTTTCAAGATTAGAAAGGTGTTCTAAGCACATCTGCATTACAGGCTTGAGGCAAGACCTAGCAAGAACTGTTGTTCTCAAATTAGCATTTCAGTATCTTTGCATTTCAATCACTGTTACTACATTTCTTTGTGAGAACGTCTAGCACAGTGATGGCGAACCTATGGCACGGGTGCCACAGCTGGCACGCAGGGACCTCTCTGTGGGCACTCGAGCCATTGGTCACCACTCACCAGATTGCGAAAAGACTATCCCCTTCTGAAAAACACTAATGATTTTGTTCTTTCTCACAGTGTGGAACAGAATGATTTTATTCTAGAATTCCTGTTACAGAATTATTTTCTACATTGTTATCACATTTAAAAGATTTTGAAGAAAGATGCACAGAGCATGGCTTGGATGTAAAGCCCTAACAGTTGACCTGAGTGCTGCATGTGTTGCTCTCAAACTAACGGAGTATGAGCCAAAGTTTGACAAATTATCAGCAAGCATGCAATAGCAAAAATCACATTAATTGTGCAAAAGCATGCCCAATGCAAACTTTTACCTAATGCAGTGTTTGCAGTCCAAGACATAAAGTGTTTAAAATGTGTTAAGCACATTTCGTTTTCTTGTTTATCTTGCTCATCCTAGTACAGGTTGACTTTTACTTTTACTAATCCGACACCTGTAGAAGCAGGGAAAGGACCTGGGGTAAAGCTTGCCCCATACAATTTCAGTCTGGCATATACGGTAATCATATTACAAGTTGAGAATCCCTTATCCAAAAATACATGTGCCTAATTATTTAAAAAGTTTGTATAATGTAGTATTATAATAATTTTTTGAGTTGATTTTTTTTTCAACAAAAAACTGTATCATTGAAAGCTCTGTTATTGTGTTTTTCTTTAAAGACAAAAGATGTTAATTAGTTCGGACAACTGTATGAGTTGTTTTTCTAAAACTAAAACCTCGGTATTCAGGTTTAATTGCAGTGTTGGCACTTTGAAATAAATAAGTTGGTTTTCTGTTGCAGTTTGGGCACTCGGGCTCAAAAAGGTTCGCCATCACTGGTCTAGCACATGGGGGGCTTGCTAGGGTCTGTAATATTCAGATTTAAAAGGGACCTCTCTCTCCAGCCTCAAGCAAAAGATCTTTCTGATTCGCAGCTCAATTGTCCAAATGCTAGTTTAACCAAAAAAAAAAAAAAAAAGCAACAAGAACAACACAATTATTCTTGGTCAAGCAAAGCTTCCTGCCTTTTTGTTGTGGCTGCTTTTTTTTTTTTTTTTAATAAATAATTTGGGGGAAATTGGGAAGACCCTTACTGATGAGCTGCAGGAGTTTTTGAGTTTTTGCTCCGGCTGGTCCTGATGGCCCTCCTCTGCACAGGTAAGGTTCAAAAGTTTGACTCTTTTGATCTGCAAGTTCTCCTTCTCCTTCTCCTTCTTTTCTGTAAAAGGGCTTTCCCTCTTTTGTGAGCCAAACTGAACGTAAGGGCTGTGTATTTGTGGGTGTGGGTGTCTGCCTTTTGGGGGTGTTGATCCTCCTGCCGCCTGCAAAATGTCACCTGCTTGGCTAATACTCTGTGTGTGTGTGTGTGTGTGTGTGTGCACGTGCGCTTTCATGGGGAATTGTGTGGCATTTTTTTAAGTTTTATTTTGAAAAACCCCAGAGAACAGAGTTCACCAAATATCCCTCTTGGATATTTTGGACTACAGTTCTCATTTGCCTCAGGCAGCATGGCCAGTGGCTGGGGAAGATGGTTTATGTTTATTTAAAAATGGTTGTTGTGAATGTTCTATTTATGTGAATGTGTCTGCCTTTTGGGGGTGTTGATCCTCCTGCCGCCTGCAAAATGTCACCTGCTTGGCTAATACTGTGTGTGTGTGTGTGTGTGCACGTGCGCTTTCATGGGGAATTGTGTGGCATTTTAAGTTTTATTTTGAAAAACCCCAGAGAACAGAGTTCTCTGTGTGTGTGTGTGTGTGTGTGTGTGTACGTGTGTGTGTGTGTGTGCTTGGCTAATACTGTGTGTGTGTGTGTGTGTGTGTGCACGTGCGCTTTCATGGGGAATTGTGTGGCATTTTAAGTTTTATTTTGAAAAACCCCAGAGAACAGAGTTCACCAAATATCCCTCTTGGATATTTTGGACTACAGTTCTCATTTGCCTCAGGCAGCATGGCCAGTGGCTGGGGAAGATGGGAGCTGGGGCCCCAAACATTTGGAAGGGCCCCGGTTGGGGAAGACTGCCCTAGAGGTTAAAAAACGTGGAGGTACTTATCATCAACGATATGTGATGAATGGTTTTATTGAGTTAACAAGCTAATTGTTTACAAAAAAAGAAATATTTTCAATATGTTTCTGTTTTGGCACTTTAATGGTAATTAAAATATTTAATTTGTTTTAATATAAAATTGCGTCTTCATTTTATTTATTTCCATAAAAAGGCCCACCAAAATCCTCAGCACCAGGCCCATAATGCTCTTAATCCGGCCCTGTGAGTCCCACAGGTGCCTGCCAAATAGCTGATAGACAAACAGAGTCCAGCAAATGAATTTGGTAAGCAGAGGCCTAAAACAGAGACAAAGGAATCCAGCCACCCAAGGATTCTATAAAGACTGGGGTAAATTAGAGATGTGTGAATCAATCAGCGTCGCTTTCTCTCGCAGTCAGATTTTAAAATCTGAAGTGCTTTCTCTCCTGAATATGAAGAATGTTGTGAATTTGGGCAAATTCTTATTAAAAATGAACTGGAAAGAAATTCTCACCCAAGCCAGCCACATTCAGTAGGTACAGCTATTCCCAGCATGCAGAGGACCATGTTGTGCCTGCCATGTAGCTGTTAGATGAGGAACCTGTGGGGGGGACGGGGGACGACAGGTGGCAATTCAGCACTAATCTGGCTGAATAAGCAAGGATTCAAACCCAGACTTTTAAGAGTTAAGCACTCAAAGCCCTGGTTTCTCCCATTTTCCTTTTTTAATATCTATATCTATATCTATATCTATCTATATATCTATATATAATATATATACTAGCTTTTTTTTACCCAGCGTTGCCAGGGTTGTCCTTTTCCTATAGGCACTCTTTGTTCGAAATTCCTTAAGGTAGCTGTCCGCTGTGAAATCCCTGCTCCTCCCCCCCCCCCAGGACTGCACAATGAAATCCCTGTTCCCCCCCTCCATGACTACACAATGAATTTCCAGCTTCCCCTCTCCCCGGGACTATGCAACAATGAATTCCCTGTTTCCCTCCCCACCAGTACTACACAATGAAATCCCTGCTTCCCTCCCCCCCCGGGACTATGCAACAATGAAATCCCTGCCCCCCCGGGACTATGCAAGGATGAAATCCCTGCCCCCCCAGGAGCACACAATGAAATCCCTGTGTGTCTCCTCCCCCCGCCGGGGCTACGCAATCAAATCCCTGCTTCCCCTCCCCCCTGGGACTATGCAACAATGAATTCCGCCCCCCCCCGGACCACACAATGTAATCCCTTCTCCCCCCCCGGGACTATGCAATCAAATCCCTGCTTCGCCCCTTCCCCGGGACTGCACAACAATGAATTCCCTGTGCCCCCCCGGTACTACACAATGAAATCCCTGCTTCCCCCCCCCCGGGACTATGCAATGAAATCCCTGCTTCCCCCCTCCCCCGGGACTGCACAACAACGAATTCCCTGTGCCCCCCCGGTACTACACAATGAAATCCCTGCTTTCCCGCCCCGGGACTATGCAACAATGCCCCCCCAGTACTACACAATGAAATCCCTGCTTCCCTCCCCCCCGGGACTATGCAACAATGAAATCCCTGTGTCCCCCCCCCCCCAGGACCACACAATGAAATCCCTGTGTCCCTTCCCCCCGGGACTACACAATCAAATCCCTGTGTCCCTTCCCTCCGGGACTACACAATCAAATCCCTGCTTCCCCCCCCCCCCGGGGACTATGCAACAATGAAATCCCTGCCTCCCCCCCCCCAGGATTACACAATCAAATCCCTGCTGTCCCGGCTGTGGTTCATGTGAACATTCTGTTTGGACGTAGGAGAGATTTGCATATTCACCTCTGATTGGGCCCCTGTGGAGGCAGTGCATACCAACATTCTATGTGCTGGTTGGAGCTATTTGCATAACGCCTCCTGAATGGCCCCTGTGAGCATTCCAAGCGACGCCATTGGCTGTCATCTATTTTGGGCCGTACCGGCGCGGCGAGGGTTTTTAGGAGTTTTTAACCCACCAGTCTTTGTCCTTGGATGATGGGGAGTATGCGTGCCAAGTTTGGGGCGGATCCGTCCAACCGGGTAGGAGCCAATGAGACTCCAACCCGCCGCGCAGACCCACGTACAAACAAACGGACAAACAAACGGACAAATGGACAAACATGTTGTGACATGTATCACAATCACCAGCTGTGGCACAATGTTTACAAATGAAAGGAACAGAATGGCTGGTAAACAAGTTATGTTTTGTCTCCTACTTCCTGTGTGTTTCTCATGGGAAAAGTAGGTGTGAAAGAAATACGAGCTGGTCACGTGGTTTGTATGTTCTGATGACGTACTGACTTGTTGTTTTTCTGTCTGTAGCCATTTTGGAGAGATGTTGAACTGTTCTCTCTTCTTCACTCTCTGGTCTTCTGACTAGTGCTTGCTGGACTAAATGCAATCATGTAATGTCTTAGCTGAGGTGGAGTAAACACCTTGCTCCACTGGATTAAATGCTTGCTATGCATTATACTCTGCATATGGACTGTAATTAGGAGATGTATGCTCTGTAGAATATACTTGCTAAAGTAAATAAACAGGTAGAATAGACCTGTGGAGTTTACAGAGTTATTTCCTTATTACTGGAATCTGCAAACAGGAGGAAGCTGAGTTGGCTGACATCCGATATGCTGGAAGGGCTGCGCTGAGAGTGGGAGAGACAGATCTGAACTTCTGTGTGTAGATTTATGGGCGTCTGCACATGGGAATAGGATTTTAAATCTTCCATCTCACACAAGTGAGACGCTCTGCTTTTTCCTCGAACGCCTTCAAAACATTCACTTTTATATAGTAGATATATAGTGTATTTATTATTTATTTATTACATTTATACCTCGCCTTTTTTCCTGCAAGGAACTCAACGTGGCTTACATAATCCTCCTCCTCCTCACCATTTTATCCTCACAACAACCCTGTGAGGTAGGTTAGGCTGAGAGTCAGTGACGGGCCCAAAGTCACCCAGTGAGTTTCATGGCCGAGCAGGGGACTAGAACCTGGATCTCCCGAGTCCCAGTCCAACACTCTCACCACTACGCCACACTGTTCTTTTTGTGCTGAAAATGGAGAACTTTGTGAATTTGGGTAAATTCTTATCAAAACCAAACTGAAATGAAATTCTCGCCCATCCCGATGGGGAGTAGAAGTCTACTTCATATCAATGGCTGGAAGACCAGGCCAGATTACAAGAGCACACCTAGGATACTACACAGCTCAGCCAACAAAGGATGTTGTCATGTCTTCATGGGACCATGTTGTATCTTTATAGTTATAGGCACTTCCTTGTTTCAAGTTGTTAAAAAGTCTGGCCCTCTAGAGGACCTCAAGAAGGGAATGGAAAGAAAACTTGTAAGGAAAAAAAAAGGGAAATAAAATAAAGAACTGTTTGCAGCCAGACCTTGTTTCTGGGTCCTCCTTGGTGAGAGGAAAATACAAAACACTGCATCTCTGGTGATGCTGCCCAAGCAAAGTGCCTAGTTCTACTGTATTTCATAGGCAGCCCAATCCTGTAATCCAGGTTAGCACTTTGCCTCCTTTGGGTGGCTTCCTATTGGTCCTAGTGATGCTGGTTTATAAAAGGACTGCATTTTGGCTGTATCTGGAGACAGGGAATTCTTGGGCTCCCATGTGGCAGTAGCTGGTGCAGAGTGGCTCACAGGTCATGGCAAACGCTTCCTAGTGAGGTCCATCAATGTCAGTCCCTGCTGAACCCTAGAAAAGTGCGCAAAGCACGCTTGGTCTAGCAGACTGGAGCAGTCACTTATTGCTCCTGCTCTCAGTTTATTGTTTACCTTTTGTTGTTCTAGGTGTGATATGCAGTGTTGCAGCGAAGACGGGGGCTTGCAGGGGCGAAGCACCAGGATGTTTTTGTTAGCGGGGATGCTGGTGTCATCTGCCAGCCCACTCAGGCTTCCCTGTTCCCTCTGCGCTTATCTGCAATCCCTCTCAATAGCTGGGCAGGGGGGGACGGGATGAATTTTCCCAGCAACAATATACTGTTCCCCTCTGTCATAATGCAAAGTATTTTGGAGTGGCTTGGTCTTGAATGGCCAATTAGCCTTACAAAAGTCCTGCTGGTGGTGGAGATGAAGACTGTTTGAACTGGGTGTTTGTGTTTGTTTGTTTTTAATATGGACCAGCACAGCTGCCTGCATTTTTGGATTTGCCTTGCGGATGGGCCTATGGGGGACTGTCATGATGAGCACCAAATTAAATCCAGCAGCAGAATAAAGTACTAAAGTACTCCTTTGTGCTTCTTTGGTGCTGCTAATCCCGCTGCTAAGAGAACCAGGCGTTTTAGTTTCTTGTTGTGATGAGCATACTGGTTTTTAAGGGCGCAATCCAATCCGGATGCCTGTAGCCCTCCAGCCTCCAGACTCGAGGGATTACCGGGCATCCTATGCAAGGTGAGAGGAGCACGGAGGTGAAGGCCGCCTTTGCACTCCTCCCGCCCTGCAAAACACTTAGACGGCCGATTCCAGCTGTCCAAGTGTCGTGCCTCGGAGCGCAAGGGAAGGAGGCCGAGGCACTGCCTGAATACTTCTTATCATGGCAGCACCTGCCTCCTCCCCTCCCCTGGCCCCTGGAACGCCCACTCAACCCCTTCCCCGAGGTTGCGTTTGCAACATCAGCGGAGCAGCTGGCGCAGTTCTTTCTGCACTGGCTGTGAGTGGGGGGCAGGCGTCCGAGCTCGGAGTCTTGGAGCGAGTTTCCGAGGTCGGAGGTGGGACTCTGAATAATCCTATGGCCATCTAGACACTGTCTAGCAGCCATAGGATTGCGCTGTAAGTGGTTTTATTCTTGTACATGGTTTGATCATGGACTCTCAGCCACCTTAGGACTTTGTGGTAGAAAGCTGGGGCATATTTTCCCCCCCCCCCAAAAATAAAAATAAATAAATAAATAACAGGACAAACATGCACAATGCAGTGATAAGTCTCAAGGCTTCATTTTAGCTGCAGGAAAGGACAGTGGCCAAGTACTTTTTCAAGTGACACTTCATGTGCAGTGCACTGCAATGCTGAACAGTGAGCGCAGCCAGCCACTGTGTGGGGCAGGGCCTTAGGTAGGGTGGCCACTCACGCATCACCAAAAAAGAGTAAACGCATCACCAAAACAAGGCAAAATAAGACACCAATTTGCATAACATTTGTATTATATATATATATATATATATATATATGAACATTTAGAAATAATTACTATAAATTAAATGGAAATACAAGGACAGGCCTGTGGCTCATGCTGGCTCAGCTTGTCTGAGCGTGGAAAGCTAAGTAGGGTCAAGCCTGGTTGTTACTTGGATGGGAGACCCCTCCTCTAGTTTCCTGCATTGAGCAGGGGGCTGGACTCGATGGCCTTGTAGGCCCCTTCCAACTCTATGATCCGTGAAATCTATGAAATACATCTCACCATAGTGGGGAAGACTGTGACCAGGTGACCTGTGTGTGCCTGCTCAGTCTGCTGTCCAGGTACTAAGTGCTCCAGACTTGGACTGGACACCTCTTCAAAGAAAGGACAACTCCAACAGAGGACTGTTCTCTGCCAGCTCTCCAAAACAGAGGACTGTCCTCTGTAAAATAGGACACGTGGCCAGCCTTGCTAAACTAGAGATGATGGGGGCAGCCATGTGTCTTTAATTATATTATATTATATTTATTATATTTATACCCTGCCTTTTTTCCTGCAAGGAACCCAAGGCGGCTTACACAATCCTCCTCCTCTCCCTTTTATCCTCACAACAACCCTGTGAGGTAGGTTAGACTGAGAGTCAGTGACTGGCCCAAAGTCACCCAGTGAGTTTCATGGCCGAGCGAGGACTAGATCCCGGATCTCTCGAGTCCCAGTCCAACATGATCTGCCCAGTGGTTTATATATAGTGTGTGTTGGGGTGTACGTCTGTTTTTCACATTAAAATGAGTGTGTGTGTATGTGTGTGTGGAGCGTTACCCACGTCTTTCCTGATTGATTGTGTCACCCAATTTCTTTGTTAATTGTTGTGCTGTTGAGTATTTGCGATCACTGTGATGTACTCTAATGTCTGATTTTGTAAACCCCTTCGAGATAGTTTAAAAAAAAAGATTTGGTAAGCACCCTATAAATTGACTAAATAAATAATAAAATAAACATTGGCCTTGATTGTTAACTTGAAATGGAAAGCTTTATCTGTTTCTGAACTCTGGAGTAATATCCAGCAGGAGGAACAGTTTCCTCCTAGGAAACTGAAGTGATGTGTCTTTCATTTTGGTTTTAGCCTCTCCTGGTGCTTTACAATGCTCTGACAAGTGTGTTTTTTATTTCCAGTGCCATTAAAAAAAGAAAAGAAAAAGCAGGGCATTTCCCCATCAATTTTCATAATGGTTTTTTTTTTTAAAAGCTCCAAATGGCATATGCCCTCAAGATGTAATCAGTAATTACATAATCTAGTGGAATGGCTTTGAAGGAGCATTTCCAGTCTGTTGCGTATAAAACAAACTTTGAAAGAGCTATTTAAGCTGGAGACTGGAATGACTCTCAAAACAGAGGTCTTATTGGAGACTTTGCTACCTAACAAACCTATAGAATTATCA
The DNA here is from genome assembly GCA_021292165.1 of Shinisaurus crocodilurus. Taxonomy (NCBI): domain Eukaryota; kingdom Metazoa; phylum Chordata; class Lepidosauria; order Squamata; family Shinisauridae; genus Shinisaurus; species Shinisaurus crocodilurus. The sequence goes on along the minus strand of CM037880.1, from coordinate 26,351,184 downwards.
TGTGAGTATATCTCTTGAAATTTCTAATTTGCCTGCTTTGTCCCTGAAAGGCATATAGACTTAAATTTAGGCTGCAATCCTATACACACTGGCCTGGGAGTAAGTCCCATTGAATGCAATGGGACTAACTTCTGAGTAGATGCATACAGAATTGCATGGTTCATCCACCTGCTCCTGACTGTAACGTTAGGACCAAAAGAGAGCCTAAAGCCGAAAACATGATTAAGGGTGAAATTCTATGCATGCTTAGACAGAAAAAAGTCCTACAACTCCCAGCATTCCCCAGCCAGCAAGGGTGACTGGGGTATGCTGGGAGTAGTAGGACTTTTTTTTCTATCTAAACATGCATAGGATTGCACCCTAAATCCCCAACCCACTCCCAAGGCTTCTAGGCAATTTTTATGGGCTAGTAACAAAGCAAACCAAAAGAGGGAACAGAATTGCAAACTGAGTGTCGCTTGCGAAACACACTGAGGCATTTTAGGAAATGCATATAAATGAGGCTTGTCTGTCAACCTGGCTAATCTGATGGCTTCAGATTTATGGATACACAAGAGGGGACTCACAACAAAATGTTGTGGTGTCTCCCCAGTCCCTCATAGGAGTGATCTTGTTTAGGGCCTGTGGGGTGGGGAGGAGATTTCTGAAGCAGGAAAGGAGCAAAGATACCATTCCCCAATGTGCCATATATCAGTTTCCCCCAACTTGGTGCACTCCAGATGTGTCGGACTGCAACTCCCATCATTCTCTGCTGAATTTTTCTGTGGTGCAACTGTTTCTGTTGTGCAATATGCACAAGGATAATGTGCAACAGTTTGTGGAACCACTTGCACAAGCGTGATTTGCATCCACTTGCGCAACCACTTGCACAAACATAATGCACGACAGGTTGTGCAACTGCGCTTGCTCAAATGTGACTTTAGATGGATTCTCCTCTTGCACATAGTTCCAAACCTGGTTTCTGCTGGTGCAATGACATTTATGCTAGTGGAATGATACAGATGGATACTGCCCATATAATGTTAAAGGGTTCAGGTCCCAAACCTGAGGGCGCACTATTGCTATTGTCGTAGTGTGTACAAATTTCTCAAGTTTCTGCTTTGCAAAGTTTGCATATTCCTAGCTTGTCCCTTCTGGGTTCCTGCTGATTCAGTTCAGAACAGGGCAGTTAAGCTTGTTGAGGAGTACGCTGAATAAAGCCTTCTTCTGTCCTTAAAAGGCTTGCATAGGTTGGCCACTTATCCATTACCAAAAGAAGAGGACACTGATTTGAATCACATTTGCATGTGCCAATTTATGTGAATCGACACAAAGTTAAGACATAATTACTATAATTTAAATAGAAATATAATACCTCTCACAACAACACTGGGGGAGACTGTGACCAGGTGACCTGCTGTGGGCCCGCTCAGTCTGCTGTCCAGGTGCTACGGTATCTATGGATGGACAACTTCAAGGCCCCGCCCGGCTGCTCTCCCTCCTTAGGGTTCTTGAAACTTGACTTGGACCAGATAGCCTTTCAAACAGAGGACTGTCCTCTGTAAAGTAGGACACATGGCCAACCTAGCCTTGCAGCATTCCTGTGTTCATGATATTACACCGCTATAGAGAGGAGGAGTGGGTTCTGAAGAATGGGAAAGGGAAAAAAGAATCTTTCCCCCCATTTCCTCCCTGTATAGCACAGGGAGGGGAGGCTTTTGAAACTCGCGTATCCTTCCCTATCTCTAATCCCCCCCCCCCTTCTAGGATATTAAAAGTTGTTAAGAAACTTGAACATGCCAACTTGCCCCCATTCCCTTTTTCCTTTCAACTGATGCTCAACTATGACCACCATCCAATATTTCTTGGTAGCCACTTAGTGTGTGCAGGCCTTTTTGGCCTGCTTTTGTTTTTCCTTTTCCTTTTAATTTGCCGACCAATATTTTTCTGCATACCTGTGAGTTATGCAGAAACCACTGCCCCAGGAGTGGGCAACTTGTGGCCCTCCAGATATTTTGGCCTACAACTCCCATCATTCCTCACCATTGGCTATGTTGGCTATGGCTGCTGGGAGTTGTAGGCCAAAACATCTAGAGAGCCACAAGTTGTCCACCTCTGCACTACCCTGTCTGTGAATGGCCTTATTTAGCAACCCGGCTGATAGTCATGGGATTACCAAGTTTAATATCAGAAGGAACACACTGGGGTCCCATGAAGAGTCCATGAGAACCAGGCCTTAATCACACTAGGGTGTGACAGAACTCAAGAACTGGCTTAGATATAGATATGCATTTTCATACAAAGATATTATGATATATATTTTTTACTGTTTTCTATCTTTTAACCGTAACTGTAGCTCATGGAACTATTGATGGGTATTTTAGACAATGGTTTCATTCATAACCAAACACTACATATTGATAATATGTTATGTAAAATGTACAGTTTACCTTTTAATGTGCTTTAAAATAAATCTTTAACTAAATTATTCCTACGTCAGTTTCTTTACAGATGGGGATCTGAGGCAGCATGATTTCCCTGTGGCCACCCAAAGAGCATGTGGTGACAGTGAAGCATGACTAGGTAATGGATAGCTGTGGCTAGATTTGCACATGCTCCGAGATGGTTGTCATTCATGAGGCTAGTATTTGGAGTCAAAAGGAGTTGGGTTGTAATTTGGATGCCTTCCATTGGGCCACCACTTAAGAATACATGGCATCCCAAGAAACCAGTAAACCAAACCAGAGATCTGCAGTACAACAGAATAATAATAATAAAAGATTGCTGTCCAACATAATATGTAGCTTGGGTTCTGCTACATATTCCATGCAAGTGACACTGAATTTAATTTGCCTCTTGAATCCCCGTTCTCTTAATCTTTCCATGGAAGATCCATGTGGTGTTTCATATGGGAGTATTTATGGTTGTGTTTCCAGAGGTATATTATGTCTGATATTGCTATGAGCTGCAGGATTCTGAAAATCAGCCCATACCTTGTGATGGGCCTCTCCTTAATAGCATCCAAAGGGTTACACTTTCCACCATTTTTAACGAATTCAGGGCCTTTTCTCACAAATGTTCTGTTGATGGGGACAATAAACTCATGCAATTTGAAGTCAAACGCATTCAGACCTTGCCTGTAGTAAACACAAACACATGTTTAGTGCTAGACGCAAACTACTGTAGCCAAAGTGGGCAAGTGTTGTAAATTTCAAACGCGAAACAGATGTAAGTTAATTAGCGGCATGAGAGTGATGACAACAGAAGTGAAACTGTTGCAGTGAAGTGAGCAGTTAATTCAGGCAGAAATTGATGTAGATTAAACTTTTACATGACACTCTCCTTTTGTTACCATAACCATTGCATCAATTTGACTATATGACTATTAAAAAAATATAGGTACCGTACATGTTTTGGCATCTGCTTCTGATGCATCAGCACTGGGATACAACGTGAGTTTTCACAAGTGGTGCTTAAAGTGATTGTTTTTGTATTTCCTGCATCTGGGAAATTGAATTAACAATGTATATTGTCTAGAATGTGCATTCCATTTTCAAGTAGTTCCCTTCTGCTTTCTGTACTGCATTAACCAGATTTAGAAGTGACTATATCCAGACTATAAGACAGTCCAACAGTGAATCTACACATGCCACAGAATCATGTGGTATAGATTTTTCCTAGACTGTACCACATCGGAATGTATAGTTGAATGTTTTTCCATATTGAAGAAAAACACACCTCCCTGTTTGTGGAAAGCTAACATTTCAGGAATGGAGGCTGTCGCTGAGCTGTCTCCCCAATATGTAGTCAGTGTGAGGTGTGGCTAGGTAATTTTAGACCCTGGACTTAAGGATCTTATGGGGGCACCCTTTAGGCAGCCATGTGTGTCGCTTCAGTTGTGAAGCAGACCATTCACACGTCTCCTTTCCTCACCACTTCCATGCTTTACAACTGCTTCTACATGCCTGATATGTTACAACAAAACAACAAAAAATGTTTGCCAACCCGGATAAAAGAAATGTTCTGAGCATGGGCAGTTTCACATTTTAAACTAAGTTAAATCATTTATTTATTCATTTGGTTTGTGTACCCTACCTTTCTACCAAGAAAAACGGCGCTCAAGGCAGCTTGCAATCATAAATAAAACTTAATTACAACAATAATAAAACAAATGCATTAAAACAGTTAAAAACACAACAATAACAGAATAAAAGCAGCACCTAACCTAACAGACCCATGTACATGCCAAAAGGCCTGCTTGAATGAAAAAGTCGTTCCCTGTTGGTGGAAGGACAGCAGAGAGGGAGCAAACCTAGTCTCCCTTGGCGGAGAGTTCCACAGTCTGTGAGCAGCCACCGAGAAGGCCCTCCTTCACGTCACCACCAAAGGCAGTGGTACTGAAAGAAGGGCATCTCCCGAAGATATTAAGACCCAGGCAGGCTCATATGGGAGAAGGTGATCTTTCAGGTAGCTTGGTCCCAAGCTGTATACAGCTTTATAAGTCATAACCAATACTTTGAATTCTGCCCAGAAACAGACTGGTAGCCAGTGAAGTTGTTGTAACAAGGGAGCCACGTGCTCCCTGTAACCGACCCTGGTCAATCGTAGCACCATCATGACTACAAGAATAATATGGAGCTTGCCAGTCCAGGGGCAGCAGACCTGTTTATGGGGGTCCAGATGTCGTCATCTTCCATTCGTAACCCTCTCGTGTTTTCTCACCTCTTCTTCAGTCTTTTTTTTCTTTTTCTTACTGTGGAAAATCCATTGAGGAAAACAAAAGGCAGAATAACTGCACAATACCTTCCAACTGTTAGTGCTAGGACCCTTCATCTTGAAGCACCCGCAGTTTTTTCTTCCTCAACAAATTTTTTTTCTGGGAGAACACAGGAAGGCTACAATGGAAGATAATGTAATTTGTACCCCTGTGATGCCAACGAAGCAGTGCAATTGCACAATCAAATCTTCATCTGGAAGCACCTTGAGTGCTCATTGAGGCGAGGGCTCACATCCTTCCTCAATTCTGGAAACAGGCTGCCTTTGTCAAGTCGCTCTCCCAGCCTGTTCCCCATCTGTGGAATGGATATGACAGTGCCCTACCACATGTAGGCTCAGTTCAGTCACACATCATGTGGCCAAGCCATAACCATAGTTTAGAATCCAAATCATGGCATGAGCTGTTGAATGTACAACAGGCAAACCATGGTTTAGAAGAACTACTGTTTAGAGTTAGCACAAAGCATGGTTTCCAAACCCATTTTGGATCATGGTTTCTGATTCTGGTTTGCCAACTAGTGAACTGCAAGTCAGGGCTTGCAATTCAGATGTCACACCAAACTGTAGTTGAGGTTCCATAACTGTAATTTGGCATTGTGTCTGAATGGACCCAGTGTTACTATCAGCGAGACAGGGATTGTAAAGCAATTGGCTTACCAATAGTGGTATGCAAATTCAATGTTTATTTGTTATTCTTTTGTACTGTTTATATATGTACAGGAACAAAGTGCAGTGCAGCTTGCTCGGGTGAGGGCCGCATAGTGTTTCTGTGCTTTATCAGCACTGGGGCATGTGCTTTATCAGCACTGTGGGCAAGCTGGCTGTGCATGGTGCTTGCTTGGGAATGCCTTTTTATTAGCCACACTCAGAGGCAGAATACAGGGTAAGATGTACCACTGGATGTGCTCTCTAGAGTTGCTCTTTGAGCCATAGGATTCTGGCCAATGTGCAACCCCTGTGCCACTGTAACCGTGGGAATCGCCTATGTACTGTTTAATGGTAGTTTTCCCTAGATGGCATAGTTCACTTCTCTCCTATAGGCAGAGGTCATTAGAAACTTTGCAACTGAACATTTGGGCTGTGGTTTCTTCAGTCAGTGGATGGGCACCACGGTTAAGGCATTTACAATTGCCACCCAGATTGGAGGCGATGGCCCTGGTGGAATAAAGCTTGCATTGACAGGCACAACTACTAATTCTGCACCAAATTACCCATGATTAGGAATATAATAACATCAAACTATTGTTTTTACGATTCCGTGGGATTCTTTGATTGGAAATATACAGACGAGAGGCTGAGTGGGGGAGAGGTTGCAAACCTATCATCTTTGGGAGGTGGTAAACTTAAAAGAAAATTAAAAAAAGAGAAAGGTTGTAATTATTGTGCAAGTCAGCTATTCATTTAATGAAATCACACACCAGCTTAGTGTTGATGAATAGGAGGGTCTGGAAGGATCTATGGGCACCAATTAAAATGAGAATATGCAGTCTTTGTTGATATCTTTACATTGGGTTTGTTGTGTTTTCTCCCTTTAATTACTGCAGTCAAGCACTGATTTTTCCCCCCTTTTCTTTCCATGGCCAGCTAGGACTAACTGTGAATTAACATGGGAAGGAGATTAGTGGTGGCATGAGAATATGGGAAAAGTCTCCCATAGGGTTGCCAACTGTTTTGACGCCAAGGCGGAGCACATGTTTTGCATGGTAAAGATCCAGGTGCCATCCACACAGCGACAATGCTAGGCAGGGCTTTTTTTATGGTGGAACTCACCGGAACTGAGTTCCAGCACCTTTTCTTCTATTAATTACATTACAATTTAATCGCCATCTACTCCCGAGGAAATGTAATCCAAGAGTTCCGGTACCCTTTTCTCCAGAAAAAAAGCACTGATGCTAGGTACTGAAAAGATCTGGGGCTCTGGTCCACAGGACCAAAAAAAAAAAAAAAGGCGTGCCCAAATTTGCTAATTTACATATGCTCTAAAATCTCTCCGTGTGTGTGTGTGTGTGTGTGTGTGTGTGTGTGTCTGTCTGTCTGTCTGTCTGTCTGTCTGTCTGTAAAGGACCCTGTTTCCTAAGGACACTCCTATTTTGTAAAAAGGGATGTATGGACAGGGGAGAGGAGGGCATTTCAGGCAGAAAGATTCAAGAAAGGGGAGGGGCAGCAGGAGGGGAAACACATGTGGGCCAAAATCCAGCTAACTCAGTGGGATCAGATGCAACAGAGATTGTCAGGGCCCCTGCACCTTTATTTCAGCAAGTGCCCATGGACAGCAGGGTGGTGGGGCAGGTGGCCTCCCAGAGATTCAGGGCTCCAAATGAAAGATTTGGGGGTCCAGCCCTGGTGGGCTCCCACCCAACACCGCCTTTGCATCCATAGCACCTCTAGTGAAAAGATCTTGGACAGCACAGCTGGAGCAGGACTCTTCAGTCCGTGCCAACCCGGAAACCTGCAGATGTGTTGGACTACAACTCCCATTGTGGAGTTGTTGGCTGGGAATGGTGGGAGTTGCAGCCTGGCACATCTAGAGGGCACCAGGCCGCAGAAGGCTGGTGCAAACAGTACTGGGCTAGGTGGACTCAGTTTTAGTAAGCAGCTCCTTGTATTGATGTAATGAACATGAAACATAACATACAGAATAATAACAGGAGCGAAAGCATCCCACGCTTAATGGGTTAATTAATTAATTATAGGTTAAAAACTATGGATCTTTAATTGGAACCATCCTAAACCATCCCCCTTCTTCCCTCCCCATTCCTTTTTCCTTGTGTGTCGTGTCTTTTTAGATTGTAAGCCTGCGGGCAGGGACTGTCTTGTTAATTGTTGTAAACCGCCCAGAGAGCTTCGGCTATTGGGTGGTATAAAAATTGTGGAGAAAGCCAACCTAAGCCCCCTGCCTGACAAACAACATCTGCATAGAATCACCCCAGGGGGGAAGGCAGGAAGCATCACCAGGTTTGTCAATGCTCTCGCATATCAGCCCCATCTACATAAGACTTGAATATCTCTCCAAAAGGGGACAAACAGCATCTGCATAGAATCACCCCAGGGGGGAAGGCAGGAAGCATCACCAGGTTTGTCAATGCTCTCGCATATCAGCCCCATCTACATAAGACTTGAATACCTCTCCAGAGCAGACACTTCGGCACCCCTAAGAAATGGCCACTCAACACCATAGGATGGGACCATTAAGCAAGTGGCTTCAAAGGGACCCCATCCCACGGGGGGAGGGCGTCACCCCACCTGACCCAAAAGGCCGCTCCTCAGGGAGGGTGTCAACCCACCTGATCACGGAGGGAGGGGCTACCTGAAACACCAAGATATAAAACACCCTGCGCAAGGGAACTGGGTTGTTGGACCTGATCAGCAATCTTGCCCCATGCCTGGGGTAAGGGAATGAAGGATCGGCAACCCCGGGTAGCCGCACCCGGTACGCTCCAGCTAGCTGAAATCACTGGTCGCTTGGGTTGACCGGACCCCCGGGAAACCAAGCTGAAATCACTCACAAGCCGCTTGGGTAGACCGGGCCTCCGCCGGGAACCCAGCTAGCCGCTTGGGTAGACTGGGCCTCCGCCGGGAACCGAGCTGAACTAACTAGCTGAGAGCCCTGAAATCACGGTGTCCTTAAGACTTCTTGCTTGCTACTTTGTACCGTACTGATAAGCTGTATTGCTGGCGTGTGTCTGGGTTTGTGAAGGTAATGTTGTAAATAAACTTGTTTTCTAAAAGATACTTCTGTGGCTATAAGTTATCCCTTTGTTCTGGGCTAAGGGTGATAGTCGCTGGGGATCTCGGAGAAGGCCGCCCCAGGACTCGCTACCCCCTTAGCATTGAACCCACGCAGAAGACCAGGTTGTCGGTCTTCCACTAAAATGAAATAAATAAATAAATAAATAGAATTGTGTGCAACATTTGGTTCTGATCAGTGCTTTTTTTCTGGAGAAAAGGGTATTAGAACTCTTGGATTACATTTCCTCGGGAGTAGATGGCGATTAAATTGTAATGCAATTAATAGAAGAAAAGGTGCTGGAACTCAGTTCCGGTGAGTTCCATCAGAAAAAAAGCCCTGGTTCTGATACAATAAAGAGTCTCGTGGCACCTGTAATGATGGAATTTATATTTTATTGACACTCCCTTAGTATTAAAGAGTTGGTAATTTGAGGTCACATGGCCTGGGTGGTTCCAGAGGCCTGTAGGTTGTTGTACAAGAGATTCTTAGATCATATGACCTGTGGCTCACGCTGGCTCAGCTTGTCTGAGTGTGGAAAGCTAAGCAGGGTCAGGCCTGGTTATTACTTGGAAGGGAGACCCCTCCTCTAGTTTCCTGCATTGAGCAGGGGGTTGGACTCGATGGCCTTGTAGGACCCTTCCAACTCTACTTTTCTATGAAATACTATCATAGATGCTCCTTAAAATAAAGTTATATTTTAAGTTATTCCTCATTCCTTTAACCTGTTTTGGACCCAGAAACGTTACATGGTTTCAGCAGTGGAGAATGAGGAGCACGCTGAATTAACTGGCAGCAGTTTTCTGCATTACAGCACCTTAAAGACTAACAGATTATTCTGGCAGAAGCTTTTGTGGACTATTGCACACTTCATTAGATGCATAGAGTATTATGGACCTGAAAGTCTCCATGCATCTGATGAAGTGAAGTCCATGAAAGCTTATGCCAGAATGAATTTGTTAGTCTTTAAGGTGCCACAAGAGGCACCTATTAGAGGCATCCATTAGAGGGAGTGGTGATGGCATGGTTTGTTGAATTGTAGGTTGTTGTTACGTGTGAAACCAGCACTATGGGTTGCTAACCACGAACAATCCATGAAGAGAACCCATGGTTTGTTGCTGGGTTGTAAACTGTGGGTTGTTTAAACCATGGGTTGTCATTACATGTGCACCTAAAATTGTGGGTTGTTCATGGGTTGTTTCGCCAGGCTACAGAGGCAGCGAGCGAGAGCAGTAAAATACCCAGCCTCTTTACATGCCAGTACTGCAGTGGCCGAAAGGCACTTGGGATACAGGGAGAGAGCAGGGGAAGGAGAAGGGAAACAAATAACCAAGGGACTGAGAAAACAAACCATGGTTTTGCCGATCATTTGCCAGACAAACCCTGGGTAGGGCAACAAACCATGGGTTAAATAAACCATGGTTTAGCATTACATGTGAATCAGGTCATTAACTCAGCCCAGAACTTCCCTGCAGAACAAAGCTCTGCTCCAATGGTGTAGCAAGGAAGAGGGTGTACTCCGCTGCTGGGTCCTAGCAAATGAATTGTGCCCCTCCCTCTTCTTTATCAATTAGCCTTGACCACAAGAGCAGTCTTTTTTGCTGGATTATCTTGGCGGTGGGTCTCATCCTCCTGGCAAAGTTGGGTGGTGGTGTTCTTGTCTAGCCCCTCTGCCCTCCCCTGCCAAGGTGCCTGGTGGAACTCTCACTTTCAAGAGTTTAGGGGCAGTTTTGTTTTTCAGGGGCAGCACACGGAGAAGATACCCTTCCTTTCCCTTCCTCTTTTTAAAAATTCCTTCTGACACCTTTGAATCAACAGGACATTTTGGGGGAGAGGAAGCCCTGCTTTCATCAGTGAGACCACTGCAGTCAACAGCCCTTGCTCATTCCACTCAAACAGTGTGAGGTCAGTCTTAATTTCCTTCCTATTTTCTCTCCCCGGGAGGCTGCCGGCAACTAGACCAAAGAATGGCTCTCTATAGAATGCCCGTTATTAAAGATTGCTCCTCTCCCATGGTACGACACACATGTATCTTAGAGACTGTTCCAGGAAAATTAAAGGGAAGGCATTTTTGCTTTGTGTCTTTTTTTAATTAAAAACACACACAACTCCACTCATTGCCCCTCCTCATCCTCCCATCACCGGTAGCGTGACCTTTGGGTTCCTTAGATGTAAATGCCACTTTCCAATGGACCTGACAATGACTTTGGAATTGATTTCTGTCTTCTACTGGTCTTGTTAGAAATGCAGCAAATATGATTGGATTTACACTGGGTGGCATGAATCCAAATCTTGGCCCATCCATACGATCAAAGATTCCACATGGGCAGCTCAATTCTCCTTTGAAACTCTCTTGTGCTATTTATGTTTAACGTCTGGCTGTTTGGAAGAGAAAGAAGAGGAGAGCCATTGGACATGCAAATGAGCATTCTGGCCAATGTAAGTTTTACACGTTTGCATTACAAACCTGATTGAAGAAAGAGCCTCTTTTAAGCCTCATGTGTGAAACATGTACTCATTTGGTTGTCTGGAGATAGGGTGGGAAGGGAAGAAACCACCAGATCCCACAGATCTGTTGTTTCCCCCCCCCCAACAACACAAACATTGACAAGCAGGTTTTGGACAAACAGAAAAGACGGCACATTATCAACTTGTGGAACTTGCTTCTGCAGAGCGTTTTGATGATCTCTTGCATAAATGGGTCTTATAGAGGCCTTGTAAAAAGGGGACTCACAAAGTCCAAAGTCCAATGGCTGTCGTCGTTTTTTCACTACCAGATGGCTGCTTAGTGTTGCTGTGTTGTGCCAATAGCAGCTCCTGTCACAAGTACTTGAACTCGTGTCTTTGCCATGACATCTGATGTTAGGAGCCACAAACATATTTGCTTCAATAGGGCAAGAACAGCCTTCCCGAACCTGTTGCCCCTCCAGATGTTTTAGACTTCAACTCCCATCAGCCCTAGCCAGCATGGCCAATGGTCAGGAATACTGGGTGTTGTAGTCAGCAACATTTGGACAGCACCAGGTTGGGAATGGCTGCCCAAGACGACACTCTCCAGATGCATTGGGACTGCAACTCCCATCACCCCCAGCCAGCATGGCCAATGGCCATACTGATTGGGGATAATGGGAGTTGTAGTCCAACACAACTGGAAGGCGCCAGATTGGAAAAGACTGTTATACTTGGTAGAAAGTAATGTGAGTTGGTCCTATAAGTTCTTGATCCAAGGTGTGACTGTGAGATAACTCAGCAGCATCTCCTGATGCAGGGGTCCCCAACCCCTGGTCCGCAGACTGGTCCCGGTCCATGGCCTGTTAGGAACCTTGCTGGGACACCTGGCCATCGCTCCGGCCAGGACGTGCCACGAACACCCCACCTGGCTCTCGGGGTGCTTGCGAGCTCTGGCGAGCACCCCCCGCTGCTTGTCCCTCTGCTCGCCTCCTGGTGAGCATTTTCAGAAAACCGGAAGTGACGTGACGGGAGACCCGTCGCGTCACTTCCTGGTTCTCCGGTGCTGCTCTTTTTACATAAATACCATGGTAAAGTACCTTAAAATGGCCGTGAATAGCAAATCACGCCCATTTTAAGGTACTTTACCATGGTATTTATGTAAAAAGAGCAGCGCCGGAGAACCAGGAAGTGACGCGCCGGGGACCTCGTAGGTCCTTTCCCTGGCGCGTTTGGGTCGAGCGGCAGCAGGTAAGTCGCCGAGAGTCTCGGGGGGGGGGGTCGAGCGGGGCGAGTTCATAATAGAGTTGGAAGGAGCCTACAACAAGGCTATCGAGTCCAACCCCCTGCTCAATGCAGGAAACTGGAGGAGGAAGTTTGACTCGCTTCAGCCCCCTCGAGACCCTCGGATTCATCCCTGCAGCTGCACAGCAGGAGGTGAGCAGTGGGCGACACCACCACCCTGCCAGGTCCATGGTAAAATTGTCTTCCACGGAACCGGTCCCTAGTGCCAAAAAGGTTGGGGACCGCTGTCCTGGTGGATCCTGTGTTTACAGTCTCTACATCTTACCATTATCTCAATGTTAGAGCTGAAGACCTTCGCTATTGTTTCACCAGAGCCGCTTTGTGAGACTTACAGGCTCCAGAGAGCTGCTGTAGATTTTTGCAGGGGGGGGGGGGAATAATCAACCAATTTAAAAGGGAGAGTCATTCTAAAGGTTGATTCTTCATCTGGGGACAGCTTAAGCACGATTTAATCAGGTTAACTTCTGAAGGAAACACTTTAACGTCCTCCAGGAGAAAGATGCTGGCACCATCGCCAGAAAGCTTATGGCTAGGATTCCTCGCTCGCACACAGCAGAGGTAATTACTGCAGCTGCCTTGGAAAAGATCCGATGTACAAAACAGCCCTCTATGAGCCGCAGAGCTCACACAGGATCCTAAATCTACAGGGAGAGGCTCCAACCTTAGGCTGATTAAAGTTAAGTAAATCTTGGGAGTGGTGTCCACATTTCCCATGTCTAAGTCCTTACCTCGAATGAAATGTTATGAACGGTGTGCAGAGTTAAGCCCCGTCTATGTGTTGTGAGAATGGGAAATCTACAAGGCAGTAAAAGGGGAAACGTTGGCATTTAGTGGCATGAAGTACGGACAACAAAGGAGACTTTCAGCTGTGGCTTAAAAAACTATAGTGACTCTGGTCAAGTTGACCCCCCCACCAGCTTGCCTCCTGGCTGTCCCGAATCTGACCTGGGTCAATCACAGTTGATGCCCATCCAAGACATTTTGCTGCCTGAGGCAAAGATGGTGCCCCCGTTCCCCCAGTTCCACACACAGAAGCCAACTGGACTGGAAGATGAATTTTACTCCAACACTAGTGAGGGGACAGCATCCTCCCCTGCTCCTGAGGGGAGCAGCTGGCTGAGGGCCTGAGGGCAGGCTGCGTGGTGGGACACAACTCTGTCCTCCAACACCTTGTCATTGCTCTGCAGCCGCCAGGAACTGCTACCTGGCCACTCCACTCAGTCTGCCTAATGGTAGGGCCGGCTCAGATCACAGTCAGAGAAGTTACTGTGAATTGGTAAAGGCTGCACTATTTTCCTTCTCTAGCTCTTGCCATGTCATGTGGAACTGGAGCCTCACTGAGCCTGAGCTGGACTTCTGATGCTTTTGTGGGCTTCAGTTGCCCTGATGGGCCCCAGCAGTATTTATGCCTGAAGGTGATAAAACTGTTTCTTGACTGTACCACTTCAGACTGCACGTGGAGTATTGCATGACTGGGTTCTCTGGCACATGAAAATCTCCTTGCATGTAGAAAACTAGATGTTAAGGAAAAGAATTCTACCCTAGCCTTCTTTCCTGAGCTATTGAGGAAGGATCCCACATGGCTGGGCCAAGCTGACATGCTTTGAATAGCTGGGATAGGATTGGAAGAATGGGTCCCCCAAGCAGATGGTGGTGGAAGAGCTTTTTAAGATTCTGCAGCATTGCTCCTCCTCTCTCTCTCCTCCTTCTCCTTCTCCTTCTCCTTCTCCTTCCTCCTCCTCCTCCTCCTCCACCACTGGTTGTCCCATGGGCCTCATTCTTCGAGGGCACCACATGCAAAGTCTCCCCAGCTGATCTTATATCCTGGGCTGGTCGTTATATCTCCAAGGTAAGCCCCATGTAGAATGCATTGCAATAGTACAGCTGGGAGGTTATCAGAGCATGGACTACTGTTGCCAGGTTATCTTGGTCTAGGAAGAGCTGTGATAACTTGGGAAACTGGAGAGCAGAAAAAAGCATGGCTGAGTGGGGTCCTTGGTCCAGAGACTCCCTGAGAACCGGACTGAGGTGGGTGAGGGATTGAGTAATAATTTTGAGGGGGCCTTAGATAAGCAGGATGCTAGCTGAAAATAACCTGCCCTTCTCTTAGCTTTCCTTGTGACTGCACCTATGACCATGCTCACAGATCCATACTGCTACCCCAAAATTGGAGTGGTAGTGATTGGGAACTGGTGTTCTCTTTATTGGTGATGCATTTCCTCTTTTTGGGCAATGTGTAAGTAGCCACCCTACACCATATTCAGGTTTGGTTGCATGTTGACTGTCTGACAAGGCCTGCTCACCTGCAAGGGCACCTTGCAACACCTACCACCTCTTTATGTGAATGTAGTCGCTAGCTCTGTAACCGGGCTACCATCTTTGGGGCTGGCAGTTAACCTACACACACCAGGCATGCACAGAGTAAGGGGAGCAAAACGAGAAAGCTGTCATTGAACTGGTGCCATAGAGTGGCTGAGGGAGTGAGCTATAAACCAGGCAGTCCCTGTTTTAAATCTTGCCTTTGCCATGGAATCACCAGGTGGCCTTAGGCAAGTCACATTCCTCAGCCTCAACCACCCCGTCTGCATTATGGGGATAATACTCATCTTCCAGGGAAGTTGTAAGGGCTACAGCACAATAATGTTGTATGCAAAGTGCTTTGAATACTCAAAAGACTTACATAAATGTGAAATATTATTGCCAAGGTGGTTATGGAAATTGTGGTATAATTATGGGCATCATTTCCATAGCAGCTATGGCCATCAAGATTATGACAAACAAAACTATGTACGGTAACTTAAGCTTGATTATTTATTTATTTTGCATACTTGTTGCTGTTCTTTGTGGCTTCTTCCAAGAGAGAGCCCCCATTTCCCCAAATACTGAGCAGAAGGTGGTTTGAAAAAGGGATTGCTGCTCCTGGAGTCTTCACTCATCCCACCTTTACCTCTATTAAATAGGGTTTGCAGGTATTGTTTGAAAAACCTGCCAAACCTGTTTGACTCAATAGGGTGACCACTTGTGAATTGCCAAGAAAGAGGAAATGCATCATCCAAAAAGAGGGCAAAAGTGGGTAGTGATTTGCGTAACACTTGCATATGCCAATTTATATGTCTAGATGAAAATTTCGAACTAATTATTATAATTTAATATTGAGCAGATATTGAGCAAGTACACAGGTAGAACCAGATCCACAGCAGCCGCAGTAGTCTGTGTTCCCCAAATCAAAGCCCGAAGTTGCTGCTTTCTAGCTAGGGTGGCATCACCAAAAAAGAAGAAATGTATCACCAAAGAAGAGGGCAAAAGAGGATACCAATTTACATATGCATACACACACACACACACACACACACACACACTAATTTCAATAGAAGCAGCTTCCATAACCCTTCTAAATCAGGTTGTTAGATCCCTGATCTGTAATAACTCAGGCTGTAGATTTGTACTTGTATATCAGGACAGGAGTGGGCAATTTCGGGGGATCTGTGGGCAACTTCTACCACAGGCGTGCGGCAGCAAACAAAATGGCACAACAAAGGCTTTAAAAGGACAAATTTAGCTTGTTTTCAAGCTAAATTTGTCCTTTTTAAGTCTCTGTAGTGGTTTGCTGCCAAAATTCGATGGCGAACTGCTAATTTTTTTGCCACTGCTGCCCCACCACCAAATTTTGGTGGGATGGGGGGCACAGCAGAAGATGCAGCCTGCAGCCTGCCTTTTACCCACCCTTGTTGTATATGCAGGTCATCTCAGTGAATGGCTCATGAGGTGTAGTAGGTGTAGTAGCTCTTCCTCCTGAACCAACTCATTGCCTTTGACTCCACACACCCCCGGTTAACCTTTTGCACCTTGTTACCATTTTGCACCTGGTTCCCACTAGTGAACCTCAGGGTTCTAAAATAATAATAATAATAATAATAATAGTAGTAGTAGTAGTAGTAGTAGTAGTAGTAGTCCACAAGGCACAAGCCTAACATCTGCCCATTCCTGGTCATGTCATGTGAATAAAGAAGCAGCTGTATATTTAGAGTTAATGGAGAATTGTAAAGAGATAGTGTAGGCGAATGTTAGTCTTCTATTTGATATATGGTGAGCTATTTGTATTGCCTGAAAATAGAAGCAGCTTCCATAACCCTTCTATTGGTTATTGGATGTACTTGGAATGTTCACCAACATTCTAACATGACGGGGAACGATCACAAATGAAATATTAATGATATACAGTAGTTGCAGTGTGTGAAATGAAATGTAATTTTGTCTCAGGTTTGTCTCCCGTAGAAAGAAGGGTATGTCAAGAAGGTTGGGAGTTGGGTGGGGAAGAGCAAAAGCAGGGGTGCTGAGGAGGCATTGTGGTGCAGCGGTCCCCAACCTTTTTGGCACTAGGGACTGGTTCTGTGGAAGACAATTTTTCCACGGACCGGGGGGGTCGCCCACTGCTCACCTCCTGCTGTGCGGCCGCAGGGATGTATCTGAGAGTCTCGAGGGGGCTGAAGCGAGTCGAACCCCCCCAGACTCTCGGCGACTTACCTGCTGCCGCTCGACCCAAACGCGCCGGGGAAAGGACCTACGAGGTCCCCAGTGTGTCACTTCCTGGTTCTCCGGCACTGCTCATTTTACATAAATACCATGGTAAAGTACCTTAAAATGGGCGTGATTTGCTATTCACGGCCATTTTAAGGTACTTTACCGTTTACCACGGTATTCACGTAAAAAGAGCAGCACCGGAGAACCAGGAAGTGACGCGATGGGTCTCCCGTTGCGTCAGTAGTTCCGGTTTTCCGAAAATGCTTGCCAGGACGCGAGCGGAGGGACGAGCAGCGGGGTGTGCTTGCCGGAGCTTGCGAGCCGAGCACCCCGAGAGCCAGGTGGGGTGTTCGCGGCGCGTCCCGGCCCGGCCAGAGTGGCGGCCGGGTGTCCCGACCCGGTTCCCAACAGGCCACGGACCGGTACTGGTCCACGGCCCGGGGGTTGGGGACCCGTGGGGTAAAGGATTGAGAAGCAGATCATGGCGTGACCGGCTTCAGGTTTGTGGGGGCCCCTTGCAGTGTGCCCTCTGGTTGCCACCCCATCTTGTTGGGATCACTCCGGTGCTTACCTGACAGTGGTAGACAATTTAGTTCCCCACAATGCCCTGACATAGTATCACACTGCAGCATTGTGGGAAGTTAAAATGGTGGCTCCCCAGACACAGGCATCATGTGCTAGAGGTAAGGGAGACCCAGGGCAGGGTTTCGTGGTTGGTGCCGCCAAGGCTCTGGGGCCCCAGCGGCATCCCAGGGATGTCATGTGATGACACTGGCCCTGAATCAAGGCCATGGGGACTGAGGAAAGGGGACCCAACCAAGATTCAAGGTGGATGAACAGCAGGGCATAAGCAGTAGGTTGGAAAACATCACCAGAGGGAAGGGTGGCTGGCTGAGGTGCAGGACTAAGGCAAAGAGCGCGGATAGTGCCAAGGAGTTGAAGGAAGGAAAACCCTATGAGACAAGAGTGCTGGGGGGAAAGAACCAGGAATCGGAGAGCAAAGGCATGTGTTATATAACACAATCATGGCACCATCCAATGTGGCTGCCTGTAACCCTCCGAACTTGGAGGATTACGGGCATCCAACTGAGTGGGGGAGGGTTTGCTTCCATGCTTCCCCCGCCCTGCAAAAGACATAGATGGCAGATTTTGGCCATCTATGTCTTTTGCCCCTGCTTGCAAGGAGGAGGGGCTGAGGCCCCGATGGCATATGTTGTATCTCAGCAGAACCTCATTCCCTCCACTCCCCCCTAGAACGCCCCCCCCCCAGTGCCTTCTCTGAAGTCGCACTTGTGACTTCAGAGCTGTAGCCAGCATGGAAAGAACCGCACTGGCTGTGAGGCTCTGCGGTTGGGGTCCCAGCTCCGATCTTGGAACACATTTCTGAGGTTGGAACTGGGACTCCAACCTATTGTATGGCCATCTAGACAGCGTCTAGCGGCCATAGGATTGTGCCCTAAGAGAAAGAAATGTCCCTCACATGGTGCCTAATTTTATGAGAGCCTGATGCGTTTCTTTCCTTTTTCTGTGGCTAATCAGTCTTAATAGTAGAGACCTGACTGGATATTGGCTTTTTAACTCAGAGAAGCCAAGGAGATTGGTTGGGTACTAGGAAGGGGGTGTTGAATACCAGTATTGAATACCAATATGAAATAGCAGGTGAAGTGAGATGGGTGGCTACTGAGGAGAGGGCCTTTTCAGTTGTGGCACCCTGGTTGTGGAAAGCCTTTCCCAGAGAGGCTCACCTGGTGCCCACACTGTTATCTTTTTGGGTTAAAAAGACCTTTTTTAAATTCTTTCCGGCATTTTAGTTCTTCAGTTTTTATTGTTTGAAATCTGTTAATGTATTTTTAGATCTTAACACTGCTGCTGGTTCTTACCTTGGTTTTATACTATAGTTTTAAATTAGTATAAATTTTGTATTATGTTTTATCATATTATTGTATTTTATGGTTTTTACTGTTGTGAACCACCTAGAGCAGTGTTCTCCAACCTTGGGTCCCTAGATGTTTTTGGCCTACAACTCCCAGCATGCCCCAGCCAGCATAGCTGGCTGGGGCATGCTGGGAGTTGTAGGCCAAAAACATCTGGGGACCCAAGGTTGGAGAACACTGACCTAGAGAGCTTTGCCTATTGGGTGGTATAGAAATGTAATAAATAAAATAAAACACATAGCAACCTCAATCTTTACTGCTGGTGTGTCTAGTTGTGATCCCTTAGGGTGGATGCATGAATTTTAAAAAAAATAAAAATCCAACATTTATAGTTGTGCCAAATAATAAGCAATAACAACTGACTGCCTCCCATTCTGCTACCCTTAATGGCGCCCCGGATTCTGCAGAAGTGGCTGCCTGCGGCATGAGAGGACCACTTCTGCACTTTCACCGCCCACGCAGATCTGATGTCCTGCTCCTTGAACCAGCATGATGCCATCATAGCCAAACTAACTGTATGTGTTCAGAGGATTGTGAGAGGCAGTGGTGTGCTGGAGCCAGGGCTTGCAGGGGGGTGCAGCACTGGTAGTTTTTGATTAGCAGGGATGCTGATGTCATCTGCCACCTCCTCTGGGAATTCCCTGTTCTCTCTGAGTTTAGCTGTAATCCTTACAGTAGCTGGGGGGGGAAATATATTTCCCCAGCATCAATATATTGTTCCCTGCTGTAATGCGAAGTATTTGGGGTGGTGGTAGTGGCATGATCTTGAATGGTCAGTTAAGACCCATTGACGGGGTTCAGACTACGTGATAACCCACACTCAAGGGTTGAGTGTGGGTTGTTGTTGAAATGTGGGTTATTGTGTTGTCGGAAGTTCTAGGGATGTCCGTAAATCTCGATCGGGGTAGATGTGGGGGCGAACTTGCCCCCGCTCGACCCCCCCCAGCCCCGTGGCACTTACCTTTCCCCCGGCTTGGCACATCTCTCCGCATGGCCGTTTTAAGGTGGTTTTCTATGACATTTACCTGAAAAAAGCAGCGCCGGGACCCGTTGCGTCACTTCTGGGTCCCCGGCGCATCCGAAAAGAGCCTCAGTGTCGCCATGAGAAGATTCGAGTGGCAGGGGTGCTCGCCGAGCACAAGGCAAGCACCCCTTAAGGTACGCGTACATCACTAGAACCCAGCCGAGATAACAAACCATGGTGAACAACCCACAGTTCACAACCCAACAACAAACCATGGGTTCTCTTCATGGGTTGTTCATGATTAACAAACATGGCTTGTTAGTGCAGCTGGGTTCAGACAAGATGATAACCCATGTTTTCAACAACAACCCACAGTCCAGCGACAACCCACACTCAACCCATTCTCAACCCTTGATGTGGGTTATCGTGTTGTCTGAACCAAGTCATTAGCTTTACAAACAGCATGCTCTTGTTGGAGGTGAAAACTGCTAGAAGAACTTGTTTGTTGATATGGATCACAACCATGATGAGCAGCCACATGGGTGATTAATAAATATAATAAATAAATAAACACAGCTGAATATCTGGACCCTCTTTGGAGACGAGGCTATGGGGACTGTCATGATAAACACTTGCACTTCAAAATTTACCACTACACCAATGGCAAGAAGTAATGATAGCGCTCTATTCTGCTTTGGACAGACCTCATATCGAATACTGTACTGTGTCCCTGTTCTGGGCCCTGCTCTTTAAGAAGGATATCAGCAAACTGGAGCATGTCCAGAGGAGGGTGACAAAGATGGTGAGGGGCTTGGAGACCAAGTCCTATGAGGAAAGGTTGAAAGAGTTTGTATGTTTAGCCGGGAGAAGAGACTATTAAGACCTGCCATGATAGGTCTCTTCAAATATTTGAAGGGCTGTCACATAGATAATGGAGCAAATTTATTTTCTGTTGATCCAGAGGGTAGGACCTGAACCAATAGATTCAAATCACATGAAAAAGGATTTTGATTGATTATTAGAAAGAACTTCCTGACTGTATGAGCAGTAGAACAGACCACATCAAAAGGTTGTGGACTCTCCTTTGGTTTTTGAGCAGAGGCTGTATGGCCCAGTGTCAGGGATGCTGTAGCAGTGTCCTTTGAGGTACCTTCCAGTTCTATGATTCTGTGACCCATGTGGTTTGTGGTTTGCTTTTCAGACTGGTCTGTGATTCCTTCCAGAGCACAAAGTGGGCGTTTGTTGTATGGTTAGAAGGTTTGTGTTTATTTTAAGTTTCAGTTTTAGTGGAAAGGTATGTAACTAAGATGATGTATGCTGGTGTCAAGGTTCCGCTACTGCAGGGACCCCTTAACCTTCCTTTGGGAGATCTATGCTTCTCCTCAAAGCCCCTCCCGTTCCAGGAGATCAAGTCCTTTTACAGCT
This sequence comes from Shinisaurus crocodilurus, assembly GCA_021292165.1. Classification (NCBI taxonomy): domain Eukaryota; kingdom Metazoa; phylum Chordata; class Lepidosauria; order Squamata; family Shinisauridae; genus Shinisaurus; species Shinisaurus crocodilurus. The sequence continues at coordinate 26,330,105 of CM037880.1, read as the reverse complement.
TCGAATAGCATGGGTGTAGGCTGTAGACGTGGTGAATAAGTCACTCCAATCTCCAGGGTAAACAACAGCACTTTACTTATAATATTAGGGTTTTTACTTAATAGAGTGGTTATAATTCAAAAGCAAGTATGATAAAATAAAACAAACAAACAAACAATCCAATGTTCTCTAGTTAACTTCAGACTACCTATATCCTATGCAGCCAGTTTCTCTTTCTCTTTCTCTCCTTCGCTCTGCTGTTTCTGTGCTTCTGCTTCTAGCTCTCTCCCAGCACACACTGACTGCTAGCTGACCACACCCCACATATATAGTCTTCCCAGGAATGGAAGGTTATAATCATGTGACCTTGAATAGGAAATCTAATTGTTAACTTCTATTGGGTAACTTAAAACTCTCAAACTCCCCCTCCCATCCCAGTGTTTGGGCCTTCAGGCTTCACTACTCGAGGGAAGTGTTTGGGCCTTCAGGCTTCAACAAACTCAAGCCTGAGTAGGCCTCAATCCCTCACAGCTGGATATATGGTATTGGGGAAAACCTATATGGGTACCTAGGAGAGATGAATAATAAGAAGGTATATTGTATTTTGACTGAAATTAGAGTTTTCCCTCTTGTGATTAATGGGTAATCAGGTGGAAAGGGGTTATGGAATTTTATTAATATATTTGAGTGGAAATGCCCAATATTGTTCAGTGGAAAAGTTTAATTTTATCTTCATTACAAGAATGGGTGAGGAAAATGATGAAGGGCAGAGATGCTTAAATGTATGGCCTTAACTATAGAAAAGATATGTTACGTCTAATTTAGAATGGGAATCTCTATTAGAGTATTTATAGAGATCAGGAAAAAATGGTTTACTTATAGATTTTGATCAGTAAGAAGATTAATTTTAGACAATAGAAAAAAGTGATTTTATTTTGTACCTATAGTATGAGTAGGTATTGGTACTTATATTGGTTGTAGAGAAAATCAGAAGTCCATTTTAGTTTGTAGTTTTTGTTTATTGTTGTATTGTTTTTGTATTGTTTGTTATGTTATCTTTTATTTTCAATAAAATTAAAATTTGGAGAGACAGAGCACAAAGTGGGCTTCTAATGTTTTCCCCTGAATTTTTAAGATGGCATAGAAAAAGAAGCATGTTTGACTCCCCAAACAACTAGTTGATCAAATAAAAGATATCAACCCCCAATTTTCTACTTCTCTCTAGTGCTGTGGAGCTTAAACATTGCTTTTCAGAAAATGTTCCTCTGGGGTGAAGGATAACGGCTGCCTGTGATGAATTTTTCATCTTACCCTTGTCAAGTTCCTTGTGAACTGCAGGCATTCTGTTTCCTATCACTTTTAATACAGACTGTGCATTGAAAGATCTAAAAAGTGTAAACAAATAGTTTCATGTTGCTGGCACAGTTTTTCTTCTTCTTCCAGAATGCAGACATCTGGGTTAGAGATGTGAGAAAAACTGTAAAGAATTTGGGAAGGTTCAAAGGCTCACATTATTAAAGTTTTAATAATCTCCTTTCTGCCCAGACACAACCCCCTGCTAGCTTTTAAATCTCAAAGGAAAATGCAATCTTGGAAGATTACAGTTAATTAAGGTAGAATCTTCCTTGTGAAAACCTGTAGAAAGAAATACTAGTTTTTATACACACACACACACACACGTGTGTGTGTGTGTGTGTGTGTGTATCCAGAGAGGTAAATTGGAGGAGCTGAGTGGCAGAAACCTTTTTCTATTCAGTGTTTTAGTTTAAGATTTCAAAGACTCTTATTAGGTTCCTAAAATGCAGAGCAAAAGTTTCACAATAAACTTGTTTAAATAGTTCACTGGAAGCAAAAACCCATCTTCACCCATAAGCCAAAAATGTTCAGCTGGTGGCCTCAGCTCCCAAAGCCATTTAATCTGGCTCTTGATGGCCTCTCCAAATGTTAACAGCAAAACATTTGCCCACAGCATTGCTCATAAGGAAAATAAAAAACGTCTTTCCAGTTGTGAGATTCAGAGATATTTCAAATTGTAATGCATCATCTCCCGTTCGGATTTTGAATATAACATATATACAATGACTTGGATAGGGTGGTGGTATATGCATCACGAAAAAAGAGGACAAAAGAGGACATGGTTCTGCATAGCCTGATGTATTTGTATAGATACAACTTGGGAAATAATAACAACTATAATTTAAATAGAAATATAATACATCGCACCATTGCGGACTGACCAGGTAATCCGTGAGCTTGCTCAGGCTGCTGTCCCGGTGCTAACTGTTGATGCAGATCTCCAACTTTCCCTAGTAGGGTTCTTATAATGTTTTTATTGTGTATCTTTTATATTGTATTGTGTTTTTTATTGATTGTTGTAAACCGCCCAGAGAGCTCCGGCTGTTGTTGGGAGGTGGAATAATAATGATGATGATGATAATAAAATCTTTAAACCAGACTTGGATTGGACAGCCCTGCAAATAATAGGGGATGCCTATAGGGACTATCCTCTGTAAAGTAGGCCACAGGCCCACCCTATGACTCCTAAGAAAAGTCAATTTGGGAAAGTTCATGGAAGAAAAGTTTCCTGTTCCCGCCCACCCATCTACCCCAGCAACAACCCACTGCCCTATTCTGACTGTCCAGGAGCCCCCCCCCCTGCCCGGAGAGGGTTTTGTGGGGTGGTTGCAGGGAAGAGGAACGGGCAGGAAAGTTTCCTTTCTTGAACTTCCTTAAGTTACCTTATCTTGGGATCCAGGGCCAGTGCTGGCTCCAGGCTTTTTAGGGCCCTTAGGCAAGAAACCCTTAAATGCCCCCCTCCCTCACTGAGTCTGAGCAAGTGGCAGGTGAAAAAGCAGGTTGCAACGGTGAAGAGGAGAAGCAAGTCCAGGGGGCTCTTGTCAGTGGGACCCTGCTGGATTGTGGGCCCTTGGCAGGTGCCCAACCGTGCCTACCTTTGATGCCAGCTTTGTCCAAGGCTACGGTATATGTAAATGTACATATTTGCATCTAATGCTGTGCCTGAATTTTTGTATTCAATAAATGTGATGAAGTTACTGCTCGTTGATGCTAACTTTAGTATGTAAAACAACCTCTGGTGAAAGGGTCAGTTTGTATGGCAAAATATACATCTGGCTCCTGGAACACTACCTGAAGAGAAGAGCTTATTAGGGTGGGCCCTGAGAGAACAGAGGTTGGGCATCCCTTCCCAAACGTGTGGGTCAACCAGTCTCTTACAAGGAGATAGATAACATCACCAGAGCATGATGGGGGATGCCTCATACTCTAAAATTCAGAAAAACCAAACTCCATTCTTGGAATAAATCATACAAAATGGACAACTTACCGGTAATTGGAATGCTTATTTCTTCATTGTGGCATTTTAGTCAAAGTTGTTTTTAGTAGGCTGGAGATTTTCTGCCACCAGTTTGAAGTCTTGGCATGTCTATTACTTGTATGAAAACAACCCCTAATACGAATATGTAATGTACATCCAAAGTACAAGACCAGGGTTAGATTCAGTACTTTTCAGTACTTTTGGCTTAGGCTGCAACGGTATACTCTCTCACCTGGGAGCAAGTCCCATTGAACTCATTGAACAGGAGCATGGAGTTTTGACAGCTAGTTGTCAAAATTCCAGTTCCTTTTAAAAGGTGTTTTTGTTTGTTTGTTTTTTGGACAGGCTCCCCATGGTTTTTTGACAGAGTAATATGCAGGGACATAACTTCGTACTCTCGTAAAACTTTTCCATCTTCCCGAGCACCTAGAGTCTAGGGAAAAGGTGGAAAAATGAAAGGAACCTGAGATGAGTCAGTGTCGTAAATTCGCCCAGTGTCAAGATAAGCCGTCGTCGTTATAACAGTCCAAGTGTCGGAGCCAGAATATGTTAGTCCAAAAGAGAGCAAACGTAAACCAGTTAGGGGTCAGGCACAGGCGTAGTCAGGGTCATTCCGAGGATCAAAGGTACAGAGGTCTGAGGTCAGGAATATCAGGAATGTCTGGCGGTAGCTGTAACAAACAATTGCTTCCAGCATCTGAGTGTGTTTGGGACCTGCCTTTTGAGCAGGCGCTGATTGGTAAGGCTGCCCAGCTGGGTCAGGCTGCAGTTAGCCCGGCCTCACCCCAAACACACTCCGGCACGGCTGGTCTCTGTCTGACCTACTGGAGGCACAACCGTCAGCCCCCCCAAACCCTAGAGGATCTTACCATGAAGGGGGTGATCTAGTGGCCACCCCCTTTTCAGGAGCAAAGATCACTCACGGCTTTGGTTTCTCGTGACGGCTCAGCTTTTGACAGCTGTCAAGAGAAACCAAAGTCAAAAATAAAGCTCTTGGCAGCCTCTCTGGGTCAATGTGCATGAGGGGTACCTGCAGCACTTTGACAGTGGACACGACACCCTCCAGGACATTGGCTAGGCAAGGCATGCCATTTTGGACCTGCCCCAGTGCACAAGTGTGCACTCGTGCAAGTCCAACTAGAAAAAAACCACGACAAAATGTGCGCACACTTGGGGTGCATTTTTTTAAAAAATGGGCGATGAACCAGTGACAGCACCTCCAATATGCTGCTCGGGCACTTTGAAGGGGCTGTCACTAGCTGTCAAATTGGAGATGGCAAAAAGTAGTATCCAAAAAAAGGAAAACATGGGGGGGGGGAGTTGCGGCGAGCGCAAAAATGCTGGTAATTGTGGCAGGGAAGGCAGGCAAGATGGGTCCTGCTGCAGGGTCCCATGGGATACCCACGGGAGGACTGAGGGGAAAGGAGGGGGGCATCTCTACATCCTGGCCTTAGTTTGGTTCTATACTTGATGGTATAAATACAGAAAAGAAATGTCAGAGCAAGTCTCTGGTTGCACAGTTAGGCTCTTAATCCATATGCTTTTAAAAACTTCCTCTTTAAACAGAAAGAAAATGGCAGGAGAGGAAGAGAAGTTTTCTTAAGGTTGTTCTTTCTTTCTTTCTTTCTTTTTTTTTTATTTAAAAAAAACTTGCTGTTTCTGGTCTACTTTTTTTTTTTTTTTTGGTAGCTTGTAAGAAGATTGTTCTTTTCAGAAAACAGAGCTTTGAGATCTTTAGTTCCTTTATGTAGGAATTCTATATTTATATGATTTTCTTGTCCTGTACATGCTTTGGTTTATAATAGCAATAATTCTCTCCCTTTCCCTCTCTCTCCAGCAGCCTCCTAACAACCAATTAGCAACTGCCTAGAGCGCTAAGCATTCTTGGCTACACTGCTGTTCCAGGCACTTATTAAGTTGGAGGGGGTATGTGGGTGGGTGGGTGAGGGAAACTGCGAACAAGCATGTTTTTAAAGAAGTAAATTTGCTTTTTAGAAGTCAGCCCCATCTTATGGTATGGGGGGGGGGAGAAAGCATTTTTATAAACACCCCAGAAATTGCACTGCCAAAATACAAAGTGTCCAGGATTTTGTGATGTGGCCGAAAGTTTGGAAGCACTTTCCCTTACTAAGTGGTTCCAACATTTTTCTAGCTACACAATTTATTAGTTTTTGCTGAGGATTTTGGTTTTAGTGTGAGCCTTTAAAACGGGATCTTACGGATGCTTTCCAGTTCCATGTTTACTCCTTGGCCTTGGCAACTACTCTGAGACGACTTGTTTCATAAGAGGCACCTACGGTGCATCCACTCTGAATGAGACTCCCCCCCCCCAAGCTGCTACTGATAATTGAAAGAGGAGGGGGGGGAATAGCACTTCAGGTATTTGAAGAGTCCCATTCTGTTCCCCCGCTCAGTCTTCTCTTCTCCCAGCTAAACATATCCAGTTCCAGGGGTGGTGCTAGGTACTGAAAAGATCCGGGGCTCAGGCCCACAGGACAAAAAAAAAAAAAGGAAAAAGGACAAATTTGCATATGCTAATTTACATATGCTCTAAAGCAGTGTTCTCCAACCTTGGGTCCCCAGATGTTTTTGGCCTACAACTCCCAGCATGCCCCAGCCAGCATAGCTGGCTGGGGCCTGCTGGGAGTTGTAGGCCAAAAACATCTGGGGACCCAAGGTTGGAGAACACTGCTCTAAAGTCTGCAAGTGTGTGTGTCTTTAAAGTATCCTGTCTCCTAAGGACACACCCCTATTTGTAAAAAGGGGTGTAGGGACAGGGGAGAGGAGGGCATTTGATTTCAGAAAAAGACCTCAGGCAGAAAGATTCAAGGGTTGGGGGGGGGGCAGCAGGAGGTGAAGCACATGGGGTCAAAAAGCCAGCTAATCCAGAGGGATCAGGTGCAACAGAGATCATCAGGGCCACTGTACCTTTATTTCAGCAAGTGCCCATCGACAGCAGGGTGGTGGGGCAGATGGCCTCCCAGAGATTCGGAGCTCCAGTCCTAGTGGGCTGCCCCCTAACACCGCCTCTGCCCAGTTCATTGAACCTGTCCTCATAAAACTTGTTTTACATACCCCATCCCAACTTTGCTGCCCTTCTCTGACCCCGTTCCAATTTGCCTACATCCTTCTTTAAGTGTGACTCCCAGAACTTGACACAGACTCAGTACTTCAGATGAGGTCTAGCTAGTGCGGAATCAAGTGGAACTGTTATTTCTCTTCATATATTACCATTGCGGTGTGGGACCTGCCTCTTTCCACACTGTGGTGATAACGATTGACAACCTGGAACCGTGTGAGTGGAGCAAATCCCTTGAATACTTCCCTCCCACCTGATCACAGAATTATGGAGTTGGATGGGGCTTTGTAAGGCATCTTGTCCAACCCAAGGCTCAGTCCAGGAAATCCAGACCTAGATAGGGTGGCCACTTATTTGCCCCCCAAAGAGGAAAAGCATCACCAAAAAGAAAAAGAAAAAAGAAAAAGCAGACAAAAGAGGGCAACAATTTGCATAATAATTACATATGTTTATATATATATCCATGCAAACTTAGAAATAATGGCTATATGTTAAATAGAAATACAATACATCTAACCATAGTGGGAAGGCTGACTAGGTGACCTGTGTGCCTGCTCAGTCTGACATCCAGTGGCTAAGTATGGATGGGCAATTTCAAGACCCCTGCTCCTTATGGTTCTGTGACTTTAAACCAGGCTGGACAACCCATCAAACAGAGGACGCCTTCAAATACAGGACTGTCCTCTGACAGCTCTTCAAATGGAGGACTGTCCTCTGTAAAGTAGGACATTTGGCCACTCTAGACCCAGAGCTTCCATAACAGATGACTCCCTGACTTCTGCTTGAAGACCTCCAAAGAGGGAGAACCACTGCCTCCCATGTAATTGGTTCAATTAGAAGTTTCTCCTAATGTTCTTCTGAAATCTACCCTCCTGTCACTTAGGTCCATTAGATCTAGTCCTGTCACCTGGGGTAGCAGGTAATAACAAGTCTTAGCTTGCCATCTTCTATACCCCTTCAGGTATTTGAAGAGTATGGTCATGTCCCCTCTCAGTCTTCTCTTCTCCAAGCTAAACATACCCAGTTCATTCAACCTGTCATAGGACTTGTTCTCCATACTCCTGACCATCTTTACTACCCTCTTCTGAACCTGTTCAGATTGGTCTACATCCTTCTTAAAGTGCGATGCCCAGAACCTGACACAGTACTTCAGATGAGGATTGACCATTGCAGAATCAAGTGGAACAATGTCTACTCTTGACTTGCTTGATCATTGCTCTCCTTCCCAGTTGGGTGACAACAAGGTGGTGTTGGGGAAACTCACTGAAATGGACCTGCCCACATGGTTTGGGGTTCCAAACATTACAGCAGCCTTCCCCAGACCATGGTGCCCTCTGGATGCCTTGGACTGCAACTTCCAGCATCTCAGCCAGTTGTAGTCCAACACATCTGGAGGGCACCAGGTTTGGGAAAGCTGCATTACAGGGAAGCAGTTCCAATCACTGCAGTAAGGTATGAAGGGATCTGGACTTGGCACCCATTGACTGGGCTCAGACAACACAATAACTCACACTCAAGGGTTGAGTATGGGTTGTTGTTGAACTGTGGGTTGTTGTTGAAATGTGAATTACAGTGTTGTCTGAACCCAGCCGCACTAACAAACCATGGTCTGTTAACCATGAACAACCCATGAAGAGAACCCTTGGTTTGTTGTTGGGCTGTGAACTGTGTGTTGTTCATGGTTAACCCATGGTTTGTTAGTGTGGCTGGGTTCAGACAACTTGATAACTCACGGTTCAACAACAACCCATGGTTCGACAACCCACATTCAACCCATATTCAAGCCTTGAGTGTAGATTATTGTGCTGTCTGAACCCAGCCATTTTTTTCTGATTAGTACTTCAACACTGGTTTTCCAGTTGTGAATGTTTTATTTTTGGGACTCAACCTCAGTGCTGAATTACCGTATGTATGAAATGATTTGCTGCCTGGAAAATGTCTTGCAGGTACTCCCATTCATATATATATGGGCACAGGGATGCCCCTTTAGTTAAGATGAGACACACACACACACACACACACACACACACACACACACACGTCCTGCCATTATAAGCCTCAAAATTCTACTGCTTATAAAAATTACACGTCTTTAGCTAATAATGTGAAACTAGGCATCTATTGTCTACCTGATGAGGTCTACAGTTGTGCAAAATTTCAGAATGATCCAATAAAACTTGCCACAAGCACAGCAAGTTAAAAAGTGCTGAAAATTGACACATTTGTACTTGCTTGTAAGCAAGTACAGTTTGTGACATAGTACAATATGATCATGGGGCATTTCTGTTAAGGCATCAGCCTTAGATTCCAGTTTTCTGGTTTTGTGGAGCTTGAGCCAACATGAGATAGTCTTAAGTCTGGTCTTAAACTGGCAGGTTTTTTGATCATTGAATATACAGTGTGTTGCAGAAGTATTCACCCCCCTTTGACTTTTCCACATTTTGTTGTGTTATAACCTGGAATTGAAATGAATTTACTTGGCATTGTTACCACTTGATGTACACAAGATACTCAACACTGTGAAGGTGCAAAATATTGTTATCGTGGCACAAAAGTTAAGTAAACAAAACCAAACTGACACTTGTTGGTTGCATAAGTATTCACTCCCCTGAGTCAATACTTGGTAGAAGCACCTTTGTCAGCAATTACAGCTGCAAATCTTCTTCGGTAAGTCTCTATTAGCTTTGCACATCTGGATCCTGCAATGTTTGCCCATTCTTCCTGGCAAAATTGCTCCAGCTCTGTCATGTTGGATGGGGACTGTTGATAAACAGCAACTTTCAAGTCCTGCCACAGATTCTCAATCAGATTGAGGTCTGGGCTTTGACTGGGTCATTCTAAGACTTTCAGGTTCTTGTTTTTAAACCATTCCATTGTTACTTTGGCTGTGTGTTTAGGTTCATTGTCTTGCTGGATGGTGAACCTCCACCCCAGTCCCAAATCCCTTGCAGACAGAAACACGTTTTCCTCTAGAATTGCCCTGCATTTGGCTCCATCCATCTTGCCCTCAATCCTGACCAGTTTCCCAGTCCCTGCTGAGGAAAAGCATCCCCACAACATAATGCTGCCACAACCTTGCTTCACCATGGGGATGGTGTTCTCAGGGAAATGAGCACTCTTGGCTTTGTGCCACACATAGTGTTTTGCAGCAAGGCCAAAAAGTTCAATTTGGGTCTCATCAGACCCGAGAATCTTTCCCCACATGTTTGCTGTGTCTCCCACATGCCTTTTTGCAAACTCCCTATGAGCTTTGATATGGGTTTGTTTTAACAATGGCTTTCTTCTCGCCTCTCTTCCATAAAGCCCAGCTTTGTGGAACATCCAGGTGATAGTTGTCCTATGGACGGTTTCTCCCATTTCAGTTGTGGATCTCTCCAGCTCCATCAGAGTTACCATTGGCCTCTTGGTTGCTTCTCCGACTAATGCCCTCCTTACCCGGGCACTGAGTTTTGGTGGGCAGCCTTCTCTAGGCAGAGTTGTGGTTGAGCCATATTCTTTCCATTTTGTAATAACTTTATCCCTGAGTTGTTTTGATAACTCCTTGGTCTTCATGATGCTGTTTGTTTAGATATGCTCTCTGCCAAACTCTGGAGCCTTCCAGAAACAGGTGTATTTAATCTGAGATCATGTGGCACTGGAATTGCACACAGGTGGACTCCATTCAACTACTTACAGTATGTGACTTCTGGAGGCAGTGGGTTGCACCAGAGCTTATTTAGGCATGTCACAGCACAGGGAGTGAATACTTATGCAACCAACAAGTGCCAGTTTGTTTTTGTTTACTTAAATTTTGTGCCACAATAAAAATATTTTGCACCTTCACAGTGTTGAGTATCTTGTGTATATCAAGTGGTAACAATGCCAGTTAAATCCATTTCAATTCCTGGTTGTATCACAACAAAATGTGGAAAAGTTAAAGGGGAGGTAAATACTCCTCAAGGCGGTGTGTGCATGTGTGCGTGCACACACACACACACACACACACACACACACGCACACCCCCGCCAATGTGGTTTTTCTTTTCCGGTACTGTACAGCTCCCTAGAATTCCTCAAAGCCAAGGCTATGCCACCCAGGGGCATTCTCTGTTTATTCTTCAGATTTGGATTTGGCAATCCTATCACCGGCCAAAAAAGTATGAAAACTCTGGCGTGCTTTGACTCCACGATGACTCTGCAATTACTCTTGATGACGATGACAAAATAGCTTCCTGAGTAAAGAAATACGGCGGTCTAAATAAGGGCGTCGAATGTTGACCCATTCACACACTGACTGATTGTGCTTCATAAAGTCCTTTTTTCCCGTAACAACTCCTCAAAAGATAGGCAAAACCACCCCAACCCCTTTTAAGCACAAACACCCTTTCTGGCAAAACGGATCCCATTTTGAACTACTATTGCTCTGAAACGTTAGAGTAGTTGAATGATGTCATCTCATGGCCTGAGCAGTATGAATGAATGGATGGCAGCCAGCCCAGCAGCTGGAGGAATACCTGGCTGCATTACTCAAAGTAGGAAATAGGTGTGCTGCTACCAGCAGTATCCTATAGCTGTTGAAAAGCATGGTCTCGTCACTGGCCAATTTTTTTAAAATGTGGGCTACAATGAATACCAGGGCCAGTTCTATGCCTGCATGTACATAGTTTGATTACTCAGTAGTTAACGCATGAACAGTCTCCACTTGAAGGCACAGTATTTCAGGCAATGGGATGAAGTCTGTGGAATCCTCATGACTTGGGCCTAGTCTACACTGAACCACCTTCCAATGCTGATGCAATTTCTTGAATTCACATTTACTCCTCTTGCAGCGCCAATTATTGTAGTGTAGACTTGGTATTAATCTCGCTTTCATGAGGCAAACTTCTTCTGAAACTGCATGAAGTTTGGTATATGTAGGCAGAGTCTTGCAACATGAACATAACATCATCAACTGGATGCATTTTGTCTTTGTGTGGCACTCAGCTGCAGTTTATTTGTGTCTGTGGTTGGTCACTTCCCAAACAATTGCTTTGTAAGAATCTGTGTTCATATGACTTGATCTCAGCTTGTCTTGTATTTTTTGTTCTCTCCAGATGTCAAGGAGATCTAAGATTTCAAAGTGTTTCCATGAAACACCATGGCCTTTGGCTGCTGAATCTCCCGACGCCATTATGCAGAACTGCGAAGGAGTGGATCAGGAGGGGAACAGAAATACCTTTGATTTGTACATGTGCAGATGCGCAGTTCAGAGGTGGGAAGGAAAAAAAATGGCCATCCTACCTTTAGCTCCATAAATAGTAAACACTGCAATGTTGGGGCACACACAAATATTTCGGGAGACAAGCCACGCCCTTTACTGCAAATTCATGTTGGAAGTACAGGGTACACTTAAGTCCCAAACTGTGGGGAAGTCACAATAAAAGGAAAATCTGTTACAAAAGGACTTTGCAAGAATGCATTTTTTTCAGAAACAAAACCCGGCATTGAAACAGATTGGGGAGAATGTCCTGTGTTGTTCCAGTGTGTGAGGCACAGTAGCACCACAATAAATTCCCCATGTAGATCAGTCCTCAGGAAAAGCCCCGCTGCAGAATCCATAGCGCGGATTCATAGAAATCCAAACTCATTTGAATCCATTGTGGATTTCTCTGACATCCCTAGCTGAGGATGGTATGTTTAGCTGAGGCAGCGGGTGGGCTGCCAGAGAACAGGCCTTCTTGAGGATGAAACCACAGTTGTGGAACAACCCTCCTCTAAGAGCTTCACCGGTTGCCATCTTTACTATATTGTGACAAAGAGTCTATTGCACTGCGTTGGAAAGAGCATTATTATGACCTTTTACATTGTAAATCTAAGGTGGATAATGAGATTTTTGCGCAAATCCTGCAAAAACAAATTAGAGAGGAACTTGCAATACTCCCCATTTTGGATGAAGTAAAAAAAGCCATTAATCAAATGAAGAACAACAAAGCTAGTGGACCAGATGGGATTCCTGCTGAAATCTTTAAAGAAGCCCCCCCCCCCCCGAACTTGTACAACATCTTCATAAACTCAACGAAAAAATCTGGATAAGAGAAGAGATCCCAGAAGACTTCAGGGATGCCATAATTATCACCCTCTTTAAGAAGGGTGATAGAACAGACTGTGGAAATTATCAGGGCATTTCTCTCTTAGCTACCGCAGGTAAAATATTTGCTAGGATTCTCGCAAACCATCTTCTATCTATTTCAGAAGAGCTCCTCCCTGAAACTCAATATGGTTTTCCACCACTCTAGAGGGACAGTAGACATGATTTTTACTGCACGTCAGCTCCAAGAAAAATGCCGGGAGCAAAATCAACCCCTTTATATGGCATTTATTGATCTGGCTAAGGCCTTTGATACTGTAGACCGAACAGCTCTCTGGACTATCCTTATGAAAATTGGATGCCTCAATAAATTTGTAAATATTTTGCGACTTCTCCATGACAACATGATGGCAACGGTCTTGGACAAGAACGGCTCTCATGGTGCTCCATTTAAAGTGGGATCAGGTGTTAAACAGGGATGTGTTATCACCCCAACATTATTTGCTATTTTCATCGCCATGATTTTACATCTTGTCAAGGGGAAACTTCCCACTGGTGTGGGAATTATATATCGAACAGATGGAAAGCTTTTTAATCTCAGCAGGCTGAAAGCAAAAAATAAGGTAATTACAACCTCCGTTGTGGAACTTCAGTATGCTGATGATAATGTGGTCTCCGCACATTCAGAGGATGATCTCCAAACTATCCTAAATGCTTTTGCAGAAGCATACGGAAAACTTGGTCTCTCACTTAACATCAAAAAAACCAAAGTGCTTCATCAGCAAGTGCAAGCTAACCCTTTGATGATGCCATCTATCCAGCTTGGCGGGACAATACTGGAAAATGTCGATCATTTTCTCTATCTTGGCAGCTATCTTTCTGTTACAGCTAACATCGACAGTGAAATCCAGCATCGTTTGAGCTCCGCAAGTGCCGCGTTTTCTCGAATGAAACATAGAGTGTTCGAGGATCGGGATATTGGTAGGAAGACCAAAACACTGGTTTATGAAGCCATTGTATTACCAACTTTATTGTATGCCTGCGAAACATGGACTATCTATAAACGTCACTTCCACCTCCTTGAAAGATTTCATCAACGTTGCCTCCGGATTCTTGGGAAGATAGGCAAACAAATGTCAGTGTACTGGAAGAAGCAAAGACTACTAGTGTTGAAAAAATGATCCTTCAACGCCAACTTTAGTGGACCGGTCATATTGTTCGAATGTCTGACTGCCGTCTCCCAAAGCAGTTACTTTATTTCCAACTCAAGGATGGAAAGCGGAATATCGGTGGTCAATATTTTTATCCTGGAAGACAATCTTACTCGGTCACGAGTGATCGCCTGATGATGATGAGATGCTAAGAAAAGACCTTTTTATCTTCCAGAGTCTTTTGAAGTCCTTGACTGATTTTGGTTTTTACTGCTAGGTGCTCTGGCTGGGGATGATGGGAGTTGCAGTCCAACACAGTTCAGACAACATGATAACCCACATTCATGGGTTGAGAATGGGTTGAGTGTGGGTTGTCGTTGAACCATGAGTTGTTGTTGAAATATGGGTTATCGTGTTGTCTGAACCCAGCCCTGCCAAACCATGGTTTGTTAACCACAAACTACCCATGAAGAGAACCCATGAAGAGAACATGGTTTGTTGCTGGGTTGTGAACTGTGGGTTGTTTGTGGTTAAACCATGGTTTGTTATCATGACTGGGTTCAGACAACACAATAACCCATGTTCACAGTTCAACTCAACTCAACCCTTGAGTGTGGACTATTGTGTTGTCTGAAGCCAGTATGTAACACTGTAACACTTGTGCAGTTCAACAGTCCATTAGTAACAAATTGGGATTGAACCCTAGCAATGCAAGCTGCAATATGAAATACAAGTCAGTGGAATCCCATCCCACCCTCTGTGGTCTTCCTGGCCCTGTGGTCCACAGTCTCTGTCCCAACAGCCAAAGCTCCTCGGGTTCGTTTGCTCATTTCAAATGAAATACCAAATGGACACCTGAAACCAACCCTGACTTAAAAATAGGAAACTGTGTTGTAATGCCAGCCAAGAGGAAAAGGAAGGAAGGAGGAGGAGGAGGAGGAACTTTTGCTGGATATATATTAACCTTGGTACCAGGTTTGGAAAGGGGGTAGGGAGAACTTACTGTTTTGACCATTTGGGATTATAAACCATGAGAAATATGTGCTTCCAGATATCATGAAGGCTGAACAGGGCAGCAAGGGGAAATCATTAACTACGAAAGGCCATGGAATGGCTTAACAATTGTTGTTTCAAGGTAGAAAAGGAGCGCAGAAGGAAGGAAAGGAAAGGAGTGTTTGATCAATGCAACTGTAACTGGCATCCTGTAGGACCTATTAGCAGGAGAGGCCTATTAGCTAATTGATCTGCAACACACCACAGACAACAAGCAGCTCGAGATCAAAGGAGCCTTCTTGTGGCAAAAGTCACCTGCAGCTTGGAGGCAGATGTTTCCTCTCTGGTTCTCTCTCATGGCTCATGAACTGGATGCTGTGGCTGATTTTGATTTCTCTCCACTGGAGAATCCTATTCCACTGGGTCCATCCCTTCTCCTTTGGCATGACAAGTGGTGCATTTGTTTGTGAAACTTTGGCCCTCATTGCAGCATTTTGCCTGAGCTAAATTCGTTTTTAAACGCCAAGATAGCTGCACCTGTTCCAGTGATATGCTTATCTTGGACTCAAATGGTCCTTTAGCAGCCATGCAGTGGAGGGCTGGTGAAGGTACTTCCCAAGTGACAGACCTGATGGAATCAGAGTATTGAAATGTTCATGGAGTCCCGATTCTCCCGAATCACATGGATGTAATTACTGGCGTGTCACAAAAAGAAGATTGACCATTCTGCCAGGGGAGAGAAAAAGACTTTTCCTTCTGTGAAATAGATTTTTGTTGGCACTGAAAACTGTGGGTTCAAAGGGTTGTTTTGTGTGTTGGGACTCAGATCCCACCTCTACTTTGCACACAGTCATTTGGGCAGGTTACATGTCCTTTGTCACTAGCCATGTCTCTCAAGACTGCCATGTTGTGGTGAGGCCACGACAGTTGATCAGATTGCCCACAGGCCCAAAAAGGTTGCCCACCCCTGCCTTGAAGAGTGTTTGGAAACTGATGCTAGTGCAAAAATTGGCAGCCAGATTGCTTTCAGGTGTGCACACTTTGTAAAACATATAACACTGCTCTCATACCAACTACGCCATCTCCCAATTTGTTTCCAGGCCCAATCCAAGGTGCCTGAAAGACTGCCTCTTCCAGTATGACTTTGCTCATAATTTACAATCTTCTTCAGAGACCCTGTTGTGTGTCCCACCACCAAGAGAGATTAGGTTGGTGGGGGACAGAGGACAGGGCCTTTTTAGTGGCAGCACCCCGATTCTGGGTCTCCCTCCCTAAGGAGGTCAGATTGGCCCCGTATTTGCCTAGCTTTAGGTGGGCTGTAAAGACTGTTTTTAGGTTGGCTTTTGATGAGTTTATTTTTACTCAGTTCTTGGATGTTTTAAAGATCGCTGTTCTTTTCTTAACTTGATTGTTTTGTTATGAGCTTGTTTTCAAAGTTGTATATGGCCTTGGGGGCCCTCGTGTTCAGAAAGGTGGTTCCTAAACATTTTAATAAATACATTAAAAGAAAGAAGGGAGAAAGGAAGAAAGGAAGAACCGACCAGGAGAGGCAGCCAAAATTTCGGCCTCACCTAATCTCCCAGCAAGCTGATGCTAGACTTTTCATCTGCTACCTTGCAAACGTGTCAAATTATTCCAAACTGAAATGAATGAGGGCATGAAATAATTTGACATGATTTTAATAACTGTAAATACACAACATGACCTTTGTGGGCCCAATGTGCGCTTCAGTGGAGGTTGAGCCTGGGGCAGGTGTCTCTGTTGCCCCACCTTAGTTATGCTATTAAGACTGGGCGAAAACAGACCACAACTTTAATGCTGGGTAAACGGTGTACCAACCCTCTAGGAGAAGGGCCTGGGAACGTCTGGCAGATTGTTAGGGATCTCAGGATCCTCCCATGCAGGAAGGAAACAAGCTCAGGGGAGATGTTTCAGTTCAGCATTTCACACCACAGGGTGGCTTGGAAGGAGGAGAACATAGATCAGCTTTCCGCAACCTGGTGCTCTGCAGACGCTTTGGACTACAGCTCCCATGAGCCCCAGACAGCATGACCAATGTTTGGGGTGATGGGAGTTTAAAGTCCAAAGCCTCTGGAAGGTACCAGGTTGGGGAAGGCACGTGAATGGGGGAAGGCAGGGGGAAGAGTACAGTATGTTTAGAGCAAGGGTGGGCAATTTGTGGCCCTCCAGAAGTTTCGGCCTACAACTCCCATCATCCCTCACTCTTGGGTTTGCTGGCTAGGGCTGATGGGAGGTGTAGACCAGAACATCTGCAGGGCTGCAAGTTGCCCATTCCTGGTTTAAAGGTAGGTGTAGGAAGAGGAAAGGGATTAAAGAACACATTTTAAAAAAATGAGGCTGCACAGAGCAGGTGGAGTCAGCCCCGTGTGTCTTGCACTTTTGTTTATGGAGATGCACTGGCCTGATTGGAGAAACACTCTGGGCAAAGCCACCTCCAAGCCTCAGTTGCCCAGAAAAATCCCTTGGCATGTATTGCCGGGGCACTGTGCTAAATCTGCGTGCCCACAGAACAACCCGCCAGCTGGTAAGCCTGGCAGTTCCCAGCTCTTTTGTAGAGATTCTATCTCTGCCACTTTGGAAACGCCTATTAACTTCTTTGTGGGTCAGATTTTCATCTGCAACATGAGGGTGAATATAGTTTGCTTTTTCATGGAACACCCGTGGGAACAAAGAACTCTGTGAGTCTTAAAACTGAGATGCATAAATTCAAGACTGGTGCTGTATTATGAGATTTTAATCTGGTCTCTGAATAGCAGCCTATACCGGGCATAGGGTGTGTGTATGTTTCCCCTTCTAATACTTGGGATTTCTTTCTGTCATCTTAAGCATCAGAGAGCATTTTTATAAGAGCAAAAATACCCTAGACCAGGGGTAGGCAACACATGGCCCATGGACAGCACGTGCCCCCCGTCAGCCCCCAAAGTTAGATTTTAAAAAATAAAATTAAGAAGTGAGCAGGTTGCCACCAAAATTTGGCAGCAAACCACTATGGAGACTTAATGAGGACAAGTTTAGCTTGAGAGCAAGCTAAATTTGTTTCCACGCTAAAGTTGTCCTCAGTAAGCCTGTAGTGGTTACGGGTGCAATCCTATGCATGTTTAGGCAGAAAGGAAGCCCTACTTTTACGCTTTGTGTAAGCTCAGCCGATTTGCGCAAAGTGAGCGAGGACCACATGTTTTTTTGGTGCCAATCTGCAGAAATCGCCTGATTTTATGCAAAGCGTGCAAGATCCACGTGCTTTTCGGGTGCTGATTTGTGCAAATTGTATAAATGTATGCAAATTTCCTTAGCATTCCCCCCCCTTAATGCACAAATTGCTGTCCATCTTAGAGACAGAAGTCCACGAGGTGGCTCGATTTGCACCATAGCGAGTCGGTGCCAGTGTAGGGCTGGCGAACCAGAATCTGGGCGGCTGAATTGTGAAAATCCGTCCGATTTTCACCACCACCCCATCGGATTCCTTACACATCCCTAGGGCTGAGTCCCCACGGTTCTGCATCTGAGACAACAGCAGGGATTCCTTCCAGTGGGATTCCTCCAGAGGGTGGGGCTTGGAGGCCAAGTCCCACTCCCTGGAGGCTCTGCAGGCCAGACTGGAGAGTCCAGCAGGCTTCTGCACCCCTGGAATATAGGATTAGGACTGGGGAGACAGACAGTCAAATCCCTGCTCAGCCATAAAGTTCCCTGGGTAGTGTTAGGCCAGTCACTCTGTCTCAGCCTGATGTCCCTCACAGGGTTGTTGTGAGGATAAAATATGGGTGGGAGGACATAACTGTCTATGCTGGCTTGAGCTCCTTGGAGGAAAGGTGGGATATAAATATAATACTAATACTAGTGATAAGGGAAGCTCCTAGGGCAGCCGTCCCCAGAGTGGTGCCCTCCAGATGTTTTGCACTACAACTCCCATCATCCCCACCATTGGCCATGTTGGTGGGCTGGGGCTGATGGGTGTTGTAATCCACAACACCTGGAGGACTTGCTAAGGTCCGAGGCTGCGCATCCATTTTTGTGCAATTCTTCCTTTGATATGAGACGAGTGTGTGGGAGAGAGTGCAGAGCTAAGGCCCAGATAAGAGTCTCCTTCAGAGGCTGAAGCGTCTGCGGCCGCAGCGGAGAGAGAGCTTTTCCTTGACTCGGTCACCACCACCAGCCTTGGCCGAGGAGAAGGCAAGAATGCAACTTTTATGGAGAGGCTTGTGGGCATTCCAGGTCAAGTGAATGTCAGCAGGAGGGCAGCATGGGTGAGCGGCATGTTCCACATCAGCTGAACTGGCGTTGCTCATTTAATCTCTGTAATAAATACCTGTGTGTTCTCTGAGATCAGTGGGTAACCGTTGGCACGCCGGCACCCCATCATGCTCTGCCGTGGAGGAGACTTCGGCTCAGTGTCAGAGGCAGGGAGCTGAGAAAATGTTGCCTCCAGGAAATTAAAAAATAGCAAATGTTCGATTATACCCTTGGAATTGAGTGACTCCACATCATCACCGCTGGGGGGTGGCGCTGCTGGCAGCTTATGCAAAGGCCACACACAGTAAGTAACCTCTTTCCTGACTTCATTTCTCCAGAGAATCACACTGACTGCAGACTCAATGCGCACAGTTGAACTGGGAAGGTTGACATGAGGGTAAATGCAGGGATGGGGACTCGGACTCGGGGACTCGACTCGTGAGTCCGACTGAGTCCCCCCTCTGACTCGAGTCCCACTCGAGTCCCAATAATTTATGTGGGACTCGAGACTCGACTCGGGACTCGAGCCCAAGGACTCCGCCGCCGCCGCCCTCACCTCAACTCCGCCGCCGCCGTCCTCGCCTCAACTCCGCCGCCACCGCAGCCCTCACCTCCTCCACCTCCTCCTCCTCCTCCTCCTCCTCCTCCTCCTCCTCCTCCGCCATCGACCTCGTCGCCATCGCCGTCGTCATCACATACAGCACGCCGCGTCACGCCGCCAGCGCCGTCGCTCTGTTTTTGGCGGGGTTGCTGTGGTTCCTCCCGGCAAAAACAGAGCGCCGTTGCTAGCGGCGTGACGCGGCATGCCACTAGGCACTTCCAGGAAAAAATCTCTTGCATCCGCAGGGACTTAGACTCCAATGTTATAGCAGTAGAATCAGAAGAGGTACCCAGAGCACAGCCTGGTCTAATTATTTTGGATGAGTTTCAGTTGGTACAGCTTGAGGATGTTGACAAGGTGCTTGGATGGGTTCGTGCAACCACGTCTGTTCTGGATCCTTGCCCCTCTTGGCTTATAAAAACTAGCAGGGAGGGAACGGCCGGCTGGGCCAGAGGTGATCAATGCCTCCTTGTGAGAGAGAGTGGTCCTATGCCACCTGAAACAGTCGGTGGTGAGACCACTCCTGAAGAAACCCTTTCTGGACCCGGAAGATCTTAACAACTTTAGGCCGGTGGCGAATGTTACTTTCCTGGGCAAAGTCCTTGAGCGGGTGGTGCCCAACTAGCTTCAGGCACTCTTGGATGAGACTGATTATCTGGATCCATTTCAGTCGGAGTTCAGGCCTGGTTTTGGCACAGAAACAGCTTTGGTCACCCTGTATGATGACCTATGTTGGGAGAGAGACAGGGCGAGTGCGACCCTGTTGATACTCCTGGATCTCTCGGCGGCTTTCGATACCATCAACCATGGTATCCTTCCGGAGCGGCTGTCTCAGTTGGGGGTGGGGGCACTGCATTGCAGTGGTTCCGCTCCTACTTGGATGGCCGGCTCCAGAGGGTGGTGCTTGGGGAATGTTGCTCGGCCCCATGGACTCTCCTGGGGTTCCTCAGGGGTCGGTCTTATCCCCCATGCTATTTAACATCTACATGAAACCACTGAGTGGGTCATCCAGAGTTTTGGAGTGCGTTGCCATCAGTACGCTGATGACACGCAGCTCTATTTCTCCTTTTCATCTTCAGCAGGTGAGACTGTGGATGTGCCGAACCGGTGCCTGGCTGCGACAATGGACTGGATGAGGGCTAACAAACTGAGGCTCAATCCAGACAAGACTGAGATGCTGTTAGTGGGTAGTTCCTTTGACTGGATGGAGGGTGTTCAACCTGTTCTGGATGGGGTTGCACTCCCCTTGAAGGAGAAGGTTCGTAGCTTGGCGGTGCTCCTGGAGCTATCTTTGTCACTTGATGCTCAAGTGGCCTCAGTGGCAAGGAGTGCCTTCTACCAGCTTCAGCTGGTGGCCCAGCTATGGCCCTATCTGGACAGGGATAGCCTGGTCTCAGTAATCTACGCTCTGATGATCTCTAAACTACTGCAATGCACTCTACGTGGGGCTGCCTTTGAAGACTGTTCAGAAGCTGCAGCTTGTGCAAAATGCGGTAGCCAGGCTTATTGCGGGGACCGGAAGGTCCGAGCACATTACACTGGTTCTGGCCCGTTTGCACTGGCTGCCAATATGCTTCCGAGCCGAATGCAAGGTGCTGGTTCTAACATATAAAGCCCTACACGGCTTAGGAACACAATACCTGACGGAACATCTCGTCTCTCCCAACCGCAATCTACCCGGACACTACGCTCAACATCTGGGGCCCTCCTCCGATTGCCACCTCCAAGAGAGGCTCGGTTGGTAGCAACAAGGAGGAGGGCCTTCTCAGTGTTAGCCCCCCAATTATGGAATAAGCTCCCCACTGAGACCCGCCTGGCGCCAACCTTACTATCTTTTCGGCGCCAGGATAAGACTTCCTTCTATGCCAAGGCATTCAATAGTTAAGAGCGCAAAATAGCACGGGGGGGTGGGATTGTCACCTGTAGACTTAGTTTTATTAACTTTTGGATTGTATTTTAAACTGTGCTTTTTAATTTGGTTTTTAATCTTTTTTTGTATGTTTTTATTGTTGTTTTTATGTGCAAACTGTTGTGAACCGCCCAGAGAGCTTCGGCTGTGGGGCAGTATAGAAATTAAATAAATAAATAAATGTCCTGGTTTTAAATTTGAAAAAAATGGCCACCTTACGCTCAGCCCATAAAGCTCACTGGGTGACTTTGGGCCAGTCACTGACTCTCAGCCTAACCTACCTCACAGGGTTGTTGTGAGGATAAAATGGAGAGGAGGAGGAGGATTATGTAAGCCGCCTTGGGTTCCTTGAAGGAAAAAGGCGGGGTATAAATATAATAAATAAATAATAAAATAAAATAAAAGTGCATCCAAGTTGCAAAAATAATTTTTTTAAAATTGAAAAACTTTCCTAACTTCTGGTTGATGCTGAGGGTCTGGAAGGATTCAAGTTGGCTGCCATGCCTGCAGGCTGCCCCCCCCCACTCTCTCTCACACAGAATTTAGAAACAAACATTACACACACACACACACACACACACACACACACACACACTCAGTTCAGCTGCCTGCTGTTGCTACCTACAGAACAGACCGAGGCTTGAAGAGACTGAGGCTTGACTCCATCCATACTCTGATTTCTCTGAGTTTATATCCTGAGTCCTGGCTGCATACACCACCCATGAGGTGCAGATGCTGTGCTCTGTTATAGGGATGCATTCTCCAGGATGCTCACAGTGGCCTGAGCAGGGGCTTGGGTTACTCTGTCCTCCTCATTGGGTCCAGCTTGCAGGAGCCAATGAGGCTTTGGGACAGCCACATCATCATAGCAGCCTTTACAAACTAAATGTTATTCCCCGAAGTAGTTTTTGATATATACACAATTTCATATTTAATATTTGAGAGGGGAAAAAATATCACTAGCATTAAATTCCCCCCCCCCCCCCATGGAACTCCTATTCACATTGCACAGAACACCAGGGTTCTGCGGAACACAGTTTGGGAAACACTGGATTAGACTGTGCCAAGTGTAAAAGATTGCAGGTTACAAGCCCAAGGCATACTGGGGCAAAGAAGCGATGGGTGCTCTCTTTGAAAATATAAAAGCCAGTCGTAATTTGAATCTGTCTTTGGCAGTGATCATCCCTACTTTCTTACCCCACTATGCCTCAGTGCATCCTGTGAACATCACCATGTTGCAATTGCTGGCTGGTCTTAACAAAGATATTGTCCCGTCAGGGCCGGTGCTACCATTAGGCCAACTAGGCAGCTGCCTAGGGCGCAGGGCTAAAGAGGGCGCCAGAAACACCTTGAAAAAAAATACAGCGCTCTCAAGTGGGAAGGGGGGGCGCTAAATATCTGATCTTGCCTAGGGCACCAAACTGCCTTGCACCGGTCCTGTGTCCCGTTATCCCTGTTTGGACTTATCCTAATGGAGCAGCAGGGCTACGATTATTCTTTTTTGTCTACCATCTATCTATCTTGTATCCCATTGTTTTGTTGCAAGGGGAAGAGAAAGGTTCAACTTAGTAGTATATGGCCTCTAATGTGTTCATAGCAATTTCTCGTGATTTTGGAAGGTATGTAGCTCAACCAGATAAACTGCAGAAGAATTCATAACAAAATACTTAATATATCGTGCACCGTTCCAACTATGTGACCCTTTCCTTTGATCATTAAAAAAGAAAAAGAAAAATGCAATGAAGTAATTTAAATGAAAAAAAAGCAAACTTCCCTTCCCCCCACAAAAAACTAAGTATCACACTTATTTAAACACTGTAGAAAATATTTAACTTATCCGCAGAAGGTTAAGTAATCAACTGATAAGATTTGTAGCTAAAGCATGTTTAAATGTACTCATTAAACACAGTGGATGTTAGCTCATTTTTCAAAAGATCTACTTCTGGGCAGAAACCATTAGGAAGTGGAATAGGGGGAAGAAATGTCGACAGAAAGCCAAAGTGTTCCTTGGGAACAAATACAGTTGCGCATTGTGCAGAAGGCGGCTAATTTATATATCAGAGGGTACGGAGCAAGTCAAGAAGTCAGAATAACACAAGATCAGGAGAATGTCATAATTGATACAATTTATTCATCAGCGTGAGCTTAAAGAATGAGTGTCAAGCACTTCATTCTTAAAAAAAACAGGCCAGATATTTTCACTTCCCTCTTAATTTATGTATACAGGCAGTCCCCGGGTTACGAACGTCCGACTTATGGACAACTCGTACTTATGAACGGACCGCTGAGCCTCCGGCGAGTGCCAGCTGAGGCACTTGCCGGACTTCCTGGTTCCCCGGCTCTACGTCGTTTACGTAGAGTATAGCGTAGTATATGTAAAAACGGCCACAATTTGTGTAAATGCTGTTTTTAATGTATACTACGCTATACTCTACGTAAATGGCATATCTTACGCTGTTTTCTACGTAAACGATGTAGAGCCGGGGAACCGTATGTACCTGTTCTGACTTACATACAAATTCGACTTAAAGACAGACTTACAAACGGATCTCGTTCGTAACCTGGGGGCTGCCTGTAAAATAGGTGACGTGGGGATGATGGTATGTTGTAAAAGTCGAGAGATCTGGGAATTACAGAGGCAAACATTTTTTGAGTTGGGGTGGATTTAATTTCCCCCCACCTCTCTAGGACTGAACGGGGTCCAGTAATGGGAGTGCTGTGGTTGTCATTCCATGTGACCACACCTTATGCCAATCTACTGATGTAAGAATGTGGAATCCGCATGGGAGGGGAGAGGATCACGAGGGAAGAATCATGCTAGCGATAGAGGCTAGATTTGGGGGAGGGGTGTCATGGGCTTCCCCGCTCATGGTTCTACCGTTTCCACACATGCACCATTATTGGAAGGATCCCCTAGCATGGATACTGTCAGCCCAAACTATGTAGTCCTGCCTTCCCCAACCTGTCATCCTCCATATGTGTTGGACTGCAACTCTGCATCATACAGGAATGATGGGAGTTGTAGTCCAACACATCTGCGGGGCCCCAGGTTGGGTAAGGCTGCTGTAGCCCTTGGTATAAACGCTAGTGATTCAGCTGTACACCCCTGCAACGACAACCGACTGACTTATTCACCATCCAAGAAGCAGAATCACATACATACGAAACCACATGGGTTCTGCATCTTCATATCACTGGATTATTGTGGGATGGAGCCACGGAAAGTGGGACCCATGTCATTCCTATGACATAAGAATCAGAGCACAGACGCTCACGGTTAAGAACTAGTAATTATTCTGTGGATCATCCAACATGCACTGTTGGCGTCAGAGCCAGCCAGCCCTACCATTAGGCAGAGTGAGGCACTGGCCTCAGACGGCAGATGCTCAGAGGTGGCAGTAAGGTGTTGGAAGAGAGACCTGTGGACCACATGGCCTGCCTTGTACCCCCTAAGCTAGCCTGCTGTCTTCAAGTGTGATGAAGGATGTTGTCCTATTGCCAGTGTCAAAACCCCCCACATACAGCATGGTTTTATACATGGAATGGGAGGGGCATAATCTTGTCCTTTGCCTCAGGCAGCAAAATGTCTTGGGCTAGCCCTGGTCACTGTAAATCTTCCATTCATTTGAATGATACTTGTACAAGGGAGCCCTGCAAAGTAATTCCATCTCCCCTTCCCCCCATTATAGCTTTATGTTGAGCTACATGTGACGTTAATCATGTGACTGGCCCTTGCGTGCTCATCTTTTTTCTTTGCTAATAGCAGCTCAGGGACTCCCAGTCCATGATTAAGACCACAGCAGGGGCAAACGGTTAAAGCCCACTTCCCCCAAGCTGTGGACCCAGATCATGCCCCCCCCCGCCACAGCCACTGTTTAGCAAAGAAAAAACAAGCAGGCAAAAGCCAGTCGTGCAAAGAACATCACATCTAGTTTGTCCTTCATTTTAACCCGATTTAACTAGTAAGGCCGTTTCAACACCATCATTGCTGCTGCCGCCTACTGCCCTGCTTCCAAATGAGGCTTCTACCGCACCATCGACCTGCCTCATTTGCGGAATTTTTCAGGGGGTCCAGATGACGTCACCTTCCATTTGTAACCCTCCTGTGCTTTCCCAGCACTTCTTCCATCTTTTTTTTTTTTTTAACCGCAAAAAGTCCGTTAAGGGACTAGCAAGAAAAAAAAAAAGATGGAATAGCTGCACAATAGGTTGTATCCAATGTTAGTCTAATTTCAGAAGGCCTTTTCATTGCAGTGGGTCAGTAGACTGAGTAAGACTAACGTTGGATACAACCCAATGCAATCTAAGTGGTAGTGAGAGCCAGTGTGGCGTAGTGGTTAGAGACAGAGCTGGACTGGGACTCGGGAGATCCGGGTTCTAGTCCCCGCTCGGCCATGAAACCCACTGGGTGACTTTGGGCCAGTCACTCACTCTCAGCCTAACCTACCTCACAGGGTTGTTGTGAGGATAAAATGGAGAGGAGGATTATGTAAGCTGCCTTGGGCTCCTTGGAAGGAAAAAAGGTGGGGTAATAAACAAACAAATAAATAAATAAATAGGCATGGAGACACCCTTTCAGTACCATTTTGAATGTCTCCCTGTGTGTGATAAAAACAATTAGTTGCTTATTAGAGTCCACTGTGCACCCTAAATTCCCAAAGCCTACAGGCTCACCTTGCTCAACCAAGCAGCATGGCTGAGAAGAATATGGTTGATTAGCCAGGGCTAGGCAAACATTAAACATGTTTGTATTTGTTCTGGGATCATTTGTGTTTTACAAGGCAGGCAAAGAGGAGAGAGGGAGGGAGGGAGAGAAACAAGATATCGAGAATATACCATTGCTTAAGAAAAACAAACAAACAAAAAGCATTCCACATTACTACTCATGCATCTTTCAGGATGAGAGTACTACCTAATTAAACAGTGGTGTTTTTTTTTTTTAAAAGCCCCCCCCATTGCACTGATAATATAAAGGGGTATTTAAAGCAACATTTTAAAACAAAATTTACGCCACTGGTTTAATTCCCTTCCCTTCCTCAGTTCCGCTTGACATCTGAGAAGAGAGACCGCAACTGCATACCAGTTAGAGATTTGCCTGATTAAAAACAGTTTTGCCTATAAGTCACATCATGTATAAGACACAAGGTTTCTGTCAAGAGCCCTGCTACTGGCAAGAGAGAGAGAGAGAGAAAGGGGGAGGAGGAAGAGAAGAAGAAGAAAAAGAAGTTTTGCTGCGATTGCTAGTAAGAAATCGGTATGGTAACTAGATCCATGGCCTGCTTCATGCTAGCTTTATAATTAGTATACTGTTTTAGTGGTAAGCCAAACGTTTTGGCCAAGAGTAATTTAGACATTCTAGAGCTGTATTCAGTTTTTTCCCCTTTTAATGTTCATCTTGACTGCCTCTTAGTCTTTGTGCAACATATAATCTTCCTGCATTTCCCTCCCTTCCTATGGTTTCCTGCAACCCTTTGTTGTAACAAGACAAATGCATCTTATTTGGCATAATTCTTTGAAACCCATTGGAAACAATAATTGTTTCCTAGAAGAAACCCATTCTATGCCGGTTTAGCTTTGTCTGTGCAGGTTCCAATCCCTTCTTCCTGGGTGGATAGAAATGAGCCAGGCCAGGACTATACCTCAAGCCAGTCAGTGAACCTGGTGCCCTCCAGATGTGCTGGACTACAACTCTCACCAGCCCCAGCTAGCATGGTGCTGTGTGGCAATGATGGGAGATGAGGCAGGCTGCCTTAGGCTTTGGGGAAACCTTAGTTTGCATGTGGATGGGAAAACCACTGGAGCTATCTTTATAGATCAGGGTTGGACGACTTGTGGCTCTCCAGATGCTTTGGCCTACAACTCCCATCAGCCCTAGCCAGCAGAGCCAATGGTGAGGGATGATGGGAGTTGTAGGCCAAAACGTCTGGAGGGCAAAATGCTGCCCACCCCTGCTATAGACTGTGGTTTACACTACGATTCTTCACAGGGTTGGATACACACACATACAAAAAATTACGTGGAGAAAATAAAAAGGCTTCACCATTTCACGTGTGATCTGGTCCTTAGTTTTGTAGGGGAGCTGAGCATTTTATTTATTTCTATAGTAAGAGAGGTAGGCAGTTCTCAACGATTGTGCCTCACCCATCAGCAAAACATACTGGGTTGGATCCAGATTTAGTCACACTTAAGACTAGATCCATTGAAGTCAGTGGAACTTACATTAGTCATGAGTCATCTAAGTCCCATTCATTTTAATGGGTCTACTCCAAGTATGACTAAATCTGGATCCAACCCATTTTCTCAGAGTGGCTCAGAATGGGTTTAAAACAAACTAAAACAATAACATAATGATCAATTGTTAAAACTATAACACACAACTGAAAGCTGCAAGAGGTGGTAATAAACCAAACACAGGCAGCAGACTACAATCTGATTCTGCCGATGTTTTTAAAAGGCTGGGAAAGTAAGGGGGGTTTTTTGCTGAAAAGACACAGTCTGGGTCAGGAGAGCCTCTCTTGGAAAAGCATTCCAAAGGCACAGCCAAAAAGGTTCTAGAAAATGCCCCATATAAGAGAAATGGAGTCCCCTGCCCAGAACTGCAATTCCCAGAACCCCTTCATTTTCCTGCACAGCTATGAAAGTTAAAACTAAGTCTGTAATGTCGGCATGAACACAGAGCCACCACATATACAATCAGAAGGAAACAGGAATGTTCCCCTGTTCACAAGTTCCATAGAAAATAGTCCTCCTGGCTTCTTTTCCCTTTTATGGGTTTTCTCTATTTTAGGTTTCGGACAGTATAAAACTTTCATCAGCCCAGGGCCGGATTAAGAGCATTATGGGCCTGGTGCTGAGGATTTTGGTGGGCCTTTTTATGGAAATAAATAAAATGAAGACGCAATTTTATATTAAAACAAATTAAATATTTTAATTACCATTAAAGTGCCAAAACAGAAACATATTGAAAATATTTCTTTTTTTGTAAACAATAAGCTTGTTAACTCAATAAAACCTGATGGAAGTGGGCAGTGTCCGTGAAAGCTTATGTCAGAATGAATGTGTTGGTCTTTAGGGTACCACAAGACTCTCTTGTTGTTCTTGCTGCAATAGACTAACACAGCCCACCCCTTCGGGAATTATGCAGACTGTTAGGCAACAATGTACACGAACCGAGCTCTTACTCAGCTGCCCCCCCCCCCCACGTGCTGTATAGAGAGAATGCTATTGACCTGCCTTACAGGGTTGATGTAAGGATTACAACAGGGGTCCTCAAACTTTTTAAACAGGGGGCCAGTTCATTGTCTCTCAGACTGTTGGGGGACCGGACTATAGTTTAAAAAAAAAAAAAGAACGAATGGATCAAGTAAAAAAAAAGGACCTGGGTCATTTTTTTTCACTTGATAGGGGTGAATTTTTTTTTTCTTAAATGGAAAGTTATTATAAATTAATTATAATGTTAACAAGTGATTAAATGGAGGATGGAATGTTATTTTGATGGCAAAAGTGGGTAGAAATTAATGATTTATTTATTTATTCCATTTATACCCCGCTCTTCAGCCAGAAAAGGCTCTCAGAGCGGTTTACACAGATTACCGGTAATAAGACATTCCCTACCCTCAGGCTCACAATCTAAAAGACATGACACAAAAGGAAAAGGGATTGGGGGGGAGGAGGAAGAATGCCAAACATTATATTGGTGCCTGAGTTTGGCATTCTTCCTCCTCCCTCCCAATCCCTTTTCCTTTTGTGTCATGTCTTTTAGATTGTGAGCCTGAGGGCAGGGAATGTCTTATTATTAATCTGTGTAAGCCGCTCTGAGAGCCTTTTCTGGCTGAAGAGCGGGGTATAAATGCAATAAATAAATAAATAAATAAATAATAAATGATTAAATGGAGGATGGAATTTTATTTCGATGGCAAAAGTGGGTTTAAAAAATAAGAATGTACTACCTTTTTTGCTGTCTAAAATTGAAATACATTATAAAAGGCTACCTACAAATTATAAGCGTGTTTTGCTTTTGTCTGGCTGCTCTGTGTGTGTGAGTGCTTTGTGTGGGGTAAACTGAAATACATTATAAAAGAGTCACTGACTCTCAGCCTAACCTACCTCACAGGGTTGTTGAGAGGATAAAGTGGAGAGAAGGAAGATTATGTAAGCTGTCTTGGGTTCCTTGAAGGAAAAAAGGAGGGGTATAAATATAATAAATAAATAAATACAAATTATAAGAGTGTTTTGCTTTTGTCTGGCTGCTTTGTGTGAGTGCTTTGTGTGGGGTAAACTGCGGGTGTTTGTGGGCTGAGTGTGTTCAAGGAGCTGTGTTGGGGGGGGGGGAACCTGAACTTCCCAGGATCTCTTTTCAGATCGGGTCCCCCACTCACCAGACCAGTGAAGGATGCGGCTCCGCCGGTCAGCTGTGTGGCGGCCGCCCGCTTCCCACTGAGAGCGGCTCCGCCATGTTCGGCAGCCGCTCGCTTCTCCCGTTTCCACCTCCCATCCCAGCTCTGCGGGGGGGGGGGGAGGTTGCCGCTTCGTGCCTGAATCCCCGGGCCTGCCTTTTTTCTCCCGGGGTTGTGCTGGGCTGGGGCGGCTGCCGCTTCTTGAGCGGTGCTGCAGGCGTGCATGAGGGCTGACACAAGACACTTTGCTCCCTGCCCTGCCGAAGCGCGTCTCCCCACATCCCCGGCAGGAGAAGAGCGAGAAGAGGGTGGGAAATACTCAGTTACTGGACTTTCAGGGCACCCGCAATCAGCTGCCGGGGGCGACCCCTCCCTCTGCCCAATGGTGGGGCCAGCCCTGGGCGGGGGTGGGGGGCACCTCATCCGCCCCCCTCGGCCCAATTGGGTTTGCTTAGGGCGGTCCCGCCAAGCCAGCCCAGAACCAGGGGAGCATCTCGGCCACGCGCAGAAACCCCTCGGAGGAGCCGCGTTGGGGAGCCCGGAGCCACAGGGCCCGATGGGGGGGTGGGGGGCAATGATTTTACCCCATGTCCAGGTGCAGAGTCCACGAACCTGCTGGATTCCTCGCAGACCTCCTTTAATCTCCCCCCCCCCAAACCAAAAGACTCTCCTGGCTTTACGGAGGAGGAGAGAAAGAAAGAAGCGCCCGAACTTGGGGGGAAACCTCAAACGGATCAGCCTGTGGGTTGAAATGGGGGGGGTGTTCCAGCTTGCACCTTCCCCCCCTGCCATGCCCCCCTCCCCTACTGCAGCCCAGGCGGCATGTGCCTGCTGTCGCCATTCTGCCTGCTGCTGCCACGGAGGAGATCGGCAGTTCAGGCCATGGGCCAATAGGGCGGCGGCTTATTGAGCAGCCCGGCAGCCAGTCACACAGCTCTGCTATTCGGCAGCTGTAACGCGCGTGGCCCGGTGGTCCGTTTCTTTTTATCAAAAGCACTTTCTGAGCGGGCGGGATCGGATTTGGGTGTCCTCCCCGGCGTGTGGCTCTCTCTGCGGCTCTCCGCGCCGCGGCGGGTCCAGGCATTGTGGGCCTGTTTTGTGGTAGGGGGCCTGGAGCGGCAGCTCCAATAGCCCCTATCTTAATCCGGCCCTGCATCATCCCCAGAACTGCCGATGTTTCGGCAGCGAGAGAGCCATCCGAGGCGCATGCATGGAGGCTGAACAGTTTCCACAGCTGGCTATAATATACCAAGGAGAAACCATTCACCGTGTGGACCAGATTTCTTTACAGCCAAGCTGGAACCGTACTGATTCGTCCCAACCCTTTCAGAGCCACCGCAAAAAAAAAAAAAAAAGTCAACCGATCTTTCCAGTCCTGGACACTGCGGGATTGTTTGCTGATACACAAACGGGGCTACCATGATTTTTCTTTCTATATATGGTGATCATTTGTGTTTGGTAGAAGAAAGGAACGGCATTATCTAAAATACAGCGCGCTCATGCATACAGGAGGAAGTATTGTGCATCGTGCAACCCATGAATACACAGTGTAAAATATGGTAGAACTCCCATGTGTTAATAACCCAAAACTCTTTGAGTGTTATCCAACCAAAGTTAAGCGTCGCCGTCATCATCATCATCATCATCATCATCATCATCATCATCACACTTCAACTCTTCCTGTGCTTGTGGTTATAAGATTTGGAGTAAGCCTGAAGCTTGGAGATGCACAAAAAACCTTTAGGAAAAAACCCTAAGGGGGGGGGAATCCTCCAAACAGCCCCATAACTCAATGATATGGAATGTTGGCAGACTGAGTAGAAAAAACCCTGGCAACTGGGTGGGAGGGGAAATAGAATGCAGTGGCTGGAAAGGTAGGA
Organism: Shinisaurus crocodilurus; assembly: GCA_021292165.1. Taxonomy (NCBI): domain Eukaryota; kingdom Metazoa; phylum Chordata; class Lepidosauria; order Squamata; family Shinisauridae; genus Shinisaurus; species Shinisaurus crocodilurus. The sequence continues at coordinate 26,298,490 of CM037880.1, read as the reverse complement.
GGATGGAGGAGACACATAGATATTAAAAAGGGTAGAAAGAACCATCTCACTGTCTGGATAGGTCACTTCATGAGTAACACTGAGACACTATTTTTAAATGACTCCAGCGATGGAAATGGGCTGCCCATAGATATCAATGGAGAAAACAAATAATTGAATGCAGCTGGGATTTGGTACAAGTCTGTCCACCCCATTCCCCCCAAACCCCAAACAGAAAAAGCTCAAAATGGAGACCTCCCCCCCTCACAAAAATAAACAAACAACAGCCCAAGAGGACTGAGTTTGCTCACTGGGCACAGAATACTGACTGACCGTTGGAAGCAAAAATAAAAATTAGAAAACTGGAGTGGGAATGGAATGGAGTGGCTGCTGGAACCCTGAACAGAAGCACTCCACGCAGCAACATTTTGTTGCAAGCCCTCACTTGTTGTTAGTGCAAGGGGTTTTAACAGAGTTTGATATGTAAACTAGACAAGCCCTTGCCTGCGTGAAGCTTACAGGCATATGTGACATAAAAAGCTGTCTTTTACCAGTTTAGGGTGCAATCCTATGGATATTTCGATAGAAAAAAGTCCTACAATTCACAGCATTCCCCATCCAGCCATGCTGGCTGGGGCATGCTGGGAGTTGTAGGATTTTTTTCTGTCTAAACATGCATAGATAGGATTATGCCCTTAGATTATTTGTTCACCTACTCCAGTATGGTCTACTCCAGTGATGGCGAACCTATGGCATGCGTGCCACAGCTGGCACGCAGGGACCTCTCTGTGGGCACTCGAGCCATTGGTCGCCAGCTCGTGAAAGACCGTCTCCTCCTGCATTCAGCGTCGGGTTTCCATAGTAACTCCTCTCCACTCATTCCTCGCTGGCCTCCACAGGCAGGCAGGCACACTCCAACATCTCCACCCCCAGAAGCGGACTGTGCAGGCACCCAGCCCTCCTTCTAACTGAACAGACAGCTCAGAAGCACAGCGCGCACGCGCCCGAATTTTTGCGCGCCCGGTGAAGAGCCATGCCCTGAGACAGAGCGGGGCGCGATTAGCTAGTGTAGTGCCCCCTCCTCCTTCCTGCTAAATTTAAGGCACTTTGAAATAAATAAGTTGGTTTTGTGTTGCAGTTTGGGCACTCGGGCTCAAAAAGGTTCGCCATCACTGGTCTACTCTGATTGGCAATGGCGTTCCAGGGGACTTTGCCATCAACCAGTACCTATTTCTTGTATCTGGGGAAGCCAGAGACAGAACCTGGGACCTTCTGTATGCAAAGCAAGCATGCTGCCACGGAGCTACAGCCCCTCCCTCTCCCTTCCCATCTAAATTCAACAGTGGGAAAGATGACAGGGGGAGGGGAGGCGGCTCGAAGGACAACAAACAGAGGTATGCACCAGCTGCACAGTTATTTTATTTATTATATTTATACCCCGCCTTTTTTCCTGCATGGAACCCAAGGCGGCTTACATAATCCTCCTCCTCCTCTCCATTTTTTCCTCACAACAACCCTGTGAGGTAGGTTAGGCTGAGAGTCAGTGACTGGCCCAAAGTCATCCAGTGAGTTTCATGGCCGAGCGGGGACTAGAACCTGGATCTCCAGAGTCCCAGTAAAACACTCTCACCACTACGCCACACTGGCTCTCACAGTTTGGCTCAGACCCTAGTTTGGTGCATTGAAAAATGGCCCCTGATTCGGCTTGCACCAGTTTGGAGGTCATCTGCTTCGACTCGGGTACTGAACCCCCAAGTAAAGATTCAGAACACCAAAAATTTGGGCCTTGAAAAATTTGGGCGTTGACTATCATGGGATTATTATTATTATTATTTTAAAAAGGTCATAATTTTTCTTTTCTTTTTCAGAAATAGATGACATTTGCAGACCTAGTAGCACATTAGGAGGGGATTATGCCTGCCAAATTTCAGAAAAATAAGTGCAGGGAGTTTTGTGCTATGTGTCTTTATGTTTTGGTTTTATTTTTATTTTTTTTTAAAAAGGGGAACTGCTGGCAATCTTTTTTATTTATTGGCAGAATTGAATGAAATATGCAGGGACAGTTGTCCCTTCTGAGGGGATCAAGCATGCAAAGTTTCACATGAATAGGTGCAGGGCATTTTGTTCAAAAGCAGCTTTTACATTTTGAGGGGATCCAAAAAAGGACACACTTACCCCCTATGTTCCTTGTGGACCATTATTCTGGAAACAACAGACTGCATAAAGGTGGCCCTAAATAAGAAAACTGCAGAGTTTCAAAAGGATAGGTACAGTGGTTTATGTAGAAGGGGAGCCCTCAAGTGTGTGTGTGTGTGTGTGTGTAGTGATTTGCTTCTTCTTCCTTGCCAGTTGCCACCATGTTTTTTTAGTCAATTTGTATGGAAAAGGCACACATGATAGACATACCGTATGTCCCTGCAAAGTTTCAGAAGGATAAGTGCAAGAGCTATGGAGTTATGATGATTGAAAACCAAGGGGGGTTTAATAGCGAAGCATTGGAAAGAAAGATTATTCACTAATAATGAATTAGTGAATAATTCATGCTAATTTATGCTATTCATACTTCAGCTGCGCCGGCCGGCCAGGGCTTACTGGGAGTTGTAGGCCTTTTTTTCCAGTCTAAACTTGTGTAGGATTGCACTCTCAATGTAAATTAGTCAGTCTTTAAACACACTTTTAACTACCCTTTCATACACAGTCATCATGACTAGCAAGTGCTAAAAGAATGACTGCTTACCAAAATAACACGTGGCAGGGATAGAAACATATGAGATACATTGTTGTTTCTGAAAAGTTTTTAGCATTGCTTATTTTAGTTACAGGACAGCCATCATGAGGAATGTGACTGGCAGAAATAAACACTTCAGATGGCTTTCTGGTATTATTATTAATCATACATACAACTTCTTAAAATTAATAAGAAAATGTAGCATCCAAAGTGTTTTTTTTTAAAGTGTTGTTTTCCTTTAGTGTTTGATCACACTGATTTCAAAGTGTTGACTTCTCACAACATGAAAGCACCTTTTGCTGTTATCAACTTAATAGCAGGCAGAAATCCAACAGATGCAGGGCTTCCTGCATGACTGCCAATACGTTTTCAGAATTCCTGCCAGCCATTGTGGGATGGATGGAATACTATGTGTGTGCTTCCCAGTGGTATTGCATTTCTATAAGTATTATAAAAAAATGCTTGGAAATGGATCCTTAGTGCAGCCTTCCCAACCTGGCACCCTCCAGATGCACTGGACTACAACCCTTATCATCCCCAGCTGGGGATGATGAGTATTGTGGTCCAGCACATCTGGAGGGGAACCGGGTTGGTGAGGCTGCCCTAGCACATGCATTTGTGTGCATTGTAGGAGGTAAATTGATTAGGAAAAAATAAAACACACACACAACACAACACAACATGACCACCCATCCAAAAAAGAAGAGAAAAGTGTAGACTTTTAGTGCGCCGTAACAGGCATATACAAATCCTCCTTGATTATCCATGCAGCTTGGCTAACCCCAATCCTTCTGCATGAATGGGTGTTTTTTTTTTTTTTTTTTTTAAAACACATTAACAATGCACATCCTTTTGTTGATCTTAGAGAAAATGTGAGACAACTGGTGAAACTGGAAAGATGGTTCCCTCTCTGTGAATTGCCCCTAGCCAGCTTTGTGAGATGCCTAACTCTTTGAGGTTCAATGCTTTGCCGTTTTCACTTGAGAAACGGAGCTGGAGTCGCTGCTTCTGTGGATGATCTCCCACTCCAAAGCCAGCCAATGCTTCCTCTGGAGACAGCTGTTTTCCATTTCAGGAGTCTCAACATTGCGGCTTTGTTGATTGTCTTTTCACCTCCAGATTTAGTTTTAGTTCCAGCGAAAACATAACGAACCATTTTCATAAGTTATTTAGTGCCGCTGTTGGAAGGCATCCAGAGTTTGCATGTCCCCTCTCAATCCTTCTCTCTCTCTCTCTCTCTCTCTCTCTCTTCTCTCTCTGTATGTATTTTCTTGTGAAAGATAGTACCAAGAGTGAATTCTGAAAATTCACAAAGAATAAATCAAAGTAACGTTTGCCATAATTTTGTGTGTGTGGTGGGAATAGAGTTCAAAGCTTTTCCATGATCAATGGCTGCTATAGAAAGCCCATGATCTTCAAGCCACTTGTACACACACACACACACACACACACACACACACACAGATATCTGTAAGAGAAAAACATAACCTAAAATTAAATAAGGTGGTGAGCTCTGCTATGCATTTATGATTGACGTATTCTGTGCATAAGGTGGCCTGTTATGTACTGTCAAAATAACAGGACAAAAGAAGATGTGGATTGGCATAACATTTGCATATGCTGATTTATATGGATAGGTGTAACTTTAGAAATAATTACAGTCATGCCTTGGATTGAGAGCATAATTCGTTCTGGAAACGTGCTTGTAATCCAAAACACTCTTATATCAAAACGAAATCCCTCCCCAAAAATTTGTACAGAGATTTTTAATTTAAGCCGTACTACAGTACTTGTATTGCAAGACGTCGCTTGTATATCAAGTAAAAAAAAATATTAAATAAATATTTAAAAATGTGCTTGTCTTGCAAAACGCTCTCAAACCAAGTTACTTGCAATCCAAGGCATTACTGTACTTCATTTTAAATTGACATACAGGACATCTCACCATAGTGGGGAAGACTGTGACCAGGTGACCTGTGTGTGCTGCCGTCAGGGCCGGATTAAGAGCATTATGGGCCTGGTGCTGAGGAGGGCGCGCGGCTGAAGAGGGCGCGTGGCTGAAGAGGGCGCGCAGAAATGCTGCGGCTCCTCTTCGCTGCCAGCTGTCGGCCAGCCCCTGCCAGCCTCTGCCTCCGCTGCGCCGCCCCCGCCAGGGCCCTCCCCTCTCCCCACCCTCCCTCCCTCGCCGCCGCCCCCACCCTCCCATCTCGCTCGCCGCGCGCCTCCCCCCGCCCTCCCTGCTCGCTGCCGCTGCGCCCTCCCCCGCCGCCACCATCACACCCCCCGGACCCCGCCCGCCACTTACCTTCTCCACGGTCATGGCGCTTCCGGAGCCCCGCCCTCGTGTTTTGGCGGGAGGAACCAGGGCAACAGGGCTTAAACAGCCCTGTTGCCATGGTTTCCCGGCAAAAAACAGCGTGGGGTCCCGTCGCGTCACTTCCTCCTGTGGCGGCGTGGCGGCGGCAGCAGCAGCAGCAGCAGCAGCAGCAGCAGCAGCAGCAGCAGCAGCCGCCAGGGCGGGGGGGGGGTAGGTTGGTGGTGGCGGCGCAGGGTTTTTTTTTTTTTGCAGAGCAGGGCTGCTTTGGAGAGGGGGCCCCGCTAAATATTATTTCGCCTGGGGCGCCAAACTGCCCTGCACCGGTCCTGATTGTGGGCCTGTTTTGGGGTAGGGGCCTGGAGCTGCAGCTCCAATAGCCCCTATCTTAATCCGGCCCTGTCTGCCGTCCAGGTACAAAAGTGCTGATGGGCAACCTTCAAATGGCGGAATGTCTTATGTCAAGTGGGACACATGGGCCACCCAATCTAGGCAGCATATTGCTTATAATGATGGTTATATCTATGAGTATTTTTCTACCTTTCCTTCCCAATATTGTCCTCTGGGGCCTATTATAGACAAATAGCTCAGCGCCCATCGCTCCAGGTTTTTAGGGGGTCCTTTGGGCAAGGTGCTCCTCTCTACTGTCCCTGCTGCCTCCTTGCCTGCCTCCTCCCGCTGCATCCAGTCCACGCCCCTGCCCAGAAGGAGAGCAGCACAAGACAAGCGGAAGATGCTGCGCCATCACTTCCCTTTTATCATTGTTGCAGGATCAGAGAGGGCAGGTGAACAGGCAAGGGTTGCGAGGAGGAGCAGGACAAGGACAGCGAGTTCCACGGGGCAGCCAAGGGCCCCTGCAAGGGCCCCACAGTGTTGGCCCCCGATGCCGGCTCAACTTGGTAAAACTGTTCCTGAACTGTACCACTTCAAGCTGGATCCACACAGGTAGTGGGGAATTAAGTGGCAGAATGCTCAGTTGGTGTACTGTACTGCTATCGGATGGTGGTGGTTTGAATGCTTCTCCACACGAACCTGCTCTGCAGATAGAAAACTAGCATATTAGGGAGGAAGGTTCCAGCCGAAACCTTTGCCTGCTCTGCTGGTTTTTCTTTTTTGCAGGGAGGTTTTTTTTTTTGTTTTTTTTTAATAGGGATGGACAATTCTGTCAATTTCAGTTTATCTCAGTTTCTCACTTCTCCAGTTGCTTTGGTTCATCCCAAACAATGAGAATCTTGTCCAATCTTGTTTGGGCTGTCCCAAACTTGGAGAACTAAAACAAAACAAAACAAAAAGTTCTCATGAAAATTCACATGCATTTTTGTGTGTATTCCTCCTACTACATACATCTTTGTATGCAATTTTACCATATGTTTTGCAAGCAATTATTTTACCCTGAATATCGATTTTTTTAAATCCTAAAAGTAATGGTTTAGCAAGCCATGAACTTGAGTGTGCAGACCAGGCTGCAATGTCTTTGTGCCTCTGTTGTTAAAAGCATAGGGACAGAGATAGTAAAAAAGAAAAGAAAAAAGAAGTGGCAAGTCTCAAGCTATATTCCAGGGACTTGTCTGGCTAATTCAAGGGGGCCAAACCATGGTTGGGCCAAGGGCCAGGGCCGGCACTACCGCTAGGCAGACCCAGGCGGCTGCCTAGGGCGCCTGGCGGAAGAGGGCGCAGCGTTTCTGCACCCCTTCCTCGCCTCCGCCGCGCTCCTGCCCCGCCTGCCGCCTCCGCCGCGCCTCCCTGCCCGCCTGCCAGCTGCTGCCGCCGCCGCTGCTGCACCTCCCCCCCCCGCGCGCACGCCCACCCGCCCGCCACCTATCTACCTTCCCGTCGTTTCTGGAGCCCCGCCGGCGTTGTTTTGGCGGGAGGAGGAACCAGGGCAACAGGGCTTAAACAGCCCTGTTGCCCTGGTTTCCCCAGCAAAAAAAAAAAAGCGTGGGGGTCCCGTCGCGTCGGAGGAGGAGGCGGAGGCAGCGGCAGCAGCAGCAGCAGCCAGCAGCGGGGGCAGGGGGAAGGTAGGTGGTGGTGGGGTGGCGGCGGCGCGGGGTTTTTTTGCAGAGCAGGGCTGCTTTGCTCTGGAGCCCCCCCCACGGCACGAGAGGGGGGGCGCTAAATATAATTTGGCCTAGGGCGCCAAACAGCCCTGCACCGTTCCTGCCAAGGGCTGAATTCAGTTTCAGAGATGCTCTCGGGGGCCACGTTCCAGTGGTGGGCTGGGCTGAACGCTGGGTGGGTCCGAAGGCAAAAGTGTCAGGGCCAAAAATTCCAGCATATTTAATTTAAGGGAACAATCCGACGCGTGTTTAGACAGAAAAAAGTCCTACAACTCCCAGCATGCCCCAGCCAGCATGACTAAGACAGCATTTCTTCTGTCTAAACACGAGTCGGATTGTGTCTTAAAGACCTTACTGCCAGTAATTAAACCTTAGGAGAGGCATTTCAACCTTTTAGAATGGGTAAAAAATTACACAAAAGCCAGGATACCACCAAATGATTGGCGGTTGGGGGAAAGGGGGCAAGGCCGGCGGAAGGGGATGTTGCCATATGGGGAACCCCAGGAGGCCAGACGGGCACGCCATACAGGGCAGATTTGGGCCACGAGACTGAGGTTCAACATCTCCGGTCTAATTCTAAGATTCCCTTCTGGCTTAAATGACTGTTATATTTTATATTTAGCTTTGGTGACACTCTTGGGCAGCACAATCCAATGTGGCTGCCCGTAACCCTCTGAACTCGGATTATGGGCGCCCTATGGAGGGAGGAAGCAGTGCGGGGGCAAAGGTCCTCCTCCCACCCTGCAAAAGACTTAGGCGGCCGAGTTTGGCCATCTAAGTCTTTTGCCCTGGTGCGCGAGGAGGGGCGGCTGAGGCGCTGCCAGGATACATCGTATGCTGGTGGATCCTTACTCGTCCCCTCCCTGGTCCTGGAATGCCCACAGAACACCATCTCCGAGGTCGGCCTTCCAAGCTCGGAGCCGCAGCTGGTGCTGTTATTTCCACACTGGCTGCGACGGCGGAGGGTGGGCACTCCGAATTTAGAGTCCCAGCTCCGACCTCAGAGCATGTTTCGATTGCACCCTAAAATTGCTGGGCCATACGATTGCGCCCTAAAAGATTTTTTAAGCTTCTCAGATGAGATGAAATAGAACATGAAAAGAGAGTGGGTATGTATCTAGTTTGGGATTTTTCTTTTCTACACTTTTTTTTTTTATTAGTATCTCATGAGAGAGGAAAATAAATAGATCTACAGCGTTTGGCCCACTGCCTCAAAGCCTGACCACTGTTTTACTAGATACATGACATATTCCACTTGACCTCAGTTATGTTAACCTTTTTTTAATAAAGGAAATGTATCCTGAGATCAAAGATGTGCGTTAGCATTTTTATGGGAAGTCAACTCCAAAGCGCACTTAGCTTGGGTAAAAAACTAGATATTCTGGATACTTTACTAGTCCATAGATACACATACGTATCCCCATGGGCATCAGTGCATTGTTGCTTTTTTTAAGTTTTTATAACAGCTAGCTTACACCCTGATTCACAAATGAAGCAAGCCTGTATACTTGGATTTTCAGCCACTCAAGTAATTTTCTATTTTATTTCCTATAGTGGAGAATGTTGGGGATAATCTTAATAAATCTACATAAATAATAGTCAGGGAAAAAAAAATGAAAACAACAAACTTGACTTTTGAAGGGCTGCCTTGAGTAGGGTGGTTACGTGGGCCACAGTTCAATGGAGGTAAGGACACCTAAGCCATTGACCTTAATGAGGCATGTTCTCACACACACACACACACACACACACACACACGGTTGGTTGGATCCAGATTTAGGTCTGTGCAACTGGGCTTGCTGAAGTGGACTTGCCTGCCCCTTCCTCCCCACAGCAGCCTCTCCACCCCCCTGAAAATGTTACACAGGGAGTTGGAGGACCCTGCTGAATGGAGTGAGCTGTGGGGTGCAGGGGGAGGGGGAAGAGGGAGTCCCCGAAAATCAGGCAGAGGCACCATCTATGAGCGGAGCCCTTCCATCCATGGAAGGCAGACCTTGGATCCAGCCCAAAGTACTTTTGGGTCTCCTATTTTGAGGAAGAGATGTCCACATGTCTCCGGTTTAGATTTTTATCGCAATCAGGGAGTCTTGGCCTACATCTGTACCAAATTTAAGAGCCCCAGGTGATGTACGCCAAGTCTCCCAAATGTGTGTGTGTGTCTATATATCTATATGTATCATCTCTCCATCACCTATCTATAGGGTTTAATTGGAACAGGCTTAAGGTGCAATTCTATGCAAGTTTAGACAGGAGAAAGGCCTACTGGGGCTTGCTGGGAATTGTCTGCATTTTTTTCTGTCCAAACTTGCATAGGATCGTGCCCTTATCCTACATATTCATCAGGCCTGTTTGTGTGTATGTTGTATTACTGCCGATATGTATGTAAGGGCGACACAGAGAGATACTGACTCTGCTTAAGCTGTGGTCATTAATCAAGAAATTCAAGCTACAAACACAAAATTGTTTATTATCTGAGACGGCTGCATGATTTAAGACAGCAAAGCTGGCACCCTTTCTGCTGGTTTAATTCACTTCATTTCTTTATCTGCCTTGGGCTAAAAGAGTAACTGTTTCACGTAAGTTGAGCAGTTGCTTGTATGGGTGCCGCCGCCCTCCCTCTCTCTGATGGATCCTGGAGTCCTGCAAGTCAATGAAAAACTTTATGAGTATTTCAAAGATTTCACAATGTTCTTCCATATACAAAAAAAGGGGGGGAGGGGAAAGAACAGAAAACTCCTTAGCATGGCTAGTTTTATAGCAGTCATAGTAAGGCTAAAATGGGATTTCCTTCATACTGGATACTTGTTAGAGTCCCAGTCGAGCACTCTAATCACAACACCACACTGTGGTTCCACACTTACCCGCTCGTGTGGTGAATTCACCTTTTCCCATAATGCCTGAATAGGGTAGAGAGATTCTTCAAAGTAGCTCAGAGTTCACTAGCCAAAAGGTGTAAGGCACTTCTTCAAAACTACAACTTCCAAGGGTGCTGCTGCACACGTAGCTTCCTTGGAGCAGGTGGGCGTCAGCAATAGTTTCAGATTGTCAACACTTGATGGTGGCTTCAAGCCTGACTTCTAGCTAATATCCAGACTACAGCCCGGCATGGCTCCTTGCGGAATGGTACTTCCATTGTCTGCATAGCTCAGAAGCAGGGAATAGGGTTCTCCCCCATCAACAGAGAAAAAGGCCAGAGTCACTCACCATCACAGTCCGTATTGGCCCTTCTGGTTTAAAATCACACTGGTTTTCCCTGCTAGCTTCCAAGGCAAAGTATATTGGGTTTTCATCATAGAGGTGCCAAGATCTACAGCAGGAATGGGCAACTTGTGACCCTGCAGATGTTCTGGCCTACAACTCCCATAAGTCCTAGCCCGTATGTATAGCCAATGGTGAGGGATGATGGGAGTTGTAGGCAAAATATCTGGAAGGCCAAAAGTTGTCCGCAGCTGATCTAGAGTGACACCATTCTGCATCCACAGAGAATCATGGCCAATGGCAGCCTTTTGTAGCCACAGGTTCAGGCTGTAGGAGAACCTTGCCCCCCCGCCCCCCGTCTCTGTGGGTTCTTTCTTGCAAGTAGCACAGTTCATAAAGCACTTTCTACCACACTGAGGCAACAAAAACTAAATGGCAGACATGGTCTGTGCGACTTCATGGATGCTTGAAATAGGAATGAAAACTGGTTTAATTTACAGTAGTCACTTGGGATACTTTCTGCTTCATTGATTTTAAAATCCCCTTGAAGCAGGGTTACCGAACCTCAGGCCCGGGGGCCAAATCCGGCCCTCCAGCATTCACCAGATGGCCACCCGCCTTCCCTGACCACTCTCCCTTTCCTGCAACCAATGATTGGTGGTTTCCTGGCTTTTGGACAAGTTTCCCCCCTCCATTCTAAAAGGTTGAAATGCCTCTCCTAAGGCTTAATTACTGGCAGTAAGAGCCTGAAGCTAAAATAGGCTGGTATTTGTCATATTTTGGCTCTGCCCCCTTTGCCTTTTGCCCATTCCCCTTTTACACTGGAGTGTAGTCCCTGAGAGCTTTTCTGAAATGGATTTTCCAGCACCCCTGCTTTAAAGGCTTCTGAGTATTTCCCTCTTATAAATGGCTTCCCTGCCCTGCCCCTGCCTGAAACATCTATTGTAAATAATGGGTCGAATACTTCTTAGGTGACACAATTTCTTTGTCAATATTTGAGTGGCATTTTTAAACAACAAAAACAGCAACAAAACTCAGCAAACCATTGTCCCACACAGACAGATGTACGGGAGCAGGACAGGCCCAAGTCATTGTGCTGTCCCAGGCGGACAACATGACACCCACCTCCCCGCACAGATAAGGCAGAGTCAAGGAAACAGCTTGCGGCTGTCTCTTCAAATTCCACGAGACTTTACCATATCGTTTCATTACTGCTTTCCTTGTTATCTTCAAATGTTCCCCTCAAAGCAGAACTTGACAAGCACAGGAAGGCAGGCAAAGGGCTGGCAGCTGCTTGGTTTTGTTGTCCTGCTTTTTAAATTGCCCTATTTGGTGTCTGGACATGCACACAAACTCTTTAGGGAACGGATATCAAATCTGTGTCAACAGTGCTCCCAGGCCCTGGCTGGAGACGGCACCCAGAGAAAGTAATATCTCGTTCCCCCTGTTCAGCGCAGGCGTCTAAGAGCTTTCTAATCAGCGCACTGTCAGCCTGTTTCCTCTGATCATCTGAAATGGATCCACTTGAGATTCTCCACTGCCAAACCGATTGCCTGGGCCGAAAGCTTGGAAACACTGAAGAGGCCATTTTGAAAGTTCTCACTCAAGTGTCTCCTGGAGGTAGCAGTCGGGGGAGAAGGAAGATGGCAGAACAGCTTTCCCCATCCTGGTGCCAACCAAATGTGTTGGACTACAACTCCCAGCATCCCCTAGGGAGTGCTGAGTGTTGTAGTCCAACACATATGGAGGGAGTCAGGTTGGGGAAGGCCATGAAAGAGCCTTTTGCTTCTGAGTAAAAGAGACTCCTCAGCCACTGAGACGCCGTCACTCCTCCTAATGAGCTGAAAACTTTTGAGTCCCTACTACACTCCCGAGTGAGTTAAATCTGGCCTCATCCTTTCCAGAGTTTGAGCTATTGCAAATGAAAGCTTCCAGAAATGTTGCCCATAAATGTTTAACTGGCCAGCTTTCAAAGCAAGCTCATTGGACTTCTCCACATCTTAGGACATCTTCAAAGGCGACGCATGGCTTTTCGGCATTTCCCACAATGTGTAAAATCTGCTTTGGCTAAAAGTGTACATTTGGTTCGAAAATGGGTCCCTTCAGCTTTCTATCTTGCACAAACGATGCTCATACCTGCACACAGTCAGTGAGCAACTCAAAAGCATCGTTTAGAGTCACGTGTGAAAACACCCTTCTTGAGGCTGTGCACAGAAAATAGCTTTTGAGGAAAGACTACAGCTGGGGGCAGAGCTACATGCTATGTTAACGGGTGCGCCCCCTGCAGTTCCACCGAGACCACAGCAGGAGCGGAGGGGAGGGGAGGGGAGGTTTAGCCCTCCCTCCCCAGTTGCGAGCCGAACAAAAAAAATCGTCACCAGTGCAAGCCCCACCTCAATGTCCCTGCCCCTGCCCTTCCTGTGTGCAGCTGGGAGGTCTGAAGGAGGCCTCTACACGCGTTCACTTGAATACAAGTAGAAGCTTCCGCTTGATCATAGATTTCATAGATCATAGAGTTGGAAGGAGCCTACAAGGCTATCGAGTCCAACCCCCTGCTCAATGCAGGAAACTAGAGGAGGGGTCTCCCATCCAAGTAATAACCAGGCTTGACCCTGCTTAGCTTTCCACGCTCAGACAAGCTGAGCCAGCATAAGCCACAGGCCAGGAGCCCGGTGAGTAAAAGGGGCCTGTCAACATGGGACGGTCAGGGACTGAGTGGGCGGGGATGGATGGCAACATTGGGGGCATGGCTTCGGCATGCGCCCTCACCCTTTTAGCCCTCACATGGGCCAGCATAGGGCCTGCATAGGGCCAATCTGTACAGCAGTACGTGTCTATGAAAGCAGACTTGTCCCACATAGCTGGTACGGGCAGGGTCCAGTGTTTATCCCTTGGCAAACTGGGCATCCCCAAGGAAGGGAGGCTTTGTTTTTGCATGATGCTTTGAAAATGTTATTAATTCTGTCTTCAAATGCAATACTTATCATGACCTTGGCGTAGGAGTGGGAGAACCAGCGATTCTCGAGCTCACCTAAATTCTCCAAAGATCACATTGACGCTTGTTTCAGCTCGCTCCTGTTTTTGACTTGTTTTTCGGCTCATTCAAATGGGGAAATGCACATTTTAGACAGGGAAACTGTGCATTACTGTGCATATTTTTCAGAAGTGCACACATTTCCTCCATTGACTAAAGCAGCACAATTTGCATTTTTTAAAAAACAAAACAAAACACATTTTTGGAACACAATCACAAATTTGGGAATTTGCAAACATTTCTAAAAAAACAAGTGATCCTGCTTGCGTTTGTGTTTGGGACTGTGAATAGGGCACGTTCGCATGATTTGTGAACAGAAATGAAATTCTATACATCCTGATCTTAGAGCAAGTTATATCTTCCCTTTGTTGAATTCAGTGATGGGAAGGTCTTCCTTCGCAAAAATGTGTTTTTTTTTAATTGATGGATGTTAATAAATGTGACATTCAGCACTGCTAAATTCCTTGTGTTAGCCCTCCAGTTTTGTGCAAGGTTTAAAGAGATAATTGTGAAGCTTTAGGATATTTTTTTTTCTCCCTGAAGTGCTACTGTATGTTTTTGCTTAGTGTTGACGTTTAGTATATAGTGGCTGATCGCTACATTACAGTAAAAGTCAACTTGAATCGACATAGGTAGTGTGCGCACGTGTGCATGTGTGTGCACTCCTCCGCACATACATGCTTTCACAAAATGCTCCAACCAAAGAAAGCGCACTGGAAACAAGCAGAATCTCTGGGCCTAATGAGACTTGGTATGGCAATGCATGCAACTTACTTCCCCAGCATAGGCAGGGGAAGATTTAGTGGAGAATTCGTAAGTGTAGGGTGGCCATATAGTCCTACTTTACAGAGGACAGTCCTCTGTTTGAAGGGCTGTCAAAGGGCAATCCTCTTTTTGAAGGTGCCCGCTGTTTGGAGGGCTGTCCTGGCCAAGTCTGCTTTAAAAATAAGGAACCCTAAGAAAGGAAAGCAGCAGGGACCTTGAAGTTGCCCAACCACAGCAGACCTGGACAGCAGTAGGCACACGGGTCACCAGGTCACCGGCTTCCCCACTATGGTGAGAGGTATTGTACTTCTTCTATTTTACCTAACCCGAACTGTCCCCACATTCCAACCACTTTCTCCCTGTGGTTCCAAACATGTTTTTACTCTCAAAATCCATGTTTGGAACCAATTTTTTTTTGGGGGGGGGATCTGAAGCAGAGAAACAGCACACAAGGAAAGCATTAAGAATTCCTCTGTCACTTCTCCACTGCACCTCCCTTCCTTCTGAAACTCCTGCCTGGGAACAAAAGGGATAGCCGGGGGGTTAGTTTGGAAGTAACATTTCATTTGGCCCTCTGTTTTCATGATGTACACCCAGGGCCGGTGCTACCATTAGGCCAACCAGGCAGCTGCCTAGGGCGCAGGGCTAAAGGGGGCGCCAGAAACGCCTTGGGGAAAAAAATACAGCGCTCAAGTGGGAAGGGGGGGCGCTAAATATCTGATCTTGCCTAGGGCACCAAACTGCCTTGCACCGGTCCTGTGTACACCAGCCTACCCCAACCTGGTGCCCTCCTAGGGTGGCCACTTCTGAATCTCTGAAAAGGAGGAAATGCATCACCGAAAACAAAGACAAAACAAAAGCAGGCACAGATGTGCATAAAATGTGCATATGCTCATTTATAAGTATAGATACAAATGTAGAAATAGTTATTACAACTGCAATAGAAATACAGTACATCACACCATCTTGTGGAAGACTGTGACCAGGTGATTCGTGTGCCTGCTGCTCAGCCTGTTGCCCAGGTGCTAACTGTGGGTGTGCAACGGCCTTATGCAGTGGCGGCTGGCACCCATTGGCAGCTGGTCTGTTGCTGTGGACAGAGCAGGTGCTCAATATTCAACTGAGATTGCTGGAGGAGTACAGGAGAAGAACATGTGTGGCACTTGGAAGCAGTAGAGGAAATGTACCTAGTTGTGGGGAGATCTCTCTGTCACAAGTGGTTGCAGAACAGGCAGGGGTCCACTGCCCCATTTGCCCCAAATGTAGAGCCGCCTCTGTTCTTATGTTGTTGGGTTTTTTTTTTTAAATCTTTAAACCGGAATTGGACAGGATAACCTTTTAAATGGAGGATGCCTTCAAACAGTCCTCTGGCAGCCCTTCAAATAGAGGATTTTCCTCTGTAAAAGAGGACACAGGGCCACCCCATGAAAACTCTAGGTTCAAGGATGCTTAGTGTGTCGGGACTGAGACCGCACCTCTGCCTTGTACTCAGTCTTCAGCAAGTTACTTCTCCTTTGCCACTGCCTCCCATGGCAGCCATCTTGTGGTGGTGCGCAGGACGTCTTCCTCCAATTGCCAAATGTGCCCATGGCCCAAAAAGGATGCCTGCCCCTGCTTTTTATTAATTACTTAGTGTGCGATCCTATGCATGTTTAGACAGATGCGCTCCGATAATCTCAAAGCTAGACTACCGTAATGCACTTTATGCCACCACAGCAGCCATTCCAGTGGGCTGAGAGGGGGAGATGAGAAGGGAGTGCAGGGCCCTTCCACCAGATGAACCAGACCAGCGCCAAATTCACAAACTTCATCCTCCCCCTGAAACACACACACACACACCACACGAACGCCCACTGGACACACCCCCAAGGTACATCTGCACAAGCCTGCATGCACCATCTTGTTGCAGTGGCACTGCCTGAATCTGCAGCTGCTCTTCATAAGGTTTGTTTGAAGTATCCAGTGAAGCCAAGGAACTCCCTGGTGGAGCTGGGTAGGGCAAGTTATGCTGGACAATTCAAACCTTTCTACATGTTTGGAACCTGGCACTTTTCCAGGCAAGAAGGAATCTGGTTTGCTTTATATGAAGTCACCAATGTATTCTGGAATGGGGAATCTTGACTCTTGTCAGGGCCCTCCCGGGGTGGCAGCCAGGCAGGTCGCTTCGACATGTCATGGAGATGCAGAGCTGAAACTGTGAAGTGTCATATTTTTTGCCTTTCAAAAATTATACGCAGTCGCCATTCGCCTGATATGCATCCCTCTCTCTATTCAGCTATATCACCCAGAGCCTAATGGCAGGGCCAGCTGGCCTATGTAGGCAAACGAGGCAATTCATGATATGCCTGCCACGCCAGAACCAGCGTGCGCATCCAGGCTCCTGAGTTTGCTTGGTCATGGCTGGCTTCCAGTTGCAAATAGGGAGTGTTCCCCAGAATCCTCTGCAACATTGTAGGGAGTTGCCGTGCACACACTCTCAGTGTGTGGGCGGTCCTTTGTCTCACTCTGCCTATGGGCCCAGAAACCCTTGAGACAAAGGACATGCTAGGACAGCAGCTTCCTATGTGTCAGCACCACACAAGTGGGAAACGTGTAGGAAGTGTTGCAGCCATGCACTTTCACCTCCGCACAGTGGCTGAGTTTCACAGGCAAATTCAGAGGATGTCAGGAAATAGGTACATATGCTCATATGTGGTGGAGTTGTAAAAATGTTCTGGAATTTTGGCGAGAGGTTTTTACAGAAATATCGGAAATTATTGGTATTAATCTAGAGGTCTGTCCTAAACTTGCTTTGTTATCAATAACCGATAAAGTCACTTGTGCCCAAAATATGAAGGAACTGATTGTAAACTTGTTAACTGCGGCTGGGTTCATGATAGCGAGGAAAATGGAAAGTACAACATGTTTTTCTAATAACTGATTGGTATAAGGAAGTTTGGGATATAGCCCTAAATGATAAATGAACTTGTAGTATCAAATGCAAAAAGGGACAGTTAAAGAAGAATAATTTTATGGATATATGGAATCAATTATTAGACTATGCATTAATAAAGGGGAAGGGGAGTATGCCTTGTCAGGATATGTTATATTTTTGGAATGTGGAATTTAATTGATTAAGGGGATGGATACATATATATTAGTTGGTCCCTAGGCGGGTGGGGTGTGTGTGCACCTTATGATTTATTTTAGTTGTATGTTTTTGTTTTACAGTTTTGTATGTAGTTTATAATAACTAAATAAAATTAAAAATAAAAAGACATTGCTTTTGGGGAGGAGGAGTGAGGGGAGAAAGAGAAGGCCAGGATGATTCCAGCCACACAAGCAGACCTGCATGCCTGATAACCTTTGAACAGTCCTTCCCTCTCGTGAGCTGACATGATATGTCAAAATGAGATTCGTAATTAACCCTGCTTTTCTCCAACCGAAGGGCTTGTCTCCCCCCCCCATTTTTGTCTGACTGTCACCCCGCATCCGAGGTAAACGAGTAAGTGAGCTGTGTGTGCAGCCTGAAAGGTAGCAGTCCGTAGTTTGCCGCTGGGTAGATATTTACTGCTGCATCTGGCTTTGCTTTGCCATACTGTTAACCTCCCCTTTCCCTTCGACATTTGTTTTCTTTTTATTAGATTTCCCGTCTGGGTCCTTGAGTCTGTATTGCTAATGTCAACAACCGCTTTTATCGCAGATAATAACTTCCTCTTACCGAAGGGGAGGGGCGGTGGGGAAAGATCCTTGCCATCTTCCAGGGTTTTCAAATTACGTTTTATGAAGAAATACTCAAGTGCTGGGCTGGGCAGTGTCCTCCAGTCTCTCTCTCTCTCTCTCTCTCTCTCTCTCTCTCTCTCTCTCTCTCTCTCTCACACACACACACACACACACACACACACTTATAGAGTCATCTAATTCTAAGAGAGCCAAGAGGCAGCTCTGCAGCATGCCATTTTTCGAAGGAGAGCCGTGTGGCTCTTCCTTAAGCCTGCATTGCATTGTATCTAGATCAGTGTTCCCCAGCCTTGGGTCCCCAGATGTTTTTGGCCTACAACTCCCAGCATGCCCCAGCCAGCGTAGTTGTAGGCCAAAAACATCTGGGGACCCAAGGTTGGGGAACACTAATCTAGATGCTGGAGATGTCCAGGGAGGCAATGGCAAAAGCCTTGTGATGTAGCAGAAACAGCAGCAGCAAGAGTTGCAAACTGGACAGAAAGAATTATACTGGGCTGGCCAGACTATTTTTTTCCCACCTTCCTGGCCAGTTGCAACCACAAGACAGACGTAAAGTCAAGGAAAACAATGCACATTCATTGCTTTCATCTCAAACAATAACGGCCACTTTTTATCAGGCTTAAACCAAACCTTTTGGAGGCCACTCTGCAAATGCGGAGAGTTGTTTGTCTTTTCCTTGGGTTGGATCCAGGATCTGCCTTCTGGTCAAGGAAGGGCTCCACTCATGGAAGATCCCTCTGCCCAGTTTTTAGGGATCCCCCCCCAGCTCGCCCCATTCAGCAGGGTCTCCGGACTCTCTGTGTAGTATTTACAGGGGGTTGGAGAGAAGGGTGGGGCAGGGAAGTCTGTTTTCGCCAGTGCAGCTGATGCAGGTTAAATCTGCATCGAACTCACTGAGCTTTTCTACACGAGGCATTTACTGAATGCAGGTCTTGGATTTCTTGCTCATTGTTAAAAATTGTTTAAAATATATGTGTGCCTCTGTGTGTGCTGTCTGTCTATATGGTAGTATGTAAATGGTTTTTATAACATATATTTAAAGTTTTAATCTTTGTAAACCACCCAGAGAGCTTTCGCTACTGGGCGGTATAGTAATGTAATAAATGAAGGAAATGAAAGATTGTGCTCTCATCATTCCCTACTTATGGGTTCTTTACACAATGTCGTGACCCTGCAGTTTCAGTTCTGTTTCTAAACAGCGCTTTTGGCAAGATTTTTTAGAGCAGGGAAAATGTAGTATTATTAGTGAAAGCAAAAGAAAACACTTTCCACTTGTGTAATTGCACTATTCTGCTATACCACAGTGCCACCTACAGGTTATGTAGCAGAAAAGCAGGAAAGGAAAACTGTTCGTGTAGTGCTTGGATCTAAATTCTTTGACAAAACCGAAAGTATATACAGCAGATTAACAGCCTCATGTAGAAAAGCTCATTGACTTTTTATTTTTTTAAAGCAGCTTCATTTCAAAGGTGGAAAGCCATCTGCACATGTTCACAGACAACTGGTCCTGAGGTCCATCTTGAAAAAATAAGCTAGTTCTTTTCTCTGTAGGAAGGTACTCTGCATATTCTCAGAGTCATCTTATCCTTAGGTCCTAAAAAAGAAAAAGATCCCTTTGGGAGGTGTGGAGAGGCACTTTGCATGACGCTTTGCATAATAAATAATGCAGTCTAAGCTGATCATTTTTTCCATTTTATTAATTACTTAGTGTGCGATCCTATGCATGTTTAGACAGATGCGCTCCGATAATCTCAAAGCTAGACTACCGTAATGCACTTTATGCCACCACAGCAGCCATTCCAGCGGGCTGAGAGGAGGGAGATGAGAGGGAGTGCAGGGCCCTTCCACCAGGCCTGCCAGGAGTATTCATTAATATTCCCCCTTCTTCCCTCCCCATTCCTTTTTCCTTGTGTGCCAGTGTCCTTTTAGATTGTAAGCCTGCGGGCAGGGACTGTCTTGTTAATTGCTGTAAACCGCCCAGAGAGCTTCAGCTATTGGGCGGTATAAAAATGAAATAAATAAATAAATAAATAAATGTGGAGCTGCCCTTGGACTGTTCAGAAGCTGCAGCTTGTGCAAATTGCGGGAGCCAGGCTCATCACTGGCTGCCTGTATGCTTCCAAGCCTGATTCAAGGTGCTGGTCTTAACCTTTAAAGCCCTGCACAGCTTGGGACCACCATGCTTGATGGAATGGAACGCCTCTCCCAAACACAATCTACCTGGATACTACGCTCAACATCTGACCACCACCTCTGAGGGAGGCTTGGAGGGCAGCAACAAGGGGGAGGACCTTTTCTGTGGTAGCCCCCCAACTCTGGAACCAGCTCCCCCCTGAGGTCCGCCTGGCGCCAACTCTACTGTCTTTTCGGTGCCAGGTTAAGACTGCCTTCTATGTTGAGGCTTTTAAGAACTCTAAATAGTGCATGGTGGGGTGGTTATTTTAAACTCTTTTTACTTGTCATGTTGTATTAACTTGTTTTAGCTATATGTATCATTTTTTAAATCTGGTTTTAATTTTTTTAATAATGCTTTTATTGTGTATATTTTATACTGTATTGCATTTTTTAATTGATTGTTGTAAACCGCCCAGAGAACTTCGGCTATTGGGCAGTATAGAAATAAAATTAATGATGATGATGATGATGATGATGATGATGATGATGATAAAAGTCCTAGAACTCCAGCATTCCTCAGCCAGCCAGTGTCTCCCCACAAATAGCATCTTTTGCTTTCGTTCTCTAAATGCTGGGGGGTGGGGGAAAGGGGGAGGGAGGGAGGTTTGTGATTGACAGGTCAACTCTCTAATCCCAGGGCACTTTTTATCAGGGCCTCCCCAATCACTGCGCTTCAAGGGAGGGCAAGAATGCAACTGTGAGGTGGCCATACTCCCAACACCGCCAGGCTTCACTATGAAAAAAGCCTTACACTGGTTTTCAGTCACCCTAACACCCCTGCACCTATCCTGCTGAAACTACACAGGTTTCTTGCCTGCAGACACCTCTATGATGTGTGCTATTTTTGTACAAATTGCCCCCAAATCCACAGGGGATAGGAGGGAGGGGAGGGGGAAGTGAATCACTCCCCCCCTCCAATATTTGAGGAAGTGAATACTCCCCCCCTCCCTTCCACATAAACTGCTACAGCTCTCCTTCTGAAAATTTGCAGTTTTCTTACTTTGGGCCGCCTCCATGCTGTCTGCCATTTTCAGAAGAATCATCTACAAGAAACACAGGGGGAGAGTAGTGCATCATTTTGGCAAACGTGATCCCTTCAGAAGGAACAACTATCATCCAATTCTGCCAAGAATTTTTTTAAAAAAGTTATCAGTAGTTCCCTTAAAACAAAACTCAAAATATAAAGGTGCATAGCACATACGTACCCACTGTACCTGCTCTTCTGAAATTGGACAGTTGTAATCTCTTCCTAAGGCACAGCTAAGCCTGAAAATTATTATAAATTATTTTATATAATTTATAATTATATAATTTTTATCATTTATAATTCATAAATTATTTTATTTTTTATCTATTACATTTCCATGATGTATTACTTCTATACCAATTATTTTTTATTCTTTATTTATTACATTTCTATGCCACCCAACAGCCAAATCTCTGTGTACAGTTCACAACAATTTAAATCATAAAATACGGCATGATGCAAACATAATATGAAACTTTTAATCATTTAAAACTACAGTATAAAACCAAAATAAAAACCCACGTCCGACAAAAAAAGAAAAGAAAAAAAAAAGAAAAAAGGGATAGCCATTTTTTAGAATGTTCCATGTTAGGCAATGGGAGGCACGCACAAGGCCTCGGATTTCTGACTCTCTACTCAGGTTCGGTACTCGAGTTGAAGTGGACAGCCTTCCAATCTGTTTGAGCAGGATTGTGCCATTTTCCCAACCCCCGAACGGGATCCAAGTCGTATCAGGGTCCTTGTGGTGGGTGCACACCTCGAACGTTCAATGCTTGTGCCTTTCCCAAGGAACCCTGGGAACTGCAGTTTTGTCAGAAAGTGGCACATTCTGTTAGAGGTCCCTAGTTCTTGCCCTATCCACCTGAACTACAATTCCCAGGAGCTCCAAGAGAGTGAAGCAGGCTTAAGTCTTTTCATCAGCAAGCCCCCAGCAATGCAATTATCTACCCTCAATGATCTCTTGCAAGGCTGTTCCACACTTGTGTCCTGTTTATACAGAGGTAAGGTGACCATACGTACTGGTTTTACCAGTACAGTACTGGTTTTTGAGACATTGTCCTGGTTAGTCGTGAGATGTAACCAGTACAGTTTAGGACTACAAAATCAAAAATCATTAATTTATCAAAAGACTGAGTACATCAAATCAATCCTTGATAAACCAGCCTAAATCAATTTTATTAATTTATCCTAGTATTAGTTTTATTTTACACGACGGTTCTCGTTGTTGGATCTCGGCAATACTCGGCATTCAGCACACGCACTCTCACTATATTGTGGCTGTGGCGACTCTTCGATAATACTCCCGCGCAGTACATACAGCCCGACCGTGGGAACTCGATGATGATGTCATCACACAGAGCCCGCCAAACTCGACCAATTCGGTGTTAGCTTCGGACTATAAAAGGCCCTCCGCAGCACAAGACAGGCACCAGTGATCTGGCATCTTCGGACCGTGACACTGGCCATCAGAGCTCCACGCTCTCTCTCGTTGTTGTCTTGCTGCGAGGTAGCCGCATCCCCCTGCGCAAGCCTGAAGGGGTAGAAATCAGGCAGGGGCACAGCACCCTTCGCCCGCAGCCGGCTGTTGGTCCTGGGGGATGTTAACATCCACGCTGAGGGCACCTTGTCTGGTGTGGCTCAGGAATTCATGGACTCCATGACAACCATGGGACTGTCCCAACATGTCATCGGCCCAACACATGTAGCAGGGCACACTCTAGACCTGTTTTTTTTCAGCCGAGCATGGAGATGGTGATCTGAAGGTGGGGGACTTTGAATCGGTCCCTTTGTCATGGTCAGATCACTACCTGCTGAGATTTAGGCTAACGGCAGTTTCCCCCTCTGCAAGGGTGGGGGACCTATTAAGATGGTCCGCCCCCGGAGGCTGATGGATCCGGATGGTTTCCAGAGGGCCCTTGGGGGGTTTCCGGCTGATATGGCTGGCAGTCCTGTCAAATCCCTGGTTGATTCTCTGGAATAGAGAGATGACCCGGCGGTTGACACGATCGCTCCTGGGCTCCCTCTCTGTAGTAGAGCTCATACGGCTCCATGGTATACCCCAGAGCTGAGAGTGATGAAGCAAAACAGGAGACGGCTTGAGTGCAGGTGGAAGAAAACTCCTAGTGGATGCAATCGAGCCCTGGTACGTGCCTATAGCCAGGTATACCTAGAGGCAGTGAGGGTGGCAAAGAGACAACATCTCACTGCCTCTATCCAATCATCTCTTTGCCGTCCAGCGGAGCTCTTTAGGGTTGTCTGGGGCCTGTTGTACGCTGGTCCCAGGGACATCATCAACCCATCTGATGCCCGCTGCAATATATTCGCTAGGCACTTCCAGGAAAAAATCTCTTGCATCTGCAGGGACTTAGACTCCAATGTTATAGCAGTAGAATCAGAAGAGGTACCCAGAACACAGCTTGGTCTAGTTATTTTGGATGAGTTTCAGTTGGTACAGCTTGAGGATGTTGACAAAGTGCTTGGACGGGTTCGTGCAACCAAGTCTGTTCTGGATCCTTGCCCCTCTTGGCTTATAAAAACTAGCCGGGAGGGAACGGCCGGCTGGGCCAGAGAGGTGATCAATGCCTCCTTGTGTGAGAGAGTGGTCCTATGCCACCTGAAACAGTCGGTGGTGAGACCACTCCTGAAGAAACCCTCTTAAACTTTCGTGCGAAGTTACTTCCAAGTCCATGAGTGCCCACTCTTAGGCACTCTGGTGAGACTTATAGGCTTTCAGTCGAGTCAGGCCTGTTTGGCACAGACACGTGTCGCCCTTGATGCCTATGTCGGGGAGAGCAGGGGAGTGCGACCATTGATACTCTGGATCTATCGGCGCTTCAAACCACCAATCCTCTGGAGGGCTGTTCATGGGGTGGGGGGCACTCATCCAGAGGTTCCGCTCATTCGATGGCGCCCAGAGGGGTCTGAGGTTGCTCGCCCATGGCTCTCGGTTAGGGGTGGTTTTCCCCAGCATTAACATCTACATGAAACCACTGAGTGGACCGTTTATGCGTTGCATCAGTACATTGACGCAGCCATTATCTTTCTCCCGGTGAGACTGTGGATGTGCCGAACGCGACAAGGACTGGATTAACAAACGAGCTCATCCAACAATGAGATTTGTGGGTGGCGGTGCTCCCTTGAGAGTTTGAGCTGCGCTCCTGGAGCCATCTTGTCATTAGGCTCAAGTGGCCTCAGTGGCAAGGAGTGCCTTCTACCAGCTTCAGCTGGTGGCCCAGCTATGACCCTATCTGGACAGGGATAGCCTGGTCTCAGTAATCTACGCTCTGGTGATCTCTAAACTACTGCAATGCACTCTACGTGGGGCTGTCCTTTGAAGACTGTTCAGAAGCTGCAGCTTGTGCAAAATGCGGTAGCCAGGCTTATTGCGGGGACTGGAAGGTCCGAGCACATTACACTGGTTCTGACCCGTTTGCACTGGCTGCCAATATGCTTCCGAGCCGAATTCAAGGTGCTGGTTCTAAAATATAAAGCCCTACACGGCTTAGGACCACAATACCTGACGGAACATCTTGTCTCTCCCAACCACAATCTACCTGGACACTACGCTCAACATCTGGGGCCCTCCTCCAACTGCCACTTCCAAGAGAGGCTTGGTTGGTAGCAACAAGGAGGAGGGCCTTCTCAGTGGTAGCCCCCCAATTATGGAATAAGCTCCCCACTGAGACCCGCCTGGCGCCAACCTTACTATCTTTTCGGCGCCAGGATAAGACTTCCCTCTATGCCAAGGCATTCAATAGTTAAGAGCTCAAAATAGCACGGGGGGGGGGGGATTGTCACCTGTAGACTTAGTTTTATTAACTTTTGGATTGTATTTTAAACTGTGCTTTTTAATTTGGTTTTTAATCTTTTTTTGTATGTTTTTATTGTTGTTTTTATGTACAAACTGTTGTGAACCGCCCAGAGAGCTTCGGCTGTGGGGCAGTATAGAAATTAAATAAATATATAAATGTCCTGGTTTTAAATTTGAAAAAAATGGTCACCTTATGCAGAGGACAGTCCTCTGTTTGAAGGCATCCTCTATTTGAAGGGCTTTCCTGTCCAATTCCAGTTTAAAGATAAAGAACCTTAGAACTGTTGCCCATCCGCAGTGAGCACCTGGACAGCCGACTGAAGGGGCAGGCACCCAGGTCACCTGGTGGCACCCTTTCACACTATGGTGAGATGGACTGTACTTCTATTTAAAGTATTGTAATTATTTCTACATTTGCATACATATAAATATACATTGCACGTTTTATGCAAATCGCTGTCCTCTTTTTTGATGACACATTCCCATCTTTTTGGAGATTTGTAAGTTAAGTTGCCACCCCATGCTTTTCTCTGTCTGCAAGCATCTGAGCCTGAAAATCTAGATAGCCAGCTGCTATCTTTGGTAGCTCTTAGAGTTATTTATACAATTTTAAAGTGGCTGCTTAGGTATTTAAGGCCCACGCTGATCTGGGCTTTAGAGGCCAAGCTGTATCTGTGCCGTGGCTCCTCTATTAAAAATTAATCTATGCTGTATATAATCTGGAGTAACCTGAAGTGTAATGTTTTACGTCAATCTAATAAAACCTTATTTACAGAGCCCCTTCAAAAATGTTTTTTAAGAGTTCAACAATGTTCACATTGGGGGCGGGGGGGAAGGCTTAACTTTTACATGATTACATTCCAACTTGTATAATGTGCTTTATTGGAATATTTCTGCCCCACCCCCAACTACAAGTTTACATGACACAACAACTGGATGAGTTAAGTTATTCATCGTGGGGGGCATGAAATATTATGAGCCCTGCTAAGAGGTCAAAAGCAGCACCTTAAAAAGCCACTTCAACAATGATAAAGAGTAGGCCAATCCTATGGTCCCTGGGACAGCATCTAAGGGGGCAGAGGATAGATCGGGAATCTCCCTCCATGGCTGGAGAGAAAGCTCCGATCTCAGAGGAGGAGGTCCGGTCTCGGATCCCCCTCCCTGCTGCTGCAGAAAGATCTGCCCCCTCACTTCTCTAATGTCAGAGCCCCAACGTTGGAGAGGGGGGAAAGGGGAAGGAGGATTGCGGGTGTGGTGTGAGTGGGGGTGGGGTGGCTCTGGATCAGAAGGGTCCAAAGTCTTCCCATCCCCCAACCACGTCCCCTGTCGGGCCTTGCCCTGGCACAGAGGGAGATTCAAGGTCAGACACAGATTCTGCCTCTGGGGAAGAGCCGGGAGACTCGGCTCCGGCTGCGGGGCCTTCGAGATGAGGCAGTGCGGTCCTGCCAGGCCTCCTGCCGCCCAGTGAACAGGGGGAGGGAGAGACGATGAAGGCCGAGTCGGTTAACTCTCCTCAGTTGGGAGACTCGGCCTTGGACAGAACTTCCCCTTATCAGTCAGGGGCTTGGTCCACGGCAACTGAGTAACAAGAGGCAGTGTCTCTGGGGGGCAGGGTCTCTGAGATGGGTCCGTTAGTAAGGCGTCAGCAAAAGAGTGCAGGACAGAAACGCCCTGTCCGGAGGAGTCATAGTTTGAGGGGCCAGGGCTTAAAATGGAATCACAGAGTTCAAAAATGTCTGTTGTGACTTTATGGCCTGGGCAGCTCTGGAGAAATGGTATAGCCGCGATGGCCATTCTAAGCCCTGTTGCCCTGGTTTCTACGCCAAAACCGCAGCAACAGGGTTCAGCCACGTGGGCGCAGGGCCCGTTGCGTCACAGCTGGAAAGGACGCGATGGAGCCCACACGGGCAGCGCGGCGAACCAAGCGGCGCGGAGAGCAGCTGGAGAGTCCCTCCGCGCTGCGGAGAATTCAAGGATTGCCCCCCCACGTGGTGTGGAGAGCTGAGACGAAACGCCCCCCCCAAAGGTACGAAATCCACTGCTATCATGTTGTCTGAACCCAGCTGCACTAACAAACCATGGTTTGTTAACCACGAGCAAAGCAAAGTTTCCAGCCCAACAACAAACCATGGCTTCTCTTCATGGGTTGTTCATGGTTAACAAACCATGGTTTGTTGGCATGGCTGGGTTCAGACAACACAATAACCCACGTTTCAACAACAACCCACAGCTCAACAACAACCCGTACTCAACCCTTGAGTATCATGTTTGAACCCAGTCTCTCTCTCTCTCTCTCTCTCTCTCTCTCTCTCTCTCAATTAGCTCAAGCAAATGCTATGCAAATTGGTGCTCTCATTGTCCTCTTTTTTGGCGATGCATAAGTGACCACCCTAGGTATAAGGCAGCTCTCTGTGCTCCTAAGCTGAGATTCTGCACTGGCAGTAGGAGCTAGCTAGCATTTGCTTTGCTCCGTGACTGCACAGATGCACTGAACGCACGCACAGCCTTGGCTACGAGGTTCGTTATTCTCAGTAGGGCTGAATACCAAGAAAGTGCTGAGCTAGGGGTTCCCAAGTGAACTGTAAGGCCTGGGATGGGTTTGATCTGTCCCCTCCTGCTTTCGGTGGGGGGGAGGGAGAGAGAGTGCACTGGGGAGGCCAAAGCGTTAGGAACAATGTAAATAAAAGGCAATGCGATAAGATGGAGTTTCCTATGATCTCATCATTTAATTACAGAGGCACAACCAAGTGAGCTGCCAAAGTAAACTGTTCTGGAAAGGCTGGGCAGCTAGACACTAGCAGCTTTTTGATAAGCATTTATATTTATCTGCAGGAGAAACAGGGAAAAAATACTGGAGCTTTTTGCCAGCACTTGTATCTCTTATAAACTACATGTACTAGGAGTGTTTACTGCACGATGCTTATAATTTACCTCTCCAGCTTGGTAGGCCTGTTCATATGGCCAGTGGATGCGCGGAGTATGGGTGTTTGCGATAATCGCACTCCCAGTCTCACTGGAGCCGTTGATTATTTAATCAATTTTATTCTTAGGGCACACTAGAAGTTTTCTCATGAAAGTTACTACTCATTGCATCCATGCACCCTTCTTCTTTTTTTTTTTACACTGCAGAACAGTCAAATAAAGTCTGATTCGTACATGCAGTCAGTGCCATGACAGCCACATGAAAGAGAGAAGAAAGAAAGGAAAGATGGAAGAAAGAAAGAAAGAAAGAAAGAAAGACATGCTAGCTAACTGGAGACTGTGCCACCTGAACAGCTCTGGAAGCATTTCTGGCCATTTTTTCGCAATAGGGTCTGATATGGGGGTATCAGCAATTTGAGGAGGGGTACTTGCTCACCTTGATCCCCCTCCAGGGCTTTATGCTTGGTTGAAATGATATGCACAGCCAGGAATTCTGGGACTTGTAGTTCCACTCCCACTCTCTGTGCCCCTGGGAGCACCGGACTCTGTTGCCTTTGCTACCTCCCTCTGCCTGAAAGGAAAGTTTCTGCAAGGCAGTAGCAGTGGATTTTTATTTATTTATTTATTATATTTTTAAATCATCCATCTGGCCGGTCACCCGGCCACCCGGATGCTGATGCTTTGTGAGCATCTGAAAAAGCTTGTGATTGCCAAGCCTGTCCCAGATCAAACTAAGGGGACATAAGAAGAGCTGTGCTGAATCTGACCAAAGCCCTATCTAGTCCAGCATTCTGTTCCCACAGTGACCAACTAGATGCCTATGGGAAGTTTATAAGTGCAACAGCACCCTCCTGCTTATGTTCCCGACCCAGCATCCAAAGGCCTACTGTATTCAATACTTGAGATTATATATAGCCATCAGGAACCATAGATAGCCTTATCTTTATGAATGTGTCTAATCCCTCTTTAAAGCTGTCTAACTTGATGGCCATCACTATGGGCTTTTCTACACGAGGCTGTTAATCGCTGTATCTGCTTTCGGTTTCATTGCAGTATTGAGATCTGAGCTCTACACAAAGAGCTCTTTCCTGCTTTTCCACTGCATAACCTCTAGGTGGAGCTGTGCTATAATGGACTAGCTCAAATACACAAGGAGAAACAACGCCATTTCATCCATTCTAATATAATACCCCATTTCCCTCATTCTAATTTTCCTCATTTTCCTCACCTGGGTAAGTGCTCTGAAAAAACAAAAGCAAAACTGGAGGATCACAATGTCATCTAAAGAAGAGCCTGTAAGCAACCGTGAGTAAGGAATCACAAGTGCACAATAAATGCCTCATGTAGAAAAGCTCTATATCTTGCAGAAACAAATTCCGTAGTTTAACTATATGCTGTGTGAAAAAGTACTTCCCTTAATCTGTCCTGAATTTCCCACCATTTAGTGGGGATGACCCCGAGTTCTAGCATTATGAGAGAGGGAGAAAAACTTCTCCCTATCTACTTTCCCTGCACCATGCATAACTTTGTACACCTCTATCATGTCTCCCCTTTAGTCACATTATTTTTAAGAGCTAAATAGCCCCAAACCTTGTAACCTTTCCTCATGGGGGAGTTGCTCCAGCCCCTTGATCATTTTGATTGCCCTTTTCTGAACCTTTTCCATCTCTACAATATCCTTATTGAGGTGTGGTGACCAGAACTATAGTCACACCATCGATTTGCCTAAGGGCATTATGATATTGGCGGTTTTATTTTCAGTTCCGTTGGTAATGATCCCCAACATGGGAGTTTGCCCATCACTAGTTTTATATACGGTACCCATTGGGAAACTATGTCCACAGACACAAACTCTACATTGATAACGTAAGCACTAGTTTCCATTCCATCCAAATATAACTGTTCCTATAAGATCCTCAGCTTTATTGGCAACTGGGAGCAACTTATAATGGATAAAAATTAATTTCTTTGACTGTACGATAGGTCCTCTGTCATTTCAATCCAAAAGTTGTGCTGTTTCCCAAAGAAGGGGCATGGAATCCTTGCAGTGTTTGTCCCTAACTTTGCTCTTTGAAAATCTTTCAGCTATCCTGCTTCGTGAGTGGTTTGAGGAATGGCATAAGTAGACATTAACCTTGTGACCTTCTTGTTTATACACCTCCCGTAATTCTGCTCTGCTTGTATTTCTGAGGTTACTGAAGGCAACCTTGTGTGCACAGACTCTGAATGTCTCTGTGTGTGTGCACTGAAATGTTTTCTATCAAGATCACTGATAACCACATCCCTTCCAAACAAAAGCTTCAAAGAGGAGCCAGCTGCCGAGTCTACAGGAGGATTTGTTCCCCCAGCACAAATTGTGCACATAGTTTTGGGTACAAGTGTATACATAAAGGGACAGTGCAAATTTGTGTGCTTTGAAAATATGACAGATATTTCCCAAGCTTCTCTAGGCCCGCAACTCATCTTTAACAACAATATTCAATACAGGACCCACTTTTTTTCTTTTCTTTTTAGAAAATGTATATATATTAGAGTGAATGTCTGAGCACTGGTCAATCTTGACAACCCCAGATTAATTTTGTGAGTATCTGAAAAGCGAGAGGTACACTAGTGGTGACTGATGACTGCTACCGGCAGTTATACATGTCCAAAAAAGTCAGAAAATGTATTTGGTTTTGAGCATTTCACGTGTGGATATCAATATTCACTGGATTTTGGATAGTCGCCATAGCTTAGATACTAGGTTGGTTAATATATATATATATATATATATATATATATAGGCAGTCCTCGAGTTAAGAACGTCCGACTTACAGACAACCCATACTTAACAATGGACTTCTGGGTTCCCCGGCACTACATCGTTTACGTAGAGTACATAGCGTAGTATACTACGCAATTTGCGTAATTTACGCAATTTGTGCAAATGCTGGTTTAAATGTATAGAACGCTGTGCTGTTCCGACTTACATACAAATTCAACTTAAAGACATTCTTAAGAATGGAACTCGTTCGTAACTAGGTAGGGATGTATCCAAGAATATCCGTGAGTCTCGGGGGGCTGAAGTGAGGCCAAAATCGGCCCCGCTCGCCCCCCGAGACTCGCACGCCTTACCTGCCTGCCGCTCGTCCCACCACTCCACGCTGCGCTGGCAGCGCGGGGTCCCGTCGTGTCATTTCCGGCTGCTAGGAAGTGACGCGACGGGACCCCGTGCTGCCAGCGAGGTGGATCGAGTGGCGCGGGGATTCGGGCCTTCGGGGGGGGGGTGCTCGCTGAGAAAAGGCGAGCAAAGGCGAGCATCCCGCAAAGCTAGGATGAACACCCCTATCCTGGGGACTGCCTGTATATACATACACACACACACACACACACACACACACACACACACACATAAATTCAATTCCAGAGGAGGTCTCGGGGGCTGCGTTCCAATGGTGAGCAGGACTCAAGGCAAAGTGCGTGAAGCCAAAGGCAAAAGTGGTGGGGCAGAGAATAAATGTAAAGAACCCGGCATAGCTCAGCAGCACGGAGCTCTCATTGCCAGTAACGAAGCCTCAGGAGAAGCATTTCTACCTTTCGGAATAGGGAGGAAACTGCACAAAAGCTGGCAAGCCACCAAAAAAGCCATGGTTGTGGGAAAGGGGGTGTGGGAGAGGGGAACCCCGTGGACCGAACTGAGTTCCCAAGGGGGCTGCATGTGGCCCACTGCCCTGACCGTCCCCACCCATGCTTTGCAGCATGACAGCTGTGTTGCGTTATGGCTCTTCCTTGCACTGCTCGGGTCGGATGACATCAAAAGCCGCCAGACATACGGAAGGATCCTACATGTTGCCCCAGTTTTAGGGAAAGGTAACACAGGCTTGGCAAGGAGCCACATCCTGGTCTCTTCCCACAGGATGTGCGGCTTCCACCGTTACCTCCACAGGTGTCAGAAGGAGCCGTGCTGGCTTCCATCCACAAAGGTGGCATGATAAAGGCTACTCAGACGGAATATAGTGCTGCAGCGTCACAATATTTCCATGCAAACATATCGAACAGAAGGCACTTTACTCTGTGTTTCTTCTCCCAGGAGTCCCTCTGTCTTGTGTTGTTATAACAGGTGCGACAATTTTCATGTCTGTGTTGAAACAAATGAAGGAATCCCCCACCCACCCGGTCCTCTCTGTGAGAGCCCTGGAAGACATCAGCACTGGCAACACTTTCCCAAGATTTGTCATGAATCTTTACCCATTATATGCTATGAATAATAAACAGCTGAAGTCAACAAATAATGTGAGAAAGATGGACTTAGCTACTAGAAGTGGTGTGTCAGATCTAGCCTATCGGGGGTCGGCGGGGAATTGAGAAATAGAACAGATAGGCCAACCCTACAGATGATGATGTCATGTGATGTTTACTCGCCATCACCAATTGCCGGTATGAAGGTGGACCCTCCTCCTCCTCCTCCTCCTCCTCCTCCTCCTCCTCCTCCTCCGAGCCAGAGCTGCAGTGGCGGTGGTGACGACAATGAGGGAAGTAGCTAATGAGACTGCTTCAGGTAAGGGGTTTTTTTTGTGTTGGGGGCGGTCTAGGTGGTAGGAAGACTGAACATTTAGGCAGGGAGCAGATCTGTGTACTGCTTTACTGCACATGCTTTGAAGCTCGCAATCAATTCCCAACTTAGCAGTGAATTCATAATACACCAATCCAGGCTGGCTACAAAGGTGAGCCTTATGAAGGGACAAGTTTTGATCAATGAAACAACGGAGAGAGTGTCCTCTCCTTTACCAACATGCCCGGTCAATGAGGCCATTGGAGGACGTTCTCCTGGTGGTTCCACATGGAGTCCACCAGGCAGAAAAGCCTTCAGCGTGGCAGCTCCACTTCTATGGTACTCTCTGTCTCTGGGGGTCAGGCATGCTCCAACACTGTGTTGTTTTCAGGCGCCTGCCGCAGACATCTTTGTTCCAGGAAGGCCTTCCTTGCTGACCAGCTGCAGCTTGAATGTTATCCTGTTTTTAATGCATTGTTTTTATTCTTTTATCTTTTTTATTGTTCACCACTCTGGAATCTGTCTAGATATGGAGCGGTATACAAATACTATAAATAAATAATAAAATGAATATGAAATTTGGCAGCACCACTACTAAAGTTAGGATCCATGGGATCAGGCAGGCTGGTCAAACAAGACTGCGGAGTGGCGTGCTGTTCGAAGTGGCTATGCTGGCTGGGGCATGCTGGGAGTTGTAGGCCAAAAACATCTGGGGACCCAAGGTTGGAGAACACTAGCAAAATGTTCTCTCTCATCCACGGTGGCTGTTGCTAACGGTTGTGTGTCTGTGCCTGCCTGCGTGCCGAGATGGAGGAAGTGTGTGTGAAAAAACTGACCGTAACTATTTGCAAAAGTGCAGGCGGCGCGCTGCACATTTCCTTAGTGTTCATGCATGTGCATCTGCACGCATGCGTACTCGACTAGAAAATGCATCTGCCCTCTAACACAGATGTTTAACTTTGAGAGATTCAGGGGAGGAGGCAGAAGCCGCAAGAGTGAGAACTCTTGCATGCACATGTGTGTGCAGCACACTGACCAGAGATGCCAGCAAAGTTTGCTGGAATCAGTCCAGGGGAAAAAATCTTGACGCTCGTATAGCCCCCACTAACAGGGGAGCTTTAGGAGCCGCACATTTCTTCTCTAGCATGGATTCAAATCTAAGTAGGAGAGGAATTAATGGCTTCCTTCACCCATCTGCACTCCCTCCTGTCTTCACAAAGTGGCTACTGTCAACCCTATCCCACAAGCACAGTTCACCCTTCCCTTCCCTTCCCTCACTGTTGGTGCTGGCGACCATTTCCTCTCCATCAATCCATTGTACTGGGTTGTTTATTTATTTGTTAGATTTATATCCCTCCTTTCCGAAGGAACCCAAGACAGCTTCCATGGTCTTCCTCCTCCCCTCCATTTTATCCTCACAACAATCCTGTGAGGTAGTAGGTTAGACCGAGAGTCACTGCCTGGCCCAAGCTCACCCAGTGAGCTTCCTGGGCCTGGCTGAGTGGGGACTAGAACCTGAGACCCAGTCCAACACTCTAACCACTACACCACACTGGCTCTCTTAACCCCATATTATGCTAGGGCATGGTGACAGTTAAAAATTCCTGCACTGATCCAAAGGGAGGCTCAGATGGATCATCCATCTGTAACACTAGCCTAATTTTAACAAGGCATCTCCAATATCTCACCATAGACAAAACAGGGGTAGTGATTTATTAGGAAGGAGGAATCAGAAAGGAAGGAGTGTCCTGCATAAATAGGGACAACTGAGTAGTGCATGGGGAGAGAGGGAGGGGGAGAGAGACTGTGGGCACTTTGGATTAATCTCCCCCCAGTGAACCAGGGCTTATTTCCCGACTTCTAGTGTGCCTTGGAAAGTCTACCTGTCACCTTTGGACTGCTCAGGAATTGAACATGAGTAGTGTTGTTGTCACACATGACGCGCCCTATTATGAGGTCAGGAGTGGAATTCAGGATGGGCCCAGGCTACCCAGTTATTTTAAAAGTGTGGGCCCAGCTTACTTAGTTATGACGATCTCGAGGATGGATCCAGGATCTGCCTTCCATGAGAGG
Source organism: Shinisaurus crocodilurus (assembly GCA_021292165.1). Taxonomy (NCBI): domain Eukaryota; kingdom Metazoa; phylum Chordata; class Lepidosauria; order Squamata; family Shinisauridae; genus Shinisaurus; species Shinisaurus crocodilurus. The sequence continues at coordinate 26,264,156 of CM037880.1, read as the reverse complement.
AAGGGCCTTTTCGCAAGAGGAAGGTCTCTTCTCATGGAAAGTCCCTCTGCCTGATTTTTGGAGATCCCCCTCCCCCCACACCGCAGCTTATCCTATTCAGTAGGGTCTCTTGACTCTCTGTGTAGTATTTTCAGGGGGCAGGAGGGGCTTGTCGTACCCTACCCCTCACTAGGGCCTCATGCTTGCCCTCCTTATTGGGATCTCTGGGTGCGCTTACGTAAGGTCGGGGGGTTTCTTTTCCTCAAACCCTTACCCTTACACCTCTCACACTGACTTTGGGATGTCTAATCCCTACCTTATACCTCTTTGACCAGTACAATAAGCACAGCTTCCCACACAGGCTGTTTCAAATACCAGAGAAAAGTTTATTTTAAAATACAACAAGTTCTGAAAATAAGTTTTATGTGTAAGTTTCAGTTAATCCCTAAGTAATGTACTATCTTATCCTAGTACCAATCCTCCCTCAACAACTGTTCCCAATAGCAATCTCTGCACCCGCTAGCTAAACTCTTAACAATCCTAATATAATCGCTCAGCTCTCTCTCCAGTCAGCTTCACAAACTCCCAGTCAGCAGTTCACAATCCACACACTCCTCTCACTCCTGCATAGTGGTGGGGCCGAGCCTTGAGTTGGCTGGAGGCTCGCTCCGGGCTCTGCCCTCCGTGAGCGGCGGCGGCCCGATCTCGCTCTTCAGAAAACCCCACCTGCGCACGCCCCCCGCCGCCGCTGCCGCCACCAGACTCCCCCGCCCCCCCGCTGCCGCCAGGACCCCCCCGCCTAACTGGTCCTGCGTGCTGCCGCCGCTGCCAGAGCCACTGCTTCGTTGCGCTGGACCCCCACCCGCGCTCTGTTTTGGCGGGAGGAACCAGGGCAACAGGGCTTAAACAGCCCTGTTGCCCTAGTTTCCCCCGCCAAAAACAGAGCACGGGGGTCCAGCGCGACGGAGCAGGGTCCCGTCGCATCACTTCCTCCACGCCGGAAGTGACCCATCGGACAGGCGAGGAAGGCTCTCCGCTCCACGGAGAGCCCAGGTAAAGCCCGCGCGGGTGGCTGAGCAGCCCGTCAGACACGAGCAGGCCCAGTTTGGGCCTTGCTCCTGTCTGACGGGCTGCTCGGCTACATCCCTACTCCTGCACTCTCTTCACAAATCCCCACAAAAACCTCTGAACAGCACTGCCCACTGTTTATATAACACAGGCTCTACCCCCTTCTCACTCTCTCAGCCAATTATCTATATATATAAAAGAAGAAGTCCTGACTGACTCACTCACTCAACAACGCCCAGCTCAAACCGTTTAATCTAGGAACGTGAAATTTTGAAGCCTAAACGTTACACTTTCAGTCAGAGACACTATCTTTTCCATACAGCTCTCGCAGACCTTCCAGGAGAAAAAACAAAAAAAAACCCTTTTCATTTTTAAACCTGTTTTTTTTTTTTTCCTTCTTCTCCATAAAAAAATAATAATTCAAAATGCAAATTGAAAATTTAAATGTAAATGGTGTGATGATACCACACACAGTCCTACCAATTGTAGGCGATGGAGCGTGCCTATTCCGGGCACTATCTTTCGTTATGTATGGCAGTCACAATCTAGGTAGAGAGGTACGTAAACAAATAGTTGATCATGTAATTGAAGACTGGGATGAATTCTTTATAATGTCCCACAACAGTGATGGAAACAACTATGCGAGTGCCAATGCATACTTTGACAACATGTCCCGACCCCATACTTATCGTGGTTTGTGTGAGTTGACAGCGGGTGGACAACTTTTCGAATTAGTTTTCGTTTTGAAGTTTATCGTAATGGTGAACTTCACACAAAATTTGGTAACAAAGGTAACCCTGTAGAACGGTTACTTTTTACGCAAAATCTTTCTGGTGGCCATTTTGAGGCTTATTTGCCATCTGAACCTGATGGTGTTTCTAAAAGCAATACATTCCAACACGAAAAAATTCATGGTCACATATGAATGGAACAACTATCTTTGTTTTGTTGCCAATACACCCTGACTAACGTCTGTAATAAACATTGCTTATTATGTTAAGACATCAACCTGTAAGTTATATTTCGTACAGTTTGGACAAAAAACTCATGTTTCTTTGCCCCTTCCAACTCTATGATCCTATGAACCTATGATCCCCAAAAATTGGGTGGAAGGGCCTTCCGTGAGTGGGGCTCTTCTTCTTCCAGAAGACTCCTTCTTATTGCAGAAGGAAGATCCAGGATCTAACCTATTTTCTGTCATTAAAATAGAAATACAATACAATACATCTCACCCTAGTGGGAAGGCTGTCCAGGGGCTAACTGTGGATGGGTAACTTCAAGGCCTCTTCTGCTCTCCTTTCTTGTGGGTCTTTAAACTGGACGTGGACCAGACAGCCCTTCAAATAGAGGATGCCTTTAAAAAGAGGTCAGTCCTCCAAAAGCCCTTCAAATAGAGGACACTCCTCTGTAAAAGAGGGCACATGGGCCAGCTGACATGTATGAAGTAGATTTGATGCTGGTTCCACATTTGAAAGGGAGTGTCTTAGGGTAGGTTGTCCTCAGTGGGTTCAACTCCTGACTACTCTTGTTGTTGTCCATTGACCTGCCCTCTGCCACTGGACCCAATGTGCCATGCAGTCCAGAGGAAGAGATGAGCATTGGCTGCTCTTCTTTCTCCTTGCTTCTGTCACTGCTCATTTGCTCAGAGCAGGCAGGCAAAGAAGCAGGGGCAACAAAGCAGAGAAGCATTAGGGCCAGGGGGCTCTGGGGGTTGGCAGTGACCCCCCTGGCCTGGCGGGTCATTGGTCTTGCCAGGTCAGGTGCTCCACATTGCCGACCCCCAAGGCCAACCCTGAGAAGACGGGGGCAAGAAACCTGGGAGAACAGATTTTGGAGGCCCTTAAAAGGAAGCAAATTGTCAGTTATTTTATTTTATTTTACAGTTCAGTTGAAAAAGTTGTCTTTCATAGGGGCCTTCAGACCCTATTCTGTGAGATGTAATGAGTTTGAGTCATAAAACTGATTTTTGATTTTTGGTCAGTTAAGGTGATGATGGGGGTGTGGGGGAGAGAGAAAAGCACCTTCCAATCACTTTGATAATTTGTTTACGCTGTTGCATGTTGTCATAGCAACAGCAACATATGGATTTGTATGTGACACCAGTTTTGGCAAGGGATCAGGTACACACTTTTGAAGTGTGTGTGTGTGTGTGTGTGTGTGTATGAAAGATAGACTAACAACAGAGTAATTTCAAAATATATTTAGAGCTAAACCTTTCAGCTTCTACCCTCAACAGTAGCTATGATGTTAAATGGATACCAAGAGTGGCAGTTTGCAATGCTGGGAAATGAAAATTTACATTTAGCTCTAAATATATTTTGAAATTGCCCTGTTGTTAGTCTATCTGTCCTTCTTACATATTTTAACTTAAGACTGACTGCATCCATAGTGGATCCAGAGCCTACTTGTTGCTGCTTTGCTGTTACCTGCTTTACACCTACCTCTTTGTGTGTGTGTGTGTGTATATACACACACACAGATGGGTAGCACTGGGATTTTCCATCTCTGGTGTCAAAGCATCTTCTTAAGCCAGTCCTGTTGTCACAACAGTTAAGTAGCAGACCAGCAAACGGCTGAACAGCACAGCCCAATCCCAGTTGCTCTTCAGGTTACACGCAGGACACAGTGTCCTTAGCCATCTTGCCGGGAGATCAGCGAGTTCTGTTTTGTGCACAATAGGGACATAGATTCCATTAATATGTTTGCACCCGAAACATGAAAGCGTCGGCAGAACAAGACGCAAATCCAAGCCTAGCCGTGGCTCCAGTGACAGGCGGCACCAGCTCCAGCCAGACTGGTCTCTTGCACAAACCGGTCCCCCAAATGGCATGTGGGCCATGTGTGTGTTGACTCCACCCTAAGAAACAAATTACAAAAAGAGCCCTTCAATAAGAACGTCTTGGCTGGGACTCAGGAGGGATGTGTCACTCAAAAACATTGTACACTTGGAGACGCTTTGTCTGCATCTTTGGTTTAAACAAAGGGCAACCATTATTAATCTATTACATTATGAAAGGCTCTTCTGCTTTTGAGAGGTTAGGCGAGCCAGTGTGGTAATGACGACTTGCCTAATACTCCACTCAAGACACTTAAGCACCAAGTTAACCCAGCCCCTAGAGAGAGAGAGAGGGCACATTCAGAATGACCTTGCCCCATGCATCTTTTATGTACCTACATCTCTTTTGCACTTGGATTGTATCTTGTCCTTTTGAAATGCGATTGGCTTCAGGAAGTGTTTCTGGGGCATGAGGCCACAGAGGCTGACATTCTTCCACCTCCAGTATTAGCTGTTCTCATAAGGTTGGGGACAGGCATTGGAATGGGGACACCTCGTGCTTAAAGGAGCAGGCTATCTCAAGGAGTAAGGATCAGCCTTCAGCTTTCATAGCAGAGGGACAGAGCCAAGAAAGACTGAGCAGAGCATGATAATAAAGAATGAAGTGCCCGATAAAAGGGATAAAAACAGTTATTAAGGATATGCCCAGATGGAAGCTGGGAGTGGGGCATAGCTCAGTAGCACAGCACATTTATTTATTTATTTGTTTGTTTGTAACAACTGTTACATTTATGGATCGCCCATCTGGCTGGCAAACCGGCCACTCTGGGTGATGTACAACACAATAAAATGCAGAATAAAATACATTTAAAACAGTATAAAATTTTAAAATATTAGCCCACCCCATATTCCCGCCTGAACAGCCATGTTTTAGTGAGCGGCCGAAGCTCAGCAGAGAGGGGGCATGGCGGAGGTCACTAGGGAGAGAGTTCCACAGTACGGGGGCCGCCACAGAGTTCCACATGTTTTCACAGGCTCAATCCCAGGCATCCAATGCCGACTGGGGGATACCATATTTTTCCGTCTATAAGACGCCCCCATGTATAAGACGCCCCCCACTGGGCAGTTTTGCAACTGCACGGTTCTCTCCTTGGCTTACTTCCGTGTATAAGACGACCCTCAATTTTTAGTCTAGCGATTTTAGGAAAAAGTATACTCTTATACATGGAAAAATACTGTACGAGGGTGCCAGGTTGGGGAAGGCTGGAGCAGACAATACAGAGCTAGATGGATCAATAGTCCGACTTGCTTTAAGGCAGCTAAAGTTGCCATGATCCCAATTGGCTACTATAGGCCGGTGGTGGCCAACCTTGTGCGCCACTTTGCCACACGTCAAGTCCATTGTATCATGAGATGGTGTCACTCTAGGCTACACTGCAGTACACATGAAGCCCCAGTCATGTCATGGGATGGTTCTCCAGTCAACCGAACCAGAAGAGCCAGTGGTGCAGATGGGGAAGAGAGGCAGGCCCGACTCTATGCCATAGAGCTAAAACCGGACCCAACTGTGGTGGCCGCTGACGCCACACACAAAGAGAGTCGATGCATCACCAGAAAAGAGGGCAAAGGGTTGCATAAACATTGCATATGTGAATTCATACAAATTTAGAAATAACTGCTATCATTTCAATAGAGCAGTGTTCTCCAACCTTGGGTCCCCCGGTGTTTTTGGCCTACAACTCCCAGCATGCCCCAGCCAGCATAGCTGGCTGGGGCATGCTGGGAGTTGTAGGCCAAAAAACATCTGGGGACCCAAGGTTAGAGAACACTGCAATAGAGATACAGCACGTCTCACCATAGTGGGGAAGACTGTGACTAACTGACTTGTGTGCCTGCTCTGCCTGCTGTCCACAGGCTAATTGTGGATGGGCAACATCAAAGCCCCTGCTTTCCCTTCTTGTGGTCCTTTATCTTGAAACCAGACTTGGGCTGGACAGCCCTTGAAATAGAGGATGTCTCCAAACAGAGGACTATGTTCTGCAAAGCAGGAGACATGGCTACCCTAGTTCACACACTACCTCTCTGGCACCTAAGCGAACACGGCCTTCATCAGAGTCATCTATTGAGGAATGGACCTAGGAGGGACTTACATGGTGGCGCAGGCCACAGATGTGAGGAGAAGTGTGCATACATTGCCTTCTTGACACGGAAGCCGGCCACAGGGGCCACACTGTCAACTTAACCTATGAACTGGGCCTCCAGTGACACTGGGCAAAATGGCTACTTTGACTACAAACGTTATTTGTAGATAGTTTTGGGGAAATAAAAGGGGCCGTTGTTTTGGCCCTTTTCCAGGATGTAGAGCGCAAATAATTTACGATGGAGTTTTCAAATTTACAGGAGAAGAAAATAAATGAAGACAGAGAGTATAAGAGGGAAATTGATGTACAGAAAAGGAAGTGATGAAAAAAGGAAGGAAGCTGACAGGTGGGAGGGAAAGAAGAAACAGAAGAAACAGAGAACACACACACACACACACACACACACACAATGGAAGATAGGTTGTAGAGAAAAGGCTATCTGTTGGCATTCGATTTAGGTTCAAATTGTTCATGACACAAATTGTGTATTTTCCACTGTTGTTTTCTTTTTCAGCTGAAGTGGAGGTGCAGACTGCTATCTTCAAGGGGGCAGGGAAGAGGAGAAGGGCATTTGAATCCCAGTCTTCCACGCCAAAATTACCTCCCCAGGCTGCTTTTAGCCCTGGGGGGGGGGATGGGTCCCCAAGGATAAAAAATCAGCCTGGGGATGTGATGTGATTTGGAAGTGGGAAATCCAATAGAAAGGAAAGGAGCAAGACAGACAGACAGACCAGATTGTAGTCTCAGTGGCTCTTTACATACAAAGCTCCTTGTGTAACAAAATGCTATAGGTAGGACAAGGCGCCCATGATCTGATATGCTGAAGTTAAACAACTTTAAGACGGGCTAGGCCTTCAGCCCTCTTAGGAATGATCTCAGTATTTATATGCCTTCTTGGAGAATTCTTGGGAAGGTGGCCTCTGTTTCTGGAGAGCCCTCTCCCAGCTGACAATGTTGACGCATGCACCCTGATGGTGCCCACCACACACAGGTGTCTTGTGTGTTCTGTCGTCACCGGGGATGGTAGCTTGGTTTAACCTGCCTTGAGGGTGGCCACTTACACATTGCCAAAAAAGAGGAAATATGCCACCTCAAAAGAGGACACAGATATGTGTCGCTTGTTAATCCCACCGCACATGCTGGTTGCATGCTGGTTGCATGACGGGACCCCGTGCTGCAGCTTTTCCGTAGAAACCAGGGCAACAGGGAATCGAGAGAGAATCGTGGAGAGTCGAGTCGAGGCGGGGCGGTGCCCCCCAGGTACATGAACACCCCTACTTGCTTTGTCATCCAGACCTGGGCGGCATGGCTTGTTTGAGGGGGCCGCAACCACTGAATAACCCATGGGCTGTTGCTGCCCCACCCCAACAAGCCCAGCCACCCGGGTTCAGATGACACAGCAAGCCATGACAGCGAGGGTGATTAGGGAAATCCGGCTGGCATGCAACCAGCATATGCGGCGGGAGAAATACTCCACCATGGCGTATTTCCCTCACTGCGATCATCCAAACCGTCCCAGTGTTTACTAGGTGAGTTGTATGCTTGCTCTGCTGTCACAAGTGCTAATTCTTAATGGGCAACTTCAACTGCTTCCCTCCTTTCTTATAGTTCTCTGTCTTCAAAATTGACTTGGACTGAATGGCCTTTCAAACAGAGGATGCCTTCAAATGCAGGACTGTCCTTTGATATACCTTCAAGTCGAGGACTGTCGGACACATGGCGATGCTACCAGCCCTGCATTCACTCCATAGCACCAGCCATGGGAATTCAGCTGACCTGCCTCCCCAACAAACACACCTTCTGGATAGGGCATAACAATCACATAATACATTTTCAAGAGAAAATAAAGAGAATTGACTGAGCCAAAGAAAGAAGATACTTACCAGGTAAAAACTTGCTTGGTCAATTGGTCTTGGGGGAAGCGGCACTCAATCTGTCATATGTCCAAGCATTATGTGGTAGAAAGGTTCCAATTCCGAACCAAGTAATTATAAACTTGTGCAACAAATTTGCTTGTATGTTTCATTGTTTTGAGACTCAATCTATACAAGATGGAGGTACTGTTAGTGGATGGTTCACCTGCCTGAATGAGTGATATTCAACCTGTTCTGAAAGGGGTTGCACTCCCCCTAATGGATCCGGTTCATAGTTTGGGGGTGCTCTTGGATCCAGCATTGTCCGTAGAGACAGAGGTGGACTCAGTGGCACTGAGCACCTTTTATCAGCTTAGGCTGATATACCAACTATGTCCTTATCTGGATAGGGATAGCCTAGCTACAGTTATCCATACTCTGGTAACCTCTCGTCTGCATTACTGAAATGTGTTATATGTGGGGCTGTGTGACGACACAGTCCCTTCACACTAGGACCAGACGCATAAACCCTTCTCAGGCTAAGCACCAACACTTAATAAACCTGAGGGGAGGGTCAAATGAAACCTTTCCCCTACCAATGAGGGAAAAGATTAATACAGGTTATTAAGGATCTACTTTAAATCTATGATACTGTGGGTACAAAGGTGTGTGTGTGTAGATTTAACAGTAATGTGCAGGTTAATAACGCCAAGCTGACACGTAGGATTTGGGTAGCAAACAAAATAAAAATAAGTTTATTTTAATTCTCAAAAATCTTAGTTCCAGAAAATAACTTTAAACCTGCCTATACCAAACATTTTGTAATTAACCTAAGTCCCTATAACTCTAAATACTTTCACTCTTCAGACAAGCACTGATTTCTCTCAAAACTACTGACAGACAAGACACGAATAACTGTAAGAAGGAAAAGACAACGACCCAACTAACCAACTCCCAACTCCCCCAACACACTGTGACATCACTCAAACACTCCTTATATACTCCTCCCCCACCCTTTCCAAGACATCACAAGCCACACCCACTCAGTTCAACATTCTATACTCACTAAACATACTAATGCAGACATACACCAGGGAACTGAATTGTGGGCTTACGCCACAGGCTGCCTTTGAAAATGGTCCGGAAATTTCAGCCAGCCCAAAATAGAGCAGCCAGAATTGTTAACGTGGTCTGGCCGATGTGATCATATTATGCCAGTACTTTGCCATCTGTACTGGCTGCCAGTCCATGTCCAGGCTAGATTCAAAGTGCTGGTATTAACACTGAAAGTCCTAAACAGCTTGGGACCAAGTTACCTAAAGGATTGTCTCCTCCCATATATACCTGCCTGGACCTTAAGATCATCCTCAGCCCGGGAGCCCCACCAAAGTAAGTGAGCTGGGTGGCTACTAGGAAGAGGGCCTTTTCTGTTGTGGCACCCCAGTTGTGGAATGAGCTTCCCAGAGAGGCTCATCTGGCACCAGGTGAAGACCTTCCTATTTTCCCGGGCATTTAAGTCTTTCAGTTTCTGTTGTTTTAAATCTGTTACTGTATTTCAAATTGTTGCATGGCTGCTAGGTTTTACTTTGATCTTTACTTCTATTATAAACTGCAGTTTTAAACTTTTAAACTGTTATAGTGTATCATATGGTGTATTTTATAGTTGCAATTGTTGTGAACCACCCAGAGAGCTTTGGCTATTGGGCGATATAGAAATGTAATGAATAAATAAATTGTTTTCAATGGGAGAATTACAGCACAATGTTATACTCAGACGTAAATCCCACTGAGTTCAATGGGGCTTACTTCCAGGGAAAGTGTGTATAGATTGCAGCCTTAAGCACAGACATCAGTGATTTCCTTGAAATCAATTGAAAGTTAACATACTTTACATTAATGGGGTCATACTCTTTGTCTTTTTGAAATGCAGAGATTCTAACCGGTTCCATCTACCCAAATCACGGAAGGCAGATCTTGGATCCAACCCTTTGTAAACTCTTTGAATGTGAACCAAACATAGTTTTGCCTGCCGGAGTACCTATACAAAAAGCCGGGAAGCAGCAGTTTGGGTATGAATTGTGAAGCTAGTAGAGGATCTGAAAGAACTCTGGCTGATAATTGCTTTGAATATGGTGCTACCTGCATGTTTGCTTCTGCCCCCGCCGCTTGGAATGTCTATTCCTAGGCATTTGATGGGATATGATGGGCTCTTAAGAGCGCAATCCTATGGCCCTCCGACCTTGCCTGGGGGACCTCTTCCGAGGTCACAGTGGGGAGTCCGAGTGCAGAGCGCCCGCCCCCCCACCTCATAGCTGGCACGGTTCTTTCAGTGCAAGACCATTTCGGTTCGTGTGTGTGTGTGTGTGTGGCATTCCTGGGGGCGGGGAGGGAAGGAACGAGGCACTGCCGGCTTCAGTAGAATCCAGGCGGTGTCTCAGCAGGGATGTTGAAGAGTCCTTGGTCTCGAGTCACGAGTCTTTGGACCCGAGTCTCGAGTCCGAGTCCGAGTCCTTGGTCCAAAATGGTGACTCACGAGTCACGAGTCACTCCCAAAGCTGACTCCACGAGTTCCTATTAAAATCAATGGGTTTTTTCCCCAACAAAATAAGGCTACTTCAGATGCGTGGCTTAAATAAATTCCAGGCACAAGTGTGCCTTTTTATTTCAAAACTCTGCAACTGATTTTGGCAAGAACAGACCAGGCAGAAAAACCCAAAATAAAAATAACCAGGCAGGCAGAGGAGGCAGGGAACCCCAAAGCAGGCAGGCAGAGGCGTTTGTCTTGGACAATTCAAACTGTGGAACTGGTTAAGAAGAGACCAGGCAGGCAGAGGAGGCAGGGAACCCCAAACAGGCAGGCAGAGGCGTTTGTCTTGGACAATTCAAACTGTGGAACTGGTTAAGAAGAGACCAGGCAGGCAGAGGAGGCTGGGAACCCCAAACAGGCAGGCAGAGGCAGCCAAACCCAAAATGTCTGAAAGGTTGCATTTTAGGAAAATGATTTAAAAAAATAAAATCTTCGCCGGCAATCGTACTTCTCTCCACTCCTTCTGGCACAGCCCAGGGATGTTGAAGAGTCCTTGGTCTCGAGTCCCGAGTCGAGTCTCGAGTCCCATTAAAAATATTGGGACTCGAGTGGGACTCGAGTCAGACGGGGGACTCAGTCCGACTCACGAGTCGAGTCCTGGAGTCTGAATCCCCATCCCTGTGTCTCAGCCTCTCCTTCTTGGGAGGAGATGTAGAGCATCTAGACCAGAGTTCTCCAACTATGCTGGGGTGTGCTGGGAGTTGTAGGCCAAAAACCTCTGGGGACCCAAGGTTGGAGAACACTGATCTAGACAGCCAAAATTGGCCATCTAGATGTTTTTTGAAGGCGAGGGGAGCATGGCAGCAATCTTATCTGCTGCACTCCTCCCGCACTCAGTAGGATGCCTGTAATCCTCCAGGTTGCATCCTAATGCAATAGGATGCTTTAGTTGAATTGCTTATGGTTGTCACTGATGATTTATTTGTTTTGTGGAGCGGTGGTATTTTAGAGGATCATTGCTTTTCTTTTGTATGTTTTAACTATGTTCTAAGATGCCTTGAGAATTTTTGAGAAAGGCATCTAATATTCATCATCATCATCATCATCATCATCATCATCATCATCATCATGCCTGTGGCTCATGCTGGCTCAGCTTGTCTGAGTGTGGAAAGCTAATAAGCAGGGTCAGGCCTGGTTATTACTTGGATGGGAGACCCCTCCTCTAGTTTCCTGCACTGAGCAAGGGGGTTGGACTCGATGGCCTTGTAGGCCCCTTCCAACTCTATCTATGAATCTATGAACAACAACAAACCCATACTTCTGTAAATAAACAGATTATTTCACAGAACTGCATCGCACAGTTTGGGGAAGTGTACAGTCTGAAGGATAACTGTGTTCCAATCCATACTGTATGTTAGTGCAGATAGTACGAATTAGCTTGGTTTGCTTAAAAATATGGACCCAACGAAATTCTCTCCCATCCCCAAGATACATGTCTTCTTCCTTAAATATCCACATTCTCTGTTCCTCTACTGTTTTTTCCCCCTCCCCATCACCCATTTTGTCTTTCTTGGTTTCATGAAATACCATTCAAATATTTCCTTGGAGGAACCACTGTTTTGTGGTCTAAACACTTGGGAGAGAGATGATGGTCTCTCCCCGCCTACCAATGCTAGAATTCCAGGGTTGTTTTTCTCTCTCCTGCAGATAAAAGCATTCTGAATTAATGGCTAAGGAACATCTGCTTGGGACGGACAAATGGAGACGAGGGAAGAAACATAGCGATACATACTGGTGGCGCATCTTATGAAATGACACGTCTCTCCCTCGGTCAGCTGTTTATAGCCTACTTTACCACAGGAATAAGCAGTACAACATAGTAAAATACTAACAGGGACAAGTTAACACATGGAAAGCATTTATAGCCTTAAAAAAAGAAAAAGAAAACTTGATTCTGAAAGTAGTACCAGATTTTCTTATTACAGTGCTTTTTATTCAGGACGTTTTACAGTTAAATGCTGCTGGAAGTTAAACAGGAAAATTAAATAGTAGATAAGTCTGGGCTAATTTTGGATGCCATATATATATATATATATATATATATATATCCATGCTTTAAACATAAACATATTATCCAACTTCCTTTGCAGTGAGTTAGGTTAGTGCTCTATAATTTACACACACATTAAGATTGCTAGTTACGTTTGCTTGATTTTTGTCTGAAAGAGCAGTAAATATGAGATATTTACTTTTTTGAGCCAATAGTATTGGAAAAGGATTTCAGGCATTTTTTTCCCCCTTTGAAACAATCGCCTTGTAAACTTTTCTTCTGCACGTGTATGCAAAAGTAGGACTGCATGAGACAATCCAGTAGCCAACAGTGAAAACGGCTTGGGGCTTTGATTTTAGAAGGATGGGCTCCTCCCATATGAGCCTGCTCATAATTTGAGATCTTTGACAGAGGCCCTGTCGCATGTTCCACCACTAAGAGAGGTTAGGTTGGTGGGTACACAGGACAGGGCCTTTTCTGTAGTGGTACCTCAACTGTGGAATTCCTTCCCAAAGGAGATCAGGCTGGCTCCATCCTTACTGAGTTTTAGACAGGCAATAAAAGCTGTATTGTTTTGCCAGGACGTTGGCTTTTAACATTGTGTTTGCTTTGCTCTTTTTTAAAAGAATGTTTTGTTTTTGTTTTTATATTTGTTGCGATTTCATTGAATTTCATTGGGCATCGCTTTAAGAGCCCTGGTGGGCAGAAAAGCAATATATAAATACTTTCAACAAACAAACAAATATACATCTATGGGCACGATCTGGACAAAGTTAAACATGCATATATGCAGGGCCACCCCAAAATATCCTGCTGCCTCTGGCAAATGACAAAATGGGACCTCTGATGTTGAGCAAAGTGTTCATGAGCAAAGGTATCCAAGTCCCGAGTCATTTAGGGCTTTAAACCAAGGAACTGGCACCTTAAGTTGGGCCCAAATGAAATGAATAGGTAACAAGTGCAGCAGATCAAATAACACTGGAATGATATGTTCAAACCACCCCACACCAGTCAACAGCCTTGCAGCAGCATTTTTTAAAAAAAACATATTGAAGTATCTGAACACATTTGAGGGACAGACACATGTAGATCATGCTACAATGATACAGTCTGATAAAACATGAATGATTGTGGCCAGATCTTCTTTCTCCAGGAAAGGGTGCAGTTGGTGAATCTGGCAAAAGGCATTTCTACTTTCCACTGCCTCCTGAGCATCCAAAAGCAATGCCACATCAAGAAACACCGCCCAAACTGGGGACGTGGTTCATCTTCAGGAAGAGTGAAACCCCATTCAAAGCAGATTCTTCACCAAACCCGGATCAGTGCAGGGCTGGCTCCAGGTTTTTGAAGGGCTCTTGAGGGAGTCTACCTTCTCACCACCATGGTCACTATCTGCTCTTGCTCCTCCTCTTTGCTATCACTTGCTGGCTTGACAGGCAGAGAGCCAGCCATCCCCTGCTCCTGTTTACCACAACCACTGTCGGGGCCATAGTGAGAGGCAGGTGAACAAGCAGGTTGCAAGGGTGAAGAGGAGGAGCAACTCCAGGGGGCTCTTTCCATTGGGTCCCTGCTGGGTGTGAGCCCTGGGCAGGTGACCAACCATGCCTACCCTTGATGCCTGCCCTAGATCAGCCAACAGTACTTCCATCTTACTTGGATAGTTCCAGTTTGTTCACAAATCTCCAGTCCCTCACAGTACCCAGTGAAAGGCAAGGAGCCCTTAATTCAAGTCCACAGGCCTCAACCCCTGACTGCCCTCAATTTTAGCCCGTTCGTGTATCCCTCTGAAGTCTTCTAAGAAGAGTAGTGAAGGCAGCTGGCACCAAAGGTCAGGCTTCTTCGTCCCCCACCCTATAATTTGTGCTGCCCTCCTCATCCCCAAATGGCACCTCTCCTCTGAGAATGATGAAGGCCTCTTGGTCTCCTTTTCCCTCCCGCTTTATAACGGTGCAGCAGTGTGCCAAGAATATTTGACATCAAAAGCCTCTATGGTGATCTTTGGTTGCAACAATTAAATGAGATGATCTTCCATTAACAAGACAATGATGTGATGACTGGACTGGAACAACAACGGTGTTAGAGGAACTGAACTTCCTCTCTCTCCCTAGTGTGAATTGACTGCGATCACATTTAAAGGTTCCCTTCTTAATAATACCCATTCAAGTATTTCTGTTTTTCCGGAGGCACGGACTGATTGGTTTTCTTCTGAAGAGCAGGTTTTCGGTATGTAACTCCTTTACTGAGGGGGCTGCACTGGCTGCCTAACTGCTATTGGGCCAGGTTTAAGGTTTTGCTACTGGTGTATAAAGCCCTAAACAGCTTGGGACCAGGATATTTGAGACAGCACCTTCTCCCTTACCAGCCTGCCGTCACTGAGGTCATCAGATGAGGCACTTCTGGTGGTTCCGCATGGACCTATGGCCCGATTGGAGTCCACTTGGAGTAGAGCAGTCAGTGTATTTGGCTCCCTCTCTGTGGAACTCCCTGCCTGTTGATATCAGGTGGGCACTGGCTTTGTTTTGTTTTCAGCATGTGCTGAAGACTTTTTTTTATTTAAACAATCCTCCCCTGATTGACCAGCCACAGTTTTAGATAACATACTCTAAGTTAAAATATTTTAATTCTGTATTTTGATTCTCTCCCCCCCCCCCCCATTCTTTTATTGTTCACTGCTCGGGAACCTTGTTAGATATAGACTGGTACATAAAACTTGTAAATAGCTAAAAAAATATAAGATACATCAGTCGAGATTAATGCAGCCTTCCCCGTGTTGGTGCCCTCCAGATGTGTTCGACTACAGTTCCCATTACCCCCAACCAAATGACCATGCTAGTTGGGGGATGACAGGAGTACAACACTCTGGAGGACTGCAGCTTGGGGAAGGCTGGTCCAGACCTAGTATAAATTTGGGATTTAATTCCTCACCAAAAGCACAATTTCAATACTCTCATCCACATTCCTAGCTGCAGATGCATTTTAGAATAATGACGCAAAGGAGGAGAGAAACGCTGCCCATACGATAGAAGATTTAAGGAAGGGATTGATCGTTTGCCATCCTCTGCGTAGGAGTAATGGACCGGATCCAAACTCAGTTCGTGGCACGGCACCTGGTTCCCACTGAAAGCAATGGGACTAAAGGCATGACTAACGGTCCTATTGATTTCAGCGGGACCTAGGTCAGGGGTGGGCAGAAAGTAGATCTCCAGATGTTTTTGGACTTTAGCTCCCAGCATTCCTGACCATTGGCCATGCTGGCAGGGGCTTCTGGGAGTTGAAGTCCAAAACATCTGGAGATCTACCTTCTGCTCACCCGTGACCTAGGTTCAACGAATGTAGGGTTTTGTAACCAATGTTAGTTCTACTTAGAGTAGACCAAATGGACTAAATGGCACTTAAGTTAATCATGCCTTCATTTAAGTCCCATTCTTTTCAATGGGCCTACTCTAAGTAGGACTAACATTGGATACAACCTTTAGTCTGAATCCAACCCAGCGGCAGTCAGGCAGCTACTCAAAAGCACTTACTCAAAAAAGCTGATATGTGGAGAACAAGCCTCTTGCACCAATGAACCATAATCATTGGAGCATTTGCCTATTGTCTAGCTCGCTCGCTCGCTTTCTATGGAGATGTGTGGCTCGTTGCCACTTGCCAGTCCCATCGTCATGTTGCCAGTATTTGGGGATTATTGTCAATCGATTTAGAGCAAATTCATGAACCATTTTCTTTCCCATTGTCCGGTGATATTTTTTCTTCTTCTAGTCACTTTGTGACAAATAATGCATACGCAATATGGTCCTTGTGAATGGTTCAGATGGCGAGCCATGTAAATTCACAAATCTTTGCTTCTTTTGGGGAAGTGTTGAACATGGAATAGTGGATGATCTAAAGATGTGCCAAACCATTTCGAAGCCCAGGCTCTGTCGACTGAAAGATAGCAAGGAAAGGTTGGGTTGGAAGGATGCTGCACAGTAGCAGTGCTGGATGCTTCCACCTGTCACGGAGCATAAGTCTACCAGTGGTACTTAGCCATGGAAGCATTCCCTATTTGGAAGCAAGATATCTCTGAGTACCAGATGCTGAAGACAAACAGCAGCAGAGGGCTGTTCCCTTCATGTCCTACCTGTGGACTTACCAGAAGCCTCTGGTTGGCTACTGTTGAAAACAGGTTCCTGGACTAGTTCGGCATTTGGGGCAGAATCCAACGGGGTGCTTAGGCCCACACCGATCCCCTTCTGCCCTGCTGATTCTCTTCTGCAAACAGTGGGTCCTGCCAATTCCATTGTGCAAGTGGGACCCACCACTTATGCAAGGGAGATTTAGGACTTCCAGGGGGAGGCTCTGAAATGAGCAGAAATGCTGGTTTCTGGAAGGAGGCAGGTCAGTGGAGCTCCCGTTTCTGCTCATTTTAGGTTGCCCTGGAAACACTACATTGCCATTGCACAAGCAGTGGGTGCCACTTTTATTATTATTATTTTAATTTATTATATATTTATATCCTGCCTTTTTCCTGCAAGGAACCCAAGGCGGCTTACATAATCCTCCTTCTCTCCATTTTATCCTCACAACAACCCTGTGAGGTAGGTTAGGCTGAGAGTCAGTGACTGGCCCAAAGTCACCCAGTGAGTTTCATGGATGAGCAGGGACTAGAACCCGGATCTCCCGAGTCCCAGTCCAACACTCTCACCACTAAGCCACAATAGAATTGGTGGGGCATAAGAGGATCAGCGGGGGCATAAGCGCCCCATTGGATTCTGCCCTTGGTCCAGTCTGGCAGGGCTCTTACATTATTATTGTCCAGGGAGAGGCAACCTAGTTTGATCCAGGGCCCGGATTGCCTACCCCAGACCAAGCCGGCAGGCCAAATGATGTCAACGGGGCAACGTCGGGACAGGGCCCTGCCCCAAGTCCCATTCCTCCCGTGATAGCATCAAATCGATATAACCCCCCTTTTTTTGCTTCTCCCCCTCCCTGCAGAGAGGCATGGAGTTCTGTGCCTCTCTCTGCACACAAAAAGTGACTGGGCCGGGGCTTGCAGGATTGGAAGGGCAAGCGGTTATCTTTGATTAGATTGCGTGTGGATTCCTCTCTCCAGGACAGAGGGTGGGTGGGACTTGGAGAGGGGCTCACAGAGGGTGCCCAACCCTTCATGGGCCAGATTGGGCAACCCAATGGATTCGGCCCACAGGCCAGAGATGCCCTCTGCTGTATAGTCAATAACATCCCATCTTTCAAGGTTTACATTACTGGAATTTGATATGCAGCCACCTAGTGCTGCAATATTTTATTGGTTTATTTGTGGGTTAAATGACGAGGTCATATCGTTGTACTGTTTTTTTTCTTCACTGCTCAAATTAAATAACACAGTTCTCTTGCTACCATTAACCTGGGAAGTAGTAGATTCATAGATTCATAGATCTACAAGGCCATCGAGTCCAACCCCCTGCTCAATGCAGGAAACTAGAGGAGGGGTCTCCCATCCAAGTAATAACCAGGCCTGACCCTGCTTAGCTTTCCACACTCAGACAAGCTGAGCCAGCGTGAGCCACAAGCCTGTATAGTTGTGCAGCCAATTCCCAAAACTACCCCTCAGCTCCTCCCAAAAATCTTTACAGCAATGTAATAAAAACAAGATCTTAGACATCCACTTTACCACTTTGTAACTACTTCACTGATCAAAAAGAAAAAGAACTCATTAATAATGTTTAATCTAGCTCATAATCCTGCTGTTCTAAAATGCCATTAGGGTCAGTTCTACCACAGTGACCTTCGCTGTTTTGCACTATTGCACAATGGACATCCGAAAGAACTTTAAACACAGAGTAAAAATAAGTGTGAGCTCTGAAATATAAAGAATGTCGTTATACGGCAGGTTTCCCCAAGGAACATCTATGGGAAGATTAGGCAAAAGCACATGGTTTTCCCACTGTACAATCAAAACTCCCAAATAAGCTGGCATTTGAACAATGCTCATAATTTAAGCACATCTTAAAATTATGTTTATTATTTTTAATGTTGGTGTGGGTTTTTAATTGATTGTATTATATTCTGTACACTGCCTTGAGAAGATTTTGTGTTTTGAAAGGTGGTTAAAAATCTCTTAAATAAATGAATGAATAAATAAAATCTATTGTTCAGGGGCTATTGTCCAGGCACTAATCCAAGAATCTCATCCAATATTTTCTGGATCCTTCAATCAGGGTTCCTGACTTCCTGCCCAGTTTTAGTACTGAGACTGCCTTGGTCGCCATGTATGATGACCTGTGTCAAGAGAGGGGAGTATGTCCCTGTTGATTCTCCTTGACCTCTTGGTGGCATTTGATACCATCAATCATGGTATCATTCTGGAGCAGCTGTCTGAGTTGGGACACATCTTTGTGACAGTTCCACTCCTTCCTGGATGGTCATTTCCAGACAGTGGTGCTTGGGGGGTGGTATTTTTTGGCCCTGTGGAGCCTCCAGTGTGAGGTTCTGCGAGGGTTGACCCTATCCCCCATGCTGTTTAACGTCTACATGAAACCACTGAGTGGGGTGATCTGGAATGTTGGGTGCATTGTCATCAGTATGAAGATGACACACAGCACTACTTCTGCTTTTCATCTCAACCAGGTGTGGCGGTGGATGTGCTCAACTGGTGTCTGGCCTCAGTAATGGTCTGGATGAGAGCCAATAAACCAAGGCTCAACTCAGATGAGGCATTGCTGGTGGGTGACTCTGCTGTTCATATGGGGGTGTGCTACATGTCCTAGATGGGGTCACCCACACTCTGAATGAGCAGGTGCACAACTTGGGGTTACTCCCATATCCATCACTGTCACTGGAGGCGGCCTCCTTGGCACAGAGTGCCTTCTACCAGCTTTGGCTGATAGCCCAGCCATGACCCATGCTGGCTGTGGATGATGGGAATTGTATTCCACACATCTGGTAGGGCACCAAATTGAGGAAGGCTGCCCTATGGCATGGTATGGCATTGAACTTCTTTCTTTTCTGGCATTTTTGTTGATGGTATAATTTCCATGTGCTGCAAAATCCACAACAGTCAAAACTCTTCTTTAGGGGCACTCAGGAGAATGCCAAGTTGCTAATATTTCTGCCCTCCTGTTGGATTTATTCTAATAATGTTGTACATTGTTTGGGAATTAAATACTTAATGCCCTTGTGGATTTCACTTGAAGTTCAGACAACAAAACCCTCTGTGACCACAGTTGGTTGTTTAGCTAAAGCCCTTCATCAGAATTCATAATAATCTCCTGATTAAGCAGTTTAGCATTTAATAGATTAAACCTGAACAATGAACTTGAGCAAGTATACTCCTGCCTTAAGCTGCAGCTCTTTTGCTCTAACCCTGAATGAGAAACTTTACTTTCATAATCAGCAAGAGCTGTAACACAAAAATGCATGATTAGGTTATGTGCCAATCTCAAAACAAATCAAGAAAAATCCTTCTCTGAACAAGAGTTCATGTACCAACTGGAAAGAACTGCATTTCGGGATTGGCCATCCCCATATGTATTCAACTGGGCCATTCTAGAAATGGCTTGTCAAATCAATTCGTGTGAATTGGATGCCCATGCAGTTGACTCCAGTGGAGACTTCTTTCTTTTTTAAAATTGCCACATGGATGGGTGTGTGGAGTTCCAGGAAGCAAATGAGGGGTGGGGCTAATCCTCCCCTCTTGGTGCACACTCATCCTGATCTGATTGGAGCTATGCACACTTATTCTTGAATTAAAGAAAGAGCATGTGCTCAGCGATGCAATGAATGTAATGTGTAGTTCGACCCTGAAGGAAGCAAGCTAGCTTAGGAGGCACAAGGTAGGCTACGTGGCACACACAGCTCTGTCCTCCAGTATCTTGCCGTAGCTTCCCAGCCCCCAGCATTGGCCACCTGAGGCAGCCACCTCACTCTGCCTCATGGTAGGGCCGGCCCTTAGATGTGCACGTTCTTCACTCACTGAATGCAACACTGCGTCCTGCTTCATATGCATTGACACAGGAGCCACACTTGTCAGGAGGGGCCATATGGAGGTGCAAATGACATGGCTCCTCCCCACACTAGCATCGCACTCCCTGGGGGCTAGGAGATGTTCAAGCAGGGATGGACTGGACCAAGCCATTCAGTTTACCCACATACTTCCGTCATACACACATGGCCGAGGAAGGGTGGAACTGAGTCATGGGGAAGCACTGCAGCATTAGTGCTGGGATTGCGCCTGAGTGATCACTTATTATTGTTACTACTACTACACAGGGTAGACACAGCCCTGGCTATGCTTCATGACTAGGTATAATTTGGGTGCAAACTAGCAAGTGATACCCATAACTTGAGAATAGTTGCCTTATGAAATAATTAGAGTTGCGAGGTATGCAAAAGCGACAGTAGTGCAATATCCTTTCCTTTATCAGGACCGATCAACTAAAATGTCACAAAGTAAGTAGCTTTCAAGTCCATCAAAACACTTTGGCTGGGTTCGGACAACACAACAAGCCACCCCGGGCTTATAAACCACCATGGGTTATTGTGTTGTATGGACCCAGTCACTGACTGGGTTCGCACAACATGCTAAGCCACGGTGGCTACACACCATGACGTATCATGTTGTGCGAACCCAGTCAGTGGCCGGGTTCAGACGATACTTTAAACCCACAGATGCTCTGTAGCCTCTGTGGGCTTTAAAGTGGCCTCCCTCGGTCCCCCCACAGGATCATTCACAGTGGGGGTCTTGTTGAGGCACCTCCTCTCCCTTCAGTCCTCCCGCTGGCTTCCCAGGAGACACTGCGGGAGCACTGAGGGGAGCGGGGATGACCGCTGCCAAAAAGTGCCCAATCAGCACTTTCCACGGCTGTCATCCGCTTCCCCGCCCCATGCTCTCCTGGCATCGGCAGGAATGTGGGGCTGGTTCTAGTTCCCTCTCCAGCCCTTCTCCTTTCTCCCTGGCGTGCTGGGGAGAACGGGGGCAGAGGGAATGTAGGAGCACCCCCTAGCAACTGGACTGGTCGGAGGGGGGAGGAGATTCTGCTTGGGAGTGTGCAGCTGCCAGGCACAAGAGGTCTCCCCCCCAATCAGGTTACCAAGAGTCCTCCTCGGTTGCCCGGTTGGGAGAGGGAGGAGATTCTGCTTGGGGAGCGCATGGCCGCCAAGCAGCCCCATGCTCCCAAGCAGAATCTTGGGATCGGGGCTGAGGAGCGGTTCCTCCTGCCTCGGCCCCCCCGCCCCCCCCGCTTGCCACCCTGCTCTCACTTGTCGCGGCTTCCGCAGGTGCTGCAACAAGCAGGAGCAATGGGGGCAAGACGGTGTGAGGACCTTCCTCTCCTTCCCGCCAGCTGCGCCGATTGCCCATTGGGCGATCGGCACGGCAGGCCGGTGGGAGGAGGCACATTCTCTTGGGCCTGCTCCCCAGTAGACCCAGGAGAATGTGTGCCTCCCCCCCCCCCACTGGGCAGCGATTATGCTACCCGGGTGTGTGTGTGACGGTTGCCACGCACCTTCTCTTCCCTGCACGGGAGTGGCGGTAACGGCAGCGGAGGCGGCTGTGATGGCACTTTGCAAAGCCTCGTCAAAGCTGCCGCCGCCGCCACCACGCTTCCCTAGCAAGGGATCCAGGCACTCCAGCTCACTTCCCTGAGAAGAAGGGAGGCCAGGCGGCTGGTTCCCCTGCCACGAGCTGGCCCTCCAAGCCCCAAATGGGGCTTGAGCAGGCGGCCTTCAGCTGCGGACCCAGGCGGCTTCCCCTTCCACTCTCTTGACGTTGGGAGAGTGCGGGAGGGACGCCGATGAGAGCTGCGAAAGGTGCCCCTTGGGCCAGAGCCCCTTGGCCAGAGCGGCGGCCCTTTCTGCAGCTCTGGTCAAGGGGATCTATAGCCATGTGGCTTGACCATGGCTTAGCATGGCGTCCGAGTTCAGATGACACGCTAAGCCTGCTAGGGTTTCCTTAACCCTAGAGGAAGCCATGACTACTTGGGGTGGTTAGTAGGAGCCACCCTCAGGTCGCTTCTAACCCCCCCCTTCAGATAACATGATAAGCCACAGTAGGTTAATTACCTCTGTGGGTTAGCATGTCATGTGAACCCGGTCAGTGTTTCTAAGCCATGGCTTCAAAGACACCCTTTGAAGCCATGGCTTATTCTGTGGTTTACTGTTGCCACTGTGGCTTAGCATGACATGTTGTGCAAACTCAGTCTTCCTCAGGGTGGATCGTTAGCAAAAAGCAAGCAAACAAGTAAAAAAAACAATATCTCCCCCACCCATTTTTGTTTTTTGTTTACTATTCAGCCTGAGGAAGAATTATAATTAACTTGAACACTTGCCCACGCTACCTTAGGGCATAGTTTGTCATAATAAAAGTATGTGAGAGAGCCAGTGTGGCATAGTGGTGAGAGTGTTGGACTGGGACTCAGGAGATCCAGGTTCTAGTCCCTGCTCAGCCATGAAACTCTACTGGATGACTTTGGGCCAGTCATTGACTCTCAGCCTGACCTACCTCACAGGGTTGTTGTGAGGATAAAATGGAGAGGAGGAGGATTATGTAAGCCGCCTTGGGTTCCTTGCAGGAAAAAAGGTGGGGTATAAATATAATAAATAAATAAATGATGTAACTGTTGCTTTTGGATTTTTTCTATTAGACCAACATGGGTACCTGCAATTTTTATCTGTTTTGAAACAGACTGAGTCTTCCTCAGGTGTAGATTTATATTAAAAACAAAATTAAAAAATTATATGCCATACATCCAGCACTGAGCTAGCCTTTATACATGGATTCTTTCTTCTTTAAAACTAAAACACCGGACAGCAGTGGAAAGAAAACACAGGGTGATAAGAATTTTTTTTTTACTAATCCTGTTATGTGACGAGGCCTTCATAAAATGGTTGGATGATTTCGTTGGAGTGTTATGGCTTGATGTGTGTAAAAGGAGAAGAATGAAACCAAGCAGGGGGTCAACATGGCCATGAAACAGTGATTAAAGCTGTTTATATCTCTGCGTTAGCCAAGACACAATCAAATGAGTTCATTAAACAGTTTGGGTTTGGAAGCTGGCTGAAATTGGATTTGAGAGCTGGAAGCCAGGAAGAATATCGATTGCTAAACACACACAGAAACACACACGATTGGCCCAGTGTTTTATAAATTACATTAAAGGCTGTGCATCCCAATCCTAACATTGTCCATCAAATTCCATTCACTTCACACATTATATTGCAGAGGTTTGAGCTCTCTAGATAGACCTAAAACAACATTAGAAAAAGACTGCCAGTTCTTGGTTTTTTCTCTCCTTCTTCCACTTGTACCAGAATAGTACACAATCCAAGCCCTGTAGGACCAGCAACCAATGGTGATGCGATGATAGCCCATTTCTCCACAGGGATAGAGGTGATGTAAGCCAGATGAGGCTAATTAAGCAAAATCTTAATGGCCATCCATCATCCTCACTGCCAGGAATCATGGTAAATACCACTGTTCACTAATATTAAGCAAAGTGTTAAGGCAGGTGTAGCAGAACCTGCAAGAGGTCAAATGGTACAAGCTTGCCCATCTAACACCAGGTAACTGTGGTGCCTATACCCATTCCAGGGCTGGTGTCAAGGCATGGAGAGGGAGAGAAAAGACCAGCCAGTCAAAAGACCTTCTGTTTCCCTCAAGTTCTTCATTCATTCAGGTACAGAGTTTGTTCACAACTGGCCTTCTTTAGATAGAAGATTATTTATTTATTTTGAAGATTTATAGGCCACCTTTTAGGGCAGTGTTCTCCAACCTTGGGCCCCCAGATGTTTTTGGCCTACAACTCCCAGCATGCCCCAGCCAGCTGGCTGGGGCATGCTGGGAGTTGTAGGCCAAAAACATCTGGGGACCCAAGGTTGGAGAACACTGTTTTAGGGGAAACCCTCCCAACACAGAAGATAATACAGGAGTGTGATGGAAGGACCATGAGATTTGTCTGTAAAGACAGGGATTACTAATGCAGCATAACAATGTAACTTGAGGCATCTGCCTCTGAAACAACGTTCGATATGCTCTTACGTATAACCGGCCTGGCAAATCAGGTCTCCAACTTTGCCTTGTTCAGAGGTCCAGTCATAGGAATATAGGAAGCTGCTTCATACCAGGTCCACCTAACCCAGTGTTGTCTGCTCTGACTGGCAATGGCTTTCCAGGGTCATAGGCAGAGGTCTTTCCCATCGCCTGTTACCTGACCCTTTTAACTGGAGATACCAGGGATTAGGAACATAGGAAGCTGCTGTGTACTGTCGGACCATTGGTCCAACTAGCCCAGTATTGTCGACACTGACTGGCCAGGGTTTCAGGCAGGAATTTTTCCAGCCCTACCTGGAGATGCTGGGGATCAAACCTGGGACCTTCTGCATGCAAAACAGGTGCTCTGCCACTGAACCACCGCCCTTCCCTCACCCTGTGACATCCTATATTCAGAACAGATGCTTTACCACTGAGCTACGGTTCATCCCCCCCAAGTCTACTGAGACTGTGTAAGGATGCACTTTAACTGACTATGTGCCAGAAACAAAACATTAGGCTGCAAGAGCATGCATAACTCCTAGGGTGGCCACTCATGCATGGCCAAAAAAGAGGCAATGCACCACCAAAAGAAGAGGAGAAAAAGAGGACCGATTTGCATAAAATCTGCATATGCTAACTTATGTCTATAGATGCAAATTTAGAAATAATTACTATAATTTGAATAGAAATACAGTACATCTCACCATAGTGGGGAAGAACATGACTAGGTGAGCTGTCTGCCTGCTCAGTCTGCTGTCCCGGTGCTAAGTGTTGATGGGCAACTTCGCTGCCGTTGCAGCTCTCCCATTTTTAAATCAGGTTTGGACTTCGAAGCCCTTCAAACAGAGGAACGTTAAATTGAGGTCTGTCCTCTGACAGCCCTTCAAACAGTGGACTAGCAAACAAGAATCCAGAGTCATTATATGGTACCCCCCTTCAGATGTTTTTTACTAGAACTCTCCTGACCATTCCTGACTATGCTGAGTGGGGCTGATAGGAGATGGAGTCTAAAACACCTTGGGGACACTTGAATGTGGAAGGCTATGACTGCGTTCAGACAACACAATAACTCACACTCAAGGGTTCAGTTTGGGCTTGTCAGTGAACCATGGTTTGTTGTTGAAATGTGGTTTATCATGTTGTCTGATCCCAGCCGAGATAACAAACCATCATGAGCAACCCACAGTTCATAACCCAACAACAAACCATGGGTTCTCTTCATGGGTTGTTCATGGTTATGAAGCCATGGCTTGTTAGCACATCTGGGTTCAGAAAACATGTTGACCCACGTTTCAACAACAACCCACACTCAACCTATACTCAACCCTTGAGCGTGGGTTATTGTGTTGTCTGACAGCTCTGCCCAAAGTCTGCAAAGGTTAACTTTCTCCTGATTGCTTCCATTGGGCAGAGCTCAGCCAGCAGTAGCAAGCACAGAGTCTCTTATGGAAATCAGCCTCAGAGCTAGTGACTTTGGCATCAATTACTCTTTTATGCAACCAGCGTGTGAGCCTGTAGAGTGGGAATTAATGGGGATCTCTGGCTTTATTTGATGTGGCAACTTGCTTTCCCACTTACAGCTCATATAGGGATTTGCTTAGGCTTGGCAG
The DNA here is from genome assembly GCA_021292165.1 of Shinisaurus crocodilurus. Taxonomy (NCBI): domain Eukaryota; kingdom Metazoa; phylum Chordata; class Lepidosauria; order Squamata; family Shinisauridae; genus Shinisaurus; species Shinisaurus crocodilurus. The sequence continues at coordinate 26,238,145 of CM037880.1, read as the reverse complement.
CTCAAACTAATGGAGTCTCCAATTTTATATGCCACTCTTGAGTGGATGCATCTAATCCCCAGTCATCAAATTAGGAATGCAGACCAGAAAAACTACTGATAAACAGACTTGCAAACGGAATATATCGCTAAATTGGACATATACGTGCTCTGCCACAAATCATATGCAAAAGGAATGAGGAAATCCTAAGAAAATGAGATCAGTTTAACCCACTAATAGCCTAGACTATTAGGCTAGAAGAAATTCAACAACTTGCAGAATCTCATGATGCACGGGGCTTTTTTTAAGGCCACAAGGGCCATAAACCTATGGTACAAACCCTTTACAATCAAAAGATGGCACCAAACTCTTAAAAGACAAAGAGTCTATTGCACTGCGTTAGAAAGAGCATTATTATGACCTTTTAAATCGTAAATCTAAGGTGGATAATGAGATTTTTTTGCAAATCCCGCAAAAACAAATTAGAGAGGAACTTGCAATACTCCCCACTTTGGATGAAGTAAAAAAAGCCATTAATCAAATGAAAAATAACAAAGCTAGTGGACCAGATGGGATTCCTGCTTCTCTTTAAAGAAGGGCCCCCCAAATCTTTAAAGAAGGGGCCCCCCAACTTGTACAACATCTTCATAAACTCATCGAAAAAATCTGGATAAGAGAAGAGATCCCAGAAGACTTCAGGGATGCCATAATTATCACCCTCTTTAAGAAAGGTGATAGAACAGACTGTGGAAACTATCGGGGCATTTCTCTCTTAGCTACCGCAGGTAAAATATTTGCCAGGATTCTCGCAAGCCGTCTTCTATCTATTTCAGAAGAGATCCTCCCTGAAACTCAATATGATTTCTGCCCCTCTAGAGGGACAGTAGACATGATTTTTACTGCACGTCAGCTCCAAGAAAAATGCCGGGAGCAAAATCAACCCCTTTATATGGCATTTATTGATCTGGCTAAGGCCTTTGATACTGTAGACCGAACAGCTCTCTGGACTATCCTTATGAAAATTGGATGCCCCAATAAATTTGTGAATATCTTGCGACTTCTCTATGACAACATGACGGCTACGGTCTTGGACAACAACGGCTCTCATGGTGCTCCATTTAAAGTGGGATCAGGTGTTAAACAGGGATGTGTTATCGCCCCAACATTATTTGCTATTTTCATCAGCCATGGTTTTACATCTTGTCGAGGGGAAACTTCGCACTGGTGTGGGAATTATATATCGAACAGATGGAAAGCTTTTTAATCTCAGCAGGCTGAAAGCAAAAAGTAAGGTAATTACAACCTCCGTTGTGGAACTTCAGTATGCTGATGATAATGTGGTCTCCGCACATTCAGAGGATGATCTCCAAACTATCCTAAATGCTTTTGCAGAAGCATACGGAAAACTTGGTCTCTCACTTAACATCAAAAAAACCAAAGTGCTTCATAACCAAGTGCAAGCTAACCCTTTGGTGATGCCATCTATCCAGCTTGGCGGGACAATACTGGAAAATGTCGATCATTTTCTCTATCTTGGCAGCTATCTTTCTGTTACAGCTAACATCGACAGTGAAATCCAGCATCGTCTGAGCTCCGCAAGTGCCGCGTTTTCTCGAATGAAACATAGAGTGTTCGAGGATCGGGATATTTGTAAGAAGACCAAAACACTGGTTTATGAAGCCATTGTATTACCAACTTTATTGTATGCCTGCGAAACATGGACTATCTATAAACGTCACCTCCAACTCCTTGAAAGATTTCATCAATGTTGCCTCCGGAAAATCCTGCGAATTACTTGGGAAGATAGGCGAACAAATGTCAGTGTACTGGAAGAAGCAAAGACTACTAGCATTGGAAAAATGATCCTTCAACGCCAACTTCAGTGGACCGGTCAGGCGGTCATGTTGTTCGAATGCCTGACTGCCATCTCCCAAAGCAGTTACTTTATTCCCAACTCAAGGATGGAAAGCGGAATATCGGTGGTCAATATAAGAGGTTTAAAGATGTTCTTAAGGCTAATCTAAAAAAATGCAATATAAACATCGAAAACTGGGAAGCTCTGGCCCATGAACGATCTAACTGGAGGTTGGCCTTTCACAAAGGTTCCATGGACTTTGAAGAAGCCCGAGTGCAAGGTGAAAGGGAGAAACGTGCTAAGCGAAAAGCACGTCAAATGAATCCTTTACAAGACCATCTTCCATCTGGTAACCTGTGTCCTCACTGTGGGAAGCCGTGTGGATCTAGAATTGGTCTCCACAGTCACTTACGGACCCATCGCTAGAGTCTACCCAATTTTCTTTAGAATTTTCCTCCTTTTAAAATCTCCTTTTTGTAAATTTTCTTTTCTTTTCTTTTTTTATCCTGGAAGGCAATCTTACTCGGTCACGAGTGGATCGCCTGACTGACTGACTGAGCCTAGACAAACCTTCCCCATCCTGGTGTTCTCCAGATGTATTGGACTGACTCCCATCAGCCTAAGGAGTAGACAATGCCCATGCTTGGCGTGGATGATTAGAGTTGTAGTCCAACACACCTGGAGGGCATCAGGTTGGCCTACATATAGAGAGCAAGCAAGCAAGCAAATATGGAAGTAACCAGGAAGCATTCCTAGAGGAGATTCACTCTAGCCCTGGTAGGGCCGGCCCTGCAGAAGGTGCACAAGAATACAGCGGTGCTCTTGTATAGCTCCTGTACATGTCAGTGGCACTTTAGTATGACAATTTCCAAGTGGATGGTACCCTTGCCTCCCTAATGTGCACAACATGGTGCATTTTGTGTCTCTTCTAAATAATACTGTCTGAGATTTGGTCTCAACAGTGGCCACAAATAAGCATCCTTTTTCTTTCCTGTGAATTCTGTAATCCCATGGCTATTATTACAACTGCATCCCAAGTTCACCAGAAATAAAAGTAATTGCAGATGTAAGGGGAGGCACCTTGCTGTCTGCCTTCTGCAAATATTTAGCTCAAGGTTTTGCTAGCTAGCACTTTGGGTAATTAGTGGGTCAGTGGCATTTTCCCACTACCCACAGGTAGGGGGTAATTATATCTGTGTGGTATGGGGACTGCAATCCCTAACCGAGATAAATGGACACCACAATTGGATTGATTATTGATTTCACAGATAAGGTTGATCATTAGCAGGGATGATTGGGCTGGCCTGTACTGATGAACCCTCCTGGCATTTGGTGAGCCTTACAAAAGGACAGTGTGGGGAGAAAGCATTGGATGGTAGGCTATTTCTAGGGATTGTCAGGCCTGGGGCCCTAGCTTGAGACAGGCTGCCAGGAAGTCCAGGTCTGACATGGGGCAGCTCTTGAAGATGATTTAGAAACTGCAGCTGGTACAGAATGCAGCAGCTAGAATGCTCATGGGAGCCAGGCATTTGGATCATATTACTGTTAGCTGTCTTGAGAGTCATTTTCTTTTTCGGGAGGAAAGGCAGGGGATAGATAAATAAATAAATAAATAAATATATTTAAATTATACTAATTATTTCTAATTTTGTGTTGCTACACATACATTCACATGTGCAAATTTTATGCTAATCTGTGTCTTTTTTTGTTCTCTTTCTTTGGGCGGTGCATTTCCTCTTTTTTGGCAATGCATAAGGGGCCACACTAGTCAAATACTGGGTTGGATAGATGAGGTAAATTGAGGTAGGGTGGGCAGGTATGAAGTGAGGTGAAGCAGGGATGAGCCAAGAGGGTCTGCATTGTTACTCAATATGATGAATTCTTCAGACTGCCAGGTTAGCCTAGAAGGAAGGCTTTTATACTGGCCAAATGACCTCCATTTGGGTGGGAGGTCAGTCTTCCCTTCAGGCTGTGGGGTCAGCTGATAGCACTCAGGCCAACCTACAGTAGGGGTGGGCAACTTGTGGCCCTCCAGATGTTTTATGTATGTATGTATGTATGTATGTATGTAAATATTATTTATATCCTGCCTTTTTTCCTGCAAGGAACCCAAGGTGGCTTACATAATCCTCCTCCTCCTCTCCATTTTATCCTCACAACAACCCTGTGAGGTAGGTTAGGCCAAGAGTCAGTGACTGGCCCAAAGGCACCCAGTGAGCTTCATGGCTGAGTGGGGACTAGAACCCGATCTCCTGAGTCCCAGTCCGACACTCAAACCACTGCATTGGACTACAACTCTTTCTCCATGGCTATGTTGGCCAGGGCTGATGGGAGTGGTACACCAAAGCATCTAGAGGGGCACAGGTTGCTCATCCCCATAGAGCCTAGCCTGACTTGCTACTAGTCAAAGGTCCGGAGTTCTGCTGGCACAGGAGGTAAGATGTGGAAAACTGACCTCTGGAAGCCCTGGTTTAACCTATACACCTGGGCATCTTACTGTCATGGCCCCACTGGAGGACTCCTCCTCAAAGAAGGAGCTAGAGCTCCCAGAGTTCAAGAGCACCCCAGAAGACCAGGAGGAGCCTGGGCCCTTGGGGGAGATGGCTGCAGGTTCATTCCTGCAAGGGGCAGGGGATTCTGCCTCTGAGGCAGAGGCTGATCAACCCCCTGGCCATCAGGAGCATCGTCACCTCAAGAGGCAGGCCAGAAGGGCTCCTTCGTGGAGTGTTTGATTACAAAGGATGACTCTTCAAGAGGAAACAACTCCTCATGAGTAGGACTCTTGCCAGAGGCCTATAATGCACTACAACTGAGCCCTGGGTGGGGCTCAGGAGGCTCTGGCTATATATGCCTTCAGTTTCAGCCTAGCCAGTGCTGGAAACAATGCTGTTTTTTTCAGTTCCTTGCACCAGGTATCTTGTTTCCCTGACCTTGACTTGTGGTTGGACCTCTGTGTTATTGATTTTTGGACTTCTGCCTGCTGCTGCCTTCTGGACTTTGATTCTGCTTCACTGATAGCCTGTGTGTTTGACCTTGGGTACTCCTCTGACTTTTCTCTAGAAAATCCATGTTTGAGCAGTTAAATTGTGCTTGACTTTTGCTTGCTTGACTTCTCTATTATAATCAACTCTGTGTTGTATAGCAGAGAACTGAAACTAATTGGAGCAGGACACTTACCGGTGGACAATCCTCATCTCAGCAGGGCCGGACTAAGAGCATTATGGGCCTGGTGCTGAGGATTTTGGTGGGCCTTTTTATGGAAATAAATAAAATGAAGACGCAATTTTTATATTAAAACAAAGGGGGATCCATCATTTCCCCCCTTTCTTGTTCCCAGCGACCCTAGGGGCAGCTCCAGGTCCAGCCTTGTAACCATCACATGACCTGCAGAGCCTAATTGCGTGCTTGCCTGCTTTGGGTACCCATCTTGCCTGAGGAAGAAATCTGGAGATCTGTGGAATCCTTGCACTAATTATACGGCGGTCACTTACACATCGCCAGGCGAGAGGAGGAAATGCATTACCAGAAAAAAAAAGAGGGCACCAACTTGCATATAATGTAGATGTATAAATGCACATTTAGAAATAATAACTATAATTTAAATAAACATACAGTACATCATCTCTCCATTGTGGGGAACGGAGACCAGCTGAGCTGTGTGCCCCTTCTCAGCTTGCTGTCCCGGTGCTAATGCTGATGGGCATCTCCAAGGCCCCAGTTGCCTTCATAGGGTTCTTTATCTTTACATGGGACTTGGACAGGGCAGCCCATCAAATAGAGCAGTGTTCTCCAACCTTGGGTCCCCAGATGTTTTTGGCCTACAACTCCCAGCATGCCCCAGCCAGCATAGCAGGACTTTGGGGCCGAAGCAGAATGAGCAGGAGGACCCCCCAACACAGCAGGGCCAACTTACCACAGTTTGAAGTAAGTGAAGGAATACGCACGGCCATCTAAAGAGGAGTGGGGGGGGGGAAGGGGGCTGTATACATCCAGAGCTTAAGATTAGGATCACAGGATAGGATCATAGAGTTGGAAGGGGCCTACAAGGCCATCGAGTCCAACCCCCTGCTCAGTGCAGGAAACTAGAGGAGGGGGTCTCCCATCCAAGTAACAACCAGGCCTGACTCTGCTTAGCTTTCCACGCTCAGACAAACTGAGCCAGCGTGAGCCACAGGCTTGTTTGTAACCTGACCCTGTCTACACTAGGGGGTGCAGCTGGGATCGCTTTCATTTGGATTTTTGCATAATAATAACAGGTGATATCTTCTCCTCAGATGTAATCTGGTGTAATAGTCATTGCCTCTCCTCAGGGAACGAACGGTGGGAACTGTAGTTCCGACTGAGGAGCCGGCTAAGGATCTCTAGGCTGCCTGGCATAGGATGGGAGGGGGAACGGGCCTTTCCGAGGAATTCTGCCGCCACGTGTCTCAGGCTTGCGGCCTGAGGAGCTCTAATCCTCTTTTCCCGTGGCCAGGGGTTCCTTTCCGACGACCACCACCCCGTGTGACACGCGCCCGCCTCTCCATTGGCGAAGCTGAGGAGAATCGGCGGCTTGCAGGATAAAATCTGCCTCCCCCCTCGCGCAACTCTGGTTTGGAGAGGCTTCCCCACCGTGCTGGTTTCCAGCGCTTGCCCCGCGATTCTTCGACGGGCCGAGTTAAGGCTGCGAGCGGCGGTGCGGTCTCTCCTCCTCCTCCGCGCAGGTGACCTTGGGCATGCTTAGAGCGCCCAGGTGAACGCTCAGCTGTGCCTAGCCAGCCAAGGATTTTAAACTTAGGGGGAGGCATCGTGTCCTACCTGGGCTGCCAAACTGAGATTGTGTGCGTTTGGGTTGGGGTTGGGGGGAGTCTGGAGTCTCGAGGCTTCAGTTCAAGCTGCGTTTTGTAGTTCCATGGGGACTGCCTCTGCCCGGGACGCGCTGCCCGATTGCCGCTGGTGCCACGGGGCGACGGAGGCGGCTGGCCAACGCGTTCGTCGCCCGCTCGCCCCGGCCCCCGCAGGCGGCAGCGCGTCCGGCCGCGCAGCGCAGCGCAGGGGGCGGAGCCAGGCAGGCAGGCGGCCGGGTGGGGCGGAGCTGGACTGGCCCGCCCTGTTGGCGGCGGGGCGCAGCGAGCAGCCCGCAAGCCTCCAGGGAGCAGGCTGGACAGAGGCACATCCCTATTGTGGGCCTGTTTTGTGGTAGGGGCCTGGAGCTGCAGCTCCAATAGCCCCTATCTTAATCCGGCCCTGCATCTCAGTGACCTCTATCACTCTTCACCTTTTCCTAATGATCATGTATAGTAGCCTTCCCCAGCCTGGTGCCCTCTAGAGGTTTTGGACTTCAACTCCCATCAGCCCCAACCAGCATGGTCAATGGGCAGGAGTGCTGGAAGTTGTGGTCCAAAACTTCTAGAAGGCACCAGGCTGGGGAAAGCTGGTGTATAGGGGTTGAACCCACTTTCTTCTACATCCATCTCTTTCTACCTGGCTACAGGAAGGAAGGTAAGTAGTAGAGTGGATGGAAATCCTGAAGGTTGGACCAGCCAGCTGGTTGCACTGAGCCAATTTACAAAACCTCTTCATTGAGCGGGACAAAGTAGCAGGCAGCCCTGTGGAATTCCCCGGAGATCTCTCCAACCACTGCAGGATGATGTATTTATTTAAGAAGTTTTTGTCGCTTAAGCGAAATATCTGTTTTTCCTCAGAATGACCACAAAGGAAACTACTAATGATACAACTCTGAGGATGTTGTGCAACATCCAAATGCTCCACCATGAGCTCTTGTTGGGCAGGCTGCATTTTCCAGGTCTCCAGTTAATATTCCCAGAGGAGGGGACGTAATAAAATTGTCATCTTAAGGCTTGCATTTTGATGACGCAGAATAGCTTTGGGCTAGATTCAAGGGATCAGGAGGCACTTGAACCTTAAAGTTGAAGTGCTTCTTCATGGATTGACACTTGCAATGGCTGCCTTTGTATGATTTTTCCCCCTGAGTTTGTGTGCGCCTTGGACTTTCTACCAAAGTGGAGAAAAAGAAAACCTGAGTTCATTCATGTTCATTTTTAGCCATCACTTCTGGCTCTTGCGCAGAAGGGAGAAGATGGATGTGTCCCCTGTGGCAAGTGGCACATTCTTTCCATGCATCTTGCCACAATATATGCATCTCCTCCTTTTTCCACAAGACCTTCAAGCAGTGGGAGAGGAAGCACAAATCACTTATGCTTCCTCCTTTGTCGCTTTGGTAGAATGTCTAAAGTCACTATGGGATCACACATCAATTTTTCTCTACTATGATGTGACTCTTTGAAGTTGTGTCATAGTGACCTGTGTGGATCCCAGTTTTGTGAATGGTTCATGACAAGCAGCAGACTGCAGATCTGTGTCTTCTATTGTCCTCTTTTTTTGGTTGTATATTCTTAAGATATGCCAGAGGTAACATGCCAAAATAAAGCCTAAAATGAGCAACATTGTGAATATTTATTAATTTACATTTTTCTATCCAATGTTTCTTTCCAGTTGCAAACTGAAAGCAACAGAAAAATCATCCATGCTTTATGCAGCTCAGAGGAGTCAGTGGGAGAAATAAATGATGTTGCCGAGACAAAGGAAGGGCTATTTGCTTGGTGGTAGATCACATTCAAAGCCAGTGTGGCATAATGGTTAGAGTGTTGCACTGGGTACTCGACAGATACGGGTTCTAGTCCCCGCTCAGCCATGAAGCTCACTGGGTGACTTTGGGCCAGTCACTGACTCTCAGCCTAACCTACCTCACAGGGTTGTTGTGAGGATAAAATGGAGAGGAAGAGGATTATGTAAGCTGCCGTGGTTTCCTTGCAGGAAAAAAGGCAGGATATAAATGAAATAAATAAATAAATAAATAAATAAATGGTATTGGGTTCAATTCAGGAATGGCTGGGAAAGACTCCTACCTGAGACCCTAGAGAAATCCTGCCAGTCAGGGTAGACCAGCCTTCCTCAACTTGCCCACCCCAGATGTTTTTGACTACAACTCCCATAATTCCTGACCATTGGTCATGCTGGCTGGGGCTGATGAGAGTTGCAGTCCAAAACATTTGGAGGGACCCAAATTGGGAAGATTTCCTATGTAGGTGCTGCGTATGAACTGCATTCCTAGATCAGGCTGAGGTCTATCAAGGCAGCTTACCACAACAATTTCAACATTGTTGGAGTGACCATGTTTATGGTGAGGGCTGGCTGCTGTTGAAAACAGAATGATGGACTAGATCAGGGCTCTCCAACCTTGGGTCCCCAGATGTTGGCCTACAGCTCCCAGCATACCCAGCCAGCATGGCTAATGGCAAGGGATTCTGGGAGCTGTAGTCCAGCAACATCTGGGGACCCAAGGTTGGAGAGCCCTGATCTAGTCCATCATTCTGTTTTCAACAGCAGCCAGCCCTCACCATAAACATGGTCACTCCAACAATGTTGAAATTGTTGTGGTCATGGCTACATCTTGTAGCTGGGGATTCTAGAAGCTTGTGTGTTGTGTGAAGAAGTGGTCTCATCTTTCTCTGGCAGAGTTGTCAAAGGGACACAATGCTTTCTGGATTGTGGCTTCTTGTCAACCCTATCCATAACCAGGCAGGTCTTACTCCTTATCCTGATACTATTTTACAGGCAGATGATATTTGGATTTCAGAGTCGGGCTGGTGGTCAAAGATCCATGATCCCAAATCATTCAGCAGCATATAATGGGAGAGTTTAGGCTGCACTTGCCCTATACACTTTATGGCATGTGGCCAGCCCATTTAGCCCGAGGCATCGGTCCCATCTGTAGTGATGTTGGCCCCACAAATCTCAAGAAAATATGGACTTTTATCATTTATCTATTTACAACATTTATATATTGCTCCACCTCTAAACAGATTTTGGAGTGGTGGAAATGTTTCAGAGGTGAGAATTTGGAAGTTTCAAGGGGGTTAAATAAACATGTCCTACATAACTAACTTGTTTTCTCAGTGTTGTATTTGGATGCTGTAATTATATGTCATCTTCGGATGTCATATTGGACTATCTTTCTGCTTTGGAATCTCTTTAGATGTGGAGCAGTATATAAATGTTGTAAGTAAATAAATACAAATATATGGATCCTTTGCAAAGAATGAGAAAGCATGTTGCTGTAGCTATTTATTTATTTATTATATTTATTTATTATATTTATACCCCGCCTTTTTTCCCTCAAGGAGCCCAAGGCAGCTTACATAATCCTCCTCTCCATTTTATCCTCACAACAACCCTGTGAGGTAGGTTAGGCTGAGAGTCAGTGACTGGCCCAAAGTCACCCAGTGAGTTTCATGGCTGAGCGGGGACTAGAACCCGGATCTCCTGAGTCCCAGTCCAACACTCTCACCACTACACCACACTGGCTCTGTAATCACTGTAACTTTAGAAAAGAAACAGCAGCAGACATAAAAATAGCCCCTTGGCTGGCAATACATCTGAATCGCTGGATATTTATGGATTAACCAATCCTTTGGAAAAACGCGTGAAACAAAAGATGGAAATAGCTTGCCAGGATCTGTGAAATTTCATCACGGAGCAAATTCTTGTGGCTTAGTTGTGAAATCTCTGGAAATAACATGGAAGCGCGAACAGACCCCTTAATCCTGAGTGCAGCTACTGGGCACCTCTCTAATGATAACTGTGTAGCGGCAGTGGGCACAGATACAAGTGGTCCTGCTCTTCGGGGTTGAGAGCTGCTGCTCCCGGGGGGTTGCTGTCGAACTCATTATTTTGTTCTCTTCATTCCGCTAGAGCAGCTCCAAACCGTGACAGCAAATGGGGATAATTGCAGTGAAAGTGCTCAGTCCCGACTGCCCAATCTTCTCATAAAACAATCACCGGATTGTTCCGGGGGACCGTTGACACAACAAAAGCTTGTGCCGCCCGATTCTGCCCCGTAATTAGCAAGCAGTTGCTGTCAGCCCCTGTCAACTGGGCTTCCATGTGATGAAGTGAACAGAACAACAGTGGACTATCTCCCCTCGCAATCAAGGAGAAGAGACTGCTTTGAGCGAAGCTGACAATTATGTAAAGGGAACTAAATGAATTTGGCTTACAGTTCACACTTAGCCCCCACAGATGGAATATGGGACCTCTGAGGCCCATTTCAAGGTCTTGGCTCCTTTGTACCTTCCTGGCTAAGTGCCTAATGAGGCACAGAGGAAGCAAAAGCAGACCAAATTATTGCTCTGTTTCTTATTGTCTCCCTTGTTCTCCTCCCCACCACCCTGTGCAGCCTGCCCCCCCCCCCGCTTTATGTGGGGAATCACCAATGCTCCGCTATCCCATTGGTGTATCCAAGTTCAGAGCCTGATCTTATCGCCCAAAGACAACAGAAAACAGAAGTCGGCTTTCATAGGCATTCAAAGGATGTTTGATACGATGGCTCCTAAAGACAAAGGTTTCCTTATAATACGCAAAACAACGAAGATGACTTCTGAAGCTGAAACATGAGATTATTTAAATGTACGTAACGCCAGACATTTTCCATATTCAGATCCATTTCTAGTAGTCACAGCAGAAAGGTTAGCAAAGACAGAAAACTGAGTAGGCACCACTTATACGCATAATAGCCAAAGCATATTTCCCCTGAAAATTATCTTCAGAATTTTCTGTAGATTTTGATGTTGGTTATTCTCTAAACATGTGATCATGTTTGACAATTGCCATACTTATTAGTTAAATTTGATAGTTGCATTTGATGTCGACGTACAATGGTTTGCAGCATTTGACATTTTTTAAATAGTTGACATGCTTATTATGGTACTTGATAGCTGACACGTGGCAATATTCTTTATTAATAATTTTAGCTACATAATTAAAAACAAAACAAAAATGCTATCCAAAAATGAGGTTCCACCAAAGTCAAAAGAGCTTTCTATGCCATGTTCCATATTTCCAGAAGTGCTCCTACATATGATTTGATATGATTCCAATAAATCAGAAAATAAATCATGGGTCAGTATTTGATAGTTGACATGCAATCATATTTGGTATTTGACTAAGACGGTCAAATAGGTAATAGTACCTGGCATTTTTTGATGGTTGACAGCTTATGGCATTTGATATTTCACATCAGACAAAAGCCAAACAATCAAGAGGTTGCCAAGAAGTCTGAAGCACTTAGCGCACCCTGGCCTCCTCTATGTGTTTACATGAGGAGTTGTCAGATTTGATATGGGATGTGGCACTTGTGCCTTTAATAGTTGCATAGAGGGGAGCTTTTTTTTTTTTTTAAAGGGAGAAGTAGTTTCTCATCACTGCAGTATTACAACTGATTTCTTTGAGATCACAAAGTTTCTGTGGTCGTACATATGTAGTTGCCACTTTAGCATATAGCCACCATTTTATTAAATATACAATATGTGGCAATTAGTAGGTGGCAGCTAACCTATATTCTGAATTGTTCATTATCAGGGCTGTGGTCAAGCAGATGTTCCCAGATGTCTTCCACAGGTGTTATGTTGAGTGCTGATGTCTGCCAGACAGGGAATTCACCAATTTTTTTTAGGTGCCTCCCTTTCCCCCTCAACTGAGTCATCGTGTTGAATTATTTCCCTACTGCAATGCCACAGCTCCCGTAAGACTAAAATATCAAGCCTACCCAAGCTTGTTATGTTTGGCACTAAAACAATTACTGATCTCACATCTGGAATAGTAGCTGAGAATTCAGTACACACACAGGGCACATCTCTGCTTTCATTCACACCTGTCTGACCTCCACAGATGTCATTCTTCATTAAAAGTAATAATATTCAACAACTTAAAAGAATATTTAAAAAGAGCATGACTAAGTCTGGATCCAATCCTATGCCTTTAACTGCTGCTTGAGAGGCAAACATTCAACAGGTGCAGCTTCCCATAACTGCATGTCCATGCCAAGAGCAGTGTCACCGAATTACTGCTGGACTACTATATTTTTTTCTCTACTTCTGCTTTCTGCCATACACAAGGGACCTGTCTGTGTGAATCACTAGAGACAAATGCAAATCATTTCTGTTATCTATATTTGCAAAGGGAGGGAGCAACCATTGTTCCTGTCTCCCAGTAGTCTGTGGTGCAACATCTTTTTTGTTGTTGTTGCACTGAGCACACTATAACCCGGGGTTGGGCAACTCCGGAGGGTGCAGGGGCAGCACCCCCTCCTGCCACCATTGAAATAACTGCGGCACTGCTGAATTGCCGTCAAATTTCAGTGGCATGGCTGTGGCAAAAAAAAGTCACATTTCCCCATTAAAACAAGGCATGCAGTGAGCGCCCGCCTTGTTCCCAAGGCAAATTGTGCTCCTGGAAAACCCGGAAGAGCACTATTTGCCATCAAAACAAGGCACACACTCACCATGCACCTTGTTTTACGGGGCAAGTACAGCTTTATTTTGCCTCTGGACCACCAAGATTTGTGGGCACTTTGGGAGCACAAGGGAAAATAACAACGCCAGCTCCAGGGCTGGTGTACTTGTTTGCCCTTTTGGGGGGCACATGAGAGGAATAAGGTGGCTTTGGATCTAGTCGATATTATATATTGGATATTATAGGGGAAAGTGGGGCAGGGAAGGGAGAGAAAACAATCCCCATGCTGCATGGTGAAAAGCCCTAGTTTGCAAGTTCTAGGATCAAGTGGAGGAAATGTTATGCAGACTTAAGCTGCAAACCTACAACCCATTACCCAGCTTCTACTAACAGGCTGTTGGGGTTTTGTGGAAGTGCCGCTGCACCCTCAGGGCAGAACTTACACTCCTGGAGGAGACCCCAGGAACCCCTGCAGGAAGCTATGCTAGTAGAGATATACTGCCAGTGGTATTACGGTGAAGGGATAGATTACACTCCTGGTCTCCTCCAGGAGTGTAATTTCTACCCTGAGGGTGCAGCGGCACTTCCACAAAACCCCAACAGCCTGTTAGTAGAAGCTGGGTAATGGGTTGTAGGTTTGCAGCTTAAGTCTGCATAACATTTCCTCCACTTGATCCTAGAACTTGCAAACTAGGGCTTTTCACCATGCAGCATGAGGATTGTTTTCTCTCCCTTCCCTGCCCCACTTTCCCCTATAATATCCAAAACATTCTGGTGAAATTGAAAGAAAGCCTGCTTTTTGCTTCCTTTCACCATTTTAGTTGGTCCTAATAAATGTAGATTGCCATCCTGTTACATTCAGATTTTTTTCCTCCCTAGTAGAACAACAGGACTACTTACAATGTTTGACTCGTCAATTTTGACCATCGTGCATCTATCAAAGTCACAAGATGCTCCATTTAGGGGGGAAAAAGTGTCAACCTTTGCTGTCATGTGTAACACCAATGAATAACGTTGTAGGTCATTCATAACTATACATTTTGGGAAGCAAGCAGCTGTCGCGGAGCTACACCACACTCACCACACACACACACTTTCCCTGATAGCACTGGATAAAAGTAACATGCAGTGTGATGTCACTGTCATCTATCATTTTCTTCTTCCGCTTCCATTCATTGGCTGTTCCTTACGAGGCATGGATAAATGCTGGCGTCATGGCATGTGCTTCTTTCACTAAACCTTATCAGGTGGTGGGGGAGGCTGTCACTCCACAGTAGCCATGTAACATGCTGTTACACCATTAAGCTCAACAGATCTAAGTGAGGTACTTCAGAATTTTTTTGCAGTGGCAGAAGCAGAGGTCAGTTTTAATGTCACAGACCATGGAACAATGTGCAATTAACAATGTGCAATTAACAATTAAGTTTGTAATTAACGATTTCTAGTTAATTACAATGGGGTGGATCCAGACTTAGTCACACTTAGAGTAGTAGAGCCATTGGCAACAATGGGGCTTAAGTTAATCATGCTGAACTTGGGTCCCATTGATTTCCAATAGGTCTACTCTAAGTATGACTAAGGGCACAATCCTATGGTTGGGGCATGCTGTGAGTTGTCAGTCTTTTTTCTGTCTAAACATGCATAGGATTGCGCTTTAAGACTAGATCTAACCCAAAGATTGGAATAGCAGAATATTAGCTACATCTCTTGCCTGACAAAGGAACTGATCGCAGGGTATGTGTCTATCTCTTTTAGGGCTTTTAGGTGAGCAAGAAGACATAAAACATGATGCACCATTGACTATCTCCTACTGTTAGCAGTATGTTGTTAGAAGCTCAACTACATCCATATATGGACAGGGAAAAAGGAGAGTGAAAGATGGAAAACTCCTGTAGCCTGACAGTGCTCCACCAAAGCAAACCTAGTTTTGAAGCAAGTCAAAGGCCGTAATGATAGTCTCAGTCCTTAAACCAATAGTTTGCTCAAGACTTGCAGCTGCAATCGTTATTATGAGAAAACACCACCCTGTTTGCAGAGTCTGTGATTATCCTTGTGAAATGAATACATTGGAGGCTGTAATGCTGACAATGAATTTAACTTGGGTACCAGTTGCTCATGTACCCCGAAGTAAATCATAGCCGGTATGACTGAATTGAACTTAAGGCCACAATTTCGTTGCACTTTGGGTGGCTATGCGATGCACCTGTGGGCATATTGCAAGCAACTGATGTGGTTTCCAATTTGTTCCTTATTCATCTCACCCCACACTAGGGATGGAAGAATCTCTCAACTTTGCTTTTGCTCAGTTTCTCATTTTTCCAACCTTAAGTTCATTATGTCTGGTTTCCACATAAGTTGTGATTTGTTTCTTTTTAGACGTACACACGGACATCCAAAATCTTTGTGTTTGCATTTCTCTAAATATATGCATTTTTGTTTGTAATTTTGCCTAATGTGTTCATTTTTGCAAGCAATTTCCCCTGATAAAATGCATTTTATGTTATTTTCACTAGTAATACCTGCTTTTTTGTGTGCACAATTTCCCCCAACATACACATTTTTGTATCCATTTTCAGATTGGGGAAATGCATTGCAAAATTAAGAAAAGTGCAAATATCAAAGTATAACTGCGTTTCAGTTTGCTTATTGGTTTGGGATGTGCAAATTAGGTAAGCACATTAAAATGCAAACCAAACTAATTTCTAACCCATGCTCACAAAGGTGTGCTGAAGAGGATCAAGTGCTCTTGCCACCCTTAGTTGAAAAAAGCAAATTCCATGATAGGCATAATTAGGAAAGTAAATGAAAATAAAATTGCCAATATCATACTGTCCTTATACAAATAGATAGTGTGACCACACTTGAAATACTGCGTACAGTTCTGGTCACTGCACCTAAAAAAGAATATTGTAGAGTTGGGAAAAGTGCAGAAAAGGGCAACTAAATGAACAAGGGGCTGGAGCAACTCCCCCGTGAAGAAAGGTTACAATGTCTTGGACTGTTTCACTAGAGAAATGGCATGTGAGGGGAGACATGATCAAGGTGTACAAAATTATTCACGGTGTGGAGAAAGTGGATAGGGAGACATTTTTCTCCCTCTCCTATAATTCTAGAACCCAGTGTCATCCTATGAAGCTGACTGGTGTGAGATTCAGATCAAAAGAAGTACTTCTTAACACAGCACATAGTTAAACTATGGAATTCACTACCACAAGCTGTAGTGATGGCCTCCAATTTGGATGGCTTTAAAAGGAGATTAAACAAATTCATGGAGGATGAGGCTATCAATGGCTACTAATCCTGATGGCTATATGCTTCCTCCAGTATGCCTATGTACACCGGTTGCTAGGGAACATGAGCTGCAGGGTGCTGTTGCACTCATGTCCTGCTTGTGGGTTTTCCACGGGCAGCTGGTTGGCCACTGTGTGAACAGAATGCTGGACCAGATGTACCTTTGGTCTGATTCAGCAGGGCTCTTCTCATGTTCTTATGATAGATCTGTATAAATGAGGCTGCAAGGCCACAGGCAGGTTCCTGCATCACCTATCCCAAGACAACAAACTCTGAGGGTATGATGTAGGTGAGAGAGGTGGACTACTTACCAGCCAGGCAATGTCTTGGAGTGCCAACATTACATTTGGTGGGCAGTATCCAATAGGACATGAGCGCTAACATAATGTATTTTGTGCTAGCATAAGGGACCTCTAGCCCAACACCAACTGTGTTAGTTGGTGTGTTTCTGTCTAAACATGCATAGGATTAGGAACTTAAAGATTTAAGGCAATCAATTATTAATACATATTGTAATGGAGGGAAAAAATCTAGGATTACTAAAACAAGATGGTATAAAGTACAAAAAGTAGGGGGTTTGAGTTTGCCGAATTTAAAATGGTATTATATAGCGAATCAATTAAGACATATAGTGGATATTATAGCACGCCCTAAAGAAATAAGTTGGAGTTAGAAACATGTGAATTACGTAGTACTTTGGAGAATATTTTTTTTCAAAATAATAATAATAAATTGATAAAAAATATAGACAACCCTTTTCTAAGAAATTTGTTAATGATTTGGGGTACTATGAAGAGCATATTTATACCAGGGATATCTCCATTAACTCCGGTGGTAGCTCTTAAGGATTTTCCTGAAAACTTAAGATCAGAGCTGGAGGGTAAACTAAGAGAAGAAAGGGTTATTAGATTGTCCGATTGGGTGGAAAAGATGGGGACTAGGGATCAAATAATGGAAATTGTTGGGAGAAGAAGATTATCATGGTTAAATTTATTACAGTTAGAACAGTGGTCGAAGAAATGGAAAAGGAAAACTGAGTATGGGAGAGATTTAACTAATTTTGAAAAGATGGTCATGTCTAGAGATGGCCTACCAGGTAATGCATCAACAAGAGGTATAACAAGGGATTTATATAGATTGATTCAAAAAGCAAAAGAACAAAAGGATCAGCTTAAGGCAGTATGGGATAATGAATTTGAAGAGGTGACCTCGAAGGTGGGGTAGAACAATATATGGGATAGATGGATTGTGAAAATGATGTCAATTAGGATAAAGGAAAATTTTTATAAACTAATTTGGAGATGGTATTAAACTCCAGTAAGATTAAATAGAATAGATAATAATTGTTCTGCATTTTGTTGAAGAGGATGTCAGGAAAAAGGGACATATGCTCATATGTGGTGGAGTTGTAAAAATGTATTGGCATTTTGGCGAGAGGTTTTTACAGAAATATCAAAAATTATTGGTACTAATTTAGAGGTCTGTCCAAAATTAGCATTGTTATCAATAACGGAGAAGCTTATTTGTGACCAAAATACGAAGGAGTTAATTGTAAACTTGTTAACTGCGGCCAGGCTAATGATAGCGAGAAATTGGAAAGTACAACATGTTTTCCTAATAACAGACTGGTATAAGGAAGTTTGGGACATAGCCCTAAATGATAAACTAACTAGTAGTATCAAATGCAAAAAAGGATTGCTAAAGAAGAATAATTTTATGGATATATGGAATCAATTACTAGACTATGTATTAATAAAGGGGAAGGGTAACATGCCTTGTCAAGATATGTTATATTTTTGGAATTTAGAATTTATTTGATCAAGAGGATAGAAGTATATTAATTGGTCCCTTGGAGGGTGGGGGGGGAGCACTTCATGATTTATTGTATGTTGTTTATGTTATATTTGTGTGATATTCTTGTATTCTGTTATATATTTTTTGTTATAATTTGTTTTGAAAAGTAAATAAAATATTTTTTAAAAATAAAAAAAATAAAATAAACATGCATAGGATTGTGCCCTAATAGGGATGGGCGAATCTGTCAATTTTGGTTTCACTCAGTTTTTCAGTTTCCCGACCGTAAGTTCATTTTGGCCCATTCCTGCATTAATTTGAGAATTGGGCAACACACAAAGTCCACATGAATATTTGTATGCATTTTCATGGCATTTCTCCAAATATACACATTTTTGTATGACCCTCTCCTAGTGTGCACACTTTTTGCAAGCCATTTCCTCCAATATAATGCATTTTTGCATACCTTTCCCTAATATGCACATTTTTGTATACATTTTTTGAGTTGTGAACTGCACCACAAAATTCAGAGAAGTGCAGATTTTTCTGCACAAGTGCTTTCTGGTTCACCTATAGTTTTGGGGGTGGGGTGGGAATTTTGTAAGTTTGTATAAAAATTTGGGCCAAACAAATTTCTCCTCCATTCCTATGGTCTCAATCCCTCCTCTAGACAGGGAAGAACCTAGATTTCTGTGGATAACCCTCTCCCATGCTATCTGGAAGCATCTGGAGTGAGGCGTTGACACATACACCCAATAACCTTCCGCAGAAAGGAAAGGTGTGAAACAGGTGATGAAGGCTATAGCTAGACTCCCATGTTCTTTCATTCAGTGGTGATGTGCGATCAAGCCCAAGGCAAAAGTCCAACTGTATGAACAATCTTAAGGGTGAAACTTCCAACCAAACAATTATAATTCAGGGCTGAAACTTGTAAAACAGAGTTTTCAGAGCTACTTGCAATAACTTAACCAGCAACACTAATTTCTGTGATTCAATGACATGGTGACTCGATGCGCCTAATGATTCACACTTGGCACCAAGATAATTAAATTCTGGAAGATCAGCTCCAGGGTGAATGCCACCACATAACAATTTGAGAACTGAGCTCCAAAAGACAGCATAAGCCTGTAGCACTGGGTCAATGTTTTGTTCCAACAAATATTTGAGTGTGCATTTTTTTTAAACTCCTCAGTATTCAGTGAGTGGTACATTGTGAAAAAGGGGAAGAAAGCTATAATGTTTTTAAAGACTGCTGGACAAACATATTTTGCTAATACTAATAGAATAAATTGGGTTCTCTCTTAAATAAAGAACAAAACAAAAAAAAATCTCCAAGTCCCTGTGCTAGGTATTAGCCTTTGGTTTCCAGTTACTCAACCTTTTTACAAGTCTTACAGATCTCATAAACTTTGAATGTTGTAGTAAAAATATTTATAGGGCAAGTCAAAGAAAAACATAAAATTGTGTTTGAGAAGGTTCATCATGAGTCACATTTTTTTAAAAAAACCGAACACTTCCCCCCTGCTTTTAAAACTGGGAATTCCTTGATCCCACTTAAAAATGAGAACTATTTCAACAGAAGGGCTCAGACATGTTTTAGTCTTTTCATTAGCATTTCCTCTTTCAGGGTTATTATACATACCTCGGGAAACCCTTAAAATGGCGTTAATTGAAAGTGACAGCTGAGCTACTATGATTCTATCACACAATATTTATGGAGTATAAATGCGAAAAACTGCTTGGCAGAGCCAGATGACCATTCAGTCATTCCATTTTGGGCTCAGTTGAGATCAGGTCAGGAACAACAGAGGGCCGGGGGCCCAGAGCCTGGTTCGCACTTGCATTCTCATTACTTGATCAAGTGATTACTTGCATGGAGGAATTAACCATCACAGATAAAAAGAACAACAACAGATTAGGGACTGGATCCAGACTTGGTCATACTTGGAGTAAACCCATTGAAATCAATGGGGCTTAAGTTAGTCATGACTAATTTTAGCTGGTCTACTCTAAGTAAGTATGACTAAGTGTGGATCCAACCCTAGGATAGTCACTTACACATCGCCAAAACAGAGGGAACGAAGACAAAGGAGAACACAGATCTGCATCAAATTTGCACATGCTGATTTATATGTGTAGATGCACATTTAGAAATAATTGCTATCAGTAAAACAGAAATACAATGCACCTCACCTTAGCGGGGAAAGCTGGGACCAGGTCACCTGTGTGCCTGCTGCTCTCTCTGCTGGCCAGGTGCGAAGTGCTGATGGGCAACTTCGAGGCCGCTGCAGCTCTCCCTTCTTGTTGTGTTTATCTTTAAAGCAGCAGACTTGGATTGGACAGCCCTTCAAACTGAGCTCATATTCAAAGAGAGGGCCGTAAAGTAGGGTGCATGGCCACCCTACCACAGGTAGAACTTGCAGATCATTTCATGTTACCACCTTCCAATAGAGCCAGTTCATGCAATCAGTTACCACCTGTCATCAAGTATCCACTGTCACATACCAAGAAATCATGTATTGGCCATTTGTGTATCAACCAGGCCTGGATCTGGCTCAGAGTCTCCTGAAAAAGTTATTGCTTGAAAGTGGCGCTCTCCCCTTTGCTGGCTGCTTAGTTTGGACTTTCCTTGCCACTGGGGAATATGTTGCATGGACACCAGTGTGTCTGCGGACACCTCTCTTGCTGCCTCTATTTATTTCTTAATATTTATCATTATTGTATTTTTTACTGGGATGCTGGCATACTGTAAATAAAAGTTCTGGCCTCCAACACCACTTTTATATGGGTTCAAAAGAGTGCTTTTGTGTTTTGGAGCTCAGACACGACCGCTGCCTTGTACTTAAGTTCTTAGGTACTTTGATTTTAGTCTCACCAGTTTGCCTTCTGCAACATGGCAGGGTTAGTCATTTTATGGCAGCCATTTTATGAATGGGCAACCCTCCCATGGTAGCCATTTTGTGAAAGAGCTCATGACAATCCCTCAAAATTCCAAATGTGCCTACCGACTCCAAAAGTTTAGGGACGACACCACAATGCATTACAAGAGGGGCACATAATTGCTCATCCATTATGAGAATGGAATCAGTGGTCCGGTAATGTTCATCAGGGGACAGTAGGGAGGGGGAAGTCTGAAGTGAGGAGCTTGCACTATAGACCTTCCACACTCAACTGTGGATAGCAAAGGTTGAGCAGAACAAGGGAGGGCGTGATGGCAGGGGTAGGGGCAGTGAGCCCGGGGCAGTGCTCTCTTCCTCATGAAAAGGGGCTATAGCTGGTCACCATTTTATTCATCACGATTCTGCCCTTCTAACAAGGAGCTCAGGGTACAGCCACAGCTCTGTGGCTGACCACATACTTTGCACGTAGAACAGGTCTGGGGAGCCTCTTTCTGCACGAGGACCAAATTCCATTTTGGGTTTGGGGCCACATTCCAGTGGTGAGTGGAGCTGAAGGCAAAAGGGGTGGGGCCAAAGGCAAAAGTGAGGGCCCTCCAGATGGGTTGGACCATGCTGGCTGGGGATGATGGGATTTGTGGTCCAACACAGCTGGAAGGTACCAGGATGAGGAAGGCAGGTATAGACAATACCAGGCTAGATGCAGCAATGGTTGGATTCCATAAAAGTCAGCTTCATCTGTTGTGTGTGTGTGTGGATCTTGCCCATGTTTAGGCTCATAGCACTCATGTGAGGCAGGAAGCTGAGCTCCACAGGGATTGGCCCACAGTTCAGCCAATTGAGGTTTTTGGCTGAGCCATGAGTTCTAGCCCAGTGCTTTAGCCATTCTGCCATACTGACCCTTTTGTGCATCAGCCTGGAGAGGGTGGAGACTTACGCACCCACAAAAAAAGAGAGGAGGAAATGCTTCACCAAAGAAGAGGACTTGCACAGGCTAATTTATATGTACAGGTGCAAATTTAGAAATAATGGATTGGATCTAGATTTAGGCGTGTGCAACTGGGCTGGGGGAAGCAGACTTCCCTGCCTCCTCCTCCCCATGGTAGCCCCTCCAGATCCCCGAAAATGCTACATGGGGGGTGGGGGTCAGAGGACCCTACTGAATGGAGTGAGCTGTGGTGCAGTGGGGCGGAGGGAATGGGGTGAAGGCGCGTGAGTGATAGCAGAGCTCCGTGTGTGCTGGATGGGAGAATTAAAATCCTGTCTGTGCATAGAGGCCCATTATTCTACACACAGATCTCCAAATCTCACCCCCCTCTGCGCAGTGTTCCAGCGTGTCGGTTTGCAGCTGCCAGCCAGCTTGCCTGTAATCTGACTCCAGCTTGTAGCTTCCCCGGTTTGCAGATTAATCCAAGTAGCAAGGAAACACTCTGTAACTCCACAGGTCTATTTCTACCTGTTTATTTACTTAGCAAGTAATATTCTACAGAGTATACATTTCCTAGTTACAGTCCATGTGCAGAGTACAATGCATAGCAAGCATTAATTCCAGTGGAGTAGGTTTGAGCTTCACTCCACCTCAGCAAAGATGTTACATTGTTGCAAAGTCCAGCAAGCAATAGCCAGAAGAGAGAAAGAATAGAGAAAGCAGTCCTGCTCTTCTCTAAAATGGCTTCAGACAGAAAAACAAGTTAGCATGTCATTCAGAACATACAAACCATGTGACTAGCTCATAATGATCCTAGGATCTAGCTTTCCCATGAGAAAGAACACGGGAAAGTAGAAAGACACAACATACTTGTTTACCGCCATTCTGTTCCTCTCCAAGTGTAAACAATGTGCTGCAGCTGGTGATTGTGATACATATCACAACATGGAGAACCACTGAAAATCAGGAAGTGACACCTTTCAGGAGCAGAGCCCTCCCATCCACAGAAGTCAGAGCCTGGATCCAACCCAATTACTATAATTTAAATGGAAACACAATGTATCTCATCATAGCGGAGAAAGCTGTGACCAGGTGACCTGTCTGCCTGCTGCTCACGCTGCTGTCCAGGTGCTACCTGTTGACGGGCAGCTTCAACTTTATGTGTAAACCAGACCTGGACTGGACAGCACTTCAAATAGAGAAGCCTTTCTTGATCTGGCACCATCCAAACATTTTAGAATATAATCCCAGCCAGCACAGCCAGTGGTCATGGATGATGGGAGTTATCATTCAAAATTCTAGAGGGCGACAGGTTGGGGAAGGCCGAAAGAGAGTATGCCTTCAGATAGAGGGCTGTCCTCTGTAAAGCGGGCCTCATGGGTCCTCCTAAGCCTGAGGTAGAATTCTGGTGTCAGTCACTCTTTTCAGTTCTTTAATTTTTACAGCCAGATCAAAATTAAGTCCAAGGGCATTGTCTATTAACTGCTTCAGGAAGAAATGGGCCCAGTAAATATCTTCTCCAAGAAGTAAAGTAGCTGCTGTAAGGAGTTACAACTTACAAGGACATTTTGTGAGCTGTGATTCCCGCAGGACAAAAACAGAGAAGCTTTTTTTAAAAAAACGTTAATCTCTGCTTGAAAGCATGAGGAGCAAATAAAGCTGCTGCCCCCAAAGCGAACAGCCGATCTTGGGAGCAGATCTCTAATAATGCCATCTTCTGATGGTCATTAACGTAAACAAGAAAGATATTGAGAGACAAAGCAATCACACGAACAGCAGCAGCGGTCAGCTTGTATGATTCTTAGGACTTCAAAGCAACCAATCTTACTGGACCAAGTTAGTTTGTTAAAGCAAATACTGTATTGGAAGAACAGACATCCGAGGGCCCAAACAGTTCCAACCTTTAGTACACATGTAAATAAATACACCTGGTATTGGCTGCAGGTTTGGACCTGCAATCCAAAGTGGCTGAATTCTGAGTTGTTCTGGTGAAGCCAACTGCATAGCCATATTAGAAATATTTGCACTAGCGCATCTGGACCCAGACCTAATTATCAGGTCTCTGGCTAAGGAATATATCTATTTTTCTTCACAGATATGAGATCTGCAAAATTGTTCAGAAATCTGATTAGATTTTCTTACTCTTATAAAAAGCTCACAATGGTGCAAATGTATACTAAAGGTTACAAATGTTTGTGAAGCATTTTCACTATTTTATCAAGGGTACCTTACTGCAACAAACCAACCAACAACCCTGCCCTCAACCTCGAGGATGATGGGCTTCCTTTCTCTAGTCCTGGAAGTAAGTCTCTCACAGCATCCCAACTTTTATGACTTGCACAGACATTATATGTCTTGTCCGCACAAGCTCTCAGCTGTTGCCAAGTGTATTGCCAAGGTAGAAAGGTAATTAGTGGATCGGCTGTTTGATTGTCAGGAATCAGGAGGACACATCCTTCAGTCAGTGTGATAACAGCAAGTGCTGCCAGAGCTGGGATTGCCTAGTTCACACATTGGGTTGGATCCTAATGCAGTCATACTTAAAATAGACCCATTGAAATCAGTGGGACTTAAGTTAATCATGTCTAACTTAATTCCCATAGATTTCAATGGGTCTATTCCATGTTTGACTGGATCCAACCCATCAGATTTTCTGTCCATGCAAGCCATCCTCACCATTACCTAGTAGATGCTCCCACAAAGAAAGTAATAGCGTGAGCAGCATTAAATCAGGAACTCAATCCACAGACGATCACATCTGCTAGTCACCCTGTGTCATCACCCAGAGGACCAAGGGCCATTAGGAGCTTGCACTCGCTCCCATCCAGCAAGGACACCAACAAGGAAATATCAACATTGTCCCAACTGGATGCAATGCTTGTTAACAAGTCACCTCCGTGTTCCGCCATTGTCAAACAGATCTCTCTCCTTCAGGGGTGTGCATTTGTTTTGTGAATGACTGTCAGGGATGGGGACTCAGACTCCAGGACTCGACTCGTGAGTCGGACTGAGTCCCCCATCTGACTCGAGTCCCAATATTTTTAATGGGACTCGAGACTCGACTTGGGACTCGAGACCAAGGACTCTTCAACATCCCTGGGCTGTGCCAGAAGGAGTGGAGAGAAGTGCGATCGCCAGCGAAGATTTTATTT
The DNA here is from genome assembly GCA_021292165.1 of Shinisaurus crocodilurus. Lineage (NCBI taxonomy): Eukaryota > Metazoa > Chordata > Lepidosauria > Squamata > Shinisauridae > Shinisaurus > Shinisaurus crocodilurus. Next base: position 26,212,957 of record CM037880.1, on the reverse strand, counting down.
TTTAAAATCATTTTCCTAAAATGCACCCTTTCAGACATTTTGGGTTTGGCTGACTCTCTCTGCCTGTTTGGGGTTCCCTGCCTCCTCCAACTGCCGGGTCTCTTCTTAACCAGTTCCACAGTTTGAATTGTCCAAGACAAATGTCTCTGCCTGCCTGCTTTGGGGTTCCCTGCCTCCTCTGCCTGCCTGGTTATTTTGGGTTTGTCTGCCTGGTCTGTTCTTGTCAAAATCAGTTGCAGAGAGTTTTGAAATAAAAAGGCACACTTGTGCCTAGAATTTATTTAAGCCACACATCTGAAGTAGCCTTATTTTGATGGGAAAAAAACCCATTGATTTTAATAGGGACTCATGGAGTCAGCTTTGGGAGTGACTCGTGACTCGTGACTCGTGACTCATGAGTCACCATTTTGTACCAAGGACTCGGACTTGAGACTCGGGTCCAAAGACTCATGACTCGAGACTAAGGACTCTTCAACATCCCTGATGACTGTGAATGAAAAATTGAACTTATTGTTTAGCCATAATGATGTCCAACCTCCCAGTAGGAGGGGGACGAGAAGAAGAAGAAGATTGAAGCCACTCTGGTTCAATTTTCATTCATTCTGAAACAAATGCTATGAGTAACAAATTGGCACCAATGGGTCATTTTCTCATTATTCACATTTGTTCCCATAAATCCATCATACCCATTCAGAGGTGGAAGGGCTTACCTTTCTCTGGCGAAGGCAGAAGAGCAGGCTTTGGCAGTTCCTCCTGGTGGCTGCCATCTTATTTTACCAGAATGCAACAGATGTTGCAGCATTTCAGGGCTGCCACCAAAAATGCTATTTCTCCCCCAGGCCCCACCCCAAGAATGCCTGAATTATACAAAATCTGTGGCATTCTGTGAAAATTAAACGGTAGCCAACACAGGAAACACTGCCAAAATCAGCTCGCCACAATGACAGTGCAATCCTCAGCAAAAACAAAACAACCTTGAAAAGAGAAGAAATGAATGTAAGTAATCAGTGCAAGTCTAACAAAGAAATTATGAAACGGAAGAGGTCTTTTCAAATGAAAATGAATGAAATGTGTTTCTTTCCCTGGCTCGCCCCCCGTTCCTCCTCTGCCTCTACCTTCCCCCTCTGCTCCCTTCTCCCATGTGCTTCATCTTTTTATTGGTAAGCCTGAGGGCAGGGCCTGCATCACGGCTTCGTTTAGGTCAGTGTTCTCCAACCTTGGGTCCCCAGATGCTTTTGGCCTACAACTCCCAGCATGCCCCAGCCAGCGTAGCTCCCAAGGTTGGAGAACACTGGTTTAGGTTCATTCCCCATCTGTGGCACTGCATGCCGCATTTTCATTGCTGAGAACTTCTTTGAGAGGCCATTTTCGTTTGGGGGAAAGAAAAATGTGGGATGAAAATAATAATAATAAATTAATAAATAAATAAATGGCAGGAGAACCACGTCTGTCATAAAAGCTGTGACGTCTGTAGCGGGAGCGAGCGAGGTCCCTCGCAGGAACTTGTAGCGCAAATCAAACATACCATTAGCTTGTCAGGCTCAGCCAAGTGAAATAACAAGCAGCTGGCTGGTGCTGCCAGACTGAAATGGAAAACTGTTGCCCCTTAACAGAGGATTTCCTCAGAGAGAATTAAGCATGAGGGCCAGCAACAGACCTGCTTATTCATGAGCCTGGTGTCACAGGGAGGTCAATGGAAGGCCCTCGCTTAAAACCATCAACTGTCTCCCAGGAAACTCTGCCTGACTTCTGAAGGTAGCAAAGCAAATAGTCTGTGCAAGTTCTGGATGAGCGAAGTTTCACAACCACATGGACAATGGTCAGGAATGCTGGGAGTTGTAGTCCAAAACACCGAGTTGGGGAAGGCTGACTTAGCACAAAGGCACTAGGCCTAGCCTTTCTGAACTCGGTGCTCTCCAGATGTTTTGGACCACAACTCCCAGCATTTCTGACCACTGGTCATGCTGGCTGGGGCTGATGGGAGTTGACGTCCAACACGTCAGGAGGGTACCAGGTTTGGGAAGGCTTTGCTAGGGAGACAGCCCTCTGCCGTGGGGAGGGGAGATGGAAAAAAAGAAGATGCTGGATTCAGGATCCCCTCTGGCCAGTCAAATCTGAGAAAAACTGGCCACGGGCAGGGTGGGCACTTAGGCATTGCCAAGAAAAGAAGGAAAAAGAAATGCAAGGACAAAGAGGATACAGATTTATATGCACACGGTAATATATGTGTGTAGACACAAATCTGGAAATAGTGATTATAATTCAAGTGGAAATACAATACATCCCACCATAGTGGGAAGACTGTGACCAGATGGCCTCTATGCCCGCTCAGTCTGCTCTCTGGGTGCTAACTGGTGATGGGCAACTTCAAGGGCCCGGCCGTTCTCCCATCGTATGGTTCTTTAAACTGGCCTTGGACCGGACAGCCTTTCAATAGAGAGTTGTCCTCTGTAAAGTAGGACGCAGGGCCACCCTAGCTAATATGGGGTGGGGGTGGGGAGCATCAAAGGAGGGTGGCATATGCCTGGTGGGTGGGTGCGTGCGTGGAGAAGTCCTTTCAAATGGACACTTGCTCACTGTAGCAATAAACAGTCAAGCAATGCAAAGCGAATTCTAACTACATGTGACCCAGTGAGAGGGCTCTTTGTGGAGCATGCCCTTTCAATTAAACCCAAGCTGTTAATGATGGCCCGTGCACTTTACAAGCCCCTGGATGTGTGCCTGTGTGGGGCACAGTGGAAAATTGTTTGGGGGGTTCCACAGGACTCCTGCTGCTTTCTGAAGGGTTGGATCTGTGTTTTCTTTTCTTTTCATTTTATTCATTCTTTTGATGGGTTTCCATAACTGTCTTAGGCTCCTATTAGTGCTAATTTTCACAGATTTCAGCGTGCTATGGTGGAAAACTGGCTTTTATTTTGCCTACCCCAAAAATGTCTAAAAAAAACACAAGACAGTAACCAAAATGTCATGAGGCACAAGCTTAAGATGCATCGGGAGCGAAGGGATGAGCCGTTGCTCAGGTGCAGCAGGCAGGGTATGTGCTGCGTGGGCATGCCAAAGGACCCAGGTCCAACCCATGGCATCTCCCGTTAAAAGGACTTTGTATGTCATGGTTCAGAATGACTTCTGCCTGAGGCACTGGAAAACTGCTCTCAGCGAGAACAGCCTTCCCCAACCTGTCATCCTCCAGATGTGTCAGACTCTAACTCCCATCACCCCAGCCAGCATGACCATTGGGGGTGGCTACAGGAATGATGGGAGTTGTAGTGCAACAGATATGGAGGGAAATTGGGGAAAGTTGAGCGAGAATATTGGCTACCTGTCTGTTTCTGGACTCAGTTCTTCTAAGTGCCTGCATTAAAGCCCAAATGGTTTGGGACCAATGTACGTAAAAGTCTGGCTCTCCTCTCTTATGCTTCCTCCTGCCTACTAAGATGAATAGGGGAGACCCTTTCCTGCATTCCACACCATCGGATGTGCACTTGGTGGGGACCCATGAAAGGTATTAGTAGCACCCAGGTTCATAGAATCCTAGAATTTTAGAGTTGGAAGGGACTTTAAGATAAGAAGAGCCATGCTGGATCAGATCAAGTTCCATCTAGTCTAGCATTCTTTTCACACAGTGGCCAACCAGCTGCCCACAGGAAACCCACAAGCAGGACATGAGTGCAACAGCACCATCCTGCCCATGTTCCCCAGCAAGTGGTGTACATAGGCATACTGCCTCTGATACTGGAAGAAGCATATAGCCATTAGGACTAGTAGCCATTCTCCTCCATGAGACTTTAGTGATCATCTAGTCCAGCCCGCTACTTAATGCAGAGATGTCAAATTCCCTGCTCTGGGAAATGCATCAGACCCCCTCCTCTGACATTACTTGAAGTCATTCTTGTTCTAGCTGGCTCCTCATTGCTAGTCATTTTAAATCTGCTGTTCCTGTCTGTCCCTAGGTCCAGCCTCTGCCATTAGGGTGGTCCCGTACGAATTGCCAAAAAGAGTAGCAAAGAGGATTTGATTCTGCATAAAATTTGCATATGCTGATTTATTTATTTATTACATTTCTATACTGTCCAGTAGCCAAAGCTCTCTGGGCAGTTCACAACTGGTATGTGTACAGCATATGCAAATTTAGAAACAATTGCTATAATTGAAACAGAAAGAACAATGCATCTCACCATAGTGAGCAAGATCGTGACCTGTTCAGGTGCTAAGTGTTGGTGGTCAACACCAAGGCCCCTGCTGCTTTCCCATCTGATGGCTCTTTATGTTTAAACTGGATTTGGACTGGACAGCCTTTCAAACAGAGCAGGGGTGCAGGACGTGCAGCACATGGGCCACATGCGGCCCACCAAGCCATTTCTGGTGGGCTGCCAGATGCCCTGCATCTGTTGTGGTGGCTGCACTTCCTAGCTTATCTCTGATAGCTCATCAGAAATTGGAGATAAGCAAGGGATTCCCTTGCTGCAGCCTTCTCCCTTCCCCAGTGACTGCACAGCAGCCTGGATCACTGCTTTACTGCCGCTACTTAATAGAGAATGCATTCAAATAGAGGACTGCCCGCTGACAGACCTTCAAATAGAGGACTGCCATCTGTAAAGTAGGACACATGGCCACCCTGTCTGCCATGGAGTGGGGCCTGCTTCATACATTCCATTTTTTCCTACTTGGGAAGTATTTCTATTTAGGGAATAATAACATGCAACCTACATGTGCTGCATCTCAAAGCATTGTTGTGAGAACCATCAGAACATTAAAACAAAACAAAAACATTTTTAAGCTCAATATGCTGTAGTGTTTACATCACAGGGGGCAGAAACTCACAGTAGAACCCAACTATTAAGGATTAACTTAAACTTAAAACATGCAGAAATTGAAGATCTATCAAGTACAGGGGTGAACATGTTTTCACAAGAAAAAAAGGCAACGAAAACACTTAAGAACAAAGCACTGTCAATCACACACACACACACACACACACACACACCCTTTCCCAGTTGTGTACTGTTGATATGCATGCAATTTTACTGCTTGTCAAGACGGGATAATCTGTTGAATTGGTGCCAAGAAGACTGTTCTTCTTTTATTCTTCAAATATCCCATGCAGCATCCTCTTTACGTACAAGTTCCATCACCTTAGGGCATTCCCTGCTTTGAAGGCTGCTGCTATTATAAAAAGCCAGCACATCAGTTGTCTTGTACTTTGCACTCATAACATAAACATGACTTCGGCAGTCATATTTACATCACAAGCATTCCTTTCCCCACTACCACCAAGTCCCTTGCACTGTTCTCTCTGCCAAAAAGGGGGCAAAGCACCAAGTGTTGGGAGCATCCTATTGCATTTGAAATAAATGGGAGAGTCCCAGAATAAATAAAGTTCATCATTTATTTTGCCTGTTTGTTCCCGTAGATTTTCTTTCTCTTGATCAGCCTTCCCCCGTGTGATGTCCTCCAGATGTATCACATTACAACTCCCATCATCCCCAGCCATCTGCAGGACACCAGGTTGGGAAAGGCTGCCCTTGATTCACGTCTTTCTTTCTTTAAAAAAAAAAAAAAAGCCATTGAGTTTTGCACTATTGAGTTTTATGTAACCTCATAAATATTTTCATGTAGTACTGTAATTACATCCTGGGTTAACCCTATCCATTCTGGAACAGTTCTACAAGGCTTACACTTGAGTGTATGCCTTTTATGTGACTCTGTGAACAATGCAATCTCCCGCACCCTGTGGAATCTGGCTTGGATGGAGAAAGCAGGGTGAGATGTCCTTGATCTTCTCCTTCGGTAAGAACAATTTTAGAGTTCCTCTGCTTTGATGTGAAGGTGAATGATGATAGGGATTTTGGTAAGGGGTTGCTATAGATTTCCAACCTGCTCTTGCAGCCACTATGTCCAAATTATTGAAGATACTGTGTAGCCCAGTGGTAGAGCACATGCTTCGCATGTAGAAGGTCCAAGGTTCAGTCCTCGGCATCTCCGGTCAAAAGGATCAGGTTCTTCAAAGTGATGGGAAAGAACGTCTTTGCCTGAGACCCTGGAGAGCTGCTGTTGATCATGGTGGTAGACAGTGCTGGGCTAGATGAACACCTCATCAAGACAGGTAGAAGACAGCCTCCTGTGTTCCTCTTCCTTCATGTCAGAAGTGGGGCACCTCCAGCCTGTGAGCCAAATGTGGACCTCCGGGCCTTTCAGTCCTGACCTCTAGACGCTTCCCAGGCCACACCCTCTCACTGGCACCACTCTCGGTTCTTGTTGATATTATTTTGTCTGACCTGCTCTGTCCCCCAAATACAAAGCTGATGGAGGGAACTTTGGACTTGTTGGGAATGGAGAATGCCAATGTCTTTTTGTTGTTGATGTTGCATACTGAAAAATGGTAAGACTTCTGCCCATAGTGCCACTACTTCTGGTTCTGGTCATGCCCACTGCAGGAATGTGGACCTCAGCTGATTTCAACCCAGGTAATGTGGACCATGATGGGGGGAAATGTGTCGTCGTCCCCCCGTATCAGTCCATGATCCTTTGGATGCAGCCATTTATTTATTTATTTATTTATTTATTTATTATATTTGTTAATTGCCCATCTGGCCAGTCACCCGGCCATATACTGTTATACTGAAATAGTAATAACACATAGCATTTATACAGTGTCCAAAGTACATTATCTCAGCAATTCTTCAGATTGCATGGCTAGGTGAATTGAACCTCCCTGCTCAGAGGCAGTATACCTCTCTGAATACTAGATGTTGCTCACAAACCACAGGAGAAGGCTGTTGCCTTTGAGCCCTGCTTGTACACATCCTAGAAGCATATGGCTAGCCACCATTGGGAACAAACAGGATGCTAGACAAAATAGAATCTTCCAATAGGGCTGCACTTATACTCCTTGCTTTGTCAGGGATGTTAGTATTAATACCCCCCATCATGCCTCAAGCCATCTAGTGAGTTCATGATAGAAGCAAGATTTGAAATGGAGACTTCCTAATCCATGGCTCCATCCCCAAGCCACAGCACTGCAGTACACCTCGGAGTGTGGGATGCATCTCAAGGAACAGGCACACCCCTTTTACCCTAGGACAGGGATGGACAACCTCAGGCCGGGGGGGGGGGAGGAGCGGCTAAATTTGGTCCTCCTGCACGCCCAGTCTGGGTCTCTGGTTCCCCAGACATCCGCAGCTCTTTCCTCTGACCCCACCATTTCCCCCCAACCATCAATCATGTGGTTTCCTGGTGCAGACTGGGAGAGATCAAGGCCTTGCAGAACTGGATCATGGTTCTTTAAAGCAGTGAAATAGTGCTGAGAAACAGAATCATCTAAATTCTGTTGCAGGTCAATTTTTTTTTTGAAGGTATGGACTTCTCAACGTGACAAGTAGGCCACCAATATATTATTAAAGAGAAGGATGGAATTCTGAATGCTAGCAAAGTTCACCTGAGCCGGGCTTGGATATGAGAGAGGAGTTTTAAACCCCACCCCTCCATCAATTCTTCTCCAGCTTGGATCAGAATTTGAGCCAAAGAAGAATTCCTGGCTCCCCACACCATCCACCCATTTCCACCAGCTCTCCCCATCCTCAAACATCCTCCTTGTCAAAACACACGCACACAAGAGCTCTTCCTTTTCCTCACTTTCGAGTAGCAGCAGAGCACCAGTGGAGGTGTGTGGGGGGAAGAGAGAAGGCAAGAGAAGGGAAGGGAGGTTTTCCCCTCCTGACCCCTTCCCCAATCACCCTAACATGCTGGCTAACAGTGCGCAGGGACATGGGAGATCATGGGAGATATGCTTGAAAGGTTGTCACAAGGAGGGCCAGGATCTCTTCTCAATCATCCCAGATTGCAGATAATGGGCTCAAGTTACAGGATGCCAGATTCCACCTGGACATCAGGAAAAATGTCCTGACTGTTAGAGCAATACGCCAATGGAACCAACTACCTAGGGACGTAGTGGGCTCTACAACACTGGAGGCATTCAAGGTGCAGCTGGACAGCCATCTGTCAGGGATGCTTTGACTTGGGTTCCTGCATTGAGCGGGGGGTTGGACTCCATGGCCTTATAGGCCCCTTCCAACTCTACGTACAGTAATACCTTGGATTGCAAGCATAATTAGTTCCGGAAACGTGCTTGTAATCCAAAGCACTTGTATATCAAAGCGAAATTCCCCATAAGAAATTTGTACACATATTTTTAATTTAAGCTGCAATAAAGAATGATGGTGTTAAAGTCTTCATTTCTCTTGACTGTACTACAGTACTTGTATTGCAAGACGTCACTTGTTTATCAAGTTAAGATTTATTTTAAAAATTTGCTTGCCTTGCAAAACACTTGCAGACCAAGTTACTTGCAATCCAAGGTTTTGCTGTATTCTATGATTCTATGGCAGTGTTCTCCAACCTTGGGTCCCCAGATGTTTTTGGCCTACAACTCCCAGCATGCCCCAGCCAGCTATGCTGGCTGGGGCATGCTGGGAGTTGTAGGCCAAAAACATCTGGGGACCCAAGGTTGGAGAACACTGTTCTATGGGATATGTAGTTCTCCCAAGGCAAGGGCTGCTGCTGTTCAGAGAACTACATCCCTCATGCTCCCCGGCACTGCCAGTGTTTGAAAGTAAGGAAAGGGGAAGGAGGAGTATATTTTGGCAGATGTGGGCTGGAGGGGAGGGCTGGTGGAGATTAGTGGAGACATTTTTCTGAGACCAAAGAATGACTTGGAAAATATACTCCAGTTGTTCCATGCTAACCCCCCCCCCCCGCATAACTTAATTTCTAAATTAATCCAAGGTGAGCTTGGGAGAGTTTACCTATCTCCACCTGAAATGTATTTAAATAAGTGTTTTTACAATAATGGTTACTTGAATACTTGCTTTATATTTTGTTGACAATAAATGTATTCAGAAAGACACATAGGCCTCAGATCCGTGATTTGGCCCAGCCATAGGAGCTCCCGGGTATGGAGCTGCACATCCACCTGTAAAGCGCCCCCCCCCCATTCAGTCTGCATGGGCATTCCACATGAACAGTCCAGTCCACTTGGGTCTGGTCTCCCCATTGAATTAAATGGGCAGCCCACCTATGCAGGAAATACAGAGCTCTAGATTGGAGCAGGATGCTGTAAGATAGAGAAGACTACGCAACCAGATGGATGATTTTTCCTTTCCCCAAGACCTGTTTTCCATGCATATTTTTTTTTAAAGTCCTCAGAAACTACTGTTGAGAATGGGAGGGACACAAAAGACTGGGTCTAATCAGCTGTAGATGCTAATTGTTAGTACACAACTTACACTCTGTAAAGCAGACAGTAGTTTCACCTACTGGCTACAGAAAGGGGATCTTAACACCATTTGCATTTCAAAGGGTAGCTGATTGATTAGATCTTCATTATGCAACTGTGCTGGAGAGATTGGTTGGGACTGGTTTTTGTTTTGTTTTAAATACTGGGTGGTTTGATCAATCTTACTTTGTACTGCACAAGGAATGATCTTGGTTCCAAATCTCAGGGGATTTCCCTACTACAGCTCCATTCATGAATTTATGAATGGGGCTTGTGCCAGCGGAATGCTATGAGGATTGGGCAGCTGGTAATGTTTTCATTTATAAAATACCACATCACATGTTTCCTCCAAATGTTATACTTATCTAATAAATCTAGTTAATAAAAAAAAAAAAAAAGAGGAAAGGAAGACTTTAAGCCCCCCTTCCCCCTCCATGCACAAGAAAATAAACTTTGATGTGCTGCGATAAAAATGGGTTTTGAGGGAGCTTATTACTCTACAGTTCTCCTGGAAATATACCTGATGAATTCTTGAAAATGTTTCAAAAGAGATGGTGGGATGAGGCTTTCTCTCTCCCAGAGAGGCTTGAAAAGTGTACTGTTTTGGAAATCATTGGTCCCACTGCCCTGACAGCATTGCAATAGAGTATAAATAAAGCGATCGTTTTAATACTGAAGCGAGTTGACAGGGACCATTCAGCATAAAATGAAAGGGGCAGTTTGCAATTAGTGGAACAGCTCTCCCTCTGTTCCAATTTTTCTCAAAATCATTTTGTTAACAGATTCTAGAAACATATGGGGGCAGCATTAGTAACAGCCATGAGCTAACAACACTGACCTTTAACCTCCGGAGAAATGGGTTCAAATGCTGATTGGTTAATGAGAGAAAATAAAATGCAGAGGTTTCAACCCAAGTCCCTCAGGGCTGCCCTTTAAGGAAGCACAGAGCAAACTGAAGTGTTAGCTGGCTTCTGCTGGACTTTATATACATGGAGGATTGCAGACTTGTCAGAGATAATGGCTGCATTTGATCACACAAGATGTATCCATTTTCACCATATCTACCTATTTTCCAACTTTTGTAAGATCAAAATAAGTATAATTGTTTTGCACCAAATGGGAGAACAAATGATTAGATGTGTGCAGCCGGATCCTATCTGCATTTACTTGGAAGTAAGCCCCATTGATATCAATGGGACTTACTCCCAAGTAACCATGCACCAGATTGCAGCCCTTAGGTCAAAGTGAACAGCTTGAGTAAGCTCCTTTCATTGAGTCTGGCGGCTGACTGCCACTTTCAGAAATTCTGGAAATGTTGACTCATATTGGAAGTGTGTTTCTTTGTGGACTTCTGGTCTATGATTTTCGGATCCATTTATAAAATAAACAAGAATGCTTGCATGCATAGGAAACATGCATAGGAAACATTATCGCTGCCCGGCTGTGAGCCGGGCAGCGCTGTATCAACTCCATCTGATACGGCAGCTGCGCCCCTACCTTCCTAATCACCTGCTCCCATCAGTGGTTCATGCCTTGGTCTCCTCTCGCCTAGACTACTGTAATGCACTCTACGTGGGGTTACCCTTGAAGACGGTTCGGAAGCTGCAGCTGGTACAGAACGCGGCGGCTCGCCTGGTTAAAGGCAGCCGCCGGCGGGATCACATCACGCCAGTGCTGAAGGATTTGCACTGGCTACCAGTTGCTTGCCGAGCTGAATTCAAGGTGTTGGTTTTGACCTTTAAAACCCTATATGGCTCTGGTCCAGTTTATCTCAAGGAGCGTCTCCAGCAACACCAAGTGGGCCGCTCAACAAGATCTGCCACGGATGGCCTTCTCCTTGTCCCTTCAGCCAGAGCAGCTAGACTGGTGGGGACGAGGAAGAGGGCCTTTTCTGTGGCGGCCCCCGTACTGTGGAACTCTCTCCCGAGTGACCTCCGCCATGCCCCCTCTCTGATGAGCTTCCGTCGCTCATTAAAAACCTGGTTGTTCAGGCGGGAATATGGGGTGGGTTAAGATTTTAAAAATTTTATATTGTTTTAATGTATTTTATTGCATTTACGGTATGTATTTTATTCTGTGTACATCACCCAGGGTGGCCGGTTGCCGGCCAGATGGGTGATAAATAAATATTAATAATAAATTAATTAATTAATTAATAAGACTCAACTGTCACTGATCATGGCTTTTGTGCCCATCATTAGAATTTGATTGACAGGAACCGTTGCCCCTCAAACACTGTTAGGGCACAATCCTCTGCATGTTTTAACAGAAAAATGCCCTGCAACTCCTAGCATGGTGCTGAACTCCATCCCCAAAGTCGGTTCACACCATGGATAGCTCCTATAAAGCTCAAAATAAAAGCTGCAATAGATAAGGAGCCCTGTAGGATTCGCAGCCTCCCCTGCTTCTGGGTACATACTACTTCCTCCGACACCCAAGTTCCTCCCATTGTATTACTGGCTGCTTGGGAGGTTTATCTGGTTTTTTCCTCTGCCTGCTTGTATAACCATCCTTTGGCAAGATTTTAGGATAGCCTCTTGGTCCATAATGATGGAACCACTTGCTCTATAATGATATTCTCCAGCCACCTAAGGTTATCCCACAGAGAAATAGTAGCTATTCCCTTTCTCCTCAGCTTCCTCTTAGTCCTTCTCAAACACCACACACCAACCAGCATACCTTCTCCCTCTCTCCACCCCAGTGTTCCCCAACCTTGGGTCCCCGGGCTGGGGCATGCTGGGAGTTGTAGGCCAAAAACATCTGGGGACCCAAGGTTGGAGAACACTGCTCTACCCAGACTAACTCTGACTAAACTCCTAAGTGTCAACTGTCATACTTTAACTGTCATTTCCCAGCAGCTCTTTCCCAGCTAGCTAGAATCTCCAACCAATCAGAATTGAATTTACCTTATCCAGGCCTCACCTAACAATATTCAAAGTTATTGTCTCTCTCCCCCACTTCAGAATGTCACTCAGCAACTACTACACAGGCCTTTGACCATAACAAAACAAGGCTTCAGCTACTCATATGCATTGTAGCTTCACAGAGGCCACACAAAGTAAACATCACAGAATAATAATAGTTATATACATGACATTTCTTCACAGCTGCCCTCCTTTATAAACAAGTAGAACAGTCCTCCACTCTAGGATACTGCGTGCAGTGTTCTAATAGTCTAGAAGGCTCTTTCCTAAGTAATGCATCTGCTCTTTCATTCTGTTTACCTACTAAATGTTCTACCTTAACATTGAAAGTTTTCAGAATCCATGATCATCTCAAAACAGAATATATTTGTACCACCAAGTCTTGCCCCCACACATAGGATTTTAATTTGCATAGTGCCCATGCAATTGCGCCCAGTCTGAAAAACACATTCAACAATGTTGCTACAACTACAATGTTCCCTGCTGAAACCACTGTAATTATTTCAGGATACCTGGTCATATGATTAAGAAAGTTCAGTGCAAACTTTTTCCCTTTCATCCTCCATTTAGAGGTAGGACCTACCATGCTTTTACTCTCTGGATGGACTCATTGACCTGTTTTATTCACTGGATCCTTTCCTTTCTGACCACACTTCACCTTTGATACCTTTTTCTTAATTTTAACACCAACCAACCTGAACCATTGATTTGGTACCTTGAGGATGCAATCTTTTTAACTTTTGCTTATCACATACAGGACCCAATCGAAGAAGTGCAATCACACCCTTTTTAAACAAAACATAAGACTCACAGTTTTGTATTAGCATACTTTTGTGTACTGTGCATGAATGGGAATAGGCTCGTATATGGTGTGCCACACCTGACCAGTAAAGTTGACTGTTTACCCTGTTCCTTGTTTTGTTCATTCCCTGATGCCCTAGACAAGGAATATCATAAGCCAGTTCCAAAACTGGTTCGCTGTACATATTTGCTGTTAGTCTATCTATCTTTCATACACACACACACACACACACACAGAGCACAGCACAGCACACACACACACACACACACACACGCACGCACTGTTTTCATAATAAGTGGTGTGTGGGTTTTTTTTTAAAAAAATTATGCTTTATTGACATTTATAATTTTCTTGAAAGCAATTCATTCTTAAGACATGTACACTATAGGAGCTTAACAACCTGACAGATGGCAGGTAGTGGCAGTGGAGTTAATGAGCAGTGGCTGGGAGGGACAAGGGGGCTAAATTGGATGGGAAACTGAGAAATGCTGGGGGCAGGGTGCGGGAGGGGGAAATATGATATTCACGGGGTTCGTCAGTCTGACATTCACTGTGTCCATGCATTGCAGGTAAAAACATCTTTCTCCTTCTCTCTCCTGAGCCCAGTTCATGCAAAAGTGTCCATATATCATGATCAGCTTACTTCTGCTTTCTAGGAGTAGAGCTGCCAAATATGAACGATCCATTAAAAAGTGTGCATAGGTAATAACCTCACCCTAAGCATCTTTATAAAGGTGGATATTATATGTTGTGGATCAAGACATATGTCTTAAATAATGCACTCTGAACTTGACACGTTGGAAATGTGTGCAACACCCTTTTTAAAAACACACAACAACAAACAACAACAAACAACAGTTCTTCTGAAAGCTAAGAATTGTCCAGTTGGAATCTTTTTCAAGCCATTAGGCCCCTATTAGCTGAAACCAGAGGCCTTCATTAGGTCATGTTTACTGAGATTGACTGTTCTCTCTCTCTGTGTTAATGCAGTCACTTACAAGATACAGAAAGGACAAAGCATGTTGGTTGTAACTGACCACTGACAAAGCCAGATCTATTCATGGATTATTGCTGTCATGGAAACTAGATCTGCAGAACCTTGAGCAGCAAACAAGGAATGGGTCACTAGGTCGACTAGAGGGGCTGCTCACGTGTCTCCCAAAAAAAGAGAGGAAATTCACCACCACCACCACCACCCACCCACCCCACCACCCAAAGAGGACAAAAGAGGACCTGGATTTTTATATAATTTGCATATACTAACATATATGCATAGATGAAATTTTTGGAAGTAATTACTATCATTTAAGTAGAAATATAATACCTCTGGCTCTCACCATAGCAGGGATGACCGTGTGGCGAGGTGACCTGTGTGCTTGCTCAGTCTGCTGTCCAGGCAGGGTCCTAACTCTGGATGGACAATTTGGCTCCCACTCTCCCTTTGAAAGTTTTACATTTTCTTAATCTTTAAACTGGATTTGGCCCAACTGGGGCGGCGGGGCGGAGAGACAACCTTTGTGCCAAAGCGAAACAGGCGAGCCTTTCAAACTCATAGCACAAATCATTGCTCAGTTCAAAACATTTCAGGCCCTTCAGACAGACTTTTATTTTAAAAGACAGCTTCCATCAAAATTAGAGCACATTCAGTCCAGTGCTAAGCATGCTTACCCAGAAGTGAGTCTTGCATAATTTCTGAAGCCACTCGGGTTGTGCAGCAGCCCATGCAGAGCTGTATGGAGCTCAGCAAGCTGAAAGGCTGTCCGCTTTACATAAGTGGCAGATGGGTGAATCTGCCCTGTCCTATCAAGCAAAGCCTGCACACATGCAAGAGTTCTGTGGGTGCCTCAGAGCAAATACGGCACTCTGGAGCAAGGCAAATATGCATTACATGCCATAAATGTTTTCAACGTTGTGTTCTAAACTTGTATAGGTTAGTGGTTCTTGTAATATACAGACAGCCTGGTGCCTACATGGAAAATATGCGGATAAGGAAGATTTATTTGTACCATGAAACACTAAACAATGAACAATACAGGCTCTTTTATTAGACTTGTCTCCTTTTTGGTACATGACATATTCCATAATCCAGCATTTGCTTCAATTTCATTTTTCTCTTTCTTGTGTTTAAGAGACTTGCAACACTTTCTTTTACAGCTAGAGTTAGGGTGCTTGCTTGCTTCTCTAAAATCCAAATGTCAAAAATCACGGAAATGCACTCTAGAGGAAGGCATGCTTAAATGCATTACATTACCTTCAAGTTCTCCAGATTTATGAATTCATGGTTCGGGCTGTTAGTAATTGCACAAATGGTTCCAATCTCTAGTGCAGTCAAGTCAGAAACTCTTGTCATGAATATATGAAGTACTTTTATATTGACTATTGATCTGCCCAGCCCAAGGCTGTATACCAGCATTCCCCAAGTTGGTGCCCTCCAGATGTTATGAACTTCAACCCCATCAGACCCAGCCAGCATGGCCAATGGTCAGGAATGCAGGGAGTCCAACACATCTGGAGGGTACTAGGTTGGGGAAGCAGTGCTCTTTACCACGGATCACCTCTCCTAGGTTTCAGAAAGTAGCCCCCATTCCTGCTACCCAATATCCTTTACATCACCATCCTAGGCATGTCTAGTCAGAAGTAAGCAGATGCAGGATTGTAAGCAGGTATAGGACTGCAGCCTAGGATTGAATGCATATGTTCTACCATTGAGCTTTGGAGCCTTTCCAGAGGTCCAGCTTCCTTCTGCTTCATCACGGGAGCCCGCAAGGGGATCTGTCCTAAGACTGCAGAGGCAGAACACGCATCGCTCAGCCCCGGAGTCCACCACATGAGCCACTGATCTCAGTAGAAACTCATGATTGCTATTGTTAAATGTGATTTGAATAAAAGTGCATGCACGCATAGCCCACATATATCATCAATACAGGGGCCACCAAGTCTCAATTATCAGTTCATTTGCAGTATGTTTTGCCCCCTTTTAAGTTGACAGGAAATGAAGTAACCCTTCCTCTTCACATCATACTTCCCACCAGATCAGCGCCGGAGCTCTTGTTTATGATCTTGAGATCTCCCCAGCTCACTGCTGAGGGCAGGGTTAGTGCTCTGGCACAAGCAACCGCTGTAACTTCTCCCCTTGCCTTTGCTGGAGCGACATCCGAGTTGTCTACTTGCTGTCACAGCAGGTCCTGAGAAAACTGCTCCTGTTGACCTGGAAGCTCCTGCCTCACTGCCAACCCTTTAAACCTGTCATCTGTGGACCTGTCATCTAATCCCTGAACCGGACAGGGTTTGGGACCCGCTTGTGTCCTTTCTTGTCCTCACCACAAGCAGGAGCCCATGGGGAATGATGGATACCTGAGGGTGGCTTAGTGGGAAAGGTAGGTTAAGGCTGGAGTTGCAGGACCTTGGATAGCTCCAGGCAGACACCTTTCTCCAACAGTGTCTGGGGCTCCACTGAGGCCCTATATCCCCTCTTGGGCTGGACTCCCCCTCCCAGGAGTCCAGCCCAAGGACTACCCCTTTAAGGCTCTTCACTCCCTTCCTGAAGAGTGGAGAGCCTTAAAGAGGTAGTCCTTGGCCTTAAGCCTAACACCGTGTTGCCTCTTCGTAATCTCCCACCTTGTATGTTGCCTGCAGAAGTGAGCAGGCACTTGCACTTGGGGACTCTACTTGGTCCCATTCCAGTCTGGATTTCGACCTGGTTATGGAACTGAATCAGCCTTGGTCGCCCTGACGGATGACCTTTATCGAGTGGAGGATAGTGGGAGTGTGATCCTGTTAATTCTACTTGATCTCTCGGCGGCTTTTGTTACCATTGACCATGGTATCTTCCTGGATCGACTCCGCTGGTTGGGCATTGGAGGCACTGTGTTGCAGTGGCTCTGGTCCTACCTGCGGGGTCCATTTCAGAGAGTAAGATTGGGTGACTACTCATCAGACCGTTGGCAATTGCGCTATGGGGTTCTGCAGGGTACCATCTTGTCCCCAATGTTGTTTAACGTCTATATGAAGCCCCTGGGAGCGGTCATTAGGGGATTTGGAGCCAAGTGCCATCAGTACACTGATGACACACAGCTCTACATCCCTGTGGCAACTGAATCAGGGGAGGCTGCGCAGGTCCTGGATCAGTGCCTGAACTCAGTGATGGGCTGGACGAGGCTGAATCCTGGCAAGACGGAAGCCCTGTGGGTGAGTGGTTCCCGAGTCTGGGAGATAGGTTTATTGCCTGTTCTGGATGGGGTTGCACTCCCTTTGAAAGATCAGGTTCGTAGTCTGGGGGTCCTCCTGGATCCATCATTGTCGCTGGAGTCCCAAGTGACTGCAGTGGCTCGGAGTGCCTTTTACCATCTTCAATTGGTTTGCCAGCTAGTAGCTACGGCCTCTCCTGGACAGGGATAGCTTGGCCACAGTGATACAGGCGCTAGTAACCTCAAGACTGGATTACTGCAATGCGCTCTATGTGGGGCTGCCCTTAAGGCCGCTCCAGAAGCTGGAGCTAGTGCAGAATGCAGCAGCTCAGCTGTTGTCAGGAGCGGCCCCTTTTCAGCATGCAACTCCTTTGCTGAGGAAACTGCACTGGCTACCTATTCGCTACTGGGTCAGGTTTAAGGTTCTGGTACTTGTGTACATAGCCCGAAACAACTTGGGACCAGCTTAGAGAGAGCCTCCTCCCGTACCAACCTGCCCGGTCACTGAGGTCATCAGATGGCATGCTCCTGGTGGTTCCTCATGGACCTTTGGCCCGGCGGGAGTCCACCGGGAGAAGGGCCTTCAGTGTGGCGGCTCCATTTCTGTGGAACTCCCTGCCTCTGAAGGTCAGGCAGGCTCCGACATTGTGCTGCTTTCGGCGCCTGCTGAAGACCTCCTTGTTCCGGGAAGCCTACTCTACTCTCCAACCATGACTGTAATTGTTACTTTGTTTTCAATGTGTTGTTTTTGTTTCTTTTATCTGTTTTTGTCTTTTTATTGTCCACTGCTCCAGAATCTGCTTGATGTGGAGCGGTATACAAATATTGTAAATAATAATAATAATAATAATAATAATAATAATAATAATAATGATGATGATTCTCAAACCCAACTCTCAGGAGGAATTGAGTAAGGTTCCATGGGTCAGATGGACAGCCTCTGCAGACTGGAAGTTCCCCTCCCCTAATCTAGAGGCTGATTTTTTTTTTTTAAAAAATCCCTCTTACAATGCAAGCCTTAAAAGCCCACTTAAAAGTAGCAGTGGCGAAAGAAGAGGCTAGGCAAACCACCCTTGGGATCCTGTTCCATAATTTCGGTGCCACAACCAAAAAGGACCTCTTTCTCATCACCACCAAAGTTCTCTAGGCAGCTTTCAACAAATGGCTTATTTGGAACACTGTGACTTTATAAAGCCTTTGAGAAGACATGGAGCACATCCACAGCATCACTTAGGTTTTGAAAGTACCCGTCGTAGCATCCAGGGTGTGGAGCTGCCTGCCCTGGTTTTCTGCTGCTACTTGAAGATGTTTTGATTCCGGCAGGCCTCCTGTGGTCTGACCTCTGGGTGATTTTCTTTGCTCCCCAGGAATGCTGTCCGTCCCGTCCCCCATTTCTCTCTCTGTTACATTTTCTCTCTCTGTTACATCTGCTGTCTCTGTTACATTTTAAGTTATCATATATTTTTGAATTTATGACATTAGCTGCCTTGAGCACTTCAACTTCACGTGGAACGGTGGGATAAAAATATAAAAATAAAGCATTGCAGTGTGCGCATGCAGCTCATTCAGACGGAGACACACAGAATAGGCTGTCATGCAATCGCCCCGGCTGACATTTGCTACTTGAGAGAATGGGGGAGCTCTCCCTCCTCGAGAGACCGCTCACATATTATGCACCGCTTCGAGAGCCCTCTGGGATTTGCACGGTGGTGTCTTCTCACTGCTGTGGGGGAAGGCCACGGTAGCTCAGCGGTAGAGTGCATGCTCTACGTGCTTCTGCATGTAGAGGCCCCGGGTTTAATCCCCAGCATCTCCAAGCAGAACTAAGAAAGATTCTTCTCTGAAACCCTGGAGAATCACTGCCCAACATTGCAGACCAGGAGTGGAGAACCTCAGGTCCAGCGGCCAAATGCAGCTTGCCTGGGGTCCCAATCCAGCCCTCTGGGGTTTCCCCAGAGGGCCATTCCCCCTTCCCTTTCCCACTGGCCCCACCATCTTTCTCCCAGCCACTGATTGGGCGTTGAGAGCACATAATGCAGGCAGGCCACATGCCGAAGCTAAGCAGGTATGAGCCGGGTCAGTGCTCGGATGTGTGACTGCCTGGGCTGCCCACATCCGTCCTCCTGCATTGAGCAGGGGCTTGGACTCGGTGGCCTTATAGGCCCCTTCCAACTCTACTATGCTACGATTCCTGGCTTTTGTGCCGTTTCCTTCCCCACTCCAGTCTAATAGGTTGAAATGCCTCTCTCTCCAAAGCTTTGTTGCTGGCAGTAAAAGCTATAAGCTATTTTATTCTAGGTCAGTATTTTTGGCTCCACTTTTGTCTCTGGTCCCACCCCCTCTGCCTTTGGCCCTGCCCACCACTGGGATGCGGCCCCTGAGATCTCCTCCAAAATGGAATTCAGGCTGAAAGAGGTTCAACACCGCTGCTGTTGTAGACCATACTAAGCTTAGATGGACCAATGGTCTGATTCAGTACAAGGCAGTGTTCTCCAACCTTGGGTCCCCAGATGTTTTTGGCCTACAACTCCCAGCATGCCCCAGCCAGGCTGGGGCATGCTGAGAGTTGTAGGCCAAAAACATCTGGGGACCCAAGGTTGGAGAACACTGGTACAAGGCATCTTCCCATTTCCCTCGCTCCCTTCATCCATTTGCCATCTCTCTTTGGTAGTGTCCTTTCCTGCACTGCTGTCTCTCCAAAGAGGCCTGTTGTAAGCATTTTAGATCCCAGCGCAGTGGAGGGCAGCCCCAAACAAGTAAAAGAGGCGGTGGAATCCATGTGTCACGCTGCACTTGCAGCAGCCAGGAGGATCGTACTTGGTTTATAGCCCTGCCATAATTACAGTGTTCAGATGCTATAAGTGCACCACCATCTCCTAACTCGTCTCCAAGACAGAGGCCTGTTCAGTCATGCTGGACCAGCGTATGAGGAGGACTATGCGATGAATTTCTGACCTTAGGTAATCCACTTGGCTGGCAGTCATGGAGCTGGTCATACTAGAACAATGTGCAGTGCTTCTGTAGGAGGCGGCACGTAGCTGCGGCCCAGGATGGATGTAGGCACAGGGCATAGCAAGGGAAGGGGGCAGTGGGGTGATGCGTGCCACTTGTAACTTAGTCTGCAAAAGGAGAGCTCCATCACATGCCTTCTGAAAACTTAAATTTCCTTCAGGAAGAAAAACTGCCACGGAACATATTTTCTCCTCATGACAAGCTCGTGACACAGACCATTAAGATTTGCATTTCCCACCCCCATGCCTGAGATAGGGCTGGAAGTCACGTCTCCTAGGTCTAAACTAGAAACTGCACAAAGTTAGGGCACAAAAATCTATTGAACTGAGCAGCCTTCCCCAACCTAGTGCCCTCTAGAGGCTTTGGACTACACCTCCCATAAGCCCCAACCAGCAAGGCCAGGAATTATGGGAGCTGAAGTGCAAAACATCTGGAGGGCACCAGTTGCCTATGCATGAAATAGACTTTATACTTTCCCCCGCCCTTCCTTTTATTTTGGTTTTGAATTTGGGACTTAGGCGTAGCTTTTCTCTTCTGTGTGAGATTAGTTCTCACCACGCTGAAAGCCAACATAGTACCCACTAGACTGCACTGGAACTTACAGATATGTAGTCCTTAAATATTTGAAAAATCTGGAACAAGTATCACAGTATAAATGTGGACATCACCATAGGTTGCAGCACAAGACAATTCATTACAACAAAAGCTGACATCTTCATGGACAATGGCATTGATCATCCACAAAGATTGAAGGGGCAGTTCCCTCGGCGGATTCAAACAGTTTTCTTTCCTCTCCTCAACTAGAGGAAGAAATGGATATGATAAAAAACAACAAACATGGTAGGTCTCCAGTACTCCTTGCCCCTTCACAAGGAAACCTATACAAATCTGCACTGAGGACAAATGAAACAAACACGTGAAATATTAATTAATTCATTATTTAATTAATTACACTCCTATACCACCCAATAGTTGAAGCTTTCTGGGTAGTTCACAAAATGAAACTTAAAAGCGTACAATATAATAAAATAAAATAAAATATAACAACATTAAAAAGTTTTTAACAGAATAAAACCAGAGTAGACAAACAAAGTAAAAGCCACCAGCAGTGCAAAGATCTTAAATCACGCTTAGGGCGCACTCCTTTGGCTGCTAGATGCTGTCTAGATGGCCGTAGGACAGGTCAGAGTTCCAGTTCCGACCTTGGAGATGCGTTCTTCTGAGGTTGAGCTGGAATTCCGAACTTGGAGGGCCCTCCCTCTGCCTTTGCAGCCGGCATGGTTCTTCAGAGTCGGCCTTGGGTGGGTTTTCCAGGGGGGCCGAGAGGGGAGGAGTGAGGCTCCGCTGAGATATGTAATTTTTATAACTGTTGTAAACCACCCAGAGAGCTTTGGCTATTGGGTGGTATAGAAATGGAAATAATAATAATAATAATAATAATAATAATAATAATAATAAACAACAACAACAGGACTTATCCAGGCAGCATCTCAGCCCCTCCTCCTTGTGAGCAGGGGAAAAACACTTAGTTGGCCAAAAACCAGCCATATAAATGTTGGTTGTTTGGAATTCTGCTTGCGGCCCTAATTACTGATACAACAAAGTGTTTGGCAGGATGGGAGAAGGGCGGAAGTGATCTTTGTCTCCGTGCTACTTCGGTCCTTGATTGGATGCCTATAATCCTCCAAGTTTGGAAGGTTACAGGCAGCCACATTGGATGGCGCTGCAAAACATTTTAAAACAAACAAACAAAAAACCCCATAAAAGACTAAAAAGCCTGGGAAAATAAAAGTCTTCACCTGACACCAAAATATTGTAGCTTAGGCACCAGGTGAGTCTCTCCAAGAACGGCATTCCACAACCAGGGTGCCACCACTGAAAAGGCCCTCTCCTTAGTGGCCACCCATCTCACCTCATTTGGTGGGGGAACCTGGAGAAGGGCCTCCGAAGATGATCTTAGGGTCTGGTCTCCTGATACACTATTTGAACCAGAAAAGCTGCTTCTGAGTGTGACTGGGGGCCAAGAAGTGGCAATGAAGGAAGCTTGTGTTTGAATCCCTGTGGGGAGGGGGAAGCCACTATGTGGTAATAGTTTGGAGAGGGGAATAAAGAAAGCAGGGAAAGGATTAAGTGCTCCTTCCTCCTCTGCCACCCCTCTGCTTCTGACTGGGCCTACTTTTCTGGAAATGTCTTTTCTGATTTAAAACAGACTACTATATGCATTTGCATCATGTAATGTAGAATTTAGGCCTGAAAAGGAAAATGCAAATGAACCATTCAAGGACCATAAATTCCTGGTATCCTCAAAGCTGTATGCTAGAGTTCATCCTACCTCACCCCCACCCCACTCCAGCTATTGCAGAAAGATGCCATTGCTTTTCATTTAGTCTTCTGTGTCTCTTGGGTGGTGGTGGTGGGGGGGGAAAGGCAGCTCTCCAAAGTCGTGGTTTAAGATTGCCTGAGAAAGTGTTCTAAATTTCTAATGAGCATGCTAATGCTGAATGTGGCCTTCCCTCGGGGAACGCGCTGTTTGGGCACCACTCTTTCCTGACTTCCTGATGCTGTGTTCATTATGCACCTCTCTTGTCACTCCGCAACATGTAAAATGTCTGGAAACACCAAAACTGAGATGATGGCTCCAATCCCCTTGGGAAGAACTCAATATTAATTGTGCAGTGGCCTTAATCTCATAGTAAAGTTAATTTATTTATGGTTTCCTTTTCTCTCATTAGTTCCAGAGAGCATGCAAGTGATTTCTCCACTGCTGCCACCACCCTGCCCCCAGCTGTAATAGATTGCACATGTCCACTTTTTGTCCTAGCTTGCACATGTTGAAGCCAAACAATGAGCATTCAGGGGGAAACTGAAACCCCAAAATCACAGATAAGAAGCGCCTGTTTAAAGGTTGGTGGCTACAGACCACATGACTTCGGGTCATCTGAGACTTTCCTGTTGTGGATTTTCCTCACCTTTGGACAAAAAGTGAGGTATCCATTACCACCACATGTTTCTTCTCTCAAGACTGGCTTTGTTGAAGAGCTGAGCTTTGGGTGGTTGATATTGGTAGTGTTTGGAACAGTCACACAACAACTATGTTCGTATCATTCATGGCGCATCTGTTCTTTTAGCTGTTGGCCTGCTGCAAAGGGCTGCTCGGAAGTCCCCGCATTTCCTTACAAAGCTGTACTGCTGACTACTCCACAGAATTCCTCAAATGGCGAAGACCATAAATCAGGGGTTGGCAACATGTGACCCATGGACCCCCTCATGTGCAGCCTCCTCAGTCTTTTTTGCAGCTTCCACTGCCCCTGAGTCACCACCACTGAATTGCCACTGAATTTCGGTGCTGTGGTGGCAAACCCCCCTCATTTTCACTTTAAAACAAGCTTCTGGGGGAACAATTATGGATGAAGGGTGCAATCCTATGCATTAGGCAGAAAAACGTCCTACAACTCCCAGCAAGTTGTAGGTCCTTTTCTGTCTAAACATACATAGGATTACACCTAAAACACTGTTTTAAAGTGAAAATGTGGCTTTTTCTTCTTTTTTTTGGTGCCACTGCTCAACTGACGCTGAATTTCAGTGGCAATTCAGTGATGGCAATTTTGGCGAAGGGGCTATGTCCCAGTCTTACTGATGATCTTAAATAGAGATGGAGAATGTCCATACATGAGCCAAATCTTGAGAACGGCTACATGCCAAGCAGGTACAACATGGCCCTCTCCATGCTGGGAATAGCCGTAATTGTTGAATTTGGCCAGTGGAGACGGCTGAGAATTTTGTTTTGGTTCGTGTTTGATAAGAATTTACCAAACGTCACATATTTCTTCATGCATAAGAGGGAAAATACTTGGGATTTAAAAAAATTCAAATGTGGGAGAAAGCGAAAATGAAAAATTCATCCATCCCTTGTTCAATCTGGCGATGCCGCCTCAAGACGTGTGGGGCATCTTGAAGTGGCAGTTCCCAAAGGAGCAGCAAAGTGCTGCTCTGGTGTGTGTGTGGGTGTGTGTGTGCCTATATGAACAAGGTGTGTATGTGTGTGTGGGAGAAGGAAATTGGGGGTGGCCCCACTCACATGGGGCTATGGCCGCACTCACTGCCACCATGCGCTCCCCCCATGGCTTTCCCCAGAGCCAGTGTGGTTCTTGGACCAATAACGTTTCCCCAACCTTGTTTTGAAAGATATGCTCTCACCTGCTCTTGTACTGGATGGGCTGTTCTCTTTACTTTCCTCTCCCCTCTGGAAAAGATGCTTTTTTAAATAGTCTTGCAATGGTGGTTGTGAGAGGGAAAAGCCACCTTAGCTAGAGTCACTGTGGAATGCAAAGTTCACCAGGGTCTCTTTCCATAAAGGCAAGATTGTTCTTGAGTAGCACCATCAGAATATATAGACTGTTGCAGCTGATTGTACAAGGGAGAATAAATGGGAAAAGAAGTGTAGGAAGAAGAAGAATGTCTTGGCTGAAAAACTTGAAAGAATGGGTTGCGGGCAATACAGTGTCATTGTTTAGAGAGGCCATATCTAAAAACTATTTAGCCATGATGATGGAGAGGAACAAGGTGGAGAAGAAGAAGAAGAAGAAGAAGAAGAAGAAGAAGAAGAAGAAGAAGAAGAAGAAGAAGAAGAAGAAGAAGAAGAAGAAGGTCTACCAACAGAGGAAGGAGGAGAAGGTTTCCCTTCCTCACTTACACACACTTTGCTCTTCCCTTGTGTGGATAGTGTTATTATGTAGTTTAGTCACTAGATGGCACTGGACTTAATTATAGCTGGATGGAGTCAGGAGTTTCCTGCTACAGCTGGGTCTAGGATCTGCATATCATTTACATTTACCACAATGCCCCCGATGTAGCACTGCATTGTGGGAAATAAAAATGGTCCCGTCAATGGCTCCCAGCCTCCTGGTTGCCTGCCACTGCTGCTGTCGTCACCACTACCAAGTAAGCCCACTGAAGAAGCTCAGTGGCACAGCTAGGCTAGGGTAGGGATGCATGAGAAATTCATTTCAGTTCATTTTTTATCAAGATTCACCCAGCTCACTCCTTCTAGACTGAACACAGACTCGGAGGCAATCTGCAGTCGAAGTCTGAACATCTCTGAGCTTGCAATACGATTCGCAGAAAAATGCACATGGGGGTGGGGGAAGCCTACTTTTGAAAAACATTTGCACAAGTGTGATTTAATCAATGGGAGAAGAATGCGTCCATTCCAAAGATGTGCACAACTGAGGTGTACATTTGGAAAAATACGCATGAAAATACACATGGACTTTCATGCACAAAAAAAGAGAGCAAAGCTCACAGTCTGATATGGACTTGAGCTGGAACAAGCTAAGGGGTGGAATCTGCGGAACTTGGGTGAGCTCGAGTTTTGCTGATTCCCACATCCCTAGAAAGTCCAGGACCCTACAGCTAAGCCCCCCCCCCAATGGCCACACAGAGGGCAGCAGGCATCGATGGGGCAGCGGCAAACGGGCCTGGCATCAGCACCTGGGCCAGCACGGGCCTGCCGTAGCCTGATGGGGCTGACGCCACTCGCAGCAGCACCCTTCCTTCTTATTTTCAGAAACATTTTATAGTTGGGAGCAGCTGGTCAGGCATGCACATTGGTACAGATGCTCTTTGTATTATTTGGACCTTTAAAAATATATATTATCCTTTTTTCTTTTCTTTTTTTACAACAACATGGTGCTTCTTCCCAAGTACACGTGTTTTGCGTCAGGGCACCAGAAGCAAGCTCCATCTTATTCCTGTAGTCATGATGGCGCTATGATTTAAGTGAGCTTAAAATGAGAAGCTACAAATCTCTATCTCTCTCTCTCTTTGGTCGCGGTTAGCAAACAGGTTTTTTGTTGATTTTATTTGCTTACTCTAACCCAGTGTTCTCCAACCTTGGGTCCCCAGATGTTTTTGGCCTACAACTCCCAGCATGCCCCAGCCAGCTATGCTGGCTGGGGTATGCTGGGAGTTGTAGGCCAAAAACATCTGGGGACCCAAGGTTGGAGAACACTGGTCTAACCTATCAGGAATGCAGGAGGCACAGTTGTAAAGTTGGGATAGCTATGAGGGTGGGGAAACCGTTAGTTGTGCACTTCACAGCTGTAGTAGTAACCCATGTCTGACTAAAGGGGGTCCTCCATGAGGCCCTTGAGTCCAGAGGCCAAAATTACCTGGCTGCACCAGTGAGGGGGCCGACTGACATAGGAAAGGTCATATCAAAGAGTACTTTGCCAAAGCCCCCCTCGAACCTGGAGCTGGCCCCAAAGATCAGGATTAGTGATGACTGCAATCCCACTAGGAAAACCAGTGTCTGCAATGGCCCATATTCTCTTGTATTATGGCAATATATCAGATGTGGACAGAAGCAGAGTGTCCGTGTGTGTGTTTTTACGCTCATCGTGGGGAAGCCATGGCCCTCCAGATGTTGTTGGACTCACAGCAGCCCCAGCCAGCATGAGCAATGGTCAGGGGTGATGGGAGTTGGAAGTCTAACAACATCTGGAGAGCCTCAGGTTCCTCATGCCTGGCTT